>CM021107.1:432792612-433078055 GCA_007115665.2 Sequoiadendron giganteum | reverse complement strand
TGGAGGAGAGAGGGAAATATAGGTGAGATAGAGAGAGAGAGAGAGGAGGGAGGGAGGGATATTTAAGGAGAGAAGGGTGAGATAGAGAGAAAGAAAGTAAAGAGGGAAGGAGGAGAGAGAGAGATGATAGAGAGAAGTAGAGGCGCAATGAGAAAGGTAGATAGATTGAAAGAGGGAAAGAGAGAGGGAGAAAAAATGAGGTATATAGGGGTAGGCTAGATAGAGAGATGTAGAGTGAATTTTGGTGGAAGAGTGAGAGGAGGGAGGGATAGGTAAAGATGGATAGTTGAGATAGATAGAAGGAGAGAGATATAGGTAGAGAGAGGGAAAAGATATATAGAAAGAGGGGGAGGGAGAGAGGAGAGATAGAAAAAGGGGGAGGGAGGGAGAGATAGAGAAAGTAGAGAGGGAGGAGAGAGATAGAGAGAGGTGATAGAGAGAGAATTGGAGAGGGAAAGAAGGTGGAGATATTGAGAGAGAGGAGGCAAGGAGGGAGAGAGAAATAGGTATAGAGGGACAACTAGGTAGAGAGAAGTAATATGAAAGGAGAGATATAGGGAGAGGTAGGGATGGAGAGAGAGGTGAGACAAAAATAGAGAGAGGTCTAGGTAGATAGAGGGAGGAGGAGATAAAGAGAAAAATAGAGGGAAGGAGAGAGGGAGGAAGAGGTAGGGATGGAGAGATAGAGGTGAGAGAGATAAGAGAGAGGAGGGGTGAGATAGAGAGAAAGAGAGTAGAGAGGGAAGGGGAAAGAGAGAAGTGAGATAGGTGATAGAGATGTGTGATGGAGCTTAAAATTAGAGAGATAAGGAGGAAGGTGGAGAGATTGAGATGGAAGGAGGGGGGAGAGAGAGATATGTATAGAGGGATAGGTTAGATAGAGAGAAGTAGAGAGCAAAGGTGGGTGAAAGGAAGAGAGAGGGAGAGAGAGAGGGGGAGAAAGAGAGGTGAGATAAAGATAAGTAGAAAGGGAAGGAGAGAGAGGGAGATAGAAAAAATTAGAGAGGGAGGGAGGGAAGGAGAGAGAAGTGAGATAGAGAGAACTAGAGAGGGAAGGAGAGAGAGAATGACAAGATAGAGATTAAAGAGGGGAGGAGAGAGCGAGGGAAGCAAAGAGAGAGAAAGAGAGGAGAGGGAGGGAGGAAGGGATAGGTAGGTGTAGAGAGTAGAGAGAGATATATAAAGATTAAAGGAGAGGGATGAGAGATAGAAAAATGTAGAGAGGGAAGCAAGGAGGGAGATAGATATTGGAGAGGGAAGGAGAGAGAGATGGACATGTAGAGACATAGTTCTTGAGCTCAAGGAAGATATTGTTAGATAAAGGGATAGAGATAGTGTGAGAGAGAAAGGTCTAGAGAATAAGAGATGAAAATGAGTTAGATAGATAAAATTCGACCTCCTGAGTACTAAAATTTGACCTTCTGATTATTGAAATTTGACATGCTAATTACTGAAATTTGACTAAGTCTAAAATTTTTAAGATCTTCCAAAAACTAGAATTTTCATTATAACTCTTAGAGATATGAAACCACTCTCAAACATCCTGCCTATATATACATGAAATATAACTTAAAGTATAAGAAAGTAAATGTCCATATGTAAATGTCAACTTATACTTAAATGTTTATTTCATGTACATATAATTTCCCTGAAAGAGAAAGCAAAAATCTAGTTTTGCGCAAAGTAGGCCATTTGGCGCTCACCAAATGACTCATCACATTTGGCGCACACCAAATTTGGTGCACTTGGCGCTCACCAAAAGGCTTGCTTTAGATGTGTTAATTAACAAGATTTGCTAAATTTTCTCATATTTTTTACCGTGCTCCCCATCTCATTTGCACATCTTTCAATGCAAGTTTATAAAAAAAATCATGATAGCATTAACCTCTATCTCAACTATCTAAATATATAATTATTTTTTCATTTTGATTTAGTTGAGGTTTTGATCCATGGCTTCTATTGTAAATGCCTTCGTTTTTGGTCAAAAACCAATATGTGCTAGGTTTAGGATAGATTTTTACACGTTCATCAGAATGTGAAACAAATTACGTTTTTTGAAACTAGACTCTATTCTACACATGATGAAAAAATAAAAATCAATTTTCGATTAGTTTTGCAAAAAATTTAGGGGGAAGCACTCAAATTTTAGCTTTTCAGGATGTGTCCACTTTGAAAATTCATAAAATATTATATATTCATTAAAAAAACTATCCAAAAGGAGGATAAACTACATGGTGTTAGCTAATTTCTCACCTTTGGGATTTTTGAAATTCTAAAAAAAAGTTAACCAAAAAGGGGGGAGCCCTCAGGCGCTATGCTATTTTTTTTGATAAAAACAGGACCTGTTTTGGGTCCCCCCCCTTTTTGAGACCCTTAATCTTCATTAATTTCAAAAATCAATAGTAGCTTAGAAACTAGACTCAAAGAACTTCAACTTTTGTTCTTGCCGCATCTTGAAATTTTGAGCGTAACTATCTTCATTTTCTCGTGCAAATCAGATTTTCCTTATTTCAGAAAAAAAGTGGCATCTTAAGAGCCAAAATTGTGTCACAGATTGGTGCACTTACCCTAAGGTATGTCAATGGTACGAAAGGTTATGGCATTATGTACACCGCCTCTAATGAGTTTCAGCTAGTTGGATACACAAACAATGATTGGGTAGGAAATGTTGATGACATAAAGAGCACTTCGGGAAACTTATTCCACATGGGTTCAGGAGCAATATCATGGGCATCAAAGAAGGATCCCATAGTTTCTCTCTCCATGGTTGAAGTAGAATATATTGTAGAAAATGTAGCAGCATGTCAAGCTATTTGGCTTAGAAGAATTCTTGCATATTTGAATGAGCAGCAAGAAGATGGTACAACCATATTTTGTGATAACGTCTCTTCTATAGCCTTGACTAGGAATCCCTCTTTCATGTACGAAGCAAGCACATAGAAATCCACTACCATTTCATAAGGGAGTTGGTGGAGCATGGAGAGATCGAGCTTCAGTACTACAGATCTGAGCAACAACTCACTGATATTTTCATAATGACTGTCAAAAGACTCATTTGAATGCCTAAGAGATAGGCTTGGTATGCAGGAATGCATTAGAACTTTGGTTCTAGAAAGCACAGAAAAGTGCAGATGCTCTGGAACTTATGTTCTGGGAAACACATAAAAGCGTAGATGCTCCAGAACTTGTGTTCTGGGAAACACATAAAAGTGCAAATGCTCTAGAACTTGTGTTCAGGGAAACATAGAAGAGCGTAGATGCTCCAGAACGTTGGTTTAGTTAGAAGAGCGTTGATGCTCCGAAACCTTTGCTCTGGAACTTTTGAATGGTGATGTAAAACAAAAAGACTCAAGATTAAGGGGGATTGTTGGAAAAGCTAATCTTGAGTAGCCACCAACCGAGTGCATTTAATGCACTCCATTGGGATCCTCCACCCACCTTGTCATGTTTGACAGCCAATGTTGGCCAATTAATTTTTGGTGGGTGAGTTTGAACTGAGCGCCAACTTTTGGAAAGCGCTGAGAAGACAAAAGAAACAAATAGAATATTTTTCAATTAGACAAAGAATGACAGAAGAGTGCAACATAACAGAGAGAGGAATGTTCAACTGAACATAACAAAAGAAGAATGTTCAGGAGAACTTGGAACAATAGAAGTTTGTGATAGAGAGTAGTGCTCCGAAATATTTCTAGCACACAATTTTCTCCAGTGCACCAGAATGTGCACAGTTTTTGTATGAAGGAATACAAAGCTTTGCTATGAGTTTTTGTATGTGAATTTTTTTTTGAATGTAATCTTTTTTCAAGGATAGTTTAATGAAATAGCAAATATTCTGCCTCCTCTTCTTGTTATATTTTTTTATTTGGATTGTGTTTTCTTCTTTGCCCATTGTAGTTGAGATTTTTTTCCCAACAGTCTTCACATTTTGCTACATAGTTGTGAATTGTTTTTAGTATAACAAAATGAAAAGGTAAAGAAATAATTTTTGGGTGCAGTGGTTGGTTGGAAGAAACCAGGAGATGGGTTTGAGTGGGATGTTGGTGTATACTTTGGATGTTATTAATATTGATTTGGTATAGCTATATAGTTAACTCTCAAAGTAGGTTATAATTCATATTTTTTGTTTACAAATGATATTTTATTATTCTATAGTATTGGAAGGAAATTTTTTTTGAGTTGTTCTTAAATCTAAAATATTCTTGTTATATTTTTTTTTATTCTATTTTTCTCTAATTCCTTATAAGATTTAGGTTTGTTCATTGAATTATTCTTTATAAGATCTAGGTTTGTTCACTGAATTATGATTTCATTTAGGATTTTATTCAATCCTTTGGAAGTGAGAAAGTTGAGTGAGGAAACAAAACTTGAGAAAGAGAAGCAAGCTTCTTCTTTTTTTATCATTTTGAGTTTGTTGGATGCCTCATGGAATTATCAAAGGTTTTATTTCTCTTTGTTTTTTATTTCAATTTTTATGGCAATACTAATGATGCAATCTAACAAAGAGATAAAGTCTATTTTTCTGTTTTTTTTTTCACTAGAAATTCAAATATTGCTTAATAAATTATTTGTTGAAAAAATCTTTATCTAAATAAAAGCAGTTACATGACTTTTTGCTAAATGTAATTTTTATGTTTGATTTTGTGTTTTGATATTATTACCTCATATTGAAATTGAGGACTTTTAAATAATGTAAGAAAAAATAATCTCTCATTTTAATCTAAAGAAAAAAATAAACTTCTAATCTATGAAAGCTAATAAAGTTCTAATTAATATTCAAACCTTGTTAAAACAAAAAACCTTATTTGAACATATAGACAATATTATTATTTATAAATATTTTAAGAGATTTTTAGATTGTGTAAATTATATTCTCCTAATTGATTAACCTTCTTGCTAGACTAACTCCATAATCTTGAAAAATGTTGGAAATAACATACACAAACATACAACTAACCCATATGTAAATTACTATAAATTATAATATAATAAATTCCCTTCAATGCTAAAATGATTGCAATAATCAAATGTTCCATGTTGTCTTTCTCTGCAATAAAGTACATAAAGCAATGACAAGAAAAATTCGATTATTGAAGGGTATCCTTGTGCAATTACATGCATATAGTTGGCTGTATAATGGACTAATTTTCATTCGCTGTATAATATCTTCGGAGATCTTTTAGATTTTTTTTTCTGCCTTTCTCCTAGGTTCTCTGTATTTCCTGAGACAGTCTCATCACATGTGTTGAATTTTGTATCTAGTATTCTCACTATGGCCATGTCTTCACGTGTTGTTATAGTTTGTGAATTAGTTTTAGTATTATAAAATGAAAATGTTAACAAACAAGTTTTGGGTGTAGCGGTTGGTGGGGACAAATCAGGAAAGATGACTTTATCATATATACTTATAATGTTTATGGTGATAATGATTGCCAACTGGTTGGTTTATTTCTAATGAGAAATACCCATATCATGCAGCCCTACAGAATAAAATCAGCTCAGAAGAGAAAAAACGAATAAGACAGGAAGCTACAGTACCTCGTCCATTATGTCTTCAATTATTATTTGGTAGTCAATCACTTACTGTCACGCACAATGATCTTTGGAATACATAGGTATGTCTGAAATATATTCTACTGTCGTTTTTTCAGACTGTTTCGATCAAGAGAAAGACAGCCTGTCTGTAATGCACAACATTCTACTGTAGGAAAGTTTACATTCTGTTACATCGTTAATGGGTGCGCATTGATACAGACATATTAAACCCTGGTAATCATTTTTGGCAATGGTATATATATATTGAAAATCCATATGTGCAGAAGCAAGGATTTAAGTAAATAGTTTGTATGTTAATTTTGATCTAAGCCTTTTCAATGGAAATTATAATATTACTATGATTAAATTATTTGACAAAATGCTTCAAAGAAATATGGGTATGACAGTCTGCAAGAAATCTGTATTCTATTACCTTAATATATTGTTCCAATGTGAACATGCAGATAAGAATAATGAGGATTTGAGTATGTCTGATAAGAGTATTGTGGTGGCACAAGAACAAGTTGCTCAGTCCCACTTAGGACATGTGGAAGAATACAATGCTTGATTTATAAAATGTTTGTAAAACCAAATGTTCCTTCAAGTATATCATAATGAATTTGTTGTGCGACATAAGAGTTTTATGGTGCTGAGTGAACTATTGCAATTCTAGAAATGCCAACTCAATTAACGAAGACCATTATTAGAATTGGAAATCATGATTTTTAAGAAAAACCAATTTAAACATTAAAAATTACTATTCACATTTTAAAAATAAAAAAGTTATAAAAATAATGTATAATTTAAAAATTCTATTCAGATAAAAAATTTAATTAGACTAACTGTTACTTTACTATATATTATGGGCTTACTTTTCAAAAAAATTTAATTTTTTTCAATTGATAAATTCTCATGGCCTTCTCTAATGCTTGAAAGGAGATTTCATCCCCTAAACTACTTAGGTTTAATAGCAATAGAATCTCAGCCACGTCAATCTTTCATCTTCTCCATTCAACTTCTCCATGGCATGCAGCTGTTTTTAGATTGTTTGTGTTCCAAAGGGCTGAAAGCACAACAATATTGTTGTAGAGCTTTGTCTTGTGAATAAGAAATTTAGATTTATTTTTTTCTGTCTCTCAATATGAAGTTCTCTGTATTTTCTGAGACTGTGTCATCATATGTGTTCAGTTTTGTATCTAATATTCTCATTGTGGCCATGTCTTCACATTTTGTTACAGTTCGTGAAATGTTTTTTTAAATAAAAAAATGGGTTTGAGTGGGATGTTATTATTGATGTTGATTTGGTATAGTTATATAGTTTAATTCTTAAAGTAGGTTATAATTCATATTTCTTGTTTAAAACAATGATATTTAATTATTCTAAAATATTGGTAAATGTGTTTTTAATGAGTTGTTCTTAAATTTGAAATATCCTTGTTATATTTTCTTTGATTCTATTTTTCTCTATTCCCTGTAAGATTTCTAAAATATTGATAAATGTGTTTTTAATGAGTTGTTCTTAAATTTGAAATATCCTTGTTATATTTTCTTTGATTCTATTTTTCTCTATTCTCTGTAAGATTTGTTCATTGAATTGTTCTTTAGTGATAGTCTCCTGAATAAATAAAAATTCTCTTTGATTTTATTTAGGGTTTTCTTCAATCCTTTTCTTTACTCTGGAACATTCAAGTGTGAAAGCTGAGAGAGGACAGAAAACGAAAATTTGAGAAAGAGAAGCAAGTTTAATTTTTAATCATTTTGAGTTTGTTGGATGTTTCATGGAATTATCCAGGATTCTACTTTTTTTAATTTTTGGTTTCAGTTTTATGACAATGATGATGATGCAATTTAATACGGAGAAAAGTTTATCATTTTGTATTTTGCATGAGAAATTAAAATATTGTTTAATTAAATTATTTGTTGAAAAATATTTATCTAAATGAATGCAGTTATATGACTTTTTTCTAAATACAATCTTTATGTTTGATTTTGTGATTTGATATTATTAGCTCATATTCTAATTGAGGACTTTTAAATAATACAACAAAAAAAATCTATCATTTTAATCTAAAAAACATAAAAAAAAAAATAACTTATGGAAGTTAGTAAAGTTTTATTTTAACAAAGAAGCAACATAGTGTTATTTTTCAAGGGCGCTGCTATCTGGTGGAAGTATGTTCTCACAAAGGGGGGTTATTGATTTTTCTAGGGACTCAGTTGACAAAATGAACCTTATTTGAACATATAAATAATATTATTTATAAATACTTTAAGAGAAGTTCTTAAATTACAACCACTCAACAATACCACTCCAATAGAGTTTGAATCTTGATGGCAAAAACAACAACACCACCTTTAAACCACCACACCATGCCAATATTGACAATCTAGAATGATATTCTGAATAACATATGAAAAATACAAATAACTCATATAAATTCCTACAAATTCTAACATAATAAATTTCTTTCAAAACAAATTCTTAGACTGTAAGAATTATATTCTCCTTAATTAACCTTCTTGCTAGACTAACTGAATAATCTTGAAAGATGTTCCTAATAACATACATAAACATACAAGTAACTCATATGTAAATTCAGATAAATTCTAAAATAATAAATTCTTTTCAATGCTAAAATGATTGCAATAATCAAATGTTCCTTGTTATCCTTCTCTGCAATAAAATACATAAAGTAATAACTAAGAAATATTCAATCACCAAAGGGTATCCTTGTGCAATTACATGCATATAGTTGGCTGTATAATGGACTAGTTTCCATTTTCTGTATAATAACATCGGAGATCTTTTAGATTTTGTTTTCAGCCTTTCTCCGAGGTTCTCTGTATTTCCTGAGACAGTTTCATCATGTGTGTTCAATTTTGTATGTATTACTCTCAATATGGCCATGTCTTCACGTGTTGTTACAGTTTGTGAATTGTTTTTAGTATGATAAAATGAGAAAGGTAACAAACAAGTTTTGGGTGTAGCGGATGGTGGGGAGGAATCAGGAAAGATAATGTTACCAAAGAGACTTATAATTATTTATGGTGATAATGATTGCCAACTGGTTGAGAAATGTCCATATCATGCCCTACAGAATAAAATCAGCTCAGAAGAGCAAAAATGAATGAGACAGGAAACTACAGTACCTCGTCTATCAGGTCTTCAATTATTATTTTTCAGTCAATCACTTACTGTCACGCACAATGATCTTTAGAATATATAGATATGTCTGAAATATATTCTACTGTCTTTTTTTCAGACTGTTTCAATCAAGAGAAAGGCAGCCTGTCTGCAATGCACAAAGTTCTACTGCAGGAAAGTTTACATTCTGTTACATCATTAAAGGGTGCACATTGATACAGACATATTAAACCCTGGTAATCATTTTTGGCAATGGTATATATTGAAAATCCATATGTACAGAAGCAAGGGTTTAAGTAAATAGTTTGTATGTTAATCTTCATCTAAGCTTTTTCAATGGAAATTATAATATTACTATGATTAAACTATTTGACAAACTGTTCAGAGAAATATGGGTATGACAGTATGCAAGAAAATATCTATTCTATTACCTTAATATATCGGTATGATTAAACTATTTGACAAAATGCTTCAAAGATAATATCTATTCTATTACTAAGGAAAATATCTATTCTATTACCTTAATATATTGTTCCAATGTAAACATGGGTCAAACAGGTAAGTTTAAGGAGGATTTGAGTATGTCTGATAAGATGGTTGTGGTGGTACAAGGACAAGTTGCAGAGTTCCACTAAGGACATGTTGAAGAATGCAATGCTTGATTTATAAAATATTTGTAAAACCAAATGTTCCTTCCATTATATCATAATGAATTGGTTGTGTGAGATAAGAGTTTTACGGTGCAGAGTTTCTAAGAGTTTTGAAGGAAATTTTAACAAAGCTTAATTGGGCATTTTCAGCTTCTATTTGATATGTGATACAATGAAGGAGGTGATACAATGAAGTAAAGTAAAATACGCTCTTTATATGCAAGAGAATACAATAAAAAAATTAGTTGATATGTAGAAGCACAATTCTCTTGAAGGAAAATAGGTTTTAGTACAAACTATTTGCTGTCATAAGAATATGCCATCCCTTTTACTAAGGAGGTGGTATATGAGGAGGATAAGTTCTGCAAAAGAGGCCTCATTAATAACTTCAATGTATTTAATGTTGTTTAATAAATATGTATGAATAGATAACTAATATTTGGAGTGATTTCACTAAATTTTTTTTAGAGATCGATCTATGTGTTCAAGGTTTTTTTTTATGTTTTGTGAATTTAAAGATGACAAAGATAATATTATAGTTGAAGATCCTTAGCATTGGGATAAACACATTTTATTTTTGAAACCCTTTATTTTAACTTCAATCCTATGATAGAATCATTCTTTGTAATGTCAATTTCTCGCCGCACCTCCCTAATCTTTCTCTTTAGTACTAGGTAGATGCTTGTTTTCAAGGCATAGGAAATACTTTAGATTGAATTATTTCTCTAGATATTGAAATAGATGGGTTAGATCACTCTACATCAATTAGAATATATCTAGAACTTGATATAGCGAAAGGGTTACCTACAACAATATGGCTCAAGATGGGGAAGGATATGGATAACTCTTAGATTATGAGAATATCCTTTTTCCTTGTAAGAGATATATTTAGGTTGGGAATATTGTGTTATTGTGCACGATGGATAACAATTAGAAAGCTAAGCTCGCTATATGGTGAAAAGGGGTATCTTTCTCTCATCTCATAATAAAAGTATGACTCCTATTGTCAAGGTTGGTAATAGACCATCAAGGATTATGGTGGCTATGCCTCTCCCCTCTCTACAACACTAACTCTAATATATTTTTGGTCTCCCTTAGATGCCAAAAGTGACATGGATAGATTGGGGAGAGAAAATAGTGTTACTTTGGCTTCATGAGTTAATTGTGGTTCTATAAAGAGACAAAATATTGCTTTCTCTCATAGGCTTGCTCCTTGTCATGGGTTCCTCAAAGTGATAAAGATAAGGTCTCTTCTAGTTCTATGGATAATAAAAAGGGGAACTTTTTTTCTCAATATCATTTTTTTAGAAATTTATAAGTCCAACAAAGGTAATCCAATTGTTGACTCCTATGATTTGTATATAATTAAAACTATGGATGTGTTTGAGCACCTTTCTTAAAAATAATGAGGTATTGGAGCATATGTTATAGTTTCATTTTAGATGTTATTAATGAATTGAATTCCTCGTTTGTTTTTTGGTGAGATGGATGAGGAGGCAAAAGGCTGGACTAAAGTACATAGTAAGAAGAAAAATTAAAAAAAAATGACACCAAGACATATGTTCCTAATATCATACAATAAATTTGGTTAAATTTTACATGCTACACATTGTGGCTCACACAACATGCTACATGGTGTGCCTCAAACAACATTCCTATTTTGTTTTAGAAAAATGAGGAACCCCTTTTTACTCTTCAAATCATCTATATCTGTTTTAGGCCTCATTTGTATGATTTTTAAATTTCAATATCTCAATTTATTCCTAGAAGGCCATTTCACTAATTCTAACAATAGATTTATATTTTAATTATAGGGACCAATCATCCCATCAACTCAATTTCCTAATCTCCATTTGATCATCTAGGTGGTATAAAAAAATTTATGACCCCTCATTGTTGACATTAACCCTTGATTTGGCATGGTTCTCTTTACTTGATGTATTTTAGGTTATGGTTTAATTTGATCTTTTAGATTTGATTGAGTGTGTCTATATAAGAAAAACAGGGCACACATTATAGAAGCTAAATAAACTAATATGCACACATCTAATAATATTCTTCTACCACACCTCCTTATTTTCAAGAATACAAATTACATATATATGTGAAGAGTTGTCTAAATCCTACAAAAAATCCACCAAAATCTTAAACTAAATCTAGGTGGGTTGTTCAACCACCTTTATTATCTCCCTTCTATTTTTACTCAATCTCTATGTGAATTGTGCTAACAACTTAGTTACATTTTTATGGTCACACACTATAATATATTATTAATTTGTTATAAATACAATCCCAACCAATTTTTTTCTCACACCTAGAATAGTAATGTGAGTTGTTACTATAACTCAATTTTATTTTAACATAACACAAATTATTATTCTAACCCATGTCAACACTAACATAACTTCCTAACACCCCCCCTTAGTGTGAATGTATGGGGAGAAATAAATCACATGAACTAAAATCAAAATCATATGCATTTGCATAATTGTAGGTCTACATACCAATATTTGAATCTTGTTGCACATGATCACCTACATACACGAATTTATGTCGCTTTCACTTCTAACAAACGTATCATTGAACAATCACACTGCTAAGAATTCTACTATTCAAAGGATCTCTATAGCTAGTTTCTCTCCTATAAAACTATTTACAATATCAATGATATCTATGTTCTCCTCTTTTCAAACTTAGCAGGGGAATGTTTACAATGTTTTATCTTGCACACAACAATTAAATAAAATGAAGTGCCACTTTAATGCAAAAGGAAACCTCATCATTAGTGGTTGGCGAGAGGTGCTATTTAGCCTCACTCTTATAATTCCTCCAATCTCCATTTTGAATTTATCTAAAATAAATACTCTTCATCACTAGGGAAAGATAGTTCTTCATCTTTGCATACTCTTCCCAATTTGTTTCCTTAGCTAAATAAGATTTTTTATCTAGTTTATCATATATTATATCTTGTACCCTCTTCTTACAATTCAAAATTATATGTCTTACTTCTTTACAATAGTAACATTTAATTTTTCCTTTTGGAGGAATACGATTTGATTTGTACTTGCTATTTTTTTGCACTATAATACTTCTTATGGTTTTTGAGCATTCATCTCGATCAAGTATAATAGAGATTACTCCTTCAATACTAATTTTTGCTTTACTTAATTTAAACACGATACTAGACATACTCTTAGGAATACTATTCAAAAGTATTTCTTTTGCATCATCATTCTATACTTTTTCAATAGTTCCAACTAACTGATTTAGTAGGGAATGAACTTATTTATATGATCTACCATTTTTGTATCTTTATCCATCTTCAATCCATAAAATCTCTGCTTCAATGTCATCTTGGCACTTTCTGCTTTAGATCCAAAAATCTTGTTTAAGTGACTCTAAATTCTCTTTTGAAAATTTCTTGAAATCTACATGGTGTAGGTATGCTTTTGAAAAGATGAAGCCAATAATCCCCAATTATTTTTGATATTTCACTTAGCAAGTTTAGTTGTAGTAGCTGGTGAGACTAAGTTTGGTTCCCAAAGATGTTTTCTAGCAACTATAATTGCATCTATATTTTCCATGTATGAAAATCTCTACCTTCAAATTTCTCAATGAAACTTAATTTATCCATGACTAAGCCACCTTCATAAAAAGAAAAACAAAGGTGTTGGGATCCACCAATAATGCAGCTTGAAATGATTAACACTTTTACAAATAGTATTAACCTCCCTTCTAGTTTTTAATAAATATTTCAATTACATTTAAATATTAAAAGAATTCTAATTCAACATTTACATTGAAAAATCACTCTATTGAATTAAACTTTTGATGAGTTTAAGAAAGATAATTTATGGTGATCTTTCAATTGTGCTTAAAGAATTTTGACAGCAATTTTTATATGGCTAGCTATTAACTGATACACTAGCTCAAAATCAAATGTGTTTAGAAAAGAAAATATTTATCATGGCTTCTTGGTGCAGGGGCACTCAGGTCTTCATGCCAAAGGGGGTCAAGAATTGGTATGTGTTGATTGATTCATTTGCATGTAATAAGGTTTTTTAAAACCATGTCTTATGTTTTTGAGTCGGTTTGAGTCATCTGGGGTCATTTTGTTAAAAAGTGTCAATATTGCAAAAAAGTTGCAAAATGTTGTCAATGCAACTTTTGCATTTTTGTTGTCAATGGGAAGTTGAACTATTGGGATTTTAAAATTAGTTGTAAACCATTTGGAAAAGGTTATAAATGGCATGTGAGGTCGACGGAAAATTTGTGTTTTGGTTGGGTGAAGTTTCTTTGAAGTATAATCAATAGAAATCACTGTTTTTTGCATTCTTAAACGTCAATCTACTGCTATAGGTGATTGTACAATTTCATACAGTCCTTCCATGGCTTGAAACTGATTGGAATTGTTATTTCAAGGTGAATCTTATTTCTTCTACAACTAGTTTTTTTCATTTTCATTCAAGTTTGTTTAAGTTATATAAGCAATTTACCTCAGAGTGGTTGAAACCCTAGCTAGGGTGAGCTTTGACTGAATAAAATGGTTTTCTTCCCATTCCACTAGTGAAAATGCCTCAAACTTAGTGGAATGGCTATATATAGGGTATATTTTGTTTTCTCAAAGTTGCAAGAGTAGGGGATGGAGTTTGGCACATGTGGGTTGTTGCCCTAACTTAATATCCTCATGTATTAGGCTTAGAAACTCAATAGGCTTAGGGTTTTGTTGAAAAGATTTTGGTAAATTGATCATTTAGACCCCATATGACATGTTTGAAGCCTTGGAGTGAAGATTCAGAGCCAAGAATTCAAAAACCCTACTGCTATCTAGCCTATTCAAGGAATTAGGCCTAATTTGAGTGAGAATAGTCCAAATTTGACAGTTTCCATACAAAGTAATTGTACTAGAGAAAAGTTTTTAGCTTAATTTAAATTGCATAATAACTTAAATCCCTAATAAAAATAGAGCACAAAGGAAACTAGAAGCATAACAATATTGAAACAACATCTCCTAGTCTTCAAGCTTCCATTGGTTGACCTCCATTGGCCTTCTCCATCTTGTTGAAAATGATATGACTGCCCTCAGATTGAGATGCAACAATCACCTATGTCTAATCCAAGAAAAACATTGAAGTATTATGAGTGCTCAAGTGCTCAAATCTCTCAAGCATGCTGAAAATAATTGTGTGTCTAAAATGGCTTGAGAGAGAGCCTTTTAAAGAATTCCAAATTGACAATGGACGGTCCAGATTAGAAGTTTATGAAAACCTAAGATCAATGGCTAGGATTGAATTTGATAAGAAGCATTAGGGTTAGGGCAAGCTTTGAAATGAAGAGCTAAGATTTAATTAAAAGAAATCAAATCAATGGTGGAGAAAAATAGGTAAATAAAATAATATAAATTATTTCATTTATGGAGAAAAGTTGACTTTTGGGTTTAATTCATAAATATGAATATGATAGGAGACAGTAAATAATTATTTTAATTATTTATTTGGTGAGATGGAAAGTGGACTAAATGGATAAATTTATCTAATTCAAGGATAAATGGTAATGTGATGGAGGAAATAATCATGGAAGGATAATTGGAAATTATGACATTAGGATTTAATCAAATGATGAGGACGTTTGACATAGAAAAATGCACCTCGGGGTTCTAAGTCATTTTTATATGTCTACATTTTGCCCCTCTTTAACATAATGCAATTTATCGCATTGTGTTAAAGAAAACAAGTCAAAAATATGCCCCAATGTGAAATTAGGGAGAGGAAGGATGACGAGGAGGTAGTTGTGTGCCCCCTCGAGAGGACAGACGAGTTCAAAGAACACGAGTGAGCTCTCAAAATGGATGAGAAGACTAGAGGATGAAGGAATAGAAGAAATGTTGGTGTAGAAGACATAGATGTTACGATGAAAAATTAATACTTCAATATTTTGCCAAATAATATAATAGGTGTTGCATAGTCATCATTGGGCGGTAAAATGTTACAAATGGACAACAAACACCATGATATGAAATAGATCAAGGTGTGCAAGGTCATACATTTGTGAAAAATAGACAGTCGCAGACAAGGAATGTCCTAATTCATACTAAGGGCCAAGATGCCCTCGTCTTTTTGTCAAGACACACCAAAGACAACAATCAAGGAAAATTAGGTCATGAGACGTCATCGCACCTCTAAATCCTTCATGGGACATCCTCGAGGTAGCTAGTAACATGACCAAGAGACAAAAAAATATAAAGATAAGACAAAATAGACCAACAAAACAATAGCCATTCAATATGTTTGCCAATGTTTTTTTGTCGAAGGTTGATTGCTTGATGGTTTGGCAACTTGACAATTCGATAGTCTGACAGTTTTGACAGTTTGATGATTCCTGCCATCAGGAAGGACGCATCCTAAAATGGCCAATGACTATGTGACAGAGCCTGTCATCAAGAAAGACACATCCTGAAAAGGAAAATGACATTATCACGAAGCCTGTCGTCAGGAAAGACACATCCTGAAAAGGAAAATGATGAACTTTGACGAGGTCCCATTCCAAGAAGGACACATCTTGAAGGGAACCATAAAGGGACTAAGTTGACATTTTTTTAGCAATTTGACTGATTGTGGCTTGATGACTGATTAAACTATGTTGTCTATTGGTCCAAGATTTGAATGTTGACATTTTGATGACTATCTTGTGTCTGAGTTTGACTATCAACCTTATTGGACTGACACAACGAACCCGAAAGGACAGAACTAGGTGGCCTCTGGGGCTCATCGACTGATGGCCTTTCTTGCATCATGCACTCAGAGACCTCATAGTTTGACAATGACAAGGGTTGACCTGACTGACTCTGACTTTGTTTTTGGGATTTTGAAAGTTATTTCAAGGATGTTTTTGTATATTTGACACATTTTGATATTTTTTAGGATTTTTGGAGTCTGATAATTTTTTATTTTTTTTGGTCTATTTGAAATGTTTTGATTTTGTTTGTCTTCTGTCAAATTTTTTTGATTTTTTTGTCTTTTTGGGAATATTTCATTTTTTTGTCATTTTAGGAATATGCTAACCTCCAATGATAAGTGTAGAATCCAATAAAACCAAGTGGTAGGAAATTTCCCCCATCCAGGTCTAGGACTAACCATTAGGGATGTGATGGGACAAGGGTTTATTATGGATGGAAGATGGAGGAGAAAGGACGCAAGACGTCAACCACTTGTAAGTCATGATAAAGACCATGCCTTATGATGGATGTCAAATGGGAGATGATGGGAGGTAAAGATGTTGTGACAAATGAGGGTGGAAGATCAGGTAGACTAATAGTATATGACGGGGTAGAGACTAACTACACATGATGCCTATTTGCTAGGTTTTCACCATGGTACTTATCCAAAGTGCCATCGAAGTGGTTTTCACTATTGGAAAAATTATTTCTCTTTACTATTTTCATGAATTTTTTTTTTTGTTGTCACCAAGATGCCTATAAGTCAAGTTTTCATCAAGGTAACGATTCTTTGTATTTTTATGGCTTTAGCATGGCACTCTAAAGCTATGTATAGAATTTGTGTAGGTGCAAGCTGTTGATAGGCTCTAACAAAGGTTCCCATTCAAGTGTGGATAATTGATAAGCACCAGAACCAAAAGATGTTGTTATGACATATGGACCCGGCCAGTTGGGCTCAAATTTGCCAGGTTTCTCATGTTCTCCTTGATTTTTTGGATTCTCCATCAACACAAAGTCACTAATGTCAAACTATCGAATCAAAAACAATTTTGTTGTAATTACGGAAAAGGCAGTTTTTATATGTTTTTAGATGAGTCAAGGTCCTTTGTTTGCATTCATCAAGCAATTCTAACTCATGCAATTGGGATATACAATATTCATCATCATCAATAAGCCTTTTCATGGAGACCCATAGGGAAGGGACTTCGAACTCGATAGGAAGGATAGCCTCTGAACCGAAGACTAAAGAAAATGGAGTGGCGCCAGTGAGTGTGTGGATGCTCGTGCGATACACCCATAGGGAAAGGTTAAGCTGAATGTGCCAGTCATGGCCAGTGTCATTGACAGTCTTTTTAAGAATTTTGATTATGGTCTTATTGGATGCCTCAGCTTGGCCATTTCCTTGCAGGTAATATGGTGTGGAAAAACGATGTTGAATGTGAAATTTCTCACATAATTCATGAACATCTTGATTTTTGAAGGGATGACCATTGTCACTGATGATGGTTTGGGGGACACCATACTGACATATGATGTAATTGAGGATGAATTTAGAGATTTGTGTACTAGTGATGTATGTCATAGGGATAGATTCAACCCATTTTGTGAAGTATTCAGTGGCAGTGATGATGAACTTATGGCCATTTGATGGGGTGGGATGAATTTTTCCTACGAGGTCAAGTCCCCATTAGGCGAAAGGCCACTATGAAGTGATAGGTTGCAACTCTTGTGCAGGTGCATGAATGAGGTCACTATGTATTTGGAATTATCGACATTTCCACACAAAGTGATAGGCATCCTGCTCCATTGTAGGCTAGTAGTAACCCAGTCGCATGATATTTTTGGCTAGGGTTGGACCACTAGAATGGGCTCCACATATACCTTCGTGTACTTCACGTAAGGTAGTTTGGGTTTTGTTAGTGTCGATACATCTAAGTAAGGTGGTGTCAAAGCTACTTCTATATAAGGTATCACCAATGATGGCATAGCGGGCAACTTTACGAATGAAGGACTTGCGTCGATTGTCGAAAAGGTCAGGTGGTAGGGTCTGGGAATGTAAGTAGTCATAGATATCTTGGTACCAAGGGGAATTGGGGCCAACAAGCTCACATACCATCTCAGACTTTGTGACATCAAAGGCAGGGACCAATATTTGTTCCACTAAGAACTCATATTGCGACATGTTGTTAGGGATATCCAAAAGAGACCAAATAGTGGCCATGGCATCTGCTACTTTATTTTGAACATGTGGTACTTGGAAAAAGGAGATTTCTTCAAAGAATTGCTTGAAACTATCAACCATTTTTTTGTATGGGGTCAATTTCTCATCCTTAGTATCATAGTCATCGTTGACCTGTCAAATGACCAATTGTGAATCACCGAAGACCTGTAGACTCTTGATTTTCCATTTGATTGCCATACCTAATCCTGTCAACAAGGCTTCATACTCTATAATGTTATTTGTGCATGGGAATGCTATCCTAAAAGATTTAGGGATTGTATCACCTTGAGGGGTACCTAACAAATAATATACCTGCACCCGATCCATGATTAGTATACGAGCCATCAAAATACAATTTCCATGTGACTCTTGTGTCTACTGTGAATATTGACTCATTAGGAAAGTCTGAAACGAAAGGGTGATCGGCTTGTGTGGGTGCATCTACTATTTGATCAACAATGACTTGTCCTTTTATTGCCTTGTGTTCCACATACTGAATGTCATATTCACTAAGTATCATGACCCATTTAGCCAATCATCTTGTTAATGCCGCCCTACTGAGTAGATATTTCAGAGGATCTATTTTGGCCACAAGTTTAGTTTGATGGTTTAACATGTAGTGTCTCAACTTTTGAGTGGCGAAAACCACTGCAAGACAAGGACGTTCAATTGGACTGTAGTTAAGCTCATATCCCACCAAAGTGCGAGTAATGTAATAAATTGCACGTTCTTTTTCCTCATGGTCATTTTGAGCCAACAATGCCCCCAATGTGGTTGTAGTAGCTAAGATGTATAAAATTAGGGGTTTTCCATCAATAGGCGACATCAGGACAAGAGGCATCAAGAGGTACTTTTTGATCTGCTGAAAAGCCGCCTCACACTTGTCAGTCCAAATAAAAGGAACTCCCTTACATAACAAATACTAAAAAGCTTAACATTTATCTGCAAGTTGTGCGATGAAGCACCTAATGGACTGGAGTTGACCCTGTAGTGTTCGAATTTGACTGATACCTTTAGGTGGAGGCATGTGTAATATTGCTTTGACTTTTGTCGGGTCTACTTCAATGCCTCGATGGGAAATAATGTATCCCAAAAGATTTCCTGATGTCACACCGAAGACACATTTCTTGGGATTTAGGTGGACCTTGTATTCCTCTAGCCATGTGAAAATCTTGTCCAGGACTCTTAAGTGATCACCATGTGTCATTGATTTTTCCAGAAGATCATCAACATAGTCTTCCATCAATGTGTGCATGAGATCATGAAATATGGTGGTCATAGCTCTTTGATAGGTTGCACCTGCATTTTTCAATCCAAAGGGCATGGCATTCCAATAGTATGTACCCCATGGGCAAGTGAAATATGTCTTGTGTTGGTCTTCAAGAGCAATACAAATCTGATTATACCTTGAGAAGCCATCCATGAGGGATAACATCTCGTAGCCACTATTAGGTCTATTATGATGTCTATATTTGGGAGTGGGAAGTCATCCTTCGGACATGCTTTGTTTAAGTCCCGAAAATCTGTGCAGATACAGATTTGGCCATTTGGTTTGGTCACTGGTACAAGGTTTGAGATCTAGTCTACATAATCGATAGGTCTAATGAAGCCAACATCCAATAATTTCTTGAGTTCAACTTTGACCAACATAGCTATTTGAGGGTGCATTTTTCTAAGCTTTTGTTTGATGGGATTTGCATTTGGATGTAATGCGAGATGATGTAGAACCAACTCGGGATCCAACCCTGGCATATCAACATAAGACCATGCAAAATTGATTTGGCGCTCAGTGTAAAATTCTTGAAATTCCGATTTTTCCTCTTCTATCAAGGATGCTACAAAGAGAATAGTCTTAGGATTATCTATCATACCAATGTTGACCTCTATTATGTCTTCGATCAGCATCGGGGATCTCTCTGGATTGATAGGGAGAAAGTCCAACCCTCCATCCTCGAGTGCTTCAGAGAGGTTTTCACCCTCAGATACGTCCTTTCTTTTTACTTTTTCTTGGTTAGAAGGTGCCTTGCAGTTTTCACCTAAAGACCATTTAGTTTTTATTTTATTTTTTTCATTTTTGTGACTAGAGGGTGAGATACTCTCACCAAAGTATTTTGCAACATCAATATCTATAGTGAAGCCATCCTTATGGTCCCCATGTGGTATGCCCTCTCGTAGTCCCATAGATTTAGCAATGGCCTCATCATTTTCAAATATGTCTAAGGTAGGTGGATCTTATTGGTCCCAATCAATCAATTGTGGGTAAACGAGGGAGATGTCATCATCGATGTTAGTGAAGAATGGAGAAGCAGTTGATAGGGTAAATATAGAGATATTATCAGGGTCCCAAAAGGATTCTATCTATGCTTTTTTGTCTATGGTCTTAGGTGGGTTAGGTTCATAAACAGAGTCAACGTGAAGATTGATATTTGTGAGGGTGGTAAGGGATGGGCAGGGTATACCAAACTCTTGAAAGACATGATCAAGTTCATATTCACTTGTGGTGCAAGAGTCCCACTCATAGTCATTAAAGTCGATCTCATCAAAATAGATGTAGGTAGGATCCTCAGATGTCTCAACATCTTCCAAAGCACTCACATCCTTATTTGAAAGCACCTTAGTACTTGGAGCACCAATCTTAATTGGTATGAACCCTAACCCTGAGTTCTTTGGTTTCTTAAGAGGCATCAAGGGTTCTCTCATTCCATTTTTATGTATACCAAGTCCACTGATTCCATCATAACCCATTTGTTTGATTAACACAAAACCTTTGCCATATTGTTTTGTTGGTAGTGGTGGCAGATCTTCTTTGTCTCTATAAATCCAAGCTGAAATATCATCAATGTCTTCTTTGTTTACCTCTGCCCATTGTGTGAAGGTGGTGGTGGGAGGAAATTTAAAGACAACTCTGGGTTCCACCTTGAAATAAGGCCTACCATAGAACTTGGGAGACTTAGGTAGCTTTGTGATGCAATAGGTAGTATTTAGTTTATACTCACCACAACCTTTGTCTTGGATCTTGATTTTGGGGTCGACGAATGGGGTTTTGGTTGTGGATTATTTGATGAGGGTGGAGGGATCAACATAACTAGATGAAGTGGCTACGAAAGTAGATGTAGAAGCTTCTCGATTAATAGGTACTTGGCGTTCGAGAACTCCCCTTAAATTGGTGCAATATTGGAAGGGATCGGGGTTTCCAATGATCATGAATTCAGTGCCATTATATGGAAATTTTAAGCATTGATGATAGGTGGAAGGCACAGCTTCCATGGCATGAATCTAGGGTCTACCAAGGAGAAGGTTATATGGGAGTTTAAGATCCAAGACTTGGAATGTGGTGTCCATAATTGTGGGTCCAACTCTGATAGGGAGTTTGATTACACCCTTGGAAGAGCGTTCTTCATCATCATAGGCCTTGATTATAATAATTTTGGTTGTGTCTACACATGCTTCAGAATAGCCCAATGCCTTGACCAACTTTAAAGTGCAAATGTTTAGTCCAACTCCGTCATCTACCAAGACTCATCTGACCTTGTGTTGATGGACAAATACTTCAAGGTGCAATGAGTCATTATGGCTAGACTTTTGTGTGGAGTAGTCTTTTTTAGAAAAGGAGGCATGGATTGAATTGCTCAAGTGTCCAACCATGGATTCAAATCGGTTGACATCTAGGTCGGTAGGAACAACGATTTCTTTCAAAGTCTTATCGAGGATAGCTTTGTGTTTAGGCGATAGGCATAACAGCTCGAGGATGGAAATATCTACAGGTGTCTTGTCTAGTTATTGTGGCTGCTTTGAAGGAATGGATAAAGTAATCTTAGCCCTGCAGGTAGTGACAGCACATTCAGGAACCTTTTCAATGGTGATGGTGTTGACATAGTCATCAATGACACGTAGGTGATCAATTATCTGTGAGTAATCAAAGGCATTCCTAGTATAATTGGCCTGATTGTCTGTTTGTCAACCTGAGGTGGGGGGCTTTCCTAAACCATGGTCTTGTAGTGGATTCTTGAAGATTCTATGGTCTTGATTGGAAGTTTTTTGTTGTCCTTCAACCTCTATAGTACCATTTTCAATTAGATCTTGAATTATGTTCTTCAATTGATGACATGATGAGGTCTTGTGTCCTTTGATGTGGTGGTAGTCACAAAAGGCGTTGTCATCCCACCAAGATGGTTTGAACTATCCTGGGTCATATGGTTTAGGTTCTTGAAGTTGTATGACATGTGATTGTACTAGCTTCTTCAAGACAGATTCAATTGGTTCTGGTAAAGGAGTGTATTGTCTCTCTGGGTATGGCCTCGGTTGTCTTGGGGGTCCTCGTTCTTGAGTATTTTGGACCACGTTAGCTACTTGGTTAGACACATATGGTGTATTTTTTTTTGCGTTGGGTGCTTTGAGAGTCAATGTGGGACTTGTTCAATTTACAACTTTTGCATCTATGACTCCATCGTGTGTCACATTCTTATTGCGAGACCAAAAATTTATTTTGTCATTAGAGGTTTGGTGGTTCTAGTTGTTTTTGTTGCCATGTGTAAGTTCACCTTGGGCAATTAGGACATTTTCAATTGTCATGCCTTTCTCAACTAACTCTGTAAATGTGGCACAACAATGCACTTGTAAACAATGTTTAAACTTTGACTTGAGGTTTTCTATGAACATGTCTACTCTTTGTTTTTTAGGAATCTCGACAGGACATCGGCATGCCATACTACACCACCGTTGGAAGAAATTAATAAACGACTCTCCTTCATGTTCTGTCAAGTGGCATAAGGTAGCAATTGTGACATCATTTTCAATGTTGTAAGCATAATTATCCACAAATTTATTGGCGAGGTCATCACATGACTTTATATCTACCCTTTAGGTATTAGTGCAAACCATTCAAGTGCACGCCCAATAAGACTTCTAGGGAAGAGTCTCAAAAGGTAGGAATGATCGTATGCAACATCCACGCAAGCAATCGTGAATTCTCGTATGTGCTCGATAGGATTTCTCTTTCCCTTATACTTAGCAAAAGTAGGGATGACATACCCAGGAGGGAAAGGAGGCATGTTTATGCTAGTGTCATATGGATAAGGATGTAGATCATGTGATGAGTACATCTTCTTGTTTGACACTTGTATCCCTTCCACTTTATTTTGTAGGGAAGCCAACTAGGTAGTCAATGCATCTATTACGGGATGGTTGGCAACATTGTTATGAGGTCCCGTATTTGTGTTGTGTGGTCCCATGTTGTGTTGAGATGATATGTTTTGGTTTGGAACGTTGTGCAGATGTGGTGGATTTTGATTGTGTCCATGAGTATGAATGTGTGATATGTAGGTTGGGATGGGAGAAATGGTTGAGATATGTTGTATTGGTTGGGTGGGTTGTCCATGTATATTTTGGTTGCCAAAAAGGATTCCTTGTGTGTAGCCATATGATATGTTAGGTTGTGTCATTTGTGATCTTCGTCTTTGTTGAAAAGGATTATAACCATGTGACGTGTTTTTATTTTGACTATGTGAAGTGTTCATGGTTTGTCCTTGCGAGGTGTTTGTATTGATATGAGGACCTTGTGACATGATATTTTTGTTTGGTTGAGATCCTTGGATGAGAACCCGTCTTGCCTTAGGTCTACCAAGGATGTTAGATGTGGATACCCCTATGGCCTGAGATGATGAACCAAAGGGAGTAAATGTCGAGCCAAAGGGTTGTGTTGTGAATAATGGTTGTGAGGTGGTTTGTGTCATGGGTTGTGACATAGATTGTGTCACAAAGATGGATGAAGTGTTGGCAGTTGTGGTATTTGGGCTTGTGGTTCCAATGGGTATGGAAATTGTGAGTTGTGGTGTAGATTTTCCTTGGCTTGTTTGTGTGTTTTCCTTGGGTGACGTTGTTGCACGTAAGGTGTTGACATCAAATCCTTGAGGTAGTTTAACTCTGTTATGTAATAGTTTGGCTAAATATCGTTCAGGGTCCAACATGATAATTTCATCCACAAGAGAGGCTACTTCAGGATTTTGTAAGATGACCTCTACTTCTTCTATGAACACATTTCCATCTTTGTCTCTAACAAGGAATTGTTCAAAAGGATTGTGTGTCTTTGGTTGTTGATAAGATGTAGACCCCAAATTGACATTGTCGTGACTTTTGAGGTGTATATTGTCATGAGGATCATCAGTGGTATTGTCATAGTTGAGGGTGCTCATGTAATTGTAAAGGTCCTCATCATCATGAAAGAGGTCCATTTCTCGATGCTTCTTTTGCAATCTAGTTTCAACCATATAAGGCTTGCTCAAAATGAAGGTGGAAAATGCAAATGGAATGAGACTAAGACTGTTTTTGGTATTTTTTTGAAATAAGGTATGCCTAAATGTAATGCAACTATTTTTGGATTTTTCACAATAAAGAATACGATATGATAATTTTGTCTAATGGGAATGACTAATGTCAAAGGACAATGAAGACTAAGATGACAAGTTATGACACTAATTTGTTTTTCTTGTATTTTTGGAATAAGGTATGCAAAATGAGGACTAAGATGACTTGAATGTAAGATATGTAAATGAAAAGATCTAAGTGTTTTGGAAGAAGGTTACTCAACCACCCTAAGCTTGATCTATGTCTCAATTTTGGAATATCAAAGGACTTGTTTGAAGGACTAAATGAAAATGACAAGATGACTAAGTGAGGTTTCCTAACTTGACTTATGAGTTGGAAAGGTCTCACAAAAGGACCATGGCTAAAGGAAATAATTATGATTAAGTCCAATGATAACGTACTTTTGAAGGCAATGATTTTGCAAAGTATGGTAAGGTTTTCCTAAACCAAAATTTGAAAATGAAATGAGAACCTAAGGACTAGTTTATGGCTGAAAATGATGATGATGAACTCTAAAGGATGCACCTAAATTTTGCAAAGATAAACTAAAATGTGCAAGAAATGGAAGATTTGAGCAATTTTCTTTTTGGTTCTTAGTCGAGCAATTGCGTCACAAAAACCTTCAAATGTGACTCAACAACGTGAATGTGTTGTAGACAAAATGATTACCTAGTTTGTTTGCAAGTTTGATCGAATTTTGAAATGTTTCAAGTTGAATGTTTGTTTCCAAATTTGTGAGATGCTATTTGTTTGTTTGAATGTTTGAGAAAACACTTGGCAAAAATAATATTTTGTCTTTGATCAAGCACAATGAAAACAAGCACAATCCTAGGTTAGGTCAAGACAATATATGGTAGATTCCATGTGGGTTTCCCCAACCGCACTTATTCTTAGCGTGTGAACTCAAAAGCTTGACCGCATGGGCTCCCCCTTACATTGCACTCACTTCTCAGGTCAACCAAGCTTCCAACCCCCATGAAACTCCCATGGAAGATTGATCACCTCTACTAAGAACTGTGAGAATGTGGATGACTTCACAACGACCGTTGCTACACTAGAAAATAGAAAGGATTTTGGCTACTACACAAAAAAAAATTAGTTCGAGACCCCGTTTGAGTGGCCACACATGGGGCAAAGATTAAGATCCGTTAAAGGAGGAATTCCAGCCTGAAGAGGTTACGCTCAACAAGGTTTTGGAGAATTCTACTTTGTCTGTGTAACACATCTGCACTCATAATCCTAAGTTTTCCATTAGGATTCACATTTATATACTGGTCGGGGGTAGCTTGGCCAAAGAGCTTCGTTGTGAGTCTGAGTCACCTTGGGGTGAGTACTTTTTCCCACCAAGGAAGGCCCAATTCCTAGAGTCAATAATAGTTTCTCTTGCACCCAGGATCGCGCAAGTGTGCAAAGGGAGAGGATACTTCTATTATTGAATTGGGGTTGCACAAATATTGAAAACAAAGTTCATTTTGAATGCCCAAATCCAAATGTGTGGTTGGTTGTATAAAATGTTGAAAGGTGTTTCTGAGTCTCAAGATCACCAAATGGCGCGAGAGAAGAACATGCACACCTAGAAACAAAATGCAAACCACAATACAATGCAAGCACTGGTAAATTTTAAACCTTGCTTATGATGTCAACTCAAACACACAAGTTCTTTTTAGGCCCACTAATCATGCTATGTGAAAAAGGCAATCAAAATAAAGAAAATTAATGTTGAAGCCTTGCCAAGCATGATTAATAGTTTTGAGCCTCCAATCTTTGACAAGCGATAATTGATGTTTTAGTTTTTCAAATCTGGGACATACTTGGAAAAAAAGGTCAAACATTAGTCACAAAAATCAAAATCAAACTAAAGAGAGAAAATGACATTAATTGTAATTAAATGTTAATCTAAACCTAACCAAGTTAATCAAAAAATAAATCTAAATATTAAACTACAAAATTAACCTAGATTAAAACTAATTATTAAAATTAATCTAAACGAACATTAATTTAAAATAAAAATAAAGTTATCAATCAAAATCTAAATGAAAACAAAAAATCGAATATTGAATCTTAATCTAAATGGATAAAAATCAAAACTAAAATTAGGAAAATTTATTGAATATAAAATCTAATTAATCTAAAAAATTAACAATCTAAAATCTAATTTTAAAAATAAAAATTAAAAAAATCCTAAATTTAAATAAAATCTAATCTAAATCTAATTGAATTAAAATTAAATCTAATTAAAATATAATCTAAATCTAATGAAAATTTAATTAAAATCTAAGCTAAATCTCATTGAATTAAATTAAATTCTAAAAAAAAACTAAAAACTAATTGAAAATCGAAATTAATCTAAAGCTAATTTAAAATTTAATTAAAATCCAATTTAAATCTAATCTATTAAAATCTAAAAAAAAAAAGCTAAATACCAATTGGAAATTAAAATCTAATGGAATTTAATTTAATTAAATTAAAACTAAAAAAAAAACTAAAAACTAATCGAAAGGTAAAATCTATTTTAAATCTTGTCTAATTAAATTAAAATCTTAAAAAACTAAAAACTCATTTACAATCGAATAAAAATGAGAATAGAAAGAAATCTAGGTGGAAGTGACGAAAGTTAAACAAGTGCCACGTAATGGCTAGTACTTGCCTTTATAGTATTAGATTTAATAAAAAAAAATGTATGTTTTATTAATGTCAATAAAATTAAATGTTTGTTTTGTTAATTATATTGTTAACATAATCGTTTAAAAATGTCACTTAATGTTAATTTTTATTAAAATGATGTAAATAATGTATTAAAATTGTAAGATAAAGCATGTTTTTGTACATATATTAATAATTAATATGTTCATTCCATTGAGTTTATTGATTAGATAATATAAATTTTAATAATAGTTTTTAAATTATTTTATATTAAATAAAATATAAAAAAAAATGATTATGTAATATAATTATAAGAAAGAATTAAATAATTATTATTTAAACATAAATTTTATATAATAATTTTGTTAAATAACAATATGCATAATATAAACATCTCATAAAAATATTCATAAAAATTTAAGACATAATAAAATAAACATATAGTATTTAATATTACAAAGATTTTTTTTTTAAATATTCAAATAAATTCAGAAATATTGTTTCTTAAAAAATGGCAAAATAATAGGTCTTTCTAAAAACATGGCAAAATAATAGGTCAATTGTCTAAAAAATAGACAAAATAATAGTGTTTTTTAAAATATAGGCAAAATGATAGTTCACTTTCACTTTTCCTATAAATTAGTCAATAACACACAAAACTTTCTAGCCAATCATAATCACAAAAAAAAAATTATAATTTATAAAATTAAATATTTTACAAGTCCACTTTACAAATTTCATTTTAATTTTTTTCAAATTTTTTTATTATTTTTGATTGGTTGAAAACCAACTTATTAATAACTAGTTAATTGAAAAAAACAAAATTCATTGCAATAATATTACCTTAACGACAAGTACTAATAAAATAAAACTAGTTAAGAATTAAACAAAACTAAGGCTGGCTAAATAAAGCCTTTCCCGAAAAGCTTATCGCAACAGCAAGAGGCATTTGAAGTTGCAGAGTGTAGCTGGCCGAAATGGAGAAGTAAAAGGTCAATATCCACGAAAAAGAGGTGCCAGATTTCAAGTTGCAGCGCGCCAAAGTGGATAATTGAGATATAATACCTCCAACTGCAAAAGCCAAAACGTCAATCCAAATTAATGTGCAAACATTTCAAAAGCAATACGTCAGATAAGACTTAACGAATGGAGGTCGTGTGTTCATCGAACTTTCGGCGCATAAATGCACTTTGTCTTCCACCCACGTTCGGCACTAAACGAATGCACTCCATGTATTCAATCCACTGTCAGTCTTGGCAAGCTTTCATTCAGACGGCTTTGATGATAAGAAGATAGGGTCGGTTGTTGACTACTGTAACCGTTTGTGCTGATGAGGTTCATGGCAGATGGACTGAATGCCCTCCATGTGTGCAACAACCCTTCGGCGCAGAATGAATGTGCTTCCAGTGGTCAAACAATTTTCGACGCAAAATAAATGTAGCAGTTTACCTTTTTCATAGCGGCTCACAGAAATAGCAAACTCTTGTGGCTGCGGTTTCTTCTCAGGCAGCCTCATTCCTCACTTTGGACCTGTGCATTCATTAATGTTCGCTTGGCTTTGTTGCTTTTGAAGTGTTAACGTGTTTATTTTGCTGTCTTCCCCACCGTGATTGGTTTCTGCCCCTCCAAACGCTTCTTCCCTGGTCGTGCTCTTTCGCTTTTGATGGCTTTGCTCTTCACGTTCTGCTGCTATTATTGGTTGCCGCTCCTCCAAGCTCTTCTTTGCTGATTTTAATCTTTCACTTCTCCCAGTTGGCGCACTTGGTGGTGTGTTGCTTTCTTTAGCGTTAGTGATTTCTGCTCTTCCAAACACTCATTCGCTAGTGGTTTTCGTGGCATAATGTGAGAGGCAAAAATATCCACCACCATGAACTCATTACACAACTAAAATGATAAGGCGGAATAAAGCCGCAATCAGAAAAGTACGACACTGTAAAGAGTCCGAGAAGAAGAGGAGGAAAGAGGATGGCGACGACAATGGCTCAAATTCCAACGCATGGCAGCCAGCATGAAATCAAGGTGCACTTAGAAATCATGGCAACAGGAGCTTATCAATAAAGAAATGTGAACTGTTTTGAACGCAACAAGGAGATCATCAATAGACATATATTCATAATGTGTACGCATAGATAAGGCATGCAAACTGTTTGGAAAAATGCTTCAAACGGATCCTATCTCATGGCGTACAATGATCATATGATATACGCAAAATGGGTTTGGTGAACATGCTGTTAGAAACTCTCAAGAAAGTGTAAATCGGAAGGCGTAAAGCTCCATACCACATTTTTATTTTTTATTTTTTGCTAAGACATCATCTTAATTAGAGAGGAAATATATTATGAAGTCATTTGAACCAAAGAAAAGCCCTACGCTGATTTTGGAGGATTCAATAAGCTTTCAACGAAAGCACCCGCATATGATAATACACCACACACAACCAAAGATAGCATTCATAACTATAGAGTCATCAAACACGTGTTATCAGAAAGTTAAATGACCACTATCAAAACAAACAGAGAATTTAAATAGCCACCAACGAAAATAGACGTCTCAGCCTGTGCATCCTCACAAATATCACGTCGGGTTCACCAAATGTACTAGAGAAAAGTTTTCAGCTTAATTTAAATTGCATAATAACTTAAATCCCTAATAACAATAGAGCACAAAGGAAACTACAAGCATAACAATATTGAAACAACATCACCTAATCTTCAAGCTTCCATTGGTTGACTTCCATTGGTCTTCTCCATCTTGCTGAAAATGATATGATTGCCCTTAGATTGAGATGCAACTATCACCTATGTTTAAGCCAAGCAAAACATTGAAGTATTATGAGTGCTCAAGTGCTCAAAGCTCTCAAGCATGCTGAAAATAATTGTGTGTCTAAAATGGCTTGAGAGATTGCCTTTTAAAGAATTCCAAATTGACAATGGACGGTCCAGATTAGAAGTTTATAAAAACCTAAGATCAATGGCTAGGATTGAATGTGATAAGAAGCATTAGGGTTAAGGCAAGCTTTGAAATGAAGGGCTAAGATTTAATTAAAAGAAATTAAATCAATGGTTGAGAAAAATAGGTAAATGAAATAATAAATTATTTCATTTATGGAGGAAAGTTGACTTTTGGGTTTAATTCATAAATATGAATATGATAGGAGGCAATAAATAATTATTTTAATTATTTATTTGGTGAGATGGAAAGTGGACTAAATGGATAAATTTATCTAATTCAAGGATAAATGGTAATGTGATGGAGGAAATAATTATGGAAGGATAATTGGAAATTATGACATTAGGATTTAATCAAATGATGAGGACATTTGACATAGAAAAATGCACCTAGGGGTTCTAAGTCATTTTTATGTGTCTACAGTAACCACCCCTGAGATTTTGATATGTTGATAAGTGTCCAAATGGGTATTTGGAACTATGTTTTCTTTTTGTGTGTCATCAATTCCTTGGAAGTTATGTTGGAAAAAACCCTGTTTGAAAGGCTACTAGAGAGATTGAGGGCTTGTCAGGAAAAACCCACCAAGGGAAGTTATAAGGATTCAGAGATAAATTGATTTAGGTTGTGTTGAAGTTATCGACCCCTACTTTACATCAAATTGGTATCAAATCATAGGTTTGATCTGAAGAGGGTTTGTTGAAATGAAGAAGGAACAAGATGCCTCCTAAGGGAAAGACAATTGCCAAAGAGGTGAGTGAATTGAAAGAGAAGAATGAAAAAGAGATAAGGCAGTTTAAAGAGTTTATAGATTCCCTTCAATATAGGCTTGCTACAGTTGAGACAATTCAGAAAAGAGAAGTGGTCATAGGGGATGTGAGTGACCAAGAAGAAGAGGAAGAAAGAGGAGAAGAAAAAGAGGTCCTTGAGAGGAGTTGGATCCCGAAGACTTGAGATTTACAAAGCTATTGAAGGTTGCCAAAGAAGAAGGTCCCAAGGTGAAGATGGATTTAATCATGCATGGATGAAAGATGGATAGTGAAGAACTCCTAGATTGGATAGGAGCATTGGATAACTACTTTGACTATGAAGATGTGCCAGAAGATCAAAGGGTGAAGTTAGTCAAGACAAAATTGAAGGGTCATGCCTTGCTTTGGTGGGATTATGTAGAAAGTGAAAGGAGAAAGAAGGGGAAGTCTAAAATCAACTCTTGGGATAGGATGGTTGCTAAACTCAAGGGAAAATTCCTTCCCGGTGACTACAATGGTTAGTTATTTAAGAGGCTTCAAAATATCAAGCAAAAGAAGATGGATGTGCAAACCTATACAAAAGAGTTCTACAAATTGAGTATAAGGGCAGGTCATACATAAGATGATGAAGAAATAGTGGCAAGATATATTAATGGGTTGAGATACAACCTCCAAGATGAATTGAACCTCACCACTCCAAGAACGGTGGAAGAGTATTACCAATTGGCCATCAAGGCTGAAGATAGGTTGAAGAGAAGGCAAGAGAAGCAAAGTAGGGGCAAAGGAATAAGTTTCAGAGGAAGAGGAAAATTTGGAGAAGAGAACAATCCCAAAGATCCCAAGGAGAGACAAGTTAACCTCAAGAACAAAATTTTGATTCGAGGGGTAGCTTTAGAGGAAGGTGACCCAATAATAGGGTCAGATTTCGAGGTCAAGGGAGAGGGTCAAATGGATTCATAGGAAAGTATTATTAGTGCAATAATTTTGGCCATCAAGCATGGAAATGTCTTGAAAAGTAGGTCACTACTTCATTTGGAGGAGAAAGAAGAAATCAAGTTGTGCAAGGAGAGGACAATGAGAGTGTAAACTATCCATCATAGCATGCTAGTCCAAAAAGTGGTGAATCTCTTATGGTAAGGAGGACATTGATTAAAGTTCCTATTGTGAAAGAACCTCCATAAAGGAAATCTCTCTTTAGAACCACATGTAATTCCCAAGGTAAAGTTTGCAAAGTTGTCGATTTGGGTAATACAAATAATTTGGTTTCTCTTGAGATGGTAGAGAACTTGAACCTAAACATAATACCACATAACACTCCTTACAAGGTCTCCTGGTTGAATAAGGGACAACAGGTCCTAGTAGATGAACAAAGTTGGGTGGAATTTCACATAGGAGGGTACAAGGATAATATTTTGTGTGGCATCATCCCTATGGATTTTTGTCATTTTCTTTTAGGGAGGCCTTGAAAATATGATAGGAAATCCAAGCATGATGGGAGAAAGAACACCTATGTTATTGAAAAGGATGGGATTTCATTCACTCTCACACCATTGCAAGATGAGGACAAAGCTACACATGAAGGTTCTAGTGTGATGTTGGTCAATGAGAAGGAGTTCCTAAAGACCTTGGAAGAGGAGAATGTGGGATTTGTTGTCATAGTAAGGCCTAAATCTATCATAACATCAGAAAAGAAGGAGGAGTTTCCTTTAGAGGTGAAAGCATTGTTGAATTTAAGTATGATGAAATAGTAGTTGATGAGATTCCTAATACATTTCCACCTATGAGAGACATAAGCCATCAGATTTTCCAGGGGCTAGTTTTTCCAACAAAGTTGCATACAAGATGACTCCACAACAAAATGAAGAGACAAGAAGACAAGTGCAAGAACTTCTTGACAAGGGGCTAATTAGAGAAATTTTGAGTCCTTGTTCTATTCTCATAGCCTTAGCACCAAATAAAGGTGGAGATTGGAGGATTTGCACTGATTCCAGGGCGATCAACAAGATCACAATAAGGTATAGATTTCTTATTCCAAGAATTGAAGACCTAATGGATTGTTTGGTCGGTGATGCTTTCTACTTTTCCAAGATTGATCTCAAGAGTGGCTATCATCATATCAGAATCAGACCTGGTGATGAATGGAAAACAACCTTCAAGACAAATGAAGGGTTGTATGAATGGATGGTAATTCCTTTTGGTTTGTCAAATGCCCCTAGTAATTTCATGCGCTTGATGAATGAGGTGCTTAAACCTTTCATTGGTAAGTTTGTGGTAGTGTATCTTGATGACATTCTTGTGTTTAGAAAAACTAAAGAAGAGCATATGCAACATTTAGATTTGGTTATGAGAGGGTTGCATGAGGAAAAGCTAATGATAAACTTGAAGAAGTGTGAGTTTTTGAAAATAGAATTGGTTTACCTTGGCTTTGTGGTCACCAATGGCACTTTGAAGATGGATCCAAGTAAGGTTGAGGCTATCCTAAGCTGGCCTACACCAAAATCAAGGGCTTAGGTAAGGAGATTTCACGGTTTAGCTAGTTTCTACAGAAAATTCATAAGAGGTTTTAGTCATGTGTGTGCTCTTATGATTGATATAATAAAGGGTGATAAAAGAAAGATTTTTTTTTGGTCTAAGGAGGTTGATAGGAATTTTGAATATTTGAAAAAGAAAGTTGTTGAGCAGCCCATCTTGACTCTACCTAGTTTTGATAAGGTCTTCACCATTGAATGTGATGCAAGTGGTCATGCTATAGGGGATGTCCTAAGTCAAAAAAACTGACCTATTGCCTTTTTCGGTGAAAAAATGAATGAAGCTAAGAAAAATTATTCCTCATATACGATCTTGAGATGTATGATGTAACACCCCTCTGTTTTGCTATTATGTTTAGATTACGATGTTTTGTTATTTTTTTATCGATATTTATAGAGCGATGTGGATTATATGGTATGATTTGATGATTCTCTATTTTGATGTTATCATTTGACATGCCTTTTATTAGTATAATGATTATTTGGAATAACATTGTTATTTGCACATGAGTAGATTATATATGTTAGAATTGTCAGTTTCATGATAGTGTATTGGTGAAGGGGACGAAATTGCACCACTCGCTTGTGAGCGCCCTGTGATTCCATGATTTCCTCTTCACGGTGTGTTCTTTTATGATGATAATTATATGCATGTTCTATATATATGCCTTGTTTACAGGTTTGCAGGTATAGGACATCGACTCCACCTGGTTTCACAGGTTTGAGCATGTCAACCCAATGGTAAAGTTGATTGGGAGATAGTAGCTAAGATTCTTGTGTCAAGCTTTTACCCTAGTCTCAGTGTGTTGTTGGGTCTAGTCGGTCTTGTTTGTAAAAGTTGCTTAATTTGGTTTTAAATTATTATGTTGAAAAGTTTAAAAAGGGAATTTAATGAATTTAATTATTTAAAGTTGATTATTAAATTAATCTTATTTTAATGTTAGAAGTGGTGAATTAATTAATTAATAAATTTATTTTAATTGGTAAATAGTATAATCTTAGGATTATATTATTTGTTAATTAATTAAGTTAAATTTGAAAGGGGAAATATTTTGTAATTATTAAATATTTTTTTAATTTTAAATTTCTAGAGGATTTTATGCAAATTGGTTGTTAAAGATATTTTGTGAGTTTTAACATGTGTTAGAAGAATTAATGAGTTTTTAGAAAAAATGATTCACGAGGAGAAGATTGTGGCTTGGCAGAAGTACAGGGATATTTTTGTGTGTTGGGAAATAGATTGAAAGGAAGTCTTTCTAGGATTTTGCATGTGTTTTGGAATTTTTTTGGAATAATTATTGTAGAAAGAAGTTTTGTGTTCTTGAATTTTTAGAAAAATTATTCTCAAGAATTGTTGTTGTGTTTGAGAAATTGTATTATTCTGAAGGAAGCTATTGTCTATTTGGGAAAATTACTTGGAACTGTGGAGGACGTGTTGCTTCAAAACTTACAAAGTCACAGGCATTGGACTACAGGTTCATTCTTTAATTTTTGTTTAGATCTTCTCTGTAAAATATTTCCTGTGCAAACATTTATGTTTGAGTTTTGTTTTAAAAATTATATTTGTGGATTTGGAAGAAATTTAGTTTCTGTAGGAAATTTTTTTCCTATAGGTTTGTAGCTCGTCGGGAAATTTTGTGTAAAATTAATTTGTGAGAAATTGTATTGTCCTTTCTGCTTAAGATTCTTGTCTAGGAAAAGTTAAAGATCCCTCTATAGTTTGGTTGATAAATTCATCTGTAGAATTTTCTTTGTGAAATTTTTTCTTTCTGTGGTGTTTGTAAAATGTTACCCTAGAATTCTTTCTGGAAAATTAATTACCCAATTACGGTATTTAATTGATCAAGTTTATATAAATATATATATAAATATAAAGATATAATTTATGAAGTCTTTGTAATTTTCTATTTTGAAAAGAAGAATGAAAATTTTATTGTGAAAATTGTTGGACAAATTATCCATATGGCAGAATTCATTTACTGCAGGCTTGTTTTATTGTTGAGGTTTTATGTAAAACTTGGGGAGGTGGGTGGACGACCACCGTTGCACCCCAAGGGAGATGGACGATGGTGTTTCTACCACCACTTCCCAAGGGAAGGGGTGGTAGACTCACCACAGTCTGCCCCCCCAAAACAATGGGGTTCAGTTGTGGTTTCACATAGCCCCCTAAAGCCCTTATAAATTTGTCCTCTGTATTTTATTTTCGTCCATTTTTTTTATGAATGACACCTCATACTTTATGAGTTCGGTTTTGATAAATATGGAATATGAAATATATAAATTATATATATATTTACATAAGTAAATGTAGATAAATATATATAAATATTTATATATATTTGTATATGTACTCTTATGTTTGTATATATGTATTTATAGATATTTATAATTTGTTGTAATATTTAAATTATGATATTGTAAATTAATGAAGAGATATATATAAATAAAATATTAATATATGTATAATTATATATATATCATATATATTTAATTATATATATATTTATATATATGTTTTAAATGGATATTTTATACTAAGGGTAAGCAAAACACAAACTAGATGAGTTATAATGAAATGATTAAAATAGAGGAAATTGAAGTAATTGAAGAAAATGCGTTAAATATTAAATTTTAATTTCTCTGTTGTTTATAGACGAAATGGTATTAAATTAGACTATTGTGAACAATAAACTATTATGTCTCTTTGGTGGGTATATGAGTTATTTTGTTCACTTTAGTGGGGAAACTAGTTAGTTGTGTCAATGAGTCCACCAGTTGTAATATTTTCATTTGGGGTTGTTGTGTTCTTGGTTGCATCCCTTTAATTACTCTTGGGTAGAGCATATTTTAGTTATTCAGTGAGACACCCGGTTTCCACGAACGGGGATGTTTTGCCTCCTAGGTTTGGAGTGGAAATTTATTTTGCATTGTCTCCTAAGTTTGGAGTGGTTTTGTTCCATGTGTTGATAGGAGAGTGGTTCTTGATGGGGGGTAGGGTCTGAGAAGATCTTCCGGGGTAACCCATGCACCTTTGTGGTGACATTTCTCTTAGGTTTGCAGTATGTATGGTTCACTAGTGTAACTAGTTATCTAACTTTGGTAGTGTTGTACCCTATGAGTTAGTGTATTACTTGTGTTTGTTAAATTTAGTTTTGTGATAGCCTATGTCTAGAGGTAGTAGGTTTTGGTCTTGGATCCTTGTTACTATCTCCTAGCACAGGGGGTGGGCCTTCGGATACCACTTGGTTGGGAGGAACGTGCACCCTACACCATTGGGTCCCCTTTATTCTGATCATGATGGCGAGATTTCTAGTGGAGAGCTCGTGGATTCCAGCTTGATATTTCATGCTTTATTATTGTTATAGATGACACTTTTATTTTATTACCCCTCAGTTGTATTTGAGGAGGTTTCATGTATTATGTAACACATTTGTATGAACTACCTCATTCGGGGAATGATAGATGTAAACCTTATTGGATGTATTAATGCTATATTGGAACTTGATGTATATATTTTATCTATGTGATGTAATTTCTATGTTTGAATGTATGTACTTTAATTCTTGTTGAGTAATTAATTAAATGCTTTATTTGAGTATTGTATATGTATGGTTTTAGATGTAACCTTTGGCTCGTGCCTTAGAGGTTGTTGTGTTGGATAGTGCACCTTTCATTTTAATATTGGACTTAATAATAAATAAAAAATTGTGCACTCCTTTAGTTGTTGCAACTTCCTCGAGGGTTATGAGGTAGGGCATTACACATGGTATCAGAGCCCCAAGTTCATACACTGGGTACTTTGGGTACATTTGAGTCCACTATTTTGTTCTTGTGAATCTGTTAGTGGGGTTGCTAAGTGATCATGTGTTCATGGATTTGACATTTAGCATGATGTACTCTGTGGAAAAGAGTAGAGTGATAGGAAGCTGATAAAAATGTTATGGATGGAAAGTAATGATATGTATCTCATGGGTTATGGAATTTTATGTTCTTATGGGATTATGTATGTAATTGTACCCCCTTTAAATGTAAGGAACCAGTAACTGTGCATTGTTTTAGTGTTGTTAATACCCCGTACTTGCTTTGTGTTTCCATGGAATGGTGATACTTCGTACCCATCCATGGGAAAAGTTGCATTTTGATGTGGAATTTACCATACCAAAATGTGTGCTTGCATGTTTGTTACCTAATTGAGGGCCAACCCATATGTGGTTGAAACTTATATATAAGAGTAACCAAAATTTAGTTTCATAGATTCTTTTCTTTTGGTTCTCTAGCCCCTCAATCCGTGAAGGGATAGTAGCAGCCACAAAGTTCCTTGGGTGGAGTGTGCAACATACGCATATTGCAGTCATCTCAACTCAACCAATCTCGAGGAAACGTACCCACTACTTTCTCTTATGATGGATCAGGATGCTTGATCCATAAGTGTTAGCCCAATCCCCACATATTTGAGTACACCAATATAGGTTTTTTAGTATATGCCTGGCCATCCGTAGGGATGTTGATCTGGCATTAGTGAGTAAACCTCGTCCATATGAGAGGTGAAGCTCGGGTAGCCCCATTTTGATATTATCATTTTTGCATTATATATTTAGTGTATTTGCACATGTTTTGACATGATGTAATAGATACGATGCCACACCTCACTTATGTTTCAACATAGTGTTGGTGATGATGTTGTGATATACTATATTTTCACCTGTTCCGACATGATGCAATAGGTATGATACAACATCCCACTAATGTTCTGACATAGTGATGGTGATGATGCCATGCTATACGATGCCACGTGCTTAGACACGTGAAGGCACATTATGAGATTGTCTTTGATAGCCTACTTGTTTGATGAGAATTATGGGGCCTCAAACACTTGTAGAGGGATACTCATGGCTTCTTCGACTGTGTTGGTCGGGTAGCATATGCATAGATCCTAGCCATGTATACCTCTGGCTACAATGAGTTCCTACGTGTGCCTTTCCACGAGGTATCGTGATGCGGGTGTGTTCTATGCATGCCTACTTCTGTGGACCCAATACACATTTTCGTGTGGCATATGACCAGTACGTGCCTTTTTCGACTGGCGTATGACCATGTTGAGTGATGAAGTGATAATCATGGATACACTCTGGGTCATGTGGATGGCATGCTCACTCTACACCACATGAAGGCTATTACTATAGTCAGATGTTGTTTCCTCCTTCCTCATGTGGTGGCTAGTATTTAGTCACATAATGTTGTACAGTGTAATTTTAAAAATTGTGAACTTTCTTTTTGGTTATTGATGATCTTTCTGTTGATTGTGAAGGCTGACAACTTGTTATATTTGATTGTGAAGGTTTAGCCACAACCTGTGATCTTATTTTCTTATAACCCTAGTGGTTATATATTTGAATTAGTGTTGAAACTGTGCACATTTATTGCCTTATTGTTGAAATTGAACTTTAATTTTCTCTTCTTTATGACCTTGGTGGCTAAACTAGTTATCTTTATTGTTTTAAATGTCGGCAATGTGTCATAATGTGAATCCTCTCCAAGGATGTATGAGGCGGACTTGGTGAGTGTATACGAGGAAGTAGATGCAGGAAATGTTGAGGATGGGGGTATGTGAGGCTATTATGCAACTAGGACCCACTACCCACCTATGTGTGATGACTATCTCTTGGAGGCTAATCACCTTATACAACAAGAGATAGGTCATTGTGGTCTTGTTTGGATGGTCTCACCTTATGTGTGGCCTAACACCATCAAGCCACTAATTGGGATGTTTGGTTTATGTGAGATGGTTATTTTCTCTTGGTTCATGGATTAGTATGCTACTTTTCAGTGTCCAGATGGACCCATGTGTGGCCTTGTGTTGTGATTTCCAATGATGTGTATTGGTGTGTATGTGTAGAATGTATGTTTAATCATGAGTATGGTAATTGATTTATGAGTTTTGTATGTTAATTTCACCTTTTGGTTGTGACTCCTTTCTTGGGTGGTGTGTATAAGATTCCTAGGAGAGGTGATCGTGGAGTCGATCGTCTGAACTCTTCTTTTCTAAGTCCCCATGAGAAGGATTGTGTGGAGCACTTGGGTCCTCAGTTATGTTCTTTGCTTAAGGAGTTTCTTACCTAGCTAGGCCCTCGACATGAGAGTGTCTTACAACAACACTTTTAACCTAGGCGTAAGGTTTCACAACCTCATCATGGTGGTAATGGTTCTCAATCTAGGAAGAATTGGAAATGGTGGTGTTGTAAGTACAACCGTCAAGAGTGGCTGACACAGAGTGCACAGGCTACAATGGGTAGAGGTACGAGATGTTACACTTGTGGCCAATAGGGCCACATAGCTAGACAGTGTCCTCAGAGGAACTCACTTGATCTTAGTCAGAGGACGATGGCTACGGAGCCAACAAGGAAGGACACAAGAAGAACTCATGGGATGAGTGTGGTGGTTGATCATCTTCGAGTAGAGAATCGGGGCATAGATGGGGAGATTACTGGTAGTGGACAGGCAGGTGATTTGGGAGTTCATGGAAATCGTTCAGTACAGGAGGCTGAGGAAGTGACTTCAGTGTTGTTTTCTCTGCATGGATTCTTGTTATGTTAGGATATGTGTTTTTGAGAGTTTGCTAGTAGTGGTTGGACCATGTTGGTTATTTGGATTGGTATTTTATTTGGATTAGAGGATTATGACTTTAGTTATTGTTGTTTTTATGTGATTTATGGAGTGGTTCAGTTTTGGAACCATTGACTATGTGTGATTATATGGAGTTTGTTCTAGGGGTATTTGCAGGCTTCCAAGAGTAAACTTGACCCTGGGGGGGAGAATGTAACACCCCTCTGTTTTTCTCTTATGTTTAGATTATGATGTTTTATTATTTTTTTATCACTATTTATAGAGCAATGTGGATTATATGATATGATGTGATGATTCTCTATTTTGATGTTATCATTTGACATGCCTTTGATTAGTATAATGATTATTTGGAATAACATTGTTATTGCACATGAGTAGATTATATATGTTAGAATTGTCAGTTTCGTGATAGTGTATTGGTGAAGGGGACTAAATTGCACCACTCGCTTGCGAGCACCCTAGGATTCCACGATTTCCTCTCCATGATGTGTTCTTTTATGATGATAAGTATATGCATGTTCTATATATATGTCATGTTTATAGGTTTGTAGGTACATGACATCGACTCCACCTGGTTTCACAGGTTTGAGCATGTCGACCCAACGATAATGTTGATTGGGAGATAGTAGCTAGGATTCTTGTGTCAAGCCGTTACCCTAGTCTCAATGTGTCATCGGGTCTAGTCAGTCTTGTTTGTAAAAGTTTCTTAATTTGGCTTTAAATTATTATGTTGAAAAGTTTAAAAAGGGAATTTAATTATTTAAAGTTGATTATTAAATTAATCTTATTTGAATGTTAGAAGTGGTGAATTAATTAATTAATTAATTAATTTCAATTGGTAAATAATATAATCTTAGCATTATATTATTTATTAATTAATTAAGTTAAATTTGAAAGGGGAAATATTTTGTAATTATTAAATGTTTTTTTAATTTTAAATTTTTTGGAGGATTTTATGCAAATTGGTTGTTAAAGATATTTTGTGAGTTTTAACATGTGTTAGAAGAATTAATAAGTTTGTTGAAAAATTGATTCATGAGGAGAAGATTATGGCTTTAACGGAAGAAGAGAGAATCTTCTTCACGATAGAAGCACATGGATATTTTTGTGTGTTGGGAAATAGATTGAAAGGAAGTCTTTATGGGATTTTGCATGTGTTCTGGATATTTTTTGCAAGAATTGTTGTAGAAAGAAGTTTTGTGTTCTTGAATTTTTAGAAAAATTGTTCTCGAGAATTGTTGTTGTGTTTGGGAAATTGCATTATTCTGAAGGAAGCTATTGTCTATTTGGGAAAATTACTTGGATCTATGGAAGAGGTGTTGCTTCAAAATTTACAAAGTCACAAGCATTGGACTACAGGTTCATTCTTTAATTTTTCTTTAGATCTTCTCTGTAAAAGATTGCTTGTGCAAACATTTAAGTTTGAGTTTTGTTTTAAAATTTGTATTTTTTCGTAAATGGAATCCTTTGTGGAATAAAATCCTTTGTAGAATAAATTCCTTTGTAGGTTGAAATTCTCTATGGAAACCATAGCAAAATTGTAAATTGATATTATTGTGAGTTTAGATGAACCTAGAAGGAAACACTTGGGATCTGGAAGAAATTTAGTTTCTATAGGAAAAAATTCTCCTGTAGGTTTGAAGCTCCACGGGAAATTTTGTATAAAATTAATTTCTGAGAAATTGTATTGTCCTTTCTTCTTAAGATTCTTATCTAGGAAAAGTTAAAGATCCCTCTATAATTTGGTTGAGAAATTCATCTATAGAATTTTCTTTGTGAAATTTGGCTTTTTGTGGTGTTTGTAAAATGTTAACTATAGAATTCTTTCTGGAAAATTAATTTCTCAATTACAGTATTTAATTGATCAAGTTTATATAAATATATATATATAAATATAAAGATATAATTTATGAAGTATTTTTAATTTTCTATTATGAAAAGGAGAATGCAAATTTTATTGTGAAAATTGTCGGACAAATTATCTGTATGGTGGAATTCATTTACCTCAGGCTTGTTTTATTGTTGAGGTTTTATGTAAAACCTGGGGAGGCAGGTGGAGAACCACCACCGCACCCCAAGGGAGGTGGATGGTGGTGTTTGCACCACCACTTCCCAAGGGAAGGGGCGGTGGACTCACCACAGTCCACCCCCCCGACCCCCCTCCCCCAAAACAATCCAGGGTTTGGTTGTGCTTTCACACAACCCCCCAAAGCCCTTATAAATTTGTCCTTTGTATTTTATTTTCATTTGTTTTTCTATGAATTGCACCTCATACTTTATGAGTTCAGTTTTGATAAATATGGAATATGAAATATATAAATTATATATATATATATATATATATATATATATATATATATATATATATATATATTTACATAAGTATATGTTTATAAATATTTATATATATTTGTATATGTACTCTTATGTATGTATATATGTATTTGCAGATATTTTACAATTTATTGTAATATTTAAATTATAATATTATAAATTAATGAAGAGATATATATAAATAAAATATTAATATATGTACAATTATATATATCATATATATATTTAATATATATTTATATATATGTTTTAAATGGATATTTTATACTAAGGGTAAGAAAAACACAAACTAGATGATTTATAATGAAATGACTAAAATAGAGGAAATTGAATTTTATACTGAAGTAATTGAGGAAATCGAATTAAATATAAAATTTTAATTTCTCTGTTGTTTATAGACGAAATGGTATTAAATCAGAATATTGTGAACAATAAACTATTATGTCTCTTTGGTGGGTATATGAGTTCTTCTATTCACTTTAGTGGGGAAACTAGTTAGTTGTGTTAGTGAGTCCACCAGTTGTAATATTTTCATTTGGGGTTGTTGTGTTCTTGGTCGCATCCCTTGAATTACTCTTGGCATATTGTAGTTATTCAGTGAGTCACTCGATTTCCATGAACGGGGATGTTTTGACTCCTAGGTTTGGAGTGGAAATTTATATTGTACTGCCTCCTAAGTTTGGAGTGGTTTTGTTCCACATGTTGATAGTAGGAGAGTGGTTCTTGATGGGGGGCGGGGTTTGGGAAGATATGTTGGGGTAACCCATGCACCTTTGTGGTGAAATTTCTCCTAGGTTTGCAATATGTATGGTTCACTTGTGTAACTAGTTATTTAACTCTGATAGCGTTGTACCCTATGAGTTAGTGTTGTACTTGTGTTTGTTAAGTTTAGTTTTATGATAGCCTGTGTCTAGAGGTAGTAGGTTTTGGTCTTGGATCCTTGTTACTATCTCCTAGCACAGGGTGTGGGCCTTCAGGTATCACTTGGTTGGGAGGAATGTGCACCCTACACCATTGGGTCCCCTTTAATTTGATATTGATGGCGAGATTTCCACTGGAGAGCTCATGGATTCCAGCTTGGTATTTCATGATTTTTTATTGTTATAGATGATACTTGTATTTTATTACCCCTCAGTTGTATTCGAGGAGGTTTCATGTATTATGTAACACATTTGTATGAACTACTTCATTCTAGGAATGAGATATGTAAACCTTATTGGATGTATTAATGTTATATTCAAACTTGATGTATATATTTTATCTATGTGATGTAATTTCTATGTTTGAATGTATGTACTTTAATTCTAGTTTAGTAATTAATTAAATGATTTATTTGAGTAGTGTATATGTTATGGTTTTAGATGTAACCTTTGTCTCATTCCTTAGAGGTTGCTACGTTAGATAGTGCACCCTTCATTTTAATATTGCACTTAATAATTAAAAAAAATTGTGCGCTCTCATAGTTGTTGCAACTTCCTCTAGGGCTACAAAGCGGGGCATTACATATGCCATGGTGCAATCATTGAAGAAGTAGATACATTATCTCCTTCCTAATGAATTTATTATTTTTATTGATAATCATGCTCTACAATTTATTAATAGTTAGGACAAACTCAGTCATAGACATGTGAAATGGGTGGAGTACGTACAAAGTTTCACCTCCACCATCAAGCATAAGAAAGGGTAGTCAAATAAGGTGGCCGATGCATTTAGTAGGACATTATTGGTCTAAGAAATTCAGTTACAAAGTATAGGGGTTGAGGCTCTCAAAGTTATGTATGTAGAGGATGATGATTTCAAAGAGATTTATACTTCTTGTAGCCAATTTAATGGAGATTTTCATGAAGAGAATTCTGATTTTCGGATTCAAGAGTGTTTTTTTATTAGAGGGGCCCAACTTTGTGTGCCTAAGTGTTCTATGAGGGATAATATTATTAAGGAAAAGCATAGTGGCAACCTTGCAGGTCACTTTGGTGTTGACAAGACTTTGGAACATGTAAGAAGGCACTATTATTGGCCAAAGATGCAAAGTGATGTGAGAAATTTTGTAGAAAAGTGTGTTTTTTGTCAAAGAGCCAAAGGTTGTATTACTAATGTAGTTCTATATCAACCACTTCCAATCCAAAATAGACCTTGGAAGTCCATAAGAATGGATTTTGTGATGGGATTGCCTAGAACCCAAAGAGGTTTTGATTCAGTGTATATGGTGGTGGACAGGTTTAGTAAGATGGAACACTTTATACCTTGTAACAACACTAATGATGCTCCATCCATTGTAGGACTCTTCTTCGAAGAGGTGGTAAGAATCCATGGGCTACCTTTGATCATTGTTTTAGATAGGGACAAAAATTTTGTGGGTCACTTTTGGAGAACCCTTTGGAAGAAACTAGGCACAAATTTGACTTTTAGTTCTGCCTATCATCCCCAAACTGAGGGGAAAATTAAATTATTGAATAACAACCTTGGAAACCTCCTTAGATGTTTTAAAAAAGAACAATCAACACAGTGGATTTGATCTTTCCCCAAGCTGAGTTTGCATACAATGATTATGTGAACAAGAGTGTTGGTAAAATCCCTTTTGAGATTGTGTATGGGTTGTAGCCTAAAGGTTTATTTGAGCTGAGAGATGTGAGTGGGATGGAAAGGAGGAGTGCTAAGGGTGAGTATTTTGTAGTAGCCATGCAAGAAATACACCAACAGGTCAAAGACAATCTCCAAAAGAGTGTAGACAAACACAAGCACAATGCTGATAAGAAAAGGAGAGAAGTTCACTTCAAATTTGGAGATTTGGTCTTGGCTCATTTGAGGAAGAAAAATGTTCCCTAGAGGATAGTACTCAAAGCTCCACATGAAGAAGATAGGGCCATGCAAAGTAGTGCACAAGTTTGGAGAAAATTCCTATGAAATAGAACATCCTCCTAATGTTGTCATTTCTCCTATTTTTGATGTATCTGATCTTTACCCTTATAAAGGGGCTGTAGTTGCAAGTGAAAATTAAAGTTCATCAACACATCCAGATGAAGAATGCACCAAGTCAACCCTTGAAGCTAGAATGCATTTTGGATACCAAAGAAGCTAAAAGAACAAGGAACAAGATGTACTATTAGTACTTGGTCAAATGGAAAGCCCTTCCTATGGAGGATGCCACTTGGATGACTGAGTAGGACATCATAAATCATGATGATATAGTTGTAGATTTTCTCTCAAGCGGAACTTGAGATTTGTTTTCCCCAGGAGTATGGTGCAAGGGCACCTAGGTCTTCATGCCAAAGGGGGTCAAGAGTTGGTATTTTGTTTTGATTGATTCATTCACATGTAATAAGGTCTTTTAATACCATTTCTTATGTTTTTGAATCGGTTTGAGTCATTTTGGGTCAGTTTGTTAAAAAGTGTCAATGTTGCAAAAAAGTTGCAAAATGTTGTTAGTGCAACTTTTGCATTTTTTTGTCAATGGGAAGTTGAACCGTTGGGATTTGAAATGTAGTTTCAAACCATTTGGAAAAAGGTTGGAAATGTTATGTGAGGTCGAAGACAAGTCTATGTTGTGCTTGGGTGAAGTTTCTTTGAAGTATAATCAATAGAAATAAATGTTTTCTGCATTCTTGAACATCAATCTCCTGCTATAGGTGATTGTATGATTTTGTATGGTCCTTCCATGGCTTGAAACTAATTGGAATTATTAGTTTGGTGAATATGCTTTCTTTTGCAATTTTTTTTGTTCATTTTCATTCCATTGTGTTCAAGTTATAGGGAATTTACCTCAAATTGGTTGAAACCCTAGCTAGGGTGAGCTTTGACTGAATAAAATGTTTTTCTTCCCATTCCACTAGTGAAAATGACTCAAAATCAGTGGAATGGCTATAAATAGGTTATATTTTGTTTTCTCAAATTTTCAGAAGTAGGGGATGGAGTTTGGCACATGTGGGTTGTTGCCCTAGCCTAATATTCTCATATATTAGGCTTAGAAACTCAATCGGATTAGGGTTTTGTTGAAAAGCCTTTGGGAAATTATTCTAGTTGTTGGGAATTGATGATTTAGACCCCATATGACATGTTTGAAGCCTTGTAGTTTCAAATCATGGAGTTCAAAAACCCTACTGCTATCTAGCCTATTCAAGCAATTAGGCCTAATTTGAGTGAGAACAATCCAAATTTGAGGGTTTCCGTACAAAGTAACCACCCCTAAGATTTTGATATGTTGATAAGTGTCCAAATGGGTATTTGGAACTGTGTTTTATTTTTGTGTGCCATGAATTCCCTAGAAGGTTATGTTGGAAAAACCCTATTTGAAAGGCTACTAGAGAGATTGAGGGCTTGTGCGGAAAAACCCACCAAGTGAAGTTCTAAGGTTTTAGAGATAAATTGATTTAGGTTGTGTTGAATTTATCCACCCCTTCTCTGCATCACTTCTATTTTTTTGTGCTTGCATGCTGAAATCACTTTCACATCCCTCATTTTACATGCAACATTTCTAAGTTTTCTTCTCATCTCTTGAAGCTTTCTAGAACATTTTTATTTTTTTTATTTTTTGTTAATAATTGAGAGAAAACATGAATTTACTGAATTAATAGTGAAAGATATTTTGGCACACCTAGCTTTGATACCATATAAGAAAATTTGAGCATATATTATAGAAGTTAAATAAATATATATACTCAAATATAATACTATTCTTCTATCACACCTCCTGGGTAAGTACACAAAAATGGGGGGCCAAAAAGGGGTCTTAAGTGGTCACTTTTTTTTGAAATTAATAAATACTGACCTTGGATGAGAAATTGAGGATAGTTACACTCAAAATTTTAAGATGCAACAAAAACAAGGGTATTAGTGCTCCAAATATACTTTCTAAACTACTATTTATTTTTGAAAATAGTAGAGATTAAGGGGTTCAAAAAGGGGGGCCACACAAATTGGTCTTGTTTTTTTTTTTCAAAAAGCCATATCATAACATATGTTGTGGCCCCCCTAAAATGTTAAGTTTTTTTAAGTATTTTTAAAATCACTTCGGTGAGAAATTAGCTAACAACATGTAGTTTATCCCTAATTTTTCTAATAAATTTTAATGAATATATGATTTTTTACTAATTTTCGAAGTGGACACATCTTGAAAAATAGAAATTTGAGTGTGCTACCCCTAAATTTTTTGAAAACTAATAAAAAATAAAAAATTTCAATATGTGTAGAATGGAGTCTAGTTTCTAAAAATGTAATTATTTAAATTTCAATGAACGATTAATAGTGGGTGACCTTTTGGTGAAATGGTGGGGCATATTGCCTATAGAGCCAACAACCAAGGTTCAAACCTCTCAAGGCACTCTCTACCACATCAACAATGGATTTTTCTTATCCTGGCGAGTGTTAAGGGGAGCCTCCTTGGTGAAGTGATGGGGGATTCTTGCTTATAGTGCCAATAGCCAAGGCCCAAACCTTAATATCCTTTGATTGGGGGTGACCCTTTGGTCAAATGGTGGGGATTATTTCCTGTAGAGCCAACAACCAAGGTTCAAACCTCACGGGGTTGCTCTCTACCATATCAACAATCGAGTTTTACTACCCTAGTGTTAAGGGGAGGTTCCTTGTTGAAGTGGTGGGGCTTCTTTATTATGGTGCCAACAACCAAGGCTCAAAAATTAATATCCTTTTTTGTGAAAAATACATGCAATGTCAAAGACTGCCCCATTGTCAAACTCTTTTACACTTTAAGATGGTAGGCATCTTCTCAAAAGTCATGGTTGCATGACTCCACCTTTGGATTATTCCATTACGGTCACTAGTAGAATCTGGAAAATATATGACTAGGTGACTAAAAATTTTAGTCATAACAACTAAAAATGACTAAATTCTACTCATTTTTTGCAACTTGGCTATATATGAGTAAATACATGACTAATCTGGTCATTGACTAAAAAAATATTTAGTCACAAAAATAAAAAATGACTAAAGAGTTAGTCATCAAATCCAAACTAAATAATTAAAAAAAAAAAAAAGTTGGCCAATTATTGGTGTGATGCATTCATGCTCGTGATGTATAGGCCTGATTATTCATGTTCATTGTAGATTCATTCATCTTGCTTGACCTTGCTTCATTCATTCATTGCAAACCTCGCTTCATTCATTAGCTTGGAATGAGGAATTTCGATAAGTTTTAGTAGTTAGTTGCATGGGCGATAAGGATTCGAAGAGGGCCTGGAGACTTTGAAAAGGCAAGCAAGGGCAAGGATTTCATAGTTTGCTTCAACGAATTTGAATTCGTCGAGGCCCTCTATAGTGAAATCAAATTTGGGGACTCCCTCTACAGAAAATTCAAAGGTAATTCGAAACCCTCATTACATTAAACACAAATATGAAATGCTCATTACAATCTACTACTCTTAATAATGTTCTTTTACAATCTTGCCACTATTTTTCTTCATAATGTGTTTGAACTAAATATAATAAAATTTGGGTGTCAGTTCCAAAATAGAATTTCCTCAAATAATTTTGATACATTTTCACTGCAAGTGGAAACTATCCTTGTGCAAAGTAAACATGAGCTAGATTTACCCACACATCAGGCATATGAATAAAGATTTTTCCTACAGTAGCTTCTTGTACCTATGTAAAGATTTCCTTTGCAATATCAAATTGACCCCTTTCATCCCACACAATGGCTGCCCCTTTTGCAGCATAAACATTTCCTGGTCTTTGTTCCAACACTTTACAATGGCTACCCCATTTGTAGCATAAACATTTTCACTACAAGCGCAAAATATCCTTGTGCAAAGTAAACATGCACTAGATTTACCCACAAATTAGGCATCTGAACAAAGATGTTTCTTGCATAAACTTCTTGTACCTATGTAAAAATTTCCTTTGCAATATCAAATTGACCCCTTTCAGCTAGCATAATGGTTGCCCTTTTTGCAGCATAAACATTTCTTGATCTTTGTGCCAACACTTAAGTGGCCCCTTTTATGACATTAAGACCCTCTTGAGTTATTATTATACTCCCATTTTCCAAGAGAAAAATTCTCGAGGCCCATGGGAAATGAACGATGAGCATTTGAGTTTCAACTTAGTTTCATTTCGAAAAGGGGACATTACATTGTACAAGATTTGTTTAACAGTAGAATAATTTAATCCACCTATTTGGGATTGTAAAATAAAATAAAAATGAATTAATCCATTTTCAATTATAGGTTCTTTTAATCTAGAATTTGATAGAAAGATAAAGAATAATACATTGAAGGACACACAAAAAGTCCTAAAATAAAGACTAAAATAGGTTGCCCATGAAAAACAAGAAAAAGGAAAAATGAAAAGATAACATACAGATGATTCATTTGATTTCTTTTATAAGATCTCATTTAACTATGTCAAATGGATTTGGAAGGGACAAAGCATATTTGATTGACTAAAATTTTGAGGTAGCCTATCCATCGTCATTGGATGCATCATCTTCTCTTGGAATCTTTTTCTACAATGCACCAAGCCTAGAATTGATTAGGGATGCACTTAAGGTGGATAAAAACTCATCAAATGCTTTATGTATGCTTGGAAACAAGGAACAAAAAACAAATGATTGGCTTAAAGCAAAATAAACAATTAAAGTAGCACACCAACTTGTCTTGGTTGATGAAGCAAAATGAAAATTTGATGAAGAACAAAGGATTTAGATGGAAAGGAGAAAGCAAGAGGAAGAACTTTGGTGGGTGATGCAATAGGAGAAGCAATTTTAATGTGTGAAGGAATTATGGAAGAGTAAGTTTAAGGACAAGGATGATGACGATGATGAGACTAGTCAGTTTGAGAAGAAATAAAAGAAGAAAAAGAAGGATAAGGACCACAAGGCTTATGATTATTATATGGAGGAGCCTGATGTTGCCATGGAAGATGAGGTAGATTATATGAGTGATAAGGCACAAGATGATGCAGAAAATGCCCAAGATCTTCTTGCAACTAGAGGTATAGAAGACTTTGATGATGGCGAGACAAATTATCCAATTTCAACAAAATCACAAAGGGGACATGCATACTCTAATTATGAAGATGATGAACCATTGTAGAAATAGAGTCTGAGAGAAGATGATCCATATGATGATGATGTCTAGGCTTCATGAGCTTTAACCAAACCTGGCTCCTATTTTCCAAGAGAAAAATCCCCAATGCCCATGGGAAATGAATGATGAGCATTTGAGTTTCAACAGATTCCAAGAGAAGATGATGCATACAATGACAATGGATAGGCTACCTCAAAATTTTAGTCAATCAAATATGATTTGTCCCTTCCAAATCCATTTGACATATTTAAATGAGATCTTATCAGAAACCTCAAATGAATCATCTGTATGGTATCTTTTCATTTTTCCTCTTTCTTGTTTTTTATGGGCAACCTATTTTAGTCTGTTGAAACTCAAATGCTCATCATTCATTTCCCATGGGCCTTGGGGATTTTTGTTTTGGGAAATAGGAGCTAGGTTTGGTTAAAGCTCAGTAAGCCTAGACATCATCATCAAATGGATCATGTTCTCTCAGACTCTGTTTCTACCATGGTTCATCATCCTCATAGTCAGACTATGCATGCATGTCTCCTTCATGATTTTGTTGAAACTAGAGAATTTATCTCGCTATCATCAGAGTCTTCTAGACTTGTAGCTGCAAGAAGCTATTGGAAATTTTCTCCCTCATCTTGTGCCTTATCACTCATATAATTTTGCTCATCTTCCATTGCAACATCAGGTTCCTCCATAGAAGAATCATAAGCCTTGTGGTCCTTATCCTTCTCATTTTTCTTCTTTTGTTTCTTCTTATGTTGACCAAGCTCATCATCACCATCATCCATGTCCTTACGCTTACTCTTCCATAATTCCTTCACACATTCAAATTTCTCCTCTTGTTGCATCACCTGTTGAGGTTCTTCCTCTTCCTTTCTCCTTTTCATCTAAATCCCTCATTCTTCATTAGCTTTTCACTTTGCTTCATCAACCAAGACAAGTTGGTATGCTACTTTAATTGTTTCTTTTGCTTTAAGCCAGTCATTTTTTTCAGTTCCATGTTTCCAAGCATACATAAAGAATTTTATGAGTTTTGATCCACCTTAAGTGCATCCCTAATTAATTCTAGGCTTAGTTGGATCTCATTCTGAGACTTAGTCATGCCTGCAAGATGTAGATATGCATCCATATAATCAGGAAACTTGAACAATTTTGGCTTGTATAAAATATTTTCTTTTTCAATATCATGTAGTTGTTCAAACAACCTAGAAAGATTAAATAGTGTTGTGACTTTATCCCATGGTAACTCAAAATTCAGAAAACTGATCACAGAGATTTTCCCCCATTTCAAATAGCAAAATTGCCAAAAAAATGTAAATAAAATCACGTTGTTTTTCGCACCAAAAAAATCCATGAGACCATAGCTTGTTGCTTACTATTATGCTTTGATAGATTTTTCCAAGCATCCATAGCTTGTTTGAAATCACCTATTTTAGGATTTTAGCCATAGCAACAAGGCAGTGATTTGTTTGATAAAATTATTTGGTAGACATGTATGAAAAATGTGGTAGCATAGACAAGGAAATGGACTTTGGAAAAAATGTCTCAAAGAAATGTGGTCTCATGGTGATAGAATTCCATGACAAGCAAATTGTTATGGATTGTCATGGCATTCCATCACCATGAGACCACATTTCTTTGAGGCATTTTTTCAACCAGTTCATTGCCTTGTTTATGCTATTGCTTACTATTATGCTTTGATATATTTTTTCCAAGAATCCATAGCTTGTTTAAAAGCACTTTTTTTAGGATTTCAGCCATAGAACCAAGGCAGTGAACTATTTGATAAAATGCTTTCGTAGACAATATGTACAGAAAATGTGGTAGCATAGACAAGGTAGTGAACTGTTTGGAAAAATGCCTCAAAGAAATGTGGTCTCATGGAATGCTATGACAATAAAATGCAATTGGTAGTTTCTCCTAGTTATTAGTTATGCAATGTGAAGTAATTTCATAATTGCTTAGGTTGACTTTGTAAAAACTGTATTGTAATTGAAATTTCTTCATCTATCAACATCTAGTTATTAGTTATGCAATGTGAAGTAATGCTTTGAGTTTGAAAGATGTGCAATACAATGTAATAAGAAATGCATATGATTATGAATGAATAATTGATACCAATTCATAATATACCCCTATATTCCAACCTAAAATACATAAAAAATCCAATCATACACAATATTATCAACGAATAATTGAGACCAAAATTCGAGCACTAGATTAAATCTTCTTGTCCATTGATTTCTTCAAATAGATATTACAATATAACATAAGTCTCCTCATATATGTTTCTATAAATTCCTATGATGATGATATAAAAATTCGGTCTTGGTTTCTCTTTTATAAGAGAAGCAACAAGCTTCAAACCGTTACAAAATATGGCATCTTTTCAAAATTTAGGCCTCTTCATATAAGCTAGACTAAACATTAGTTTTTATTAAAACATAAAATAGAGAAAGTAGATAACTAATGAATTATGCAACACTCATGACACCATAGTCCATTAATCTTTGTAAGGCACCTGTGATCACCTAAGATCTATTCAAGGTCCTTTCTCCATATTAGTGTATTTGAATGTGTGATTCTTCCACTATGACAACCCCAAGGCCTACTGTTCGGGGGGAGGACCCATATACCTGTGCTCCCACTTGTACATTGTATAATCATGTGGTGATTTGTATTCTTGAATTTTCAATATATTTGCAAGGTGAATCTTTCATCGGCTATCTAGTAATTCCCTGTCATCCATGATAAAATTAGAATATTCAACATGCAATGCTATTACTCCATCCATGATTAAGTTGAACTTGTCAAGACTCAACTCACCATCCTTTTGTATGTGAGTGATGCATTATGGAACAATCTGGCCAAATTCACTCTTCCATTCATTGAGGTCCTTTAAGTGGTCATCATCTTTCAATAGTTTTGGCACAAACCACTCATTAGAGTATGAAATGAATCTATTCTTGTTCTGATCTTTTGGTCCTCTCCTTGCATATATTGGAATTCATCTATAACTATTTTGGCCATCTTCTCTATAGGTTTTAATGTTGTACGAGCCTCAATACTCCTATGCAATATTTTATACAAGGTTACCAATGTGTGGTGTATGGGCTTCCAGTTCTTAAAAAGGGGATCTAGTATGGGTAGATGTGTTTTCATTTGATCAATTGTCTATGTCAATGAACTGTTGCAATCATACACACTTTCCAACTTATTCACAATTAGCTTTATCCTATTCTCGAGGACCTTCTCTAAAACATTGCATATTTTCTTATTCACTCCTTCCTTACCCTCATTGTTGGATTTCTTTAACTCTTCAATCTCTTGTCTAAGAATGCTCACTTGTTCAGTAGAAGCACTTTCTATATCAATTGGTGGAGCAAGAGGACACTGGTATAACAGTATTTCCTTGTTCTATGAGGGCCTGCTCCTTTCAATTGTTCCTTCAACTTCACATTTTCCATGAACAATTTATTGACTTCACCGTTTAAAAACATTTTCCTTTTCATACTCTCCCAATCTAGCTTCCATCTCCTTAACTACAGCTCAGGTGAACATAGCTAAATGCATTGTCATGGTTGCAACTTCTAGAGGAGTCCTATCCTTTAATTTTTTCACCATAGTTGTCCCTTTCATTTTCTACACTACATCTAGTAACCTTGGTTTTTGTGTATTCCTTTTTTTGGCCTAGAATTCCAAGGTTTCAATCTTAGGGTTATACCCTATGCCACTTACCCCTTCATCTGAGTCAAACTCAACAATCAACATTGGGTCCTCCTATGTTCTCACTTGATCAAGTAAAAACGTTTTCTTTAATTTCATACTAGGGACAATAAGTATATTACTTTTCAAAATCATCTCTCTAGCCTCTTGTGGGCTAACATCAATATTATCAATCCTTAATTCATTAAAATTTTGGGCTACTATCTGGTCATGTTGGGATTCCTTAGCTCCCATCTTATTTATTTCAACCCTCGCTTCAAACTCTCTCATTTTTCATCTTAATCCAAAAGTCTTTAAATTCAAGGGTTTTGATTAATTCATCATCTTCTAAGAACTTTCAAGTTGCAACTACCCTATCATCCTCATGCATTTCTCTTTCTCCTTGTACCTCAATATCAACTCTAGCTTTAGGCTTATGGACTTTAGTTTCAAGCATAGGTTGGTCCACTTCAACGTCATCCTTGAAATGTCTTAACACATCTATTTCTTCTTCTATATCTCCAACCTCCTCACTTATTTCATAGGAAACAAGTGGCTCTATCTCTTTTTTATTTTGGTTTTTAGAAGGTGGTTGTTCAAGAGGTGATCTTGGAGAAGGATGCCATACTAAAATAGTATTTGGAGTTGGTTCTGTAATTAGAATATCACTTTGAATTTTGGGACACAATATGACAAGTCTACCCGTATCTACTATAGTCTTATATAATTCATTAAAATTATTAATTATCATATCGATCCTCTTGATGAGATTTGCTTTCTCTATGAAATAACCCAAGAAATCACTATGCTTCATCTTTATTTCTTCCTCAAAAAATTTCATAAGTTCCCATTTCCTCCTTCTATCATTTACCTGTTGAGGAGTGAAATATATTTGTATTACATCTTCTTCATATTCAATCTGGTGAGTAACCATAGCCTTGGTAAGGATGGTGCATCTTACAAAATTCATGTGACCCTCAGGGTCAAAATCTCTTTCCTTTTCAAACTGTAAAGAGTACCTTGATTTTAGATAATTCTACAACTCTTCAAGTGTATCAGATCCCACTGATAGTTCCCAACATGCCAAATTGGGCAGAAATGTACCCTTCCTTTGTTTACTCATGAAATCCTTTTCCATCCATAGAATCTTCCACATGAACTCTAAAAAGGCTAATTGAAGGGGGGGGGGAATTTAGCAGTATATGTGGGGGGCATGTGGGCATCCATAAATCCTGATTATTGTGGTATTTGGTAGAAAAAACCAAACACCAAAGTTATGAGTATGGCCTTGCTCAAGTTTCAAAGCCAAAGGTCTTAACAATTGTAGCACAAGTGTGTGTAGTCTTGTTGGTTGGTGGCCAAGAACTCTCATAATTATGTACACAAACTCATCATGGTATATCACATAATTTGAATTCTCTGTTGTCCCATATATAACACCATAGTTGCACTGGCAACAAATTCCCCTGCTTGTCAATCTGACCCAAACACATCCTTTTTCTCCATCTATCTTTATTTTGGTATAATATCAGGTGGCACAACAAAGAATATTTCCTGAATGTTATGGGGGCTCTATTTTCCTTGACTTACAAAAATTATTCATGCAATGCTTTCTCAAGATATGAAGAAAAATCATATTGAATGTCTATCTTAGGGTTCTAGATCCTCATAGCCATCATCATTAAACTAATTGGAATTCACTCTTTTGCATCTATCCCAAGTACTTGACAGAGAGAAAAGTATGTTTTCTTGAAATAGAATTGCAACTCTGAGACTTCAAATGGTTCAGTAGCCAAAGGGGATATAGGAATCACCCTATTGTTCACACCCCTTTTCATGTAAATGGGCACTTCATCAATTCTATGGGTTTTCCTCAATCTAGTATAATCTTTTTTACTTCTTTGAAAATCAATTTTAGTCAGGGCTTGTTTGCTTAGGTCAAAACATTCAATCATGGCCGCTTTAATCAAAACAACTAATGGTGAACCATCTAGCAATCTCACATACCTAGTAGTAGGATGATAACTCTGATCCAATACTCTGATGAACTCTACATCTATAAAAACATTTGGTACAATTAACTTGGCCAAATCTAATGCCCATGGATTTGAATCTGGAATCTTTCCCTCCCTTTTTTCATAAAAGTACCAGAACAGTTCCCACCCAAAGATAGGGATAAGGGCATCTCTACAACCTTGAGCCACATCACTAAAAACATTCTTAAATCCTCTCTCAATTGATTCAGGGAGGATGTCCATGATACATTGGTGTAAGGACCTCTTTTTAACCTTAGATTCTTCATTTTTAGTTTGAGGTTCTTTCTTCTTGGGAGACATGATGTCCTTTTTAGTTTCAGGTTCTTTCTTCTTGAGTGGCATGAAGTTTAACTATCTCACTTCTCCTAGTGTATCTGAAATGCAAAATTCCAAACAATCTTCTACTCGTAAAACTTAATTCACAAGATTTTTGTGCACTTACTTGGGTTACGATGGTTGCAGAGATTAACCTTCTTGAACTCCCAGCTCCCTGCATGATAATTTTTGCAAATGAGTGCAAAGAGAATTTCAAATTCTTGCTTTAATGGATTCTAAGCTTAGTCATGTCAACACTAATATCAACCTTACACCAAATATTTTGCTCGTAGTTCAAGTTTGAACTCCACCATTGATTTTACAAGATTAGATGGTTGATGTGATTCATGCATTTAATATTGCTTTATCACCACCACTTTATCTAGTTGCCATGGGATAGAGGGGTATAAACCACTATACCACATGCTTCTTTGTATTTCACCATGGGGTAGTAGGTTCCTTACCTCTATACCACAAGCTTGACTTGTATAATCAACAGTATTGTGGTTTACATTAATGGTTCCTTACCTCTATACCACAAGCTTGACTTGTTTAACCCATGGTACTATGGTTTACATTAATGGTTACCACCATACTACATGCTTCATCACATCCTTTCGTAGTATAGCGGTTCATACCATCCTATTGCATGCCTTTATGATCTTCCTTGCGAGATGGCAGGTTATTCCCCACTATACCGCACCCTTCATTTTTCCTTCTCGTGGTATGGTGATTTATGATGTATTTTAAAACTCTCATACCACCCAACTGCATCCTCATCATAATACTTCCATGGTATAGTGTTAAACATCTTCATGTTGTCCATTACACACCGCCATCCCACTAAGGGTTTGGATTACTAATATGGGATTGCCATAAGAGACTATTAAGGCATTTGGAATGTTTTTAGCTGGACATGTTTTTGCTTAAGTATATATATGATGAATTTTTGGTATGTTCAGTAAAAAATAAAAAGGAATATAAGGGTCAAGGCTTGGGTCATGGAGCTCAAGTTTAATTGTGATGATGTAACTAGGCAAAATTTTAAGGTTCTAACACACCTCATGATGAACTAGACTATGTTTTTCCTTCATCTTGCTTGTGTTTTGTTTTTATGAGTTCTTCTCTTGTGAATATATCCCTAAGGAATTTTTTTCTAATACCTATAATTTTAAACATCTTCTTTATTTTTAACTACAAATTATTTTTAATATGTAAACTAAATTCTATTTTAAGTATCCATTTGCAGTTATCAGTTGGTGTAGGAGCACCCTTAGGACCTGATACCTACAGGAGGCAACATTTGATTTTATTTCTTTTTTGTGTTGTTTCATGTTAATAAGGTCATTTATGTTGATTTGGGATCATTTTGATCCATTTTGGAATTTTATAGGTCCATTGGTCAAAATTTGTAAACATTTGCAAAAAAGATGTAAAAGTTGTCATTGTGAAAGTTGTCAAAAGTGCATTAAAGTTACAACTTTTTTTAGGAAGTTAGTTGTGGGTGGTTGGTATTTGGATAATGCCTAGGAAAGAATAAATACATGTTGTAAATATGAATCCCAATGCTGGGAAAGTTGGGAAGAGATTGGAATGAAGAAATTTCAATTTTGCACTCTAAAAACTATATTTTTCTTACAAAACTGATTGCTCTTTTCATTTGTGTGGGGTGTACTTTTCATTTAATGACCTGCACTTGATTGGAGATGATAGAGGATTGAATTACCTTCCAAATTCAATTGGTTTGGGGGTCCAATTTCATTCATGGTTTGTTAATTGCATTGTAGGGGCGTGTCATATTGCTATGCTTGTTTGAGTAAGGGTTCAACCACGGTTGCATTCATTCATGACAAAGTGGGCCTAGGTTGTGAGATGTGTTGAGAAAAAGTTTTTGAGACCATATGATATGTGTTTGAAGTATTGGAACAGGAGTAGAGACCCCTTGAAGCCAATAAATCAGTTGTGTCATGCCCAATTGCCTAAGTAGGCCTAGTAAGAATGAGGAAAGTCAGTTTTTGAACCCTTCCATACAAAGAAACCCTACCTCATTTCTAGATATGTGTAAGACTGGCCAAAAGGGTGCCCTCAATGGGTCTCCTTTTCTATAGATCAGATCTGTTCCAAAAGATATGACCAAAAAGGCCTTTTTGGAAGGCTACAAGGAAGAATGGTGGTTTGTGAAGGAAATCCAATTGATTGATGAATAAGGGCTCTTGTGAGTGGTTTTCTAAGTTTTTTGGATCATTGTACACCCCTGATATACATCATCAATGGATTGGAAAGTCAACAGTTATCAACTTATGAACTCAATAAAGTTTTATTGATTCAAGTTGTTGATTTATACATTATTGTTTATTTGGACTTCAAGAAATGAAGACAAGGACTGTAAGGCACAAATTAGATGATAGTGATCATAATGCTCAAATTATAGAGATAGAATATGAGCGTACATGTATTGAAAAAGTGGCCAAGAATAATGAATATATTTTGAGTTTTGGTTTGAAAAGGCAAGTTGTAAATCCACTAAGTAGTATATTATTTATTTAATAGTGTTTAATCAAATTTTATAGGCAAGAGCTTTATGTATATAGGACATATGATTTTTTTTTATAGGCAACAAAAAGAGTGTAAAGTAAATGTGGAGAAACAACAAAAGGAAAAAATGATACAGTGTCACCATCTCGTAGAAGCCAATGCTTTTGTGATTCAACAAATGCAATTGGTGAAAATGATAATTGTGATGATCTGTAGCTTGGTATAGCACATGGTGATGTGTAGCCTAATATAGCACATGGTGATGTGCAACATGATATAACACATGGTGATGTGCAACCTGATATAGCACATGGTGATGTGCAACGTTGTGATGATATCTTAGGACTAGGTCTAAGAGAGATTATTGAAAAAAATCAGGGCAAAGGAACAATAGGTTTGCAAATTCTTTTTTCAACATTAAAGGATGTGTTTAATACTGTGGAATCCACGAAGACCAGTACCGATCTACCTACTCATGCCACACCTGATATGGTCAAGGAGCATAAAGGTTTGGCTAATTAAATTCATGAAGAGAGATAACTTACATCTGTTATGCCTTAGAGTGCACCTGTTGCATCTAGAACTTTTGATGGAAATAGTGGATCAGCCATAAATACTCATAGTGGTAATTTAATGGAAGATGTGGATGCTTTTTTCAAAAGACAAACATTGAGTCGACATTTGTATAGATCTACTGAGAGGAATGCAAAAGAAAGAAAATTAGAATGCAAGAAGCCATTCTTTCTTGAGGTATCGAGAGATGGTGATCCCATTGGGCCAAATTTTGCAAAGTGGGCCATTGAGTTGGGTGTAAGATGTAGGACCCATGTGGATATTTTCAAATAAAATTTGTAGATCAAGATCCATGAGATATGGAAAATGTTATAAAAAAATTGGAAAATGCTTTTGAGACTACTAGAGGAAAAATATCTAGAAAATATTACAAGCAAAGGATGAGAGTTTCAATGAACAATTATAGATACATGTGTAGAAAAGAAATAATGTTGGGAAAAGAGAGGTTCGACTCTAGTCTATCTCCCAAAGAGTGGGAGGCATCGAGAGAAAGTATGCATTCTAAAGAATATTTGGTAAAGAGTAATAGAGGAAATAGAGCAACAAATAATGTGAGGGTTGGATATGCATTTGGCCGAGGCAGGTTGCACGCCAAAATGGAAAAATTTATAGTAAGTGTGGATTTTTTGTTCAATTTACATTGTGTTATTTATTTTGATTTTTTATTGAACTGACTATAGGTTGAAATTGACATTGTATTTTAGGTGGAAAATAGTAATAGAGAAGCAACTGCTTAAGAGATTGTCAATTAAATGGTAGCACTAGATGCTAGTAAATGTAAGAGTAGGATGAAGTTGAAATCTAGGTCACCAATAGATATTTCAAAGCCATATGTTCAATGCCTAGTAGGAGCCTTTGTGGATCATGTCAACTCATATGAACAAGGGTACCAAAAGGTAATGAGTTGCATATTAGGTCTCAGTCACCAAGTTTTGTAGTTGGTTGAAATCGTTAACCCTATGGCTGTTATATGGAATGAGCATAAATCCATGGATTTAGATGAGGTAAGAGGCTCTATTGATCTCATTTCTTCTTGTTTGATAGTTCCATATATAAATTCATCTTAATATGTAGATTATTTAATTCTGAGTGTAGGAGAATCCAGCCCAGTTTCTCTATTGTTGGAGTGATCTAGAAAATGTTCTTTTGGAAAAATTTATAGCTTCCATTCTTTACTTGACTATTGAATGCTTTGTATATTTTTTTGCACAATGGTTAAACCACATGTAGAGCAATTTTTTCAAAGTAATAGGAAAACAAAAATTCCTTCAGGGTGTCAACAGAGTTGTCAATATTGATAGTGATGAAGTGGACAAGAATGCACAACACAGTCATCTTAGTTGTCTTAAAGTTGAGGTAATTAATATAATAGTTGTCAATTATCTATCCCAATTTTTTGTCATTCTTCATGCTTAAAATATTATTTTAGACAAAAATTTATAGTTTTTGCATTCTTTACTTGACTTATATTAATTTTTGCACGATGATTAAACCACATGATGCAGAGCAATTATATGAAAGAAGGAAAAAAATAAAAATGCCCTGTCAATAGAACTCTTTGCAAAGTTGTAAAACTTAATGTCTGCAATGACGTTGATAGTGGTTATGATGATGAACTTGACAAACATGCACATCATATTCATAGTGGTAGTCATGTTGAACTCGAGGTGAGTGCTATGAAACCACATGCAAGTAAGTAATGGTTGTTTTATTATGTAAATAAGGGTAATAATTACCTATTTGATATAAGCCAAATGCTAGAATAGTAGTGAAGTGTAACTAGCTAGTATACATAGATCATGGAGTTAAGGGATAACATATAACTTACATATGGAAGCTTAGAGCTTAGTTCTAATAGAGTGATTTATAAAAGCACATACAAAAACTCATTTGTTCCAAGACATAATACATTGTATACAACTGTAAAAAACAATATAATGTGTGTTTTATATCTTAATATGATGTTTATTTTTTTGCTTTTGTAGACATTTATTGATAAAATCCAAGAAGAGGATATAGTTGAGGTATTGGATCCACATGATGGTGCTACTACAAACATTGGGTGGATTCAATCACTATCTATTGTACATCGAGTCAAATTGAAAGGAACAGGAGATGCAAATGTATGCATTTTAGAGGTCTCAAGTAACATACCCCTTCCTCATGTAGACAAAATAGATGGACCTATCCTTCTAAAAGAGAATGTAGGGACCTTCACATGGTGGCCACTAAAATATTTTAAAAAAATCATAGAGAGTTACCTGTAAGTGCAAAAGAGAAAAAGAAGGGTTAGCAGTAGTAGAGTGTGGAGAGTGAAGTTGCAGACAAAGATTGTATTGAGCTTGAATAAGTTGAACCCAAACAAAAAATAGAAAATATAATTTGGGTGTGCATTCTATGAGTAGAATAGAGAATTTTCTATCTTACTACACCTATAATGTAAAACCCCTTGATTATGTTTTTCTATTTTTGTTTGGGTTCCACTCATTCAAACTGGTGCATTATAGAAGAAGGGATATGTTATTGTGTAAGCAGTAGATGTAGAGAACAGGGGTGCGGAAAAAGAAGTAAATATAGAGTAGATAAGAGGTGCAGAGAAGAGGAAAAATTGTAGAGAGTGCAACAATATGCATGTATGCGCATTTGCAAATAAGTTGCAACATAGAATTGTCATCAAAATTGTAATATCTTGCATAACCAAAAAAAAGGAATTGTAACTTAGTTTTCTCAGTCACAACAATGAGAAACACACTTTGTAACTGTACATTTTTGAAAGAAAAGGCACATTTATGTCTTGTATCTACTATAAGAACACATTTTATCAATAAAATTTTAGTATTTTTCCTTCTTAATAGTCATTTCATTATGTGAAAATGAATGATTGATTATGTTTTTCTTTGTGTTTTATATGTTTAAGCCTCAATTAAAGAATTGTCTCATTTCTAGCACTTATAGGCAGAAATCAATGAACAAAAATAATTAAATAAACTACCAATTGACTAAATATACTACCAACTAATAGAAATCAATGTTAATAAATATGACTAAATATAATGATTATGCAATTAATAAACAATGTATCAATATACCTATCAATTGACAGAAATCAGTGAGCAAAAAAATTTAAATAAACTACCAAATTGATCAAAATGATGATTAAAATTAATGAATAAATACACTAACAATGGATGGAAATCAGTGAATAAAAATGACTAAATATGTGACCAGTTAACATCAATCAATGACTAAATTAACGACAAAATATACTAGTGAATAAAAAAATAATTGAATAAGTGACCAGTTTAAAACATTCAATGACTAAATTAACAACTAAATTACACACTACCAAATCAATCAAATTAATGACTACATCAATCACCAAATCGATCAATCAGATGACTAAATTAACGAGCAAGTCGATCACTCAGATGACTAAACCAATGACCAAATCGATCAATCAGGCAACTAAATTAATGACCAAAATCGATCAACCGAGCAACTAAAAATGGTTTAGTCATCAATTTGATCACATTATAAATGACTGGCAATAAAATAATACTGGTCACGTGACCATTTCCAATCATTTATAAGTAGCTTTTAGTAGTTTTTTAAGTCTTATATTGTTGTTTTTGTACTAATGGGTGGACACCATCAAGAAATCTATGGGTTGGGATCACTCTATTCACAATGGATTGAATGTGAGCTCCTCACAAAAAGGAAAATCATGCCTCAGGTTGGGCCCTCACCACCAAGGCAAACATGTCAGCCTGTGCTTGCTGCCCTCAAGCCCTAATCAATAATTTTTTTTTTTAGGATTGAAGTCCCTCTAGCCATTATTTTGCAAGATGTTTTGGGCAAAGAGTCATCTACACCTTGTTCTCAATTGAGGGTGGTGGCACCATTGGATTTAGAGTTCCATAGATCACCCCACTCACAGTCTTTGGAATCGCCTAGGTTAGAATGTGGTGGGGCTTTTAAAGAGGGTGCTCACTGGAGGAGCTCCAATAGTAACTCTCAAAATTATTTGGATGAGTTCTTGAATCCTCAACAATGGAAAGGAATTGCTTCTACTAGGTCTTCCTTCATGGAGGTCGCTCATTTTGGATCTATCTTGCCATCTACCCCTCCACTGAATTTGATCCATTCTAGAACTTGATGTTGAAGGTCTGGTGAAAATTTACCTCCTTTACATGACTACGATGGGAAGTTGGGTGGCTTCAACCAAATGGGTCCAGATTTATCAACACCCGTGGAGAATTTGTGTTCACATCTAACACTCAGATATCTACCTCTTGGGAAGGGGTCGATGACATCCAAAACCTCCTTTCTAGAGGTGGCCAAGTTTGGTTCTTCCTTACCTCCAAGATTAACAAAAAACCTAATGAATCACATAGGCACTAGGAGAATTGTTTAGTGCTATGCCAAATCCTTATCTTTGGACTTCAATGACACCTTGATGAAGGAGATATATGCAAATGAAGAATTTTTTTTGGAGAATGGTTTAATTGGAAGATTCTACCATCTCTGGCCCAGTCTCCCAGACCTCCATGATTGGATTTCAAAATATTGACTTCCACTGATGGACGAAGGTTTGGAAATTTACCCTAGTGCAAGGGGTTTTTTCACAATGGTTTTTAATTGTAAGAAAGACAAAAATATCATTCTTAATTATGTCTGGCTATGGAAATAAAGTTGATGCAATTGAAATCTTGGAATCTAGAATTCCACAGATTAACTAAAGCATTCTCAATTTTGTTGATCTGGGTTCGACTTCCAAATATCCCCCTCCACTAATGGTTCGAATCATGTTTTGTAGTGATAGGAAACTCCATGGGAAATTTCTTGTATTCAAATGAAAATTCAACAAATTTTATCCACACAACATACATTAGGATTTTGGTAGAACTAGATATCTCCAAGGATCTCTGGGTAGAAATCATACTAAAGCCCAATGGTCAAAGTTGGAAACAACCTTTGGATTATGAAGGTTTAATTTTTAGATGTAGGAGATCTTATCAAACTAGCCACATTTTTGTTGAATTCCCAATTATCAAGTCTTGACCAATTCAAGAGGCTTCTTGGTGGAAGGATTCTTCCCCAAAATATTACTCTATCATGAACTCTCACAAGAAGAATAAATCTCCTTCAAATATGGCTCCTAGAGAGTATAAAGAGGAGGTGGCCAAAAAAGCTTCTTCAGGGCCAAAATCACTTCATAAATTGCCTCGTGTTGGTAACAACAAGGCTACCTCTCAAGGTTCTAGTGCAATAGGTGAAGCTTCTAACACCACAACAGTTGAATGCTCCTTCTCTCGGACTTCATCGCATGATCTAAAAGATTCAGATGGTGGGGATGGGGGAAATGAATGGAAAGCAATAAAGAGAAAGAAAAGGAATACTAGTCAAAAGGGGGATGCCTACAACACAATGCAACTTCAGTATCACACCAAATCATCTATAAAGGAACCAAAGAATGAGGGGGAAATAGACAAACATAGAGTGTAGAAAATGGAAAATGTTATCCACAAAATAGAAGGAATTAGAAGTAAGTTTTGTTCTCATGCTAAAATTGGAGCCAACACCTAATAGGAAACAACACGAGGTTGTACCTTGTAAAATGGTTAATATTGGTTGGCTACTCAAATATGTGTGTTGGGAACTTGTGTAGTTGGGATGGCAATGATGTTTATTTTTGTTTCAATTTAGGTAGTGATGGTTCTTTGTTGTGGTGCTAGGACCAAGTAGATAGAAATTTGATTGGTACAATAGGAATATGGTTGAATAAAATAGATGTATTTCAAAAATATGTGGGGATGAGATACCTCTTTTGTGATCACACCTAGTGTTGGCCAGGCCAAATTCTATCATCTTTACTAAAACTCACCTCTTACAAATGAAAAAAAAAAGTAAAAAATACCAAACATTGGTTTTTGACAAAAAATGGCTACACCAACAAAATAAATTATAGATAAAAGCCTTAACATATTTAAAATGTGAAGAAATTACATCGTTAGATGGCTAAGAGAGATCTTAACATTACCCAGTTGTTTTTTTACTTGACCTTGAAACGTGTGCAAATTTAATGGGGAGCACAAATGATATTATGTGATTTTTTGTAAAATATGCAAAAACTTGTTTTTGGGAATTGGAAAGGTAGTGTGATCCCTTTGAATGTCTATTCTATTCTAAAGATTCAAAACAAATAATATGCAATAATGGAAGAACACAAAGGTACACCTCAAGATTAGCCTAAGGAATGATAACACAAAGAAATAAGATACAAAAAGATAACAAATTATTATACCTTCTTTGTTGTTATAATCCATTGGTTGGCCCTTGACATTTGAAAGATTGTGTGCTCCTTGGATGGATATGGAGATGGTTAGATGCAAGATGAACAATGTGATAAAATAAAAATGATAATGGCTAAATGACTTGATTAGATGAGAGAAAAATGCTTGCAAGTTGAGTAATCAAATTGATAGAATAAGGGTGAAAATGGCTAAGTGTTCTGAAATTAAAAAATGGAAAGAGTTTGATATCAAATACATAAGGTTATTAAATGAGAGGAAGAAGGGGGCATTTATAGAGGAATTTGAATTCTTTAGAGAATTCAATGGTTGAGATTAAACCAACAAGGCCAAGATGAAGGGCTATGGTGAGTTGAGGACTCACAAGCCCTCACATCTTGACATGTGGAATGCGAGATGGCCTAGGATGTGATGATGTGGAAGTGAGGTGGAAGGAAGGTGCATGATGTGGAGGAAGGACAAGTACCTTGGAAAATAGATGATGTGACCTCTCAATGATCACATAGGGAAGAGGAGAATCTTGGGTGAATAAAAGTGAATTAAAAATTCACATGATTGGGGAATCTTGTGGATAAGAAAAGGTTCCCAAAGGAGAGGTGGAAAGTACCTTGGATAAAACAAGGTCCTTAAAAAGGTAAGTACTTACCCACAGGTGACTTGATGTGACAAGTCAAAGATTCTATAAGACTTTAGCACATGTGATGTGACAAGTCAAAGGTTCTAAAATTTGCATGGGGAAGAGAAGATTCTTTGGAGGAATAAAATTAAATTAAAAATTCACATGGGGAAGAGAGGATCCTTGGATGAATAAAAAGGAATTAAAAATTCCTTGGGGGATGGGGAGAGTTGCCCAAGGTACTAATTAGGCTTAATTGATTAGTGATTAAAAGCTGATTAGTGTTTAAGGAGGATTAGAAGCCAACTTGCAAAAGTTGGAGGATGTGACATATCCTAATCAAGGATTAGCTATGTGCATATCCCTAATGAAGAGATTAGGAGGTGGGTTAGGATTAAGTGAAAGTGATGTGACATGCGAAAAATTAAATAAATGCCATATTTATTTAATTCATTTGATGAAAGGGGAATTAAAGGGGTAAGGTATTTAATTATTTAACTAGATATCTTAGGGATTAGAAGATATTTAGAGGTATTAATTAAATAATAGTGATATTACTTAATTAATGCGGATAAGGGGATATTTGGATGAAACAGGGGTAAATTTGGACAAATGAAGTGTCCAAATTTAGGTGTTTACATTTTTCCCCTCATTGAGATGGTGTTACGAAGTAGCATCATTTCAAAGAATATTAAAATATAGAACCCAAAAGAAGATGGTTAGATTGGAAAAGATGCCCTACTCATTCAAATGAGTGACTTAGGAAGGAAAAAATGATGAATATTAGGGATTGAGGATGCCCCCTCGAGAGGACATGTGGGTTCAAGAGAACACGGGTGTGCTCTCGAAATGGATGAGATGATGAAAGGGGATATGGGGATGATGATGTAAAGTGATGGATAAGAAAGGATGATAGGTGATGGGAGATAAAGGGGAGCACAAATGGATTCCAGGACAAATATGATGTTACCCTAGTCAAGCTACAAGCCAGGTTGGGCAGATGGTTGATGGAGTGTTGTTGATAAGGAAAGGATATAGCCTAAGACAACACAAGGATAGGGAAGGATACATCTCGATGAGAGCATTATTGATGAGGGAAGGATACATCCCGTAGATGATGATGATGATAGTTTTGTTGATGAGGGAAATATACATCTCAAAACAACACAAAAGGATAGGGAAAGATACATATCGAGGATGACGATGATGATGATGAGGATGATTGGATCAAGGCTTGTAGTAAGGCTGAGAACAAGACCAAGAGTGTGATTAGATGATTTTTGCTAGATTGAATGAAGTAGGAGTGAATGGAGATGTAAGATGGTTAAAAGGAATGATGATGGAGGTAGATGCAATGCAATGGAAGATGTAATTTTCCATTTTTGGAGAACTTATTTTTTCTATAGCATAAGACACTAGGTACTATGGTATGTAGGATCAAGGTAGATTAGTGTCTAATGCATACACAAACACAAAAAACAAGAAGGCTATCCCAACAACCCAAAGTCACAATGAATTTGGTCGGGCCAGGTATTGGGATAACCACAAGCATAGAAGGATGTCCTAGCATAACACAATACCACAAGGGTCTTGGTAGGTACTACACGGGACAACCAAGAAGATAGAAAACAAAAGAAAAATCAAGATACGCCCCAATGTTAACTAGTCAAAACACACCATAATATGATAGATCATGGTGGCCTTGACAAGTGATGATAGGGAGCTCAAATGATAAAAAAAATGTCAAAAGTATCAAAAGATCACAATCAAATTTCAAACATCCTTTTCCATAGGATCAAAAGGATGGATGAGATTGATGCAATCTGTTAGGAAGGATACATCCTGTTGAGACCAAAGATGGAGGGTAGATTAGTTGACCGATATGACACATGATATTTGAAACCGAGTGGATATCATGAGACTAATAACCTTTGTTTGTAAGCACCAGCTAGGATAGGGAAATACTTGATGATACAACAAGACGACAGGATGACAAGGCACAAGACAACAAAACCCTAAAGACCTAGGGGCTTGAGGGTTGATCAAAGATCAACCTTCCCTACGTGAAAGTGCAGAGCCCTCGTAGTTCGATGAAAGACCGTGGATTAAAGTGGAAAGAGGAAAATGGAGACCTCGATGGATGGTGAAAATTAGATGGAGAAATGCCCTAGGGGCATATGAAATGATTTAGCCTTGCCCACGTGAGAGTGTAGGGGAGACACAGTTCGATACAAAGCCAAAGACAAATGATGGAAGACGATAGATAGACAAAAGACAGAACCCCAAAGCGGATCAAATGATCAACCTTGCCTATCTGAAAGCACAGGGGCAATATAGTTTGACACAAGACCAATGACAAACAATGGACAGGGGATGATGAGATGACCATGATGAGCTAGGATAGGCTATGTGGATGGGATAGTCGATATGTTAGATGTGGGTTATGGGAAGCTCAGGGATGGGATAGTTATCCAAATCATCGAAAGATGAAGTGGGAGGATGAGATGATGGATAGATAAGAGAGGAATATTGAGAAGATATTAGAAATATGAGAGAAATATATAGGAGGGATGATAATGATGTGAATGGAATTGGATTGCATGGGGGTATCCTATAGCTATATACCAATGAAAAGGGATTAGGAGATGGAAGGGAAGATAGAGGGAAATTGATAAAGATGGGGAAATAGAAAGATGTTAGGATGGATGGATGGAAAGATAAGGAATTGAAAATATGGATAGGAAGATAAGGATAGGGAGATAGGCAAGATGTTTAGATAGATGGAAAAGGACTATTGGATGAGAGTATAGGAAGATAAGGATTTGGTAGACGACAAAGATTACTTGATGGATAAATGGATGGGGAGGTAACGATGGGCAGGATGGGGAGATGGATAGGATTACCTAGAGGGATGGATGGATGATGTACCCAAGGACTCTATCACAAATAAGGAGATTCTCTCACTCTAGATGTGTCATGCATGACGAGGCAAGAGGGATAGCAGGATGGGTGGATAGGGGAGTGAGATGAAAATAGATAGGAGAGATGGGCAATGGAAGATAGATAGAGGTGGATAGGATGCATGGACAATGGAAGATAGATAGAGGTGGATAAGGAAAATGATGACATATGGATGAGGGGAATGTATGCCAAGAAGTGTCCAAAGCATATATATGGGCGCCCCTGTCTAGGTCAAGATCATAAGGAAGATGGAGGGACTAGATACAAATGGGATATGATAGGTAGGATGTGGAAGATAGGTAGATTTAGGAATGCGTAGGTGGAAGCTACCCCCAATTGTGGAAGTAGACTGGATGGGGGATTTACGCATGATGCTTGTTTGTTAGGTTTTCATCATGGTACTTATCCAAGGCACTTTTTTTCCAAGTTTTCACCATTGGACGAATGATTTTCTCTTTACTATTTTTTTTTTTTGTATTTTTCTTATTTTTTATTTATTTATTTGTATTTTTCTTATTTTTTAGGACTTTTCAGACAAAAATACGGACGGAGATGGAGGAGGATATAGATTCAAAAGAAATATGATAAAGCAGATGGATGAGGGACTCAAGCATCAAGTTCCATATGAGGTAATAAGAGCCCATGTGTAAAGTGACCATTCGATGTTGGTACAACCTTATTAGAATGGATGGATTAGGCAAGGGAATGAATCAAAGGGATTGGATGGGGGAGATATGGGGGATAGTGGATGGGGTGTTGGAAATTGTATGGATGGAATGATGGAGTGGATGTGTGATAAGGGAAGATGTTCAGGTCCAACATTGGTACATGTGGTGGATGTGAAATGATAGGAGGGTTGATGGATGGAGAATGTGGCGATAATGGAGGCATTGGGATAGTGAATTTTGGGACATAAGGACCCAAAACAGATTTAGGAGATTTAGGGTGTGAATTATTAGCTTTGGGAATAGCAACTTTGGATGTCATCATGGATTTTTCATGTGAAGGCATTGCATCTTTTTTCTTTGGGATCCACATGGTGTTGATTTTTTCTTTGGTAGGCCTTTGTGGCTGTTTAGATTGATTTGGATTTTGGATTTGATTTTTCTTTTCTTCAACATGTCTTTTGAAGGGGACATGAGGAGCAGTAGATTCATGTGGGCATTTGGATTTATTCATTTTTGCTTTGGCATCCAAAGTGCTTTTAGTAGCGAGGGGATGGGTATGGGGAGATGGATGATGTGGAGAGGACATAGATAAAGGTAGGATTTTGACGAGGATGTGTGAATGTAGGATGCAAGATAGCATGCATGGAGGGGTGCCTTTGTTGATCCTGATTAGGAGTTATGAAGTTAGGATTTTATGCTGTGCACTAGGGATAGGTGGTGAATGGATGAAAGGATGAATAGGATGAGATGGAGGAGTGGATTTTGGGATATAAGGGCCCAAAATGGAGTGTGTATATGGAGGATGTATGAAGGTTGGTGGAGGGACATAAAAACCCAAAATGGATTTAGAGGATGAAGGAGGAAGATGGACGATTGTTTTGAGGGAATATAATGGAGGAGGGGGGATGGTGACAAATGATTTGGTTGATCGGTGAGAAGTACCTATTGTGCCTTTAGAAGAAGATCATTTAGGATGTATGGAGGTTGTACCAACATATTTGGAGTGCGAGTCTTGGGAGATATATCCAAGACCGTTTGTTCCTAGATGTTCTCTGACCTGGATAGGCTCTAACGTACCTTTCTCATGAAGTCCTAAACCTTTTCCTTGATAGTTCATGTTCTTGAGCATATGATCTAGGGTAGGATTCTTATTCTTTTGGAAGCATGATCTGAGCGATTTATTAGGTGAAGGAGGATGGGTGGTGCATATACTTTTTTTTTCTTCTGCAAGGAGACCACCATGGATGAGTGTAATGTTACTAAGGTGATATAAAATTGTTGTTGGGGTGATAGGGTTGGGTGGTGATAGAGGATCATGTGATGGAGACAAGGGGATATCAACTTCCTAATCATGAGGAATGAGTGGGAAGGGATCAGGAGAGGGATTAGGTGGTATGACAAGATCTGGAACTGGGGAAACAAGCTATAAGGGCTCATGAGAGGGAGCGATTGGATCTTGAGTGCATAGGGGATCATGGGATGGAGCGGGAGAGCTAGTGTGATCTTGAGATGGAGTACATAGGATGGTAGGATCAGTATTCGGGTGAGGAAAGGAATCGTGAGATGGGATGGATGGGGGACTATGATCTTGGGATGGAGTGGATGAGATGGAGGGAGCTATGTTTGTGTGCTTTGGATCAAGCCCTTGGCATGGCTCAACATGTGTGGGAGGCACAATGAAGGAGGATTGTTAGAGGGACTCCTTAGGTGGGGGAGATGGGAGGAGGGAGGAGGGAGGATTCATGAAGGTCATGGGATTGAAATTTGGTAATATGAGGACTAGGAGGAGTGGATTGGATGTCTCCAATGGATTGGTTGGATGGTGTCCGTAATGATAATGGGAGTAATAGGTGTAGGATGGAGGAGGGCCTCATCACTAGTGACTGCACATGATAGAGTGAGAGAGCAGGGTGTATCTTCTATCATGAGTCCTTGGGAGAAATTTGGAAGGGATGTATGACTAGGGGAGGGTTAGAGATGGATGGAGGATGACGATTAGGGATTGGTGGATTAGGATAAGATGTGGGGATGGGATTGGATGGAGGATTAGGGTTAGGTATTGGAGGATTAGATGAGTTTATGGGTGGATTAGGACTAGATGTAGACCTAAGAGGAGATGGAGGATTAAGATTAGATGAGTGGATGGGATTGGATGGAGGACTACGAGGAGAGGGAGGATTAGGGTTAGGGATTGGAGGATTACATGAGTGGATGGGTGGATGTGGATTAGGATTAGAGGAAGGAATGGGACTAGATGGAGGACTATGAGTGGTTGGAGAATGAGGTGGGTTATGATTATATGGAGGATTAAGATAGAATGTGGTGAAAGGGGGAGTGATGCAAGAGGATGCAGATGATGAATTAAGATAGGAGGATGTGGATGCTGGATTAGGTTAGGAAGATTGGGATAGTGGGTAATAGTAGGAAGATGTTGATGATAGATTAGGATGAGAAAATTTGGATGATGGATAATAGTAGGAAGCTATAGATGATGGATTATGATGGTGAGATGTGGGTGGGTGATTAAGGTAGGGATATTGAGATGGGCGGTAGTGATAGGAAGGTGTGAATGTTGGATTAGAACAAGAAGATTAAGGTGGTGGATGACCATAGGAAGACATGTATGATGGGTTGGCGGGGAAGGATATGGATGATGGATTAGTATAAGAAGATTGAGATGGAGGATTAAGCTATTGGGATGGTGGATTATGATAGGAATGTGTGAGTGTTGGATTAGGATGGGAAGATTGGGATGTGGGATTAAGGTAGAGGTATTGAGATTATTGATGATGATAAGGAGATGAGGATATGGATGTTGGGTAGGATAGAGGTTGAGAGGGAGGACATGATGAATATGTCGATGGTGAGGATGTTGGATATCCCTTGTCAAGGGTAGCATAAGGAACATTATTAAATGTGGATGAATGCATGGTGGGATAGTTCAAAGAAGTAGTGGGATTTTGGGAGGTTATTGGAGTGAGCTTGCTAGCAATGATAACATCAAGGGGATCTATATAACACTCTTCATGATCAACAAGACTTTATTTATCGTCATCAAAGTAGTTAGGATTCCCCTTGACTACTATTATGGGTTTGGCGAGAGGGGGATAAGGATTCATGATGATGAAGGATAAATAGGATGGATCAAAGATTTTGGATGGAAATGAACTAAAGCTCAAATCGGGATTTAGGTCAAGCTAAGAGAGGGATTGGATTAAATATCAGATTGGATTAAGGCTCAAACCAAGTTCAGGGGTTTCAACTAGAGGACGTAAGGTGTTGACAATCAGATTTTTGCCAGATTTAGAAGTTTTCAAAAAAATTCAAATTTTGTCATTTTAGGAAACTGCATAGGAATACCTTTGAGAGTCCAATTTTTCCCCCAAAAAATACCCAAAACTAAGATAGGATGAATTGCCAACTAACATCCCAAATCTGAGACATGCATTCTGAGTTATTAACGAAAACAATTTTTCAATAACTGAAAAAAAAAAAAAAAAAACACTAAATTGCAATTTTGGAGGTTAAGATGAAACTTTGAGGCCTCAAAAATGAGCTAAAATGGGGTTTAGTGGGAATCCACATGCCATCTCATAGCGCAACCACTCATAAAATTTCAACCAAAACCCACATCTAAGTGAAAAGTTATGGCCTCTGGAAGTTTTTGCATAAAAATCAAAAACCCTCAAAACGAAGTCTAGATGATTGGGATGGATGATTTGATGATGAAAATATGAATATGATGGATTGGAAGAAGATATAGGTGGACTAAAGCTCAAGTTGGGATTTAGGTTAAGCTTAGATGGGGATTGGATTGAAGCTTAGATTTAGATGATGGGATCAAAGCTCTGATTAGAATTGGAGTGAAGAATATGATGGGATTGATTATGTCGATCAGATTTGGAAGTTGGATCTGTTTATTGTTTGTTTGCCAAATTTTTGTTGCAGAGGGGCGAACTTTCCCTTTCGGGGCAGATTTTCCCTCATAGAGTGGGGGATTTTCCCTGTTGTCATAGAGGGGTGTATTTTCCCTTCTATTGGGGAGGCTCGCCCCACTGCCACTACAGGGCACAGAGGGGTGGATTTTCCCCTCTGTAGGGAAGGTACGCCCCACTAGAGGGAAAGTTCACCCTGCTAGAGGGAAAGTACGTCGTACTAGAGGGCAAGTCCGCCCCACTATAGGGTAGGTCCGCCCCACTACAAGGAAATTCTTCCCCTACTACTTTTGGACTCTCCGAGCGGGTAAACGAGCTTTTAGAACGATGAGATGAGTGATTGGAACGAGGTGTTAGATAATCAGATTGGGGAAATAGATGACCAGAGTGAATGAGCAAGCACTCAGAACTGGTAAATGATTTATTGGAATGGATGAACGTCTCTCAGGTCATGGAGACGAAAGCTCAAAACGAGTAAATGATTGATTAGAATGGGTGAACAACTCTTGAAATGAGGAGATGGATGCTTGGAATGGATGAAAGATTACTCAGAATGAGTAAATAGAGAATCAAGGGGGATGAAAGACTATTTAGAATGAGTAAACAACTGCTCGGAATGGATAAACGACTCTTAGGTTGCAGAGACGAAAGCTCAAAATGAGTAGATGATTCATCAGAATGGATGAATGAATGATAGGATGGGGATCTTGACTCTTGGAATGTATGAAATTTTACTCATAACGGGGAAACGATGGCTCGAAATGGATAAACAAAATGTATGCAATTTTTCATTTTTGGTGAAAAATGGGGAGAAATGAATGTTCAGATTAAGTAGATAGGTGCTCAAAACTAGGGAGTGATTGCCTTGACTGAGGGGATGATCACTCAATATGATGACAAGACATTCGAAATAGGGGGACGATTGCTCGAAACATGGAAACGAGCAGACGGGTGCTTGAAACAGCTAAATGAACGATGAAAAAGGTTGTTTTCAGGGAAATTTTTCCCCACTGCAAGGCACAAAGGGGTGGATTTTCCCCTCTGTGAGGCAGGTCTTCCCTTCTACAATAAATTGCATGGAAAGTCTACCCCACTATAATAAACTGTCAGAAAACAAGGACTTGACTTAGATGAGAAGTGAAAATGGACTAAAGGGTGAATTATGATGACTAAATGAGAATGAAAATGTTTAGGTCACAAAAAATGATAGGGTTTTAGGTTCCCAACTAGTTTTTGTTTGAATTGGGCTCATGAGATCTCTAGGTAATAAAATGGGGTCCCTGAATAGTGAAACAAGCAATCAAAATGAGAAACAAAATTTTGGAAGGGATGAACGGACGTTCAAAACGAGTGGACAAATTAATAGGATGGGTGAATGGATACTTTGAATGGTTAAAGAGAGGGTTGGAATGGTTAAATAGAGTGAAATTGACTATTCAGGGGGGCGGGTCTACCCCACTATAGGGTAGGTCGGGGCAAGTCTGCCCCACTATAGTAAACTGCAGGGCAAGTCCACCCCACTACGGGAAACAAAGACTTGGTTTGGATGAGAATGACTATGGCAAAGACTTGAAATGACAACAATGAGGCTCACTTGTCATAAATTTATAGGTTTGTCACAAGAAGACACTTTAGATAAGCACAATCCTATAATTAGTGTTAAGGGTATGGCCAACAAAAGTCTTAATCTAAGATGCACAAGGCTTCTAGGGAATCCTTGATATACTCTCAGTATGTGAGGCCCAAACCGTGAACACCAGCCCATCACAAGCGTGAGTCAGGAACCCTAGCGAGATACTGAAGGGCTCGAACCAACTCTTCACATCTATCTAGGTATCACCCTAGCTTTGACACTCCTCCAGACATGACATGACTGGATTAGGGTACAACTTTGGCTCTCCCCCCTTTCTATACCCCACTGGTTCACGTTGTTGGGATCATCCCTTGGGGTGATGAAATCCCCAAGTAGGTCCCTCAAAAAAGAAGGCACTAATCATTTCTAGCTACTCCCCAGGCTCACACGAAGTGCAAGGGGAAAGCGAAAAACAAACTAATGCCCCTTTTGGGTTACACAAAAATAGACACACCAAGAAATAAATTTTACTTCTCCCTAATTAAACTATGTGCTTAGATGAAAACAACAAGGAAATTTTTTAGAATGCAAGTGGGGAATAATATTTTTGGCACTCTATTTTTTTTTAATTTCTCCCGCTCATCGGAGTTTTCAAATTTTGTGTGCATGGTGGACTCTGTCTTGGGGGTATCTAATGGTCCCCCTCTACCCCATGACCCATGCTCCCTTCCTTGGGGATGTGTCTGGTGGGTACCCCCTCTATGGGATCTGTGCTTTCACCATCGGGCGATTTGAAGGATTTGGCTTCTCTGGGTGGTTCTTCTGTGTCGGCGGTTGAGATTCCTCTGGCTGTCAATTGGAAGGATGTTTTGACTAGTGGGAAACAAGTCTCCTCCTTGTTTTCGGCTCCACCTGAGATTGTTTTGATCTTTGGTAATGTGTTTGACATCCCTGATTCGATCAATGACAGGATTCTTTCCTCCATGGAGAATGTTGTGGTGGGGAGATTCCTCTCTTATTGTCCTACGGTGGATATGGTTAGGAAATGGGTTGTTGTCAAATGGCATCTCAAGGGTAGTGTGGAGATACGCGCGATGGTTGGTAGTCTCTTCCTATTTAGGTTTGCTACTGCTGTGGACTTCGTGAATACTTTTTCATCAGGCTTGTGGGTTTATGGGAAGCACAGTCTGGCAATGTGTAAGTGGAAACCTAGTTTTGACCCCGCTATTGACCTTAACATGTCAGCTCCTATTTGGGTTAGGTTGTCGGGCTTACCTTTAGAGTTTTGGGATGATGCCATCTTCAAGGCTATTGGTGATTCATTGGGTTAGTTTGTTACCATGGATGTTGTCACTAAATTGAAATCAAGGTTAGTCTTTGCTTGTTTCTGTGTCAATATTTGCATTGATAAAATTCTACCAAACTCTATCAAGTTGTGTTCTAAGCTGGGTAGCTGGAATCAACCTGTATGTTATGAAAACGTTGTGGTATTTTATCAAAGGTGTGCCAAAGCCGGGAATCTTATTTTTGACTGCAAATCTTCGGTCAATCTGGAGTCTAAGGATGTGTAAAATCCCACGATTCTAGCTGGGGATATCCTGAGGCCTTCGGGTGACTCTGAGCTTGTCCCTCCAGGCTTCGTTGGGCCACTTGTGTTTTCTCCTCGGCCACCCTCCCCTATAAGTCCTCACCCTGGTTTCATCCCTTGTGTCTCTTCCGTGTTGGAAGCCATTCCCTGGGAGGTCTCTATGTCTAAGGATCGTGGATCCTCGGCTGTCGATACCTTGCTTTTGGGGGCTTTTTTTGGGTTCTTTGGTCCTGGCTCATCGGTTGTTGATCCTCTATCCTTGGCGATTGCTCTGAGGACCTGTGGAGCCTTGGTAGAAGAGGGTGAAATTTGGGAGGAAGAGTGCTCTGGCATGATTGAAGAGTCTACTAAAATTTTGGGGAGCTTAAAGCTGGAGAAAGTTGAGGATGAAGGGATATGGACTATGCCTAAGAAGAAGGGAAGGAAGAAGAAGGCAGATGTTGGAGGGGATTCAAAACCTGGGAGACCCTCTCAGAGATACACCAGAACGAGAGAAATGAAAAATGAGATTGCCTTGGGAAAGTAGAGGACATTGGATGTGTCCTCAAAAAAAGGTCAGAAATGAGGATTATGTCTTGGAACGTTCGTGGGATTAATAGCTCGCACAAACAATGTGCCCTGAAGAACTATATATTGGAGCATAATATTGATGTTTGTCTTCTTCAAGAAACTAAGATGTTAGTGGTTAATTTTTTCAAAGTTGCTAGCTTTTTATGGCCTAATGCTTCCTATGTCCATAGTGATGTTGAGGGAGCCTCGGGAGGATTGGCCGTGCTTTGGAATCCTTCCTGTATGCAGGGTTCTAAATTATTTCATTGTAAAAATAGCATCAGGGTTTCATTCTCCTTTGTTGGGGAGGAATGGTATATAGTTAATATATGCTCCTAATCAGAGGAACTCGAGAAATATTCTATGGAATGGTATGGTGGTTAAGATTAATATGAATAAGGGTGGTCGTTGGCTTGTTGCTGGAGATTTCAACTCTCCCCTATTTTCGTCCGAGAAAAGTGGTGGCCTCCTAGATTACACTGACAACATGTCGGATCTGGCTAATTTTCTATATTCTTGGGGGCTAATTGATATTGAGCTACAGGGCCAAAATTTCACTTGGTCTAATAGAAGGGCTAGTGGCGATCTGATTCAGGTTCAGCTTGACTACTTCCTTTGCTCTCCTCATTGGACTAATGTCTTAGATGCCAACCTAGTAACTCTTCCTAGGATGGTATTAGACCATAATCCTCTTCTACTGACCACCAATATTCGTCTTTCTGGTGGTCCCTATCCTTTTTGATTTGAAATAATATGGAACTCTCACCCCGATTTCAAAAAGAAAATTGTTGAATGGTGGAATATTCCTGTCCAAGGATCCCCTATGTTTAGGCTCTGCTTTAAACTTAAACATATTAAACTCATGGTTAAAGGTTGGAACAGGAATGTGTTTGGGGATGTTTTTCAAAGGAAAAAACAACTTGAGGGGAAGTTGAATACCTTGTAGAAAAATATGGATGAGGGAGATGACAATTAGCGGACACACAGTCAGGAAAAGGATGCTAGAATGGAATGGGAACGGGTCTTAAAAAATGAAGAGGTCTTCTGAAAGCAAAAATCTAGGGTCCAATGGCTGAAGGAAGGATATAGGAACACGTCCTTTTTCCATGTTTCTGCCATCAAACACCGGAAAAGGAATCAAATTTCTAAATTGATAAGTGCCTATGGGGAGGAGATTTCTAATCAAGCTCAAATTGGGTCTTGTGTGGTTAATTACTTCAAGGAGGCTTTCTCAGCCCCTACGCTGGCACCCAACCTAGCTCTGGATAGTAAGATCCTCTAGCATCTCCTTGCTTCCATCTCTCGGGAAGATAATTTGGGAATTCTTCGGATTGTTTCCACGGAAGAGGTTCAGTTGGCTACTTTTAGCATGGGGGCCTTCAAAGCCTCAGGTCCTGATGGGTTTCCTCTTGCATTCTTTCAAATTTTTTGGGATACGGTGGGTTGGGACCTTGTGCTTGCGGCTAGGGACTTCTTTAAATCAGGTAGGATCCTTAAACAAATGAACCACACTTTCATTGCTCTTATACCCAAGATTAGTGAACCTCTTTCAATGACTGACTTCCGACCTATTAGTCTTTGTAACACCTTTTGTAAGATTATTTATAAGATCCTTGTAAACCTAATCAAACCTCTTCTGGATAAAATAATTAGTCACACTCAAAAGGGGTTTGTCCCAGGGCGACACATTCTTGATGCTTCTTTGACAACCCATGAAATGCTCCACTCTATGGATAGATGTAATAATGTGGGGATGGCACTTAAGCTTGGCATTTCCAAAGCTTATGATAAGGTTATGTGGGAATTCATTCCGAAGGTCCTGGCTAAGTTTGGTTTTAACAGCTCAGTCATTAAGCTCATTATGGAGTGTGTTAGTACTATTAAGTTATCGGTTTCGGTTAATGGATCCTCTTGTGGATTATTCTCAGCTGGTAGAGGGCTCAGATAGGGAGACCCTCTCTCCCCCTATCACTTTATTATGATTGCTGATGTGCTTAGCAGGAATTTCATGAGTTTGTTGTCAGAGGGCTCCATTTCTGGTGTTAGTGCGGCTACCTCTCTTAATCTAATTGTTGTGCAATAATTTGTTGATGACACCTTTCTATTTGGGAAGGCCTATATTGTGGAAGCTAGGAAATGGAAAGCTTGCCTTAATAGTTATGCCTCTTGCTCTAGTCAAAGCATCAACTATAACAAGAGCAAGATTTACTTCTTTAATTGCTTACCAAATTTGGAAAACAAGGTGATTGCGATCCTGGGATGTGTTGGTGATTCTCTCCCGGTGGTATATCTTGGGCTCCCACTCATGGTTAAGGAGGTCACCCCTGAGTTCTGAAATTCTATTCTGGAAAGGATTCAAAGGAAGTTGGTTGGGTGGAAGGGCTCTTTGCTTAGTCATGTTGGAAAACTCCAACTTCTCACCGTGGCTATACAAGGTATCCCCACCTACTTTCTAGCTATTTTTAATATGCCTAAGTATATTGCTGATAAGTTTGAAAGAATTCAAAGGAATTTCCTTTGGTTCGGTACTGAGGAAAAAAAGAAAATTGCTTTGGTAAAATGGGAAATGGTTTGTCAGGCTAAAAATTATGGTGGGCTTGGAATAAGGAAGATAGTCATCACTAACAGGGCGCTGATGGCCAAGGTTGGGTGGGACCAGTTAAGGAAGACCAAGGATTGGTGCAAAATTCTGAATGCTAAATACCTCCATAACAGGCCTTTGATTGATTGTCTTTCGGATCCTCATCCCCATGGCTCTGTCGTTTGGAGGAGCATTTGCAGAATTTAGGGCATGCTAAAGAAAGGGATGAAATGGAAAATGGGAAATAGGGTTAAAATCAGGTTCTGGGAAGATTCTTGGCTTATGGACTCCTCCTTGGCTTGCTCTGACTTTGGGATGATGATGGGTGAAGCTCAAATATTATTTGGCATACATATCAACGACTATGTGGCTGGCCCTCCTCGAGCTAGGATTTGGAGGAATCTCTCCCTTTTTTGACCTCACTCTCTTGTCCTTTGTTTCCTAGCTCAATCCCTTTAGGTGTTTCTCTCCAATATCAGATTTCCTTCCTATGACAGGGAGGATGAGTTCTTTTGGGCTCTAGATAAACAGGGGGATCTTTCGGTGCGATCAGCTTACAGATTGTTGACTAATGAAATTTCTGTTGAGGAACCCTGGAGGAGGGTTTGGAATCATCACATGATCCCTAAAATTAACTTTTTCTGGTGGACAACCTGTCATAATAGGATCCTAACTCAGGACAATTTGAGAATTCGGGGGTTGTGCTTTCCCAATAGATGTTTTCTATGCAAGGAAGGGGAGGAAACTGTCAGCCACCTTTTATTACACTGCCCGTATGCTACTGAAGTTTGGGGGATGGCTTTTGAGAAACTTGATGTCCTTTGGGTTATGACCAAAGACCTTTTATCATTTATCTTGGGCTGGAATGGCCCTTTTTTCCACCCTTTGACTGGTGAAATTTGGAAGCAGGTCCCCCTAGTCTTAGGTTGGTGTTTATGGAAGGAGAGGAATAACAGGGTTTTCAGGAATATTGAACGGAGCCCCAAGGAATTTTTTGGCATTGGTGTTAGGCTCATTGAGGAGAATATCTCTCTCTTTAATGGGAAAATGCCAGAGATAGGGCCGCTGGATTATGAAATAAAAATGGCTAAGGAATGGCATCAAGTTCTAAAGGAAAACGCCTTTGATAATTTGAAACTATTAGCTAGGAAAAATACCAAATGGAAGCCTCCAAATTGTGGATGGTTCAAATTTAATTTTGATGGGGCTGCTAAAGTTAACCTAGGGAGGGCAAGTATAGGTGGGATTATCAGAGATTCTATGGGAAATATGGTGGCAGGTTTTGCGAGAGGCATTCAGGTTCAGTCAACTTTAGTTGCTGAGGCTCGTGCACTATTCATGGGCCTCAAAATTGTTGTCTCTCTGGGGATTGTTTATCTCCACATTGAAGGAGATTCCAAATCGGTGACGGATGTTGTGGAAAAAGATAGATTAATAGGGTGGAATACCAAGGACATATTGATGGATGTTAGCTTCTTATTGTCCAAATTTAGGGATAAAAAGGTGACTCATATTTTTAGAGAAGGCAACCATGTGGTAGATGCTTTAGCTAATCTTGGCTCGGGTTGGGATTCGGCTAGATGTTGGAGGAATAAGGAAAGACTACCACCAAATATTCAAGCCTTGATAGAGCGGGAACAAGATTATCATGGTTTGTAATGATTTTCAGCCTTTGGATAACGAGTGATGATTGGGGGGCCCACTGGTTAATTTGGGTATGCTGGTGGATGAATGTCATTATTGATATGGAGTACAGGTGGAGGGTTCCTGGTAAAGATGCGAGTGTGTGGGATAGGGAAAGGAGCATCCACGTGTATGTCCTTTGGACATGGTGGATGGTTTGGGTTGCTAAGATTATGATGAGATGGCAGGATGGGGATTTAAAAGAGGAGTTCAAGATTTGTTTTGGTGGCTTGATGTGGGTTAATTGGAAGGACGTGACTTCATTTCAGTTGTGGGACTGTACTGTGGGATCTACTCTTTTGGGAATTGGATTTCTTGTTTTATCTCCTCATTACATTTGGAGGAGTGATTGTATTTATAATGATGTGACTATCTATGATGAGATTTGGCCTCCTTCTAGAGGCTTTGTGCCAGCTAGATTAGCTAGGGATTACTTAGGCTTATTTTGGAGGATTGCTAATTTTAGTTTTTTGGCCTGTCAGCATGGGTTTTCGTGCATTCCCTATATCTTCGCCAACTCTTGCCTTCTCTACTGTAATCATAAATTCATTAAATTTTGTGTCTTTTCACACTATGGTATAATTACTCTCCGCGCGTGTGAACGGTATGCGGGGTTTAATTTTCTTTGCTGTAATCCCTACCTTAACTATCTTTTGGAGATTATTGTTTGTGACTGCTACATTTGGTATTTTTTGCATTTTTGTGAGTTTATTGTGCAGACTGGCAGTATGGGTGGTGAGCGTGTTCGGACTGAACCGAACAATTGTGAGGAATTTTGAAACAACCCTCTAGTCTGGCATATTTGTGTGGAGGGAGGAATTTCTCAACTCGTGGAGTGCTTAGTCGGCCATGATCCTATTTTATCAGGTCAGTTTGCCAGTTCGTGGAAGGACAGGAGGGTCTCCATTGGTGGAATTTCGTTCAAAATTAGCGAGGATGTTATTGCCCAGGCTACGGGTTTACTGTGTGTGGGGAAAAAATATCCTAAACACACAAAAAATCCAGACCACAAGAGCCTTGATGCGTTTTTCAGAGGTGAGGAGACCCCAGTTCGGAACCAGGTGGGGTTTGAAATGGGAGCGCTTCCTAAGCCGTGGGACCTAGTGTGCATGGCATTGATGAAATATGTGACTCTGGAAGGTAGATATAAAACCTATTTCTTTTATCATTTCCCTCTATTAAACCATCTTAGGCATAAAATGCTTCTTAGTTTCTCGTTTTTCCTTTTAATGGACCTAGAAAGTTTTGTTGACAAGTGTAAAGATTCGGCCAACTGTAATCCCTATGATCTCCTACCACTCCCACTCCATTAGGGGCTTATCCTTCGTCTATATCACTTTCATCTTGCCCTTTGTCCACCTAAAGCAATCATCGTTGTCTGCATCGAGGACATTGAACCCCTTTCTACTGTGCATATCTCCCTGGCCAAATCCAAGAGTCCTCCTCAAAAGTCTAATGTAGACAAAGTGGGGAATGCTAAAACCAAATTTTCCACCAAAAAACTCAAGAGTGGATTGGGTAAGGTCCATGCTAGCGCGGCGAAAGGGCTCTGTGAGCTAAAAGGCACTTAGGTTGACATGGATGTTAATGTCACTATAATGGAAAAAGGTAAGGAATGCATGCAGGTTGCGACTACTAAGGATGGCAAGGGTAAGAATGTTGTTAGGAAAGATTCCAAAGGGGATACGGTCTTGGGGAACATGGAGATGATTGGAGGGGAAAGTGCTAGGAGGAGATCTGGGAGGTTGGCCAAGAACAACAAGAAGAGGTTAATCATTGAGGATTCTGAGGAGGAGCAGTCAGACAACAAGGGTTACAAGGAAGAAGAGTCTGAAGATGTTGAGGAAGATATTGTGGAGAGGCCCCAACTTGCTCCGGTGGACAACAAGATTCTTTTTGATGGCTCTGGTTTGCACTCTCCACACCCACTAGTGGATGAGTTGGGTGAGGTTAAGGGAGCTATGGATGTTGGGGTGGATTCATGCGAGGTGGCGAAGAGATTGGACACTCTTGACAAAAGATTTCGGGGGTTAACCCAATTCACCATAAAATTGGGGCACTTTGTTATGAGCACTCTGTCTAATGCTATAAAAGAGGAACTGGAGGGGAACAATAGCCAGGATAACAAAGAGTGGGTGGGAGATGAGGCGGTGGACATCCTGATTAAAAACTGGGATGATGCCAGTTAGTTGCTCTCAGTGCCTGTCTGTCGACTGTTTCTCGGCTGTTGTTGTGCTGCCTTTGGGTTGTTCTTGTGTTTTTTTCCTATTTATGTTAGATGTTTAGTTTCATCCTTTTTTGGCCCTTGTGGCTCATTGTGAGGGGTACAACACCCTGTAAATGTTGTTTAACTTTTCAAAAACAAGGAAAACTTTTAAAATTTGAACAAACAGATGGCCCTGCAAGCAAACGTTAGTTGTTTTATCCTCTGTTCTTTGTTAATTACAAAATTATGCTGCAAAATATTAGCAAGAAATCCAACTATACCCACAAAAATACAAGGTTAGGGGGTTAGAACCTCAAAACAACAAAAAATTGAGATGAAAATAAAGCTAAAATACCTATTTTACATTCCAAAATGTGTTGTTTAGGGAAAATTCGTCCCTCTATAGTAAAATGTCAGAAACAATGTTCAAATTGGGGCAAATCCACCCCTCTACAGTCAAAGGTCAAAAATACTGTTCAAAATCAGGGAAAATCTGCCCCACTACAGTCAAATATTAGAAATAGTGTTCAAATTAGGGGAAATCCACCCCTCTATAGTAAAATGTTAGAAGTAGTGTTCAAATTAGGGAAAATCCACCCCTTTGCAGTAAAATATCAAAAACAGTGTTCAAATTAGGGCAAATCTACCCCTCTGTAGTAAACTATTAGAAAATAGAAAGTAAACTAGGGTGTATCCACCCCTTTACAGTAAAATGGAAGGTGTATCCACCTTTCTGCAATAATCTAGAGGGCGTATGTGCACTTCTACAAGGAAAATTTACCTATTTGTGACCTATTCCTGCAAGCAAACTTAACAACAACAAATGTGAAATGAAGGGACCCATTTGTGGGTCCCACTGAGTGTGCTAGAAATGTGAAGCTTTGAGTTTATCCTATTTTAAAGATGCAAAACAAATAATATGCAATAATGAAAGAAAACAAAGGTACACCTCAAGATTAGCCTAAGGAATGATAACACAAAGAAATAAGATAAAAAAAAGATAACAAATGATTATACCTTCTTTGTTGTTGAAATTTTTGGTTGGCCCTTGATGTTTGAAAGCTTGTGTGCTCCTTGGATGGCTATGAAGATGGTTAGATGCAAGATGAACAATATGATAAAATACAAATGCTACTGGCTAAATGGCTTGATTAGATGAGAGAAAAATTCTTGCAAGTTGAGTAATCAAATTGGTAGCATAAGGGTGCAAATGGCTAAGTGTCCTCAAATAAAAAAATGACAAGATTTTGGTATCAAATGCATAATGTTCTTAAATGAGAGGAAGGATGGGGTATTTATAGAGGAATTTGAATTCTTTAGAGAATTCAATCATTGAGATTAAAGCAACAAGGCCAAGATGAAGGGCTATGGTGAGCTGAGGACTCACAAGCCCTCACATCTTGACATGTGGAATGTGAGATGACCTAGGATGTGATGATGTGGAAGGAAGGTACTTGATGTGGAAGAAGGACAAGTACATTGGAAAAGGGATGATATGACCTCTCAATGATTACATAGAGAAGAGGAAAATCTTGGGTGAATAAAAGTGAATTAAAAATTCACATGATTGGAGAATCTTGTGGATAAGACAAGGTTCCAAAAGGAGAGGTAGAAAGTACCTTGGATAAAGCAAGGTCCTTAAAAAGGTAAGTACTTATCCACATGCCACTTGATGTGACAAGTCAAAGGTTCTAAAATTTTCATGGGGAAGAGAAGATTCTTTGGAGGAATAAAAGAATTAAAAATTCACATGGGGACGAGAGGAGCCTTGGATGAATAAAAAGGAATTAAAAATTCCTTGGGGGATGGGGAGAGTTGACCAAGGTACTGATTAGGCTTAACCGATCAGTGATTAAAAGATGATTAGTGGTTAAGGAGAATTAGAAGCCAATTTGCAAAAGTTGGAGGATGTGACACATCCTAATCAATGATTAGGTATGCACACATCCCTAATGAAGAGATTAGGAGGTGGGTTAGGATTAAGTGAAAGTGATGTGACATGTGAAAAAATAAATAAATGTCATATTTATTTAATTCATTTGATGAAAGGGGAATTAAAGGGGTAAAGTATTTAATTATTTAACTAGATACCTTAGGGATTAGAAGAACTTTAGAGGTATTAACTAAATAATAGTGATATTACTTAATTAATGTGGATAAGGGGATATTTAGATGAAAAAGGGGTAAATTTGGACAAATGAAGTGTCCAAATATAGGTGTCTATAGGTAGTCCAAGCCTTTGGATTGGAAATCCAAAGCAAATCCAAGCCAAAGGCTTGGGAATTCCCAAAGCAAGCAAAAAAATGAGTGTGTTATAGCATGATCACATTATGTAATAGCTTTGACATAACCTAAGTGCATCATAATACACTTGCATTTTGTTAATGAAGAACAAAATGTGAATGCATTATAATGTGCTCAAATTTTTTCAATGCAAAACAAAACATGAGCATTTTTTATTCTGCATTGAAAAAATTTTGTTCTCTTTTTTTTCTCTTTCTTTTCATTATGTTTCAATGCAACTATATACATGAAATAAAAATTTAATTATAAGTTGACATTTATATATAGACATTAATCAAGATATCAAATGTTAATAATCAAGAGGTCAAATTTTTTTAATCAACAAGTTGTATCATTTTTCTCTATCTCTATATCTCACTCATTATGTATCCCTTACACTCTAGACCTCTCTCTCTCACTATATTCATCCCTTTATCTTACTCTCTCTCCCTTGATCTTAAGAACTACATCTCTACCTATCCATCTCTCTCTCTCTCCCTCCCTACCTCTCCCTCCCTCTCTACTTATCTCTATCTCCCCTATTTCATCTACCTACCTCTCCCTCCATCAAGTTCCCTACCACTCTCTTTATTTTTCTTTATCTCACCTCCCTCTCTCCCCCTCCATACCTTTCCCTCCCTCTCTTCTTCCATATCTAATATATATCTCCTAATCCCTTTCTTTTCCTACCTCTCCATACATCACTCCCTACCACTCTCTCTCTACACCTCTCTATATCACCTCTCTCTCCCTCCCTCCTTCATTCCCTCTCTACTTTTTACCTCTCCTATCTCTACCTCTCCTTCCCTCTCTACTTATCTTTATCTCCCCTTCCCTCTCTTACCTACCTCTCCCTCCATCACTCTATCTTTGTTTCTCTCTATCTCACCTCTCTCTCTCCCCCTCCCTACATCTCCCTCCCTCTCTCCTTCTTTCTCTAATTTTCTAAATATCCCCTCTCCCTCTCTCTACCTACCTCTCCCTCCAGCACTCCCTACCACTCTATCTCTCTGTTTATCTCTATCTCACCTCTCGCTCACCTCCCACTCCCTTCTTCCCTCTTTACTCTCTATCTCCCTAATCCCTCTCTCTACCTACCTCTATATCCATCACTCTTGTTGCAAGGTGTGCACCCTTGATCTCTTTGTGTTGTACAACATAGCACTCGAGTTCGTGGCATGGCTTAACTACCTCCTATGGATTCATTAACTCTATTATTTATATCAAGCATTAACAGGTTGATAATTTTGTGCAATTACAACCGTCTGTGCAAAAATTGGTATCAGAGCCTAGGTCATTGGTTCGAACTCCTCACTTGCACTAGGGGGATTGTTGTGATGTGGGAACCCTTGATCTCCTTGTGTTGTGTAGTGCAACACTCAGGTTCATGACATAGCTTAATCACCTCCCATGGATTTATTAACTCTGGTGGTTATATCAGGCATCAACATGTCAATAATTTGGTACAACAACAACCATTTGTAAAACTCCCTATAACTCTCTCTCTATACCTCTCTATCTCATCTCCCTCCCTCCTTCATTCCCTCTTTACTTCTCTCTATCTCTCTACCTCTCCTTCCATCTATACTTATCTTTATCTCCCCTCTTCCTCTCTCTATTTACCTCTCCCTCCATCATACTCTCTCTCTATCTCACCTATGTCTCCTTCCCTATCTCTTCCCTCTCTAATCTCCATCTATCCTCTATTTATCACTCTATCTTCTCTCTCTCCTCTCTATCTCACCATTATCTCTCTCTACTTCTCTTTATCTCACCTATCCCTATCTACCTCTCCCTTCCTCCCCTCACTCTCTCTCCCCCACCCTTCCTCATTCCCTCTATCTCTATCTCTCTCCACTTTCCTCTTTGTCACCTATCCCTCTCTACCTACCTCTCCCTCCATGCTCTTTATATCTCCTCTATCTCACATCCCTCTCTCCTTCCCTATATATTCTCTATCTATCCTCTCTCTAACTCTCCTTCTCTCTCTCTCTCTCTCTCCCCTCTATCTCATCATTCTATCTCCCTCTATCTCACTCTCTCCTCTCTCTCTACTTCTCTTTTATCTCACCTATCCCTATTTATCTCTCTATTTCTCCCCTCTCTCCTACCCTCCCTCATTCCCTCTATCTCTATATCTCTCTCTCTACTTCTCTCTATCTCACCTATCCCTTAATACATGCCTCTCCCTTCATCACTGCCTACCACACTCTCTCATTTCCCTCTCTTCCTCCATACCTCTCCCTATCGACTATCTATCTCTCCTCTCTCTCCTCTCTCTCTACCTCTCCTTCCCTCTCTACTTATCTTTATCTTGCCTTTCCCTCTTTCTACCTACCTCTCCATTCATTACTCTCTTTGTGTATCTCTATGTCTCTTTATCTCACCTATCTCTCTCTCTCTCTCTCTCTCTCTCTCTCTCTCTCTCTCTCTCTCTCTCTCTCTCTCTCTCTCTCTCTCTCTCTCTCTCTCTCTCTCCCCCCCTCTTTGTCTCACTCTCTCATATTTATCTCAGCATTCTATCCCTTCCTCCCTCCCTCCCTCTCTCTCTCTTTCACTCTCTCCTCTCTATCTCACCATTCTCTCTCTCTATAAAATCCACTTCATCACTCTATAAAATCTTGAATAATATTGTAGGATCACCATCCTAGTTTCTACAAAGCCTGAAGTGTAGAGGAGATAATTGTAAAATCTATCTCATGTTCATTGGCTAACCCCTTAAGGTAATCAATCATTTGAAGTATCTATCATGTCGATTACCATAAGACTCTGGTTGGGAAAACTAAAAAACCAATAGGTTTTGTGGATCTATTATTAAAATTAGAGTTTTTCATGAATCGTATTCATCTTTGTTGTCGGTTAATGTTTAGTATTGAGCTCTCAATGGTTTTCAATAGTTTTTGTAAATTTGGTTTTCCTTGTTGAATGTGGGAAACTATGGGCTTTCTAAGTTTTTTACTATGAAATTAGAGGGGTATTGTTGGGAGAAAAATGTTGATCTATTTATCTTCCTATAGATGAATGTGGTGGCTTTCATATTCCAAGTTTTTAAGTAGAAAAGGATTACATTTGGTGGTTCAAAATAATCCACAAAAGAATGTTTGTTGTCAGTTTTGAGTGCAATTTCAAAGTTGGATGAAATTAAATTATGTGGTTACTTTATTCCCACTTATTATTTTTGGGTCTTGGTTATTTTCTAGTATCATATGATATTAGAGCCAATGTTCTTGAGTGTATAAGAAAAGCGTCAAACGTGAGGAATCCTATACCATGACCAGTGGGTAGATAGAGGAAGAATAATGAAGAAGAGTTCATGTGGACTATTGAAGGTATGAGAGAAGTTTTGAATACTGAGAGTTGAATCTATGAAGATTGTAGAGTATGAGATGTGAATGGTGAAAGATTACACCAAATAGGATGTGTTCAAAAGGAAGGATGAGATGGGTCATGAGAAGGCTTGTGAAGATTTTACCTATGGAAGAGTAGAAAGAAAAGGGGTTTACAAGATGGCTTATTGGAGAATTAAAGAAGATTGAGGCTAGATTGGACATGATAGAGATGGGGAAAAGGAGAGAACTTGAATAGGCTAAAAGAAAGAGTGAAAATGGTATGATGGCTAATGAAAGGTGTAAAGTTAAAAAACTTGAAGAAAGTGTGGAAGATGAAAGTATGAAACATGTAGAGGAAAAATTTAATGAAGGAAAAGTTGGAGCAATAGAAAAGAGATAAGAGGTTACAAAGGTAACATGTGATTTTTCTAAAATTAGTGAAAATAAATTTGATGTTGAGTTACATGATTTTGTGGATGTGGAAACAAATATAAAATATGGTATTATTGAGGTAGATAATGAAGGGAACACAATCTATTGAGAGGGGGATGAATCAGTAGATCCAAACAATTACAATTTTAAAAACCTTCACAATTACTTTATAGATTTTCAACATGAAAATAAATAAACCATACAAGCTAGTAAGTAAAGCAATTAAATCACAACACAAGATGGCACATAACACCATTATTTTATGTGAAAACCCAAAATGGGAAAAAACCATGGTGAGAAGCTCTCACAAGCAAAAATATAATAAGAAAATTCTACAATATGAAGTAGGCACCAACCTACCAAAGACACCAGTACCCAAAAGATTCAGTAGGAACTAGCCTACAACAAACACCAATCCTCAGTGGAATAGAGACAAAAATACTTTCCAAAACGATACAACACATAGAACACCAATCCTACTGAAATAAAAATAATGGTGGATTTAAAATATAACTCTAATATGGACCAAAATACACACTAATACTAGCACTTACACTTATGTCACATACCTTCCATTCATTACACAATTGTGCATCCCACTATAGTACTTTCATTGTGATTATTAGTTACATTCATAGAATCTTTGACACTCATGGATGCACTCTGTTACATTTACAATACATCTGAACATTTGAAATATATACATGGCACTACATTAACACTCTCCTATGTTGGCCAAGGATTTGTGCCAACCTAGACAACATAGGACATACGTAAATTAAAAATTACATGAAACATGTAATACAACAATCCAAATTTTCTACAAAAGAACTTGATGCCTTGCACCACCACAAGAACCTTAAATAGGTCTTATCCTCACTCCACATGCTTGGTTTTAATTTCACACACTTGTATCCATTTTCACACATGCCTTGAACTCAAAATAACTCAATGAAAATTATAATATTTCAAACTCCTTGCACACTGATCCGCACCATCAAAAGCTTGAGAAATTGATAGAACTAGTGTAGGCATTCTCTCCTTCCAAACCACACAGCTATAATTCATCCTTGAAAATAAATTCCACCCATATTAAATAATCTCTTTGTCCAAAATATATCCTTCTAGACCACCACACTCATGTTGACTACATACTTGACATGGTATAATAAATTCATTAACTATCTAAAAGCAGCCACACCACAACAAAACTTGCTTCATGATACCTAAATAGATTAGACAATACATACACACTATCAAAAAAAATACTTATGGAACCTTAAGATTACTATCAATACTTGCACTCCTAAAATATGTTTTCATCTTGAAAAACTTCACATTCGACAGACTTGACACCCTTTGATGACCATTGACAACAAAAATGACCTGCTAACATCAGTTTGGCATCAATGAAAACCTATGCTCAACAATCTCCCGCTTTGTCATTGATGGAAAATAACAAAATGTTGGGACCACCAAAAAATACACCAAAACAACAAAAATAATAAGTCTAAATGATTCACATGTTGTCTCATTTAATCCACTATGAAAGATATCACATTGAAAGAAAGAAAAAAAATATAGTTATTCTTTATGAGAAATTAAACTCTTTCTCCCCCTATGATGGATATATCTTTCTGAGAAATTCAAAATTTTGAGCTCACTTTCTCCCCCTTTGACATCGATGGTAAAGGATAAAAATTATCCCCTTAACTAGTACACTGCAATATCTAGAGCCCTATTTTTGAATAGACTCCCCCTAATTCCATGCACCACAATTTCTGAGCAATCATTTTGCAAGAGCACCAACCCTTCTTGTGACATGGAGGACAATCTCCCCCTCACCACATGTATTTTCCTCTTGAATCAAGAGGAGGAAGTAAAAACTCCCAAAATTTTTCAGAGAAACTCAAATGTCTCCTTAGGAAGCAGCTTCATGAATATGTTTGCAACTTGTTCCTTTGTATCCACATATTCCAACTTAACTTCTTTCTTTGCAACCTTCTCCCTCAAGATGATATTTTATTGTAATGTTTTTTGTTCTTAAGTCCATTTCCAAATTCTTTGAAATGTTTATTGCACTTGTGTTATCACAGAGAATACTAATAGGATCTTCAAACTCAATCTTCATCTCCTTCAATTTTTGCTTCATCTAAAGCACCTAAGTGCAACATGATGTTGCAAAAATGTATTCCACTTTTATTGTAGACAAATAAAATGATCTTCTTCTTACAAAATGATGACACCAAGTTGTCTCCAAGGAAGAATGAACCACCACTTGTGCTCTTCTGGTCATCTAAAAATCCTACCCAATCTGCATTTGTGTATGTTGTAAGAGTGAAATTTTCACCCTTTGGATACCAAAGATCAAATTCTTCAGTAGCCTTCAAATACTTAAAAATTATTTTTACCACTTTCACATGAGTCTCTTTAGGTGCTACCTAAAATCTAGCAACCATTCCAACTACCTGTATAATATCTAGTGTGGATGTTATCACATATAGTAAACTACCAATCATAGACCAATACATTGTTTGATCTTCCAGAGAAGACTCATCATCCTTTCTCAACTTACACCCAGTAACCATAGGTGTTTCAATCTTTCATTTTGAATTTTCTTAACATCACCTTTATGTACTTTTTCTGTGAAATAAAAATCCATTTATCTGATTGAACAATATGCAATCCCAAGAAGAAAGACAATTTTCCTAACATAGACATCTCAAATTCATTATGCATAGCCTTCTATTTTTTTTTTCATATTTCATTACTACTTCCTCCAAAAATGATGTCATCAACATAGACCATAACTATCGACATTTTTTCTCATTCTATTTTTATGTAAAAATTGTTGTCCACATAGCCTCTCTAGAATCCTTTCTGCTACAAGTATCCATCCAACCTTGCATACCAAGCTTGAGGAGCTTGCTTGAGTCCATACAAAGCCTTCTTCAATCTGTAAACAAAATCCAGATTGTTAGTGCATTGAAATCCCTTCAGTTGTTCAATGTAAACTTCTTCTTCAAGTTTTTCATTCAAGAATATTGACTTCACATCCATCTAATACACATTGAAATTATTGAATGTTGAGAGAGATAAAAACATCATAATTGCCTCCAGTCTAGCCACTAGAGCATAAGTATCCTCAAATTCTATACCTTCAACTTGAGCATATCCTTTGCACACAAGTCTAGCTTTGTTTCAGATCACTTCACCTTCTTCATTCAACTTGTTTCTAAATACCGACTTGGTTCCAATCACATTTTTGTCCTTAAGCTTTGGGACAAGTTCCCAAGTTTCATTCTTCACCATCTGATTTAGTTCTTTTTCCATAACATGAATCCAACCTTGTTCATTTCTTGCTTCTTTATATGTTTTAGGCTCTATCTTTGATAGTAAGGAAAAATGTACTTATTCTTTTGATCTTTCTAGCCCATTTTAGGTTAGAATCCCACTCTCTTTGTCATCAATAATCTTATTTGCAAAGTGGTTTTTTTTAACATACTTAGCTAGAGTTTTTAAAACAACCTCTTCTAGCTCTTCAATGTTGCTATGAGTTGATTCATCTTCCTCTTCAACTTTCAGAATAGTAGTAATCTAAATAGTTTTGGGTAAAAGCACAAACCTATGTCACACTTTATAAAGGAATCAACCAACAGCAAAATCGTTTTTGAACTTTAACCAGATAAAAGTGGTCTTTATGTTTTGAATTTTAAAATGATGTAAACTAATGAAATGTAGAGATTTTGATGAAGTTTATTCCTGTAATTTTTAGATTTTTTAAAACTTTTTTTCATTACTTTTTAATCAATTTAAGAACAGAGTTTGGAATGCTAAAAATTTTAGAAAAAAGTGACATTCACGAGACGTCAAGAAATAAATTGAAAAAACTTCATTTTTCCCTGAGTTTTTTTTTCCAAATAGGTAACTTCAATATCTAGTGCATGGAAAAATAAATCAAATTTTGATGTATATTTTTCTTATAATAATGTTTTAAAGTCAAAATTGTCAGAATTTGATAGTTTTCATGGGATGTCAACTATTGTCTATTATTTTAATCATTTTCAAAAAACAAATTATACACTTTTGAAGAGGACTCTCTCCTATAGTGCACCATATATTTTTAAAAATTGTTTAATATGTTTTACTATTTTTTTTTAATTTCTAATCAGCCTCTTTTTAACTTTAACAAACTACTTGCATTATTTTAAAAATAAAATATATTAAAACTAGTCAAAATATTAAAAAATTGCATATTCAGATTCACCACTCTGAGCTCTACAAAAGGGTTATTTTTTTTTTAAAGCATCATTTTGACGGAAGAAATACTTAGTTGCAGTTGAAAGTTTTAGAAAATTCTAAAAAAAGCTGAGTTGGCTGCCAATTAGGATGCCACATAGACTGTTTTGGTAGAAAGGGTTTGAATTGAAACCATTTCTATAGAAACCTCACACATAAAATAAGCCAATTTTAAAGTGGGAAAGATAATTTTATTTTTTTTGGATTCAGCCGAAACCCTATGTGCCACTTATAGGCCACGTGGTTTCGATTGAAACCTATTCGGCCAAAAAATTTCTGTCCAAAAATATTTCGCTCAAAACTATTTATTTGGATGAAAGTGTGACAACTTTGTGCTTTTACCCTTTTATCAACCTTTCCATTTTCACTTTCAATTATACTCTTCAATCTTTTGTTATAACATCTATAATATTTTCTTCTTAAAGAGTAACCAAAAAAAATACCTTCATTTGCCTTGAGTCAAACTTACCGAAATTCTCCTCATCTCTCTTGATTTAGCACTTGTTTCCAAAAATTTTGAGTTGCCTTACTGATGTCGATCTTCCTTCCCATAACCCATATGGAGTCTTCTCTATATTGCACCTAATCCAAAATCTGTTAAGAATGTGCATAGCTTTATGTGTAGCATCTCTCTAGTACATATCCAACATTTTTTCCTAACATAACATAGTCCTTACCATTTCATGTACAATTTGGTTCCTTTCAGCAACTTCATTTTTTTATGGTGTTCTAGGGGCAAAAAACTGCCTCTAGATTCCATGCTCTTCATAGAATCTCTCATACTTCTCAGCTATAAATTCTTCGCCTCTATCTGATCTCGAAACTTTGATTCTTCTTCCAATTTCATTCTCCACCATAGCCTAAATTCTTTGAACTTATCAAAATATTTTGACTTCTCTTTTAGATATGTAATCCAAGTCATTATAGTATAATCATCAATCAACATCATGAAATACCTGTCTCCTTGTGAACTCTTAGTCCTCATTGATCCAAATAAATTTGTATGTACCAATCCAATGGATTTTATGTGGAATGATCCTTATTTGGATAGTTTATTTTTGTCTACTTCCCTTCATGGCGTGTCTTGCAACTAATTGACTAAGGTTTCTTGATTCTTGGCATATTCAGGACCAACCCTTTTGAACTAGCCTTGACAATATCATCAAAATTAATATTTCCTAACCTTCTATGCCAAAACCAAATTTCATCCTGCTATGCAATGAGACATCTCTTTACATTCAACTCACTAAGGTGGTAAATATCACTACCTATCCTACTTCATTCCACAATCAACTCATCGATACTTTATTTTTTGATTTCACAACCATTAGCACTAAAGAATAACTGATATCACTTATCACACATCTGACTTAAACTCAACAAATGATGTTTTAAGCCTTCAACATATAAAACATCAAGTTTATTTGTTTCACCATTAGATCAAGACTTAAAGTACCCTTACCAAAAAAATTGGCAATAGAATTGTTTCCAAGGGTAATTGAACCACCTTCAAATTCTTTGAAATTCATGAACTTACTTTTATCTCCAGTCATATGAATAGAGAAACCACTATCAATAATCCACATATTCTTCCTCTCCTTCTAAGAATGTAAAGTATTTGTGCAATCAAAGACTTCTCAAACTTCTTCTCTTCTAGAAACTGCTTCCAAACCTTTTCTAGAACATTACTCTTTCCTTTCTCTGGTAATGGGGAATTCACAAAATTACTTCAAAAATTCCTTGCAATATATCCAAAAATGTTGCACTTGAAACATATTATATTAGAATTGAATAGAGGTACAAATTCATGATAACTAACAAAATTATTTCTTCTTACCTAAACTCTTCTACAATCCACAACCTTATGTCCATAATCATTACAACTAAAATAATGACTAGAAAAAGAAAAACTTGACTTGGTATTATATCCTTGTCTTATGGATCTCCTCCTTTTGTTATACACTTGAAAAAATCCATCATTCTAAGTCATTCTTCTAGTTGATCCTCTTTGATTTTGAACTTCTGAAACCTATCATTTCTAGACTTTCCTTAGTACTCTTTTCTAGTTGTTATGTCACCTTTTTCTTTTGATCATCAAAACTTACTCTAGTTTTTTCATGCAAAATTTTCTAACCTTTCAATTTGATATAAGTTTTCAATAATTTTATTGAAATTCAATTTGTCTATTGATTTGCCTTCTCAAGCTCTTTTATGGCTACAAAAATCTCTACCTCAAGCTTTTCACAGTCTTTTTCTCTTGCTAGTAACTTCTCTGTCAAAACTTCTTCAACTCTCTTAGCTTCTTCTTCTTCTTGAGTCTTCTATTCAACAATGATTTTTTTAGCAATCTTCAAATCTTTTTCTATTTTTTATTTTGCTCTTATACAATTCTAGTATTTAGTTTCTTGATCTCTCTTTCGACCCGTAACAAATTCTTCATAAGATCTACTTCTTCTTCATCATTTTCTCTAAAACCCATTTCAGCATCACCATCAACAGTTTCAAAGGCCATGAATACAAATTTTCCATCTTCATCACCGGATGCATCTTCATCTTCTTCTTCTTCCTCATTGGTATAAAAACTTCTATGCTTTCTTTGTCCTTTGGATCTTCTCTAAAAAGACTTATTTCCATTCATTTGTTCAACATTGTTAGTATTCTCATGAGGACACTTAGCCATAAAATTTCCAACTTCTCCATAATTGAAACACTTGAAAGGTAATTTACCTTTATGCTTACTAGAACCTCTTTGCATTTTTCTAACAAAATTTTCTTCTTCCAAATCTGATCCACAATCAAAATCTTGGTCAACCTGCTTCAGAGATATTTTAAAGTTTCTTCTTTTCTTTAAAGTTAATGTTCCATGTAAGTCAATCAACTTTAAAGTATATATATCTTTAGCTTCTTCATTAGCAAAAAAATTAGGATCAAACCTTCGAGGTAAGGATTTGAGTACCTTCTTCACAATAATTTTATCATTCAAGGTTTCACCAAGACCTCAATTATGATTTAAAACTTCATCAACCTGAAGCATTAATGTAGCAATGTTCTTATCTTCTTTCATTCTCAGACCTTCAAACTAGGCTCTATAAGTCTACAACTTGGCTTCTTTGACTTTATCATCACCTTCATAGATAGTTTCCAACTTTTCCCATAATTCCTTTTCTATTTTTTAATCCATCACTTTTGAAAACTTGGTCTTAGTCAAACCACATAAAAGAGCATTCCTAGCCTTAGTATTGATTTCATAAGCTCTCTTTCCAATCTAATCCCTAGGAGGGTTTTCATGGATTTTACAACCTTCTACAACTAAATTCTAGATATCCATTCCTATAGCCATCAAATATGACCCCATCCTAACTTTATAAAAATAAAAGTTAGATCCATCAAAAACAAGTACTTTGTTTCCATAAAAAATATCACGTGCCATCCCATATCTACCTTAAGATGTTAGAATCTTTCAAAGGAACTTAGCTCTAATACCAATTGAAGGGCACATAATCTATTGAGAGGGGGTGAATCAGTAGATCTAAAAAATTACAACAATTATGAAAACCTTCACAACTACTTTTAATATTTTCAACACGAAGAGCACTAAACCATACATGCTAGTAATTAAAATGATTAAATAACAACACAAGATGACACATAACACTAGATTTTTATGTGGAAACCTAGAATGGGCAAAAAACATGGTGAGAAGTTCTCACAAGAAGGAATATAATAAGAAAATTCTACAATATGAAGTAGGGACCAACCTACCAGAGACACCAATCTGCAAAAGATTTAGTAGGAAACAAACTATAGGAGGCACCAACCCCTAATGAAACAAAGACACCAATCCCTATCAGAACAATACAACGAGTAGAACACCAATCCTACCAAAACAAAAATAATGGCAAATTTGAAATATAACTCCAAAATGCACCAAAAGACACATTGATACTGGCACTTACACTTCTATCATATACCTTCCATTCATGAAAAAATTGTACATCCCACTATAGTACTTTTATTATGATCATTAATTATATTCGCAAGCTCTTTGACACTCATGGATGGACTTTGTTACATTTATAATATATTTGAACATTTAAAATATATACATGACACTACATTAACACTCTTTTATGTCATCCAAGGATCCACACCAACCTAGACAACATAGGACGTACCTAAATTCAAATTTATATGAAACATGCAATACAATAGTCCAAACTTGCCACCAAAAGAGCTTGATGCCTTGCGCCATCACAAGAACCTTAAACGGGTCTTATCCTCACTCCACATGCTTGATTTGAATTCCACACACTTGTAGACATTATCGCACATGCCTTAAACTCGAAAAATATTTATGAAACTTTTGGTATTTCAAACTCCTCGCACACTAAGCCAGGCCACCAAAAGCTTAGGAAACTAATAGAACTAGTGTAGGAATACTCTCCTTCTAAACCGCGAAGCTACAACACATTTATGAAATAAATTCCATCCATATTAAATAATCTATTTGTCTAAAAGATATACTTTTGGACCACCACACTCATGTTGACTACATACCTGACATGGTATAATAAATTCATTAACTTTCTAAAAGTAGTCATGCCACAACAAAACATGCTTCATGGCACCTGAATAGATTAGATTGTCCATACATAGTATCAAACAACACACTTTCATAACCTTAAGATTACTGTCAATAGTTGTACTCCTAGAATATTTCTTCATCTTGATAACCTTCACATCTGATAAACTTGACACCCTTTGATGACTATTGATAGCAGCAATGACCTATTGACATTAGTTTGACATCAATGACAACCTATTCTTAATAGATAACAATGAAGGTGTAGTAGTTCAAAGCATGGAATTTGGTAGTCCTATGTTTAACAAAGAGGTTAATGAAGAAGAAGATAATCTCTTGTTGAAAGAGGAGATAAGGGAAATATATAAATTCTTTGGAAGGGAAATGATGAAGAAAATGATGAGAAGAAAGATTTTATTATTGTTATGTGTATCGTTGAAGGAAATAAAGTGGAAGATAAGAAGTTTGCATGCATAGAAGATGAGGTTGTAGCAATTGGATGGCTCACAGGATTTGGAGTAAAATTTGTAGCATCAAATGATGAGGTAAAATTTGAATTTTGTGAATTTTTTTATGAAGTTGATTTATATGTAATTGATATAGTTGGAATGAATAAAGATGAGAAAATTGAGAAGTATATTGCAGTAATAGAGAAAGAGAAAAAAATAGAGGCAATGAGTTGTTTTTCTACATTTTGCAACAATGATGTTAAAGTTATTTTTTTATTCAAATGAAATGGAAAAAGGATATGTAGAAAGAGAATTTGAAAAGTGTAGTAGTAAGATGTTACAAGTTGAGGTACAAAAAGATGTTCAAGATGATGGAATAGAGTGGGAAGATACATATTGGTGGAAATCATATTTCAATGGGTTGAATATAATGAGAGGAAGAAAGAGAGGAAAGATGAAAGAGGGAAGAGACAAAAGGGTTTTGTGTAAAATGAAAATAAAAAATCACGTAGACAAGGAAGAAAGATGGATGAAGAACAAACATAGGATCTTCAAATGTTCATGAGTTCCAACTCATGGAAAATTTCACTTACCCCAAGTGTTTGATGAAGAAGCATTTAGGTGCATGGGAAATCTTGTACGCCAAAAAAAAAAAATTATTTTTGTTCTTTTGATTTTTGGCTTGTTGGTTGCATCTTGCAGCCATGAATTTCATTTTATTTCAAACTCCTCAAAATTGAAGTCATCTGAGTTGAATTTTAATTTGAAGGTGGGGTTGCTAGAATTCAATTTCTTTGGAAATTGGGAGTTACAAGAAGCTCCATGCCCAAGCATGTGGAGACCAATTTTAGCACATGTAACTCCTCATAAAATTCAAAAATCTGAAATAAATGAATAATGGGGAATCTGGGCACCTAGTGATGGGGTTGTGGATTGAGCTAATTTAGAAAATAATTAAAAATTGTTGGGAAGTGGAGAGAGAAAAAAATGGCAATTCCCAAGATGGAAAAAATAAAAATAAGTTACAGTTGAAGGAAGAGAGGTGGACACCCAGAAGGAGAAAAGATAAACAATAAGAAGAAAATGGTAGAAAACTTAAGGAACTGAAGGGAAAATCACTTGGGAAGCTAGTTGGGACACCTAAGAGGATTGAATCAGATTATTTTGGCTAATTTCACTATTGTAGGTTCTGATTTAAAGTCATTGGAATTAGACTTGAAGTTGTTGATTGAAGAAGTTTTCCTGCAACAATCTTTTGGCTTATTTTTGTTCCAAATTGAAGTTGTTGTTGTAGGCTCTATAGACCTATTAATAAAATCAAAGTTGTTCATGAATCTTATTCATCTTTGTTTTTGGTTAATGTTTAGTATTGAGCTCTTAATGGTTGCCAGTATTTTTTGTGAATTTGGTTCTCCTTGTTTTTTATTATGGGTAAAACAGGTTTTGAAGGGACCTGAAACCCTATCATAACACAAAGAGCTGCAAAAAAGTATAGAAAAACCAACCAGCAACCTGACAATAATAGTTAAAAGATAAAAACTAAGCAACACACACTACACGAATTAGGTTTTGAAGGAACCTTGAAACCCTTTTACAGACGGATTTTATAGGGACCCAAAACCCAGTCATAACAAAGAACACTACCTAAGATAAATATGAACAACTAGTAGCAAGACCACACAAAAAATACATTGACTTAAGATGCAGATCTAGGATCCCATCGCCATTCTCGACCTCTGCCTCAATAGGAGGAAAGAGAATATAACAAAAGAAAGGGTAGCATCAACTCCCTAACATCAAATCCATCTTGTCAAATGTGGGAATCTATAGGTTTTCCAAGTTTTTGACTATGAAATTAGAGGGGTATTGTTGGGAGAAAAATGTTGATCTATTTATCTTCCTGTAGATGAATGTGGGGCTTTCATATTCTAATTTTTTAGTAGAAAAGGCTTACATTTGGTGGTTTAAAATAATTTACAAAAGAAGGTCTGCCATGAGTTGAGTACAATTTCAGAGTTGGATGAAATTAAATTGTGGGGCTGCTTTATCCTCATTGTTTTTGAGGTCTTGATTTTTATTATTATTTAGACTACAGGAATCGGTCGGGTATCCATCCCCCTATAAATTGTAGCATGCCTGGTAAACCTTTTTCACGTGACCAGTGATGTTGGTGTGACAAGCCCTCCAGTACCACGGGGATGGTGGGGAGACTAGACCTTATGACCTCATGCTTGTAATAGGATGCTTTATCTAATCGAGCTAGGCCCACCACCCTGAGTTCTTGATTATTATCTTGCATCATTCAAGATAAAAATTTAAGATGAGGAAAATTATTAGATAAGAAATTCAATCAAAGAAAATAAGAGAACATAATAAATGATTGAAAAAAATAGAAAAAGAGAAAAATGCATAACTAACTATATGAAGGAGACTAATATAAGTAATTTTTATAATGAGATATAAAGCTATAAATAAAAATCAAAGCTAAATTATTATAAAACTAGAGAAAATTTAAAAAATTGATACAAAACTTTAAAACATAATATATTAATAACGCAAATTATATAAAAGATATAAAGAATTAAAGATATATAAGATATAAATATATCTTTAAATTTATAATTAGATATCAATATATTACTTTATAATTAATTTTATTTAATTATAAAGATATTATTAAATATCTAAATAATTATATCTTTATACCTTATTTCTATAAATATTTATAAAGATATATTTATATCTTTTATAAATAAATATATCTTTATTTATAAAGGATATTTATATATCATTATATATAGATATCATTAATATTTTATATCTTCAAATGAAGATATATACTTTCCCTCCCTTGATATATAAGAAATAAAGAAAGAAGTTAATTTATTAAAGCTATAAATAATTGTTAAGTTAGTAAAATTTGATTTGCACATTTGTTAGATGAATGAAAGATTTAATAGTATAGATTGGTGAAACTCTTGCTCATACTTTCTTTGAATGAATGGTTTTAGTTCAATGCGTAAAGTTAGCCTAAGCTCATATTGTGGATGCTTTAACTTCTACTTTGAATAAAATATTGTTTTATTGATGGTATTATTCATGGTATGAAAAACTTAAGCACAACCCTAGAAGATTGCACTTACTTTGTGTAGTCATTTATGTGGTGAAGCAAAGTATTGTTATTGGTTTTACCTAGTCTTTACCATCTCTTGAGTTCTTAGGAGTAGCTAGAACCATTAATTGTAGATGACTGGCTGGATGGGGTTTGAGTTTCCAGTCCAGCCATCTGTACTATTGGCCTCATGTCCTGTCAATCCTTCAAGTGATGTGAGGATCTTGAGTTGTATCTTTCCAAGAGAATTTTGCATACCAGCACATTCCTCTTTCGTCTGATCATATATTCTCTTTTTTGCTAGCAAGGAACAATACCATCTATTGAAGTCATAAGAAGCTCCATCATCAATAACATTCTCTTGAATCAAGACTTACATAGATATTTCCTTTAAAGCCTTTAGGCGAGGTATCACCTTGTCTTCTACATTTTGAAAATCCTCCCAATTCTCTTCCATCTGGGAAATTTTAGTTACAAGCATAACTGATTTGCCATAAGCTCAAACACATTTCTCTAGGAATTGCTCCACTTGCTTCGAGGTATTTTTGACCCATCTTCTAGTTGCTTGACTTGTAACTCTCATTGCTTCAAGGCTGTCAACAAATTCTTGAGGAAGGGAAGGTGGAATGAAAGCCTCATTTTCTTGCCTTAGTGGGGCAATAATTTGCTAGATAAATTCTATTAATCTTAAATTTATCTTTATAAGATATTTATCAAAATATGTCTTATAATTTATCTAGATTCATAAAATTAAATATAATTTTGATATAAGAATTTTTTACAAGATGCAATCTAAAGAATACGAATATATCTTTATATCTTATAAATATGAAGAATTTTATATCATAGTTTAATTTTATATATAGTAATAATGAAAAATAATTATAACATTATCATATATCTTTAAACAATGCAACTTTATAAAGTTATGAATATATTAAATATATAAAGAAAACTAGGGGAATTAGAGAAGTAATATAATTAGCTAATATAAAATATTTAAAAATATGATAATTATATAAATAAGATGTAAGGATATGTAAAAATTATATTTATATATCTTTATTTATTTTTATATATATGATATAAAGGAATTAGATATATTTGTTTAAATAAGATATAAAGATAACTATACATTTAAATAAAGAGAAATAAAAAAGAATTAAAGTTGATATATTTTTGGGATCTTTTTATATTTTTATTATATCATCTTTGGTACTTTTTCATTTCTCTTTATTTAAATTTATAGTTACCTTTATATCTAATTTAAATAAATATATCTCATTCCTTTATATCTTTTATATATAAAGACATATAAAGATATCTAATTATGTAATTTTTAGATATCTTTACATTTTATATATAAATATATCTTCAATTTTTATCTTATATTTATAAAGATATATAATTATCATATTTTTTAATATTTTATACTAGCCTATTATATTACTTTTCTAATTCCCATATTATATATTCACGGCTTTATAAAGTCATCTTATTTAAATATATATATGATAATATCATAATTATTTTATATTATAATTAAATATCATTGTTTTATAAAATTAAACAATGATATCAATTTCTTTATATTTATAATATATAAATATATCTTCTTTTCTCTGTGTTGCTTCGTTTAAAGATTTCTTATATCAAAGCTATGTCTAATTTTATATATCTAGAAAAACTATAAGACATATTTTAATAAATGTTATAAAGATAAAAAAAATTTATAGCTTTAATAAACTTCTTTCTTTATTTCTTCTATCATATATATCTAGGGGAAGTTACATATCTTTAAGTTTCATTTGAAGATATTTTAGATGAAGATATTAATGATATCTAAATATATATCCCACTATCTTTTATAAATAAAGATGTCTTTATTTATAAAAGACAAAGATATCTTTGTAATAATATACTTTAATAAGTCTTTATAGAAATACAATATAAAGATGTATAAAGATATATTTCTAAATTAATATGATATAAATATCTAATTAATATATTTATAGTTAATAGAAAATTAACTATTAAGATATATATTGATATCTAATTATAAATTTATTCTATATATAAAGGCATCTTTAATTATTTCTATCTTTTATATAATTTGCATTTTTAATATATTATAATCTAAAATTTTGTATCAGCTTTTTAATTTTCCTCTATTTTTATAATAATTTAGCTTTGATTTTTATTTATAAATTTACATATCTTCATAAAAAAATATTTATATTTAGTCTCCTTCATATGATTATTTATACATTTTTTTCCTATTTATATTTTTCTCAATCATTTATTATGTTTTCTTATTTTCTTCTTCTTGAATCTCGTGCAACCTCTCCTCTTTCTCCTATCTCTTTTCAATCTTGTCTTGGTCTACAATCATTAATTTTTCTCCTTTTCATCCTAATGATGGATCACAGAGTGTGATTCAAAACATTGATGCAAACTAATCACACATAGTTTACTCTAGAAAAGAAGAATACTCTCATAAATAAATACATGTATTTAATTAAAGTGGGGAGAAAGATAAAGAATAAATTAACTAAAAAAATATATATTTATTTATTTAATCAATGGCTAAAATACAGTGAGATTAAAGGTGAAGGATATATTAATTAAATAAATAAAAAATATTTATTTAATTAATGACTAAAATAGGGTAAAGTCAAATGTGGTTAGGTATGGACAAATTTAGGTGTCTACAACATGTTGAACATAAAATGTAATGACATAAGAAGGAGGACCAATATATCTTTCTATTTTTTAAATACAAACTAAATTCATGACAATGGTTTGTTCAACAAATCTCATTCTATTTTTATGATGAACTAAACCTATAGCCTACTTATCACTTGTCAAACAATAGAAATAGAATGAAAGAGACTCATATCTACGTCTTCTAAACTAATTATCTATGTTTGAAAATAAGAAACAAAAAAATAAACACTTAATAAAGTATACGGTAGAATTGACCCAATCTAAAAGTAGAATTGACCCAATCTAAACTAATGGATGACACAATATAGATTTGGAATTATAAGGATTAATAGACAAAATTGTCAAAGAAATGAGAGGTACAAATTTTAGAAATAATAAACTCTTAGTAGATTTATACCTTTTAATGGTAACATATATTAGTTCAAACATAAAGTAGATCCTACTTATCTAATACCTATTAATAGTGAATCAAATCTAGTCAAGATTACTTATTGAATCATTCTTATATTTAGAATTTATTTGTCGTGACATGTTATCACTCCACATCAAAACCATTCAAACTTAAGGCTCCCTATTAAATTTATCTTTTTTAGGCCTCTAGCTTAATTTGAATTTAAGTTCATTCATTTTATTTTAATCGAATTTAAGATGAAACACAATTTTTAAAATTTTATATAATTAATAAATTTAATTGTTAAATTTAATTAATAATATTTTTTAAAATTTAATCTCCCTTTTCATTCTTATTATATATATATATATATATATTTTTTTTTTCCAAAAAAAAATCACTTCTTTTATCTCAAACATTTTCTAACCTTTCTAAAAATAATCTCCTAATTTTATTTAATTATTAATATATTTAAATATCTCCTCTCAAGATAGCTCTTTAAAATTTTGTTATCCTACACACTTTACCTATTACTTTTTAAGAATCATTATATATACCCACTTGGAGCCTTTAACCCAATATTTTTTTATCTCTCGTCCTCCAAGTTTTCCTAAACCCAAAATGATTCTAGGTGGTCTTGACCTTCTTAGGAGCCCTCTTTTATACTTGGGCTTTAACGTATTCACATGTAATAGGACTCATTTTTTATATGCTAGATTCTATGATTTCTTTAGGTTTGATTTTTAGTGAAATAAGTCCAAGTGCTGCTCCTCTTTTCTCGCTTGAAATCTTGGAATGATGAAAGCATTTGACCATTTTTTAATCCTTTTGGGTTCTTAGTTTTCCATATTGTTTCTCTTGAAGTTGATGAGATTATGCCACCTATGCTTCCCAAACTTGAATCTATGAAACCACAACCCTATAATGTATATTATAAGATTCATAATAGAAATTTAGGTTGGACTCATGAAGCTACTAATATTCTTCCTATAAAATTTTTGAATCCGTGAACTTCTTAAATTTAGTTTAGTATTTTTCTTATATTAAACCCTTTTCTCTACAATTATTTTTGGTCTCCTAAAGATCCCCAAGCACTACCACCTAACACATGTCATATATAATTGGCATTATGAATCTAGTTTTGGATATGAAAGCTACATTAACTTATTTTAAATTTGTTTAGGTTGTATTTTAATTTAGAAGAACACATAGCTTTCAAAGACTTGTTTGGGCTAACTATGGAAAACTCAAAGTTCCAAGTCTAAATTATATTTATTTTCAACTCTATGTCCTAGCCTTAATAGGACCCCTATAGGATAGCCTAGCATTTGGAAATGTGGGTAAACTTATGGTCTTCTCACAATTTGGTATCCTTTTCTTTTCGTTAGTAAAAGAAATTGTTGAATAGTTTGATACAAAAGGATCTACTTTGTTAAAGTCTTTGAAACTGATTTGAAAAGTGGTTTTCTAATCTTTAAAAATCAAACAAATGTGGATTCAAGTTTGGGGAAAATATTTTGTTGTATGTAAAAGAATCATATCAAGTATGTTTGTGGTCAATAAGGTAACATGATTGAAATTTTGATAAAATTTGATTATTAATTGATTTTATTGGGGCATTAATTTTGTACATAATGCCATGGTGATGATGGTGTTTTATGAGTTTCTTATCAATCATACTTTTTATGGATAATTACAAATCAAATAATTTGCACTTAGAAGCAATTCTAAAAATAATGAAGAGATCAATACCAACCATTCTAAGATCTTAGAAGTGTACTATGAATCATATCTACTTTATGTATTGTCTAGATAACTATTAAAACTAGTGAAAGCATTAATTCCATGGCATAGATGATATTTATGAAGCATGGGATGAAGGTTGAAAATAATAATTTGCACATGAGTTTTGATGTAATGAGTGTCTGGGAAGTTAAAATATGGTTTGACTCATTATATGCATAAATAAATTACATCTTTAGCCTCTTAAGAATTATATTTTATACTAGATTATTTATTATTGTAGAGGATTGGAAACCTAGGAGAAATTTTGAACTTATCTTACTTTGATGAATATAGATCTTACCATTTTTAGTCTAAGAGTTGTAAATATGTATATTTCACTACTATTAATAATATGTTTATCTCTCTAAGTAAATGTATGAGTTTAAAAGTTATATCAACTATATATTTTTATTATATAACCTTGTTCATCTGCATATTTTATTGTGGTTATCTTGTTCCTTGTATGTTACTCTATTTTCTTGTAGATTGAATCATCATATTATTCAAGTTATGAAAATATAGTTGTCACTCTGATAGTTATTTCTTGTATGGGTAACTTAGCAACTATTAGTGAAAATATAATGGAATAGGCTCATTACTAGCCCCTTTTTCTCTTCATTTTATCTATTGATCATTTTTTTAGAATCTAGTTGGTTTAGGATCAGAGTAGAAATCAAATAGTTATTTTCTTTTCTACTCCTTTTAGAGTCATTTTAAGCTCATTGAAAATATTCTTGAATTTTTTTCTTATTGAATTTATTCTAATCTAAAAAATAGTTTTTGCTAAGCACTAGGACTAAATCTATAATACCCCTCTTTTTTGCTTCGTGTTCAGACTTCATTTATGCTTTGTTTTGGTTTCAACTACTTTGATACTGGGCATACTTTGCTATGTGTGTTTTGATTGCTACTTATAGAGCGATGAACTATTATTTGTGTGATGTGGTTTATCTGATGATTTGTTTTACATGCTTTAATGATGTAATGATGTTAGTAGATATAACATGTGATTTTATATGAGATTATTGAGTAAGATGTAAATGCCAGCTTTGATGAGTGTATTGGTGAAGGGGATGGGTTCGCATCACTCGCTTGCAAATGCCTTGCGATTTCGTGACTTCCTCTTCACGGTGTGTATTTTATGTTTATATTATATGTTGTTGTTTACTTGGTTTTCAAGTTGCAGGTATATGACATCGACTCCACCTGGTTTCACAGGTTTGAACGTATCGATCCAATGGTTAAGTTGAATGGGAGATAGTAGGTAGGTAACTTGTGTCAAGTTTACACCCTAGCATTAGTGTGTCGTTAGTCATGTTTGTTGAGTCATGGTTTACCTTGTTTGAATGATATTTGATTATGAGAGGTGCTTGTTCATTAAATTAATATTTAGAATAATTGCATTGTTTAAAAGTTGTTATTTATTAAAATTAAAATTAAAGTTGTGGATAGAAGTTATATTTAAATTTATTAATAAAATTTAACTTAATTAAATTAAATTTATTAATAAAATTTAACTTAATTAAATTAAATTTATTTAATTAATTAAATTTAATCCCAAAACGGTTGAATTTATTTATTAAATAATTAAAATTAATTATGTAATGCCCCGCCTTGCAACCCTAAAGGAAGTTGTAATTAACAACTTAAGCGAACCAATTTTTTTTTTATAAAGTGCATTTAACATACATATTCACTTAATAATTAACAACAACCTCTAAGGCTACAAGGTTAGGATTACTTAAACTCACACATACATATTACATATAACCATAGCATTATACACTTTATGAAATAAACATCATACATCAAAGAATACCACATAACATACTAAAGTAAGCATCCAAGATACAATCTCATAAACATTAATTTAAGCCAATAGTTACATCACTCATTCCTAGAATGAGGCAATAGTACATAAGGTTACAATTACAGAATCCACCTCAAAAACATAAGAGGGATAAAATAACTTATGCAAGTTAAAATATTACAAAGCAAGTAATTACAACAAGAACCGCGAGCTGTCCATCTGGATGTCTCACCACCAAGTACTGCAGATAGATGGGGACCCAATGATTTTGGTGCATATTCCACCCAACCAATGTGGTACCCGAAGGCCCACCCCCCATGTTAGGAGATAGTAACAAGGTAACATGGACAAAGATCTACAACCACTAACCAAAGGCAGACTCATACTAACTCATATTGATATAACCAAGCAAATGAACTAACAAGTACAACTCAATCACCATGCAAGTACAAATCAAGTACAACTCCCACATCACTAACATAGGTCACATTGCTTCTAGACATGATATTAATCAAGTATGTTAAAAAACCATACACATAAAACAATTAACAACAGTTGTCCTAGATAGAGTGTCATCGCAAGGTTTGTCATAAGATCTCCTCTGGGCATTCTTCATAGGCTCCGACACAAGTAATCCTGGTGGCCTCAACCGAATCCCGGCTCTCATACTCACTCATGCAGAATCAACTATCTCTCGTACAGACAAGATAGTTGATCTTGCCATTCCAAGCCTTCCCACTCATCCCAAGTCTAAACAAGACCTTGTGTCTATGAGTGAGGTAAAATTATCTTGATTAGTGAGAAGTTAGTCCTAATCTTCTAAGTACATTATTTTAATTATCACTTGTTTAAATCACTCTTGAAGGTTATCTAGTTTACCTCTTTGAGCTCTGGCGCCTAACAGAAGCCACTCTTCTATTCAACAACACACACCCAAACAATCCACCAAGGGAACCACAAGTGCATACCAACTAGGCATCATAATCCACTCCAACACAAGGAGGATACAAATAATAAAACTCACTCCAAACATTTTAGAGGCAACAAACACATAGTCCACTCCTTTCATAGGAGGCAACAAGATGAAACCACATAACAAGGTCACTCCATACAAGGAGACATGGATCCCATAATCCACTCCTAAACTAAGGAGGTGCAAACATCCCCATTCGTGAAAACCAGGTAAAACTGAAAAGACGCCATACACTACCCAAGGGAAAACAACTGGATGGCATAAAGATTCAACAACCCTTATCCTCTAAGTTCTTCTGGAAGACTTATAATTTAGGACTAACACTAAATCTCAAAACCCACAATGCAACTTGACAACATAGCAACAAAAGCATTCAAGTCATTAATCAAATCTAATATTTGGATTTCCTAAATCCATATTCATTCAATAGGTAGTGTTGACAAAGTCAAAGACACGATAACTAGATCATCTAAAATAATCATAACCCCTATTTCCCTTTTCATTATTGGAAATCTAAAACAATTAAACTTACTTCCCTTTATTGATTACAGAGAATTAAATCCTTTAAGATAATTATGAGGAAGATACTACTTTTGGATATACTAAATCCATATCTCAATTCATTACGTAATTCATTATATCGATAAAACTAAATTAAGAATTCAATTTTTCAGATAGGGGAGAAATTACACTACTATTTAATTATCTAATTGCTCTTAACAAAATAAGTATTTTCAACTATAACTCAAAACATTTTGCTTTAAATTAAATAACCAGTTGCCCTTGTAAATTAAATCATTAATAAAATCAATCAAATTAACATGTGGTCTTTTCCATAACTTATTGTGTTAAAATAAGATCAAAATTTGGACTATAACCCAATATCATATATATATTTTTTCCAATTAAATCAAATTAATAATTGGACCTTTTACACATGAATTTAAATTTCACAATTAAATTTTAAATTATGCATTCTTTAAATCAAATATTTAACTCCTTCAATTAAACTTTAACATGCCATTTTAAAATGAACAATAATTTTTCCATACGTTTATAATTTTATTTCCACTAATCTAATATACAAATTTTATTTAAAAGTAATATAAATAAATATAATACTTTAATATTATAAATTATAATATAAAATATTATTAAATAATATTTTAATATTATAATAAAAATACATAAAATATTAATATTTATAAATATCAATTTATTATTATTTCATTATCAGAGTAGTCATGGGAAAATAACTTAACAGCAGTCTCGTGTTTCAAACATAACTCAAAAACTACGATCTGGGTATTTGCGATTTTTTGGCAGGGATAAGAAAATTTCAAAATGCAAAAACTCTTTAAATTTTCCTAACAACCCAGTTTGTGAAAGTGGAGTTATAGGCAATGCAATCAGACCATTTTACCATGAAAAATATAACTATCCTGTAGATTTTAAAATCCGATTTTTTATAATAAACAAAGGGTTTCATTTTCTAAAAACATTCTAAATGCATTGTTCAATCTCTATGTTTGATTTCAATAACAACATAATCGATTTCCCCAAATAATTTATATTCAACTAAAGTTTTCACAATTTTCACTCAAGAATTTTCACAAGCAAAGGCTGTAAATTTATTTAATTCTTTTTTTCTAATATCAAATTTATTTTCTAAAACATATTTAACAAACAAATATTTAATCACTACTATTTAAAAAAAAACAATCAAGAACAATAAAACACAAAGAGGAAAACTTGGTACAAGAAGCTACAGGAAGAGATGAATTTCTGATGCAAACCTCCTCCAAAGATTTCCTGAATTTTCTTCAATCCTCCAATGAATCCAATCCAAAACCCAACAAATGCAAACAATCTTTCCTTCAATCAATTCTACAATCAAAACTTTCTTCAAACCCTTATTGTGCAATTTTCCAAAATTTCTTCTCTGCTGTAAAATTGTATTTTTCTAAAAACTTTCTCCCTAAAATTAAAACATGTATTCTTTATAAATCAAAAATACCTAATACAACCCTAATTCACATTACATGCAAATTAGATATTAATTTCAATTTCAATTTCAATTTCAATTTTTACAACCCTAATTCACATTACATGCAAATTAGATATTAATTTCAATTTCAATTTTAATTTCAATTTCAATATTTACAACCCTAATTCACATTACATGCAAATTAGATATTTCAATTTCAATTTCAATTTCAATATCAATTTCACTTTTCGAAAACCCACTTTCAATTTAAAATGCAATTTCAAATAATAAATTAATTTCCAAAGTTGCAACTAATTTCCCAAATAAATATTTAATTACAATTTCTAATTTAATTCCCACATGTTGAAATTAAATTCCAAAATTAATTTTAATTCTTTTATTTCCTTTCATTCTCTTACATCACGTTTAATTAATTAATTTAATTATTTAATAACTAAATTCAACCCCCTTGGATTAAATTTAATTAATTAAATAAATTAAATATAATTAATTAATTTAAATATAAATTTTTATCCACATTGCATTATTTAAATTAAATAACCATCAACATGATTTAAATGCAATTATTCTAAATATCTATTTCCAAATCAAGAATTCTTCAGAATTAAATAACATCAAAGCAAGACAGACAATGACTCGACACACACAACTGACAACACACTAAGGCTAGGGCATAGACTTGACACATGTTATCTAGCTACTATCTCTCGTTCAACTTAACCGTTGGATCGACACGCTCAAACCTATGAAATCAGGTGGAGTCGATGTCATGTACCTGCAATCCTACAACCAAGTAAACAACATCATACAATATATCCAGCGCATAATACACATTGTGAAGAAGAAATTACGGATTCGTAGGGCGCTCGCAAGTGAGTGATGCGAAACCGTCCTCTTCACCAATACACTCATCGAAACTAACACTTCCATCATAATCCAGTAATCTCATAATAACATCTCATGTTAACTCTACAACATCATTAATCCATTAAAGGATGAGAAACAATAATCAGATAACCACATCACACAATCATAGTTGCCACTCAATTGTAGCGATCAAAACATCATAAGAAAATGCATCCAGTATCAAAGTAACTGCAAGCAAACATAGCATAAAGCAACTTGAACAAGAAACAAAATGGAGGGGTATTACAAATTAATTAAGTTTTATGTTCGATACATTAAATAAAAGTATATAATGTAATGTATTTTGAATTTAATTTTCATTTGGGGAAATTAGTTTCAATTTTGGAGATAATTTATTATTTAGAATTTTTAAATTGAATACAAATTAGATTTGGTTGTTGAAGATATTTTCAATTATGCCAGCATGTGTAAGTTTAATTAATTAGAAGAGTTTGTTGCAAATCTATTCATTGAGAGAATTTTGGTGAGAAAAAGCTTCTTTAGGTGTGAGAGGATTGTTTGAAGAAATTTTTGGCTGTAGATTTAGATTGGAGAATTCTGTTGAATTTTGGTTGTGTTTTTGGATTGTCTTCTGGATTGAATAACTGTACTTTGAAGAGAAGTTGTGGAAGCTTTGGAGGAGGCTCTGCATCAAATTTCCATTTCTTGGAGTTTCTTGATTCAGGTTTTTTTCTATGTTTTTGTTGTTCTTGGTTTGTTTTTAAAATTGTAGTGATTAAAGATTTGCTTGTTAAATCTATTTAGGAAAAGAATTTGTTGTTAGAAGAAATAAAATAAATAAATAAAATTAAAAGCTTTTGTTCTTCCTTGAAATTTCTTCAGGGAAATTTTGAAACCTCTGTTGAATTTAGTTTATTTGAGGAAATTATTAGTTTCGTTATTAAATCAAACTTATGGGTAAAACAACACATTTAGATATGTTTTAGAAAATTTAATTTACTGTAGAAAATGAATTTATTTCCAAAAACCTTTGTAGAAATTGTGGTAGAAAAACTTAGAGGATTTGAAAGTTTCTAGTTATAACTTAGATCCCTTTTAGTTTTCTTATTCTTTTATTGTTTATGAATTTGAGGAAATTGATTAAAGGATTTAATTTTAAATCCTCTGTGATTTTGGGTGTTCTTTGGGAATTTTTATAATTTCACCTGTAGGTGAATGTTTTCTCAAAATTTCCCCAATTTGTCTATCATGTTAAATTCATTATATATATATATAATACATATATATACATATTCTATTTTGATAAAATATTGTTTAAAATTTGATTATCGCCATCCGTACTTTTGTGAATGGCGGAAGGGTTTTGAGTTGGGAAAATCACGCAGTATTCTTTACGCTGATTTACGAGCCTGTTTGTTGTGGTGGGGATACTCCCCCACTGCCCCCTCAAAGGAGGTGTGATTGCCTTATAAGGCAACACCCTCCACTTAGTGGAGGGAGCATTGTCTCATAAGGCAACGCAACCCTTGAGGTGCGAATGGAGGGGAGTGGGGGTTTGGCCACAACCGACCCCTCCCCAAACAATTTCATTTTCTTTTTCTTTTTCTTAACTTGTAATAAATCTGGAATTAATAATTTCGTCCGCCATTAGTTTTATGTGGAATTCGATATTTTTGGTTATAATATATTTATATATATATATATAAAAAAAGAAGAAATAAATTTGTTTATTTTGAATTTAAAATTATAAATTAGTTTTATAAATTGATGTGATGAGATTAATTATGAATATTTAAATAAACATTTATATATTTAAATGTGTTCATTTTTAAGTGGTTGTGTTTATTATAATTGAGAAATTGTAGGAATTAGATGTGTTAGTTGGGAAACTGAAAGGATTATTTTGCATGGGGTTATTTTGATTTTAATAATAGTAAAAATCTTTGTTTTGATAAAATTAGAATTTTTCCCTTCCTTGTAATAGTAAAGGCAAATAATTTATTTTATTTAATTATTTGGTTAAGGCAATTGGTTATTTACTGTGAAAAGTATTAGATAGGGAAATGGATTTAATATATCCAAAAATAGTGTATTTCCTTATCTTTGCTTATTGTTGTTATTTTTCCTTCGAGATCTTGATTGGGGAAAAAGGGTTATTGAGATTTAATTTGTAAGTCTTCCAAAAGATGTGGGTAGTCAATTCATGAGTCAAATATTTGTATTTCCCTTGGATAGTTCTTTATGTGATTTGTTTCCTTCAAGTGTTTGGAGTGAGTTCCTTAACTATTACCTCCTAGAATAGGAGAGATTGCATTGTCTAGTTGTAAGCACTTGAGTTACCCTTGGAGTTTAGATTTGTATAGTGTGTTGTCCATTAGAAGAGTGGCTTATGTTAGGCGCTGGAGCCCAAAGAGGTAAACTAGGTAACCTTCATAAGTGATTTAATCAAGTGATAATTAAAGTAATGTACTTAAATGAGTAGGATGCACTTCACACTAATCAAGATAACTTAGCCTCACTCATAAACATAAGGGCTCATATAGACTTGGGATGAGTGGGAAGGTTAGGAATGGCAACATCAACTATCTTGTCCTTACGAGGGGTAGTCAATTCTGCATGAGTAAGCATCAGGGCCGGGATTTGTTAGAGGTCACCAGGATTATCGGAGCCTATGAAGAATGCCCAGAGGAGATCTCATGACTAATTGTGCGATGACACTTTGTCTAGGATAACATAGGTGTTTGTTTAATGTGTATGGATTTCTTATCATACTTGATTAATTTTATTTTTGGAAGCAATGTGACCTTGTTAGTGTTAGACTTATATTGTACATGTGTTTGGTTGAGTCAATATGAGTCTGCCTTTGGTTAGAGGTTGTAGATCTTTTTCCATGTTACATTGTTACTATCTCCTTGCATGGGGGGTGGGCCTTCGGGTACCACTTGGTTGGGTGGAACATGCACCATACATCGTTGGGTCCCCCTTTATCTTTAGTACTTGGTGGCGAGATATCCAGTGGGATAACTTGCGGTTCTTGTTTTAATTCAAGCATTGTTGTATTTGAAAATTTTAATTAGTTATTATACCCCTCTTGTATTGACGAGGTGGAATTATGTACTTTTAACACTTTGTATTATTGCCTCATTCTGGGAATGAGTGATGTAACTTGTTATCTAAGTTATTGAATTTATACCTTGGATGTTTATCTCATTGTTGTATGTTGTATAAATGCTTATTTCTTAAAATAATTAAATTCAATCATTATAATGAAGTATGTTGTATGGGTTTAAGTTATCTCTGTTATGTAGCCTTAGGGGATGTTGTTGATTGTAGATGAACATGTATGTTTAATTCACTCTAAAAAAAAAAATTAGTGCGCTTTTATCGTGAATTGAAACATCTTCTAGGGTTGCGTGGCGGGGCATTACAAAATCTTAAAGGCATGCTCATTAAAATTGTGTACATGTATTTGAGTTAGTCCTTGAGTCACTAGCATCCCTTATACAACATATATAATCACCCTTGAGTGAAACCCTAGATGAAGAAAATTAAGCCTTGGGGGAGTTGAATCCTTTTAAGAGACTTCATGTTGGACATTCTATTAAGAATGTGCTAAGAGATGAGTGAATAAATTGAAGCTAGGAGGGAAAAATAGATTTATAAACAGAGTTTCTAAGATATAATATGAATTTGGAGATCACAAACTCCATTGTTTCACTTAATTTAAGAAACCACTTTACATAAAGTGAAGGAAATTGAGCTTAAGTTTGGGAACTCTTCTTCAACTAGGACTATGATAACTCCCTTTACCAATCCTTCCCAAGTCCCTTGTACTTGGTATCCCTAAATAAACATTTTTCAAAACCCACCAACTCTTGTTATAATACAAGATTGGATAGTAGAAGGGACTATTATTGTTGTTCCTAGTTAGCCTCATCACCTTCCCTCCAATGTTGATAAATTCCTTTTCAAGTATAAACATGTTGGTTCTTGAATAGATGAGGCACACATTCAATTAGTTAAGAATGATATTATCCTTAAGAAGATTGAGTGCAAAGACATTACATGTAGGCTTCTTTCCTTCATCTTGGATGACTTAGTTTAGGACTAGTTTTTTCATCTACCAACCTAGGGTTGTCATGGATAGAGGTTCCAATTAAGGATTATCCAACTATGCATCCTTATATAAATATTTTTTTAAATGATAAAGGTGAATTCAAACATTCACACAATATTCATGACACACAAGAAATATGCAAAACATTGCTTTATTGATTCACAAGCTAAAATTACATCAATTTCTATTATGAGGGCTTACAAACATAATTAGATATCATTCTTGAATTACAATAATAAAGAAGGGTGTGGATTCTCAAATAACTATTATAATTTTATCTTTTATTTGATGGTCTCTATTATCTTCTAGAATCTTGTTCTTCCAACTACCTCGACTAATTTTCATTGATTTTTTTTTGTTGTTGTACCACCCTTTTTATGTTGAATTATTCATCTTTTATAGAGGAATATTATATAGTATATTAGCATAAACCAAAAACATAGTACACTTCCCAATGAATGTGATAAAAATAATAGGTGAGTTATAAAAAGAGATCAAATTTATTTAGAGGCGATTACTACGTTTTAGTAAGAAAACATATAGGTTTTTAAAGATTGAAGAATTAGAAATTATTTTAATAAATTTCAAGGATTTTGATTGAGATTTTAGTTCCTTGTCATTTCTTTTTAAATTTCTAAAATAATTGAGGTAGGATCTTGATATGGAATTACTTTAAAAAATATATCAATTGAGTTTTAATAAAAAAAGTTTAAGATCTTGAATGTGAAGAGATTATATTTTGATTATATGAGTATTTCTTATATATTGGGAAATTTGTTAATTTATTGGAATTAGAAATTAGGGTTTCAATTTGGAAAAAAAAATAAAGAATGATAGAATGAATTGGAAAATCAATTGAAACTATTTTTTTCAAAAAAGAGATTAAGTAGTTGAAGAAATCTAGGGTTTGTTGTGTAAGAAAAAATAGGGAAGTATAGAGAAGAGATAAGATATCAAGAAGAATTAGATTTAAAAGTTCTACAAAGTTAATTGTGAATTTATTTTTAAACTAATAAGATTCTTAAGTATATTATAATCAAAGGAAATCTATTCAAGCATGGTTGACCAACAATCTTGCATCAACCAAAAATTATATTTTAATTTATTTTCCTAAGGTTGGTAGGTGATTTATTTGATAGGGTAATTTGTAAGGTTAGAGTAGAATCTTTATTAAATAAATGGCTTTATCATTTTGTGGCAAGATATTGATGTGGGGATAAATTAGGGGGCAAATTTTAGAAACTATTTTATTTAAAAATTGGCAATAAATATTCTTGGGTGTGGGTCTTGGAAGGAATATGAGTTTGAAAATGCATTTAGAAAATTTTAAAATTATGCATAAAAAATGTGGGCACCCAAAGTGAGTTGGCACGAGGTACATTAGAAACTGCCTTAAAATCTAGGAATGGACTCCAATTTTGGCAATTTTGGTGGGAGTGGCTTTATGATAGCATTTTTAATATTATGGAAGGTTTTCGGGGATGGATTTTTGGAGGTTTCTTCCCAACTTGGTCGAAATCACTAGTGAAGTTTTTGGAGCTTGTTTTTGAAGATTACACAAAATTTGAACTATGTTTTAGTAGCTTATCTTGGCTAGAATTGGAAGGTTGTTGTTGCAGGTGTAGGATATTCTAGGAGAGGAGATGGGGAGTGTTTTTTTTCATGTTTGAAGGTGTTATGATAGAAAAATATATCATGGAATCCATTGTTGAAGATGGGTATAGTTTGCATATTGGAGTTTGCAGGGTGAAAGTTGTAGATTGAAAGTGATTTGAAGGAGTTGAATCAAGAGTTTGAATTTGTTGTTATTTTCTTTTTCTTTAATATCATTTGAATCTGATTTTTATTGTGCATTTTATCAGTCCAAGAGGCTGAAATTTTTGTATTTCCATTTTGGAGAAGATACTTTAAGGTTTGCAGGAGAACTTTGAATAATAAAAAAATTGGAAATTTATTTACAAAATTTCTGCATTGTTTTGCTTTTCTAAGTTACTTCAGATTTAAGTCAAATCGTTTAAGAGACATGCATTTATGATTTGAGAAGGGAGAGACTCCCTTTGCATCAATTCCTCAAAAATATTATTTTACTCAAACATACAATTCTATCTCAATAAAATAATAAAAAAACTAGATTATATTCATCATAATATTTTAAAATTTTCTTTAATCATTAATATTTTATGACTGAAATGTCATTCTTAAGATTTAAATAAAAGAATTAAGATGAATCTTAAGATTTAAATAAAAGAATTAAGATGAATCACCTATCCAAAGTCTAGGAAGGAAAAACCAGAAAGATGAAACCATAAGAGCCCTAGTAAAGTAAGCTTAAACGAAAGCAAAGACAAGCATGAGAACTGCTATATAAAATGCCTCTTTGAGTTTTCATCTCATGGATTGAAATATTTGTAGGATAAGCACATATAGATCTAAAAGATTTTTGAGAATCAAAAGCAATGCTATAAAAGTCAGATAAATCTCCATCAAAATCCTAATGATGGAACCACCTTAGTAGATAAGCATAAACACTTTTGTGGCTAAGACCAGCATAATGCCTTACACCAAGTTTACAGGATAAGCACCTTCCAGAAAAGTGAAAGGCGGCTCAACAGGAAGAACAGCAAGACTTATTTTATCTCTTCAATTTTAGCCTTGCTAAAAACAAAAGCATGGATAAGAAAATACGCTTCCCAAATCTCAATCCTACGTTCATTACAAACGATTTAATAAGTCAAATAAACATTTTGTCTGTGGTTCTGTATGCTGTAATTGTTAACTATTTTCATGGTGTCTTAGTAAATAAATAATGATCTATATTGGCTTAATATGAATGCATTGTATATTAATGCAAATAGCTAATAAAAAGAAGAAAAGTTATCACTTCAAAAAAATTCAATCTGTGCAATAAATTAAGATGCATATGGATTCTTTAGTATCAAATCACAAATAAAATATAGGAGGACAATCTTTTAGAGAAGATTATAAAGACGGTTCAATTCAATATGAATTCATTAGAGCTTTTTTAACCATATGAAACCCAATTTTTGATCCTTTAACATATTGGTGTTAATCTCAAAAAATGTGGTATTTGAAATTGTAGTGCCTCTTCGTCAGTGTTGTCGTTGTGTCGTTTTCCATCTTTGTTTGAGGATATATTTTACTTGGTGACTTGTATATTTGAATTAAATTGGTTGATTTGTGTTTCTAATTGATTATGACATTAAAATAAAGTTATTAAGAAAAAAGACTTTTTTATAATTAATAGATGCTTTTATATAATTGTAATATTGATGGAATAAAATATTATTAATAATTTATTTGATTTAAATAAATTAAAGTTTATGATCAATAAAGAAATATTAAAATAAATATATTAAATCATAGTATTGCGCAAATAGAATTAAAATGAAAGATTACGATTAAGAAATTAAATATTTTAAAAGTTGAATTAATTGTGTACAATTAAAAGGTATGGTTAAATTATAAAATAATGAAAATAATTAGTGGTAGTGGTCAATAGTGGGAAAATAAAATAAAATAATTAAACTAAAAGAGTTGCATGAGCAACTAACAAAAGTGTGTGGTTAATATTTTTAATTAAATTGCAAAAGAAAGGGGGTGGTTGGATAATTTCTGGAAAAACCAATTTTGTTTTTTTGAACGGTTCTTGTTCTCGGAAGCTTTCCTTCTAGTTTTGGGGATTTTGAAATTGGGTCCTGCAGTAATTGTTGAATCTTTGAAGAAGCTGAAGCTGCAGATTGTGGGGCTTGATTTTGGCATCAATCCTCAACCGAGCTACTCGTTCAAACCAGGTTTTATTATTTACCTTAATTACTCTCTATTTTGGAAATAAATGTTTGAATGAATATGTTGTTGGAAACAAACATTGTTGGTATATTTTTTGAAGGGAAGAATTCGTAAAAGCATTATCTGGGGGTTTCAAAGCTCTTTTATGTACATTGTTTTGTGAATATAGCGAGTTTTCTTTTCATATTAATTCCTTATGAGAATTCCCTATAGCCTCGTTTCTATCTTACAACCGATTGTGTAGGCTTATAAGTTCTTGTAACTTTCTCCAACTAGTCTCAACTGGTGGCCAATCCTTCCTTCCTCCTCTCCATATCTATGCCACTTTGCTTATATGTAGGCTTCTAAGTCAATCTTTATGTATTTCAACAATTTCAATGTTTGGAGCCTGGCAAATTGACTTTTTTTTAATTGTCTTCCATGGCAATGGAAATATGCCATATTACTGGCTTTCGAAATCAACTTATACAGTGTATAAGATAATCGATGCTCCTATTATATGGTAGAGATTCAACTTATTCTCATTGGCTTGGTAACCTGAACTAGTAATATTTCATGAGCTCGTCTTAAATCTGGTATTCCATTCTTTGAAATAAATTGATACCATGTCCTTCATTTATACCATCGTTGGTATTAATGGCTTTCACTGCAAGCCTTAGTTTCAGCTGCATGCAACTTATATGTTGTACTTTCTTGCCTTATATGTGATTACATGTTGAGATTTAGCTTATATCAAATCATTGTATATGGGTTACCATGGCATGCAATGCTACATGTATGAATTCACATATTGTTAACACTTGCATTTCGATTCATTTCGTTGCATTTCTATATAGATATTGTGATCGGCTTAAATGGGTATTGATATATCGATATATATATATATATATATCTGTGTGTGTGTGTGTGTGGGTGTATGGAGATACAAATATACAGATATATAAATGTTTTGTTATAAATGTTCCTTTCTACATTGTTGTATTTTTAATCTGCTATTTGGAACTATAACATAGTCTGTATTCCATCTACCTTATACACACACACACACACACACACACACATATATATATGTATGTATGGGTTTTTATGCTTATGTATATATATATATAGACTTTTGTATATGGTTTAAATTTAATCTATGCATTTGAAAAAATAATTTTACTTGGATAAAATAAGATATATGTTAATTGATACATAAATATGCATATACACACAGACAGACACATATACATACTTATATATGTCTATATGTATATACTTGATGAGATTCATTTGCAAATAATGCTATCTTAGTTATTAAATAGTCAGGTTAGAGAAGTAAAAGAAATAGAGTGAATTATGGATATAGAAGGATTAGTGCATTATGTAAATGAAAGAAATTTCAGTAACATATTATGTATGCCATGTAAACCCACTTTAGATTCCATATCTCTATTATGTTTTTGAATTTTTTTGTGAAGCAAGTGAATGGTTTTTGTTTTGGGAATGAATCATGGATATTTTTAAACGTCTAAGTCATCTTGTGAAGTGAATACTAGGGGTCTTCTAGAGGCCAAGGGGGGAAATTGTCTTCTTGATGGAATTCTTTGATAATCCCAAGAGATGGTTGTTTGTATTAGATGAGTATATGATGGTCATTAGCCTTGCACAATATATTCTCCACTATGGTTGGAACTTGTATGTGGGATGGTTTGTACCTCGCCTTGTTATGTATGTTAATGAGATTTTGTCATTGTACAAGTTGTCTTTCCTCTTTTGATTTCATTGGGTCTCCTAGTTGCTAGTAGGGGAGTGGCTCTCAATGGGGGTTTGGCACACAAAGTGGTAGGTCTAGGGTAACTCATTGATATTTTCTTTAATCAGTGATAACCTAAAATAAATTAGGGGGTTGGGTAGTTCACATTAATCAAGATAGCGTCCCACTCATGGCTTAAATGCTTGTTTAGGCTTAATATGAGTGGGAAGGCTTGGAATGGCAAGATCAACTGTCTTGCCCTCTTGGAAGGTATGTTGATGCTACATGAGTTTGTATGGGGATTTGGTGGCTGATAGAGATAGCCAGGGTAACCCAGGATGGGGGTTCGGTATCCTAGGAAGGTTAGGCTAGGGTAACCCATATAAAACTATGTGATCACACTCCTCCTACGACAACCTAGTATTCCCTTGCCTCTCACCTCCCTTTTATATTTATGTGTCTTTAGTAGTGGTGTTATTGTCATGTGATGTTGTACTATACTTGTACATTGGTGTCATATTAGCCCTTGTGTCATCTTTTGTCTCTTGACTATTGTGGTGGGACCTTAATGCTATCTCCTAGCATAGGGGTGGACCTTAGGGTTCCACATGGTCAGGTGAAATGTGCCTTGTTCTCCATTAGGTTCCCTCACTTTTGTTCATGCTTGTGGTGATTACTCCTAGATATGAAGACTTCTACAATTGTTTAGTTCATGTGTACTATCCTTCATGTACTTGTAATGTACTAACATTCACTTGTATCATGCAATGAAATTCAGATGTACTCTCCTCTCTTATTCGAGGAATCATTGATGTAATTATGTAATGTTGTAATTGATTATAAACACTCTCTTGTAATGATAAATGTAATCGATGATATTGTATATGGTTGTGGATAATATAATGATCTTTGATGTATTTTAATGTTGTTATGACATGAATCATTCATATTGGTTGATCTTTTAAGGAGATAGATTAAAGGAAACACATTATTAGATGGATTTGTTTAATGTGATGAATTATAATTTTGGTTAATTTAGTTAATGAGTTTCTTGTAACGTAGCTTCGAAACCTTAGATGAATTAGGTTAAAATTCAAGTGATTATAGTATTTGCAATCTTGTGTATAACACTTTCAAAAAAAAAATGTTCCATCTTCAAGTGTAGTAGCTTGTTGTCCTCTAGGGTTTCGTGGTGAGGCGTTACATGTGGTATCAAAGCCTAGGTTCATACACTGGGGACTCTGGGTACACATGGTCCCATTATGTTGACCTAGTTGGTTGTACACCTTTTCTTTTTTTTCATTTTGGTCATCCTCACTGAGTAATCCAAAAATATTCCATAGGTGATGTTGTCCAATGGTGCAGAAAATTGGTGGAAAGGATATGACCCTCGATGTAGTGCATAATGCATCGATATCCTACCTATCAAGGATGCATTATGGATCCTTGTGTAACCTTGTGATGTGATTTCTAGTGATATTAATTGGTGTGTGTAGGTGGAGAATTCATGTGAAATCATGAATATGGTACTTAGATTTTTGAGCTTTTGTTTCGTCCCCTTCAGTTGTTTTTGCCTAACATGTGAGACTTGTCCTTCGATGCTATTGTGTAGGATAATTCCTAGAGGTTGTGATCAAGATAGGGGTCATGGTAGAGGTCAAGGAGGTGGTCATGGGGTTAATCATCAACACAGCCCTTCTCTAAGTTTCCATGAGAATGATTGTGAGGAACACCTGGGCCCTCAGTTACGTCCCTTTCTTGAGGAGATTCTTTCTCGACTAGGCCCCAAGAAAGAGGATAATCAAGAGGTGGTTAGGGAAAGAGGAAGGTCTCCTAGGAGGAGAAATGTTTCAGCTATAGTGGTACTTATGATGGACCTTTTGAGGTAAATTTATCATACCTTCCATAGTTTTAGTGGTGTTTTGGAGGATGAGACTTGGATGATCATTGTTCGGATTGGTAGAGCACCCCCAATGGGCTTCGGGTTTTGGGGCGGTTGTTTTTCATCTAGAAGAAACCAGATTTGGTTGCGAGTCCAGATTAATCATCTTGACCAGACAACGTGGAACATATAGTTTGTTGGAATAAATCTACACTAAGAGGGGGGGGGGTGAATTAGTGTTGTGCAAAAATTAACTTTATTAACCTTTATCCTCCAAGCATTAATGATATTCATCCATAGTGCATAAACATGAAAATAAACACATCATAACACCAAGATTTTTATGTGGAAACCCTGTTAGGGGAAAAACCATGATGGATGGCCTATCCATAATTATGATCTGAGTATACTCAAATGAAGATTAAAAAATGGGGAATACACTTGCATTCAGGTGCACTGCCTAGAGCTCATTGCTCAAAAGAAAAGGCTCACTGCCATATAAGAGTTCAGATTAAAACCATCTGAAGATTGAACTAAGATGATAACATCTATTTATGCCAGATTACAGTTCTAGATTAAGCACAATAATAGATATGTTTCCTTACGGACTGATTATGTATTTCTTCTTTGCTTTTCTCATACACACAATACAGATCTTTTGTGCACAAGTGAAACTACACTTTATTGCTCTTTTTCTCTACCCTTATTCGCAATTCACATTAATACTCATATTATCCATACATCAAAATGATACAGACAAACACACACACACACACACACATATATATATATATATCCGCAACATAGGATTTATTAACACTTTGTCGGCTTCAATAGAACACAATAAAATTACAACTATCAGCCCAAACTATGAGGAATATACAATGCGTACCCTTAATGGTCGGCCACAACTTGGCTAGGACCCAAAAAATATATATACAAACATAGAAATACTTAACTAATTGGTTCTCATACATCCACAACTTTTTACATTCATGAGGTCGGCCTTAATACAAGAAAAACTGAGAACAAGTCAACCGAATATTCTAACTTCCACACAGACTGATACGAGTCACTACGTTTCAGTAGAAACAAACATAGTATACTAAAAAATATTCCCTGGGATGTGCAATACAAAATAATAACCTAAAATATTCATACATAACAATGAAGACTGTGCTACAGGATACTTCATTCTTCCTTGACAATCTTCAATCTTTCTGGCGGTATGGACGAATGATAGTGTGCGGATCTGATCATCGATTAGGGTTGCCATCAATGACAACACAAAGTGATACACACATTGTCTCTTGCCAACACAGACTACAACTAGTAGAGGTAGTTAATGATAGTTCACTACACCCCAGCAAGGCAGGGTAAATGACAAAGGTACAAGATGTTTCTCTTGCGGCCAATAGGGCCACATAGCTAGACAATGTCCTCAGAGGAGCACACCTGAATTTAGTCAGAGGCCAGCAGCCATAGAGCCAACAGGGGATGATGCAAGTAGGTCCCATAGAGTGATTATAGCAGATGATTACTACCAGGTAGAGCGTCAAGACACAGATGTGGTGACTACAGGTTGTGGATAGAAAATTGACTTAGAAGCCCGTGGGAATCTTGCGGTACAATAGACTGATGTAGTGCCTCTCACGTTTCCTTCATTAGACTAATACTCATCATGTTAGGATATACCCTATGATATCTTGTTGATGCTAGTTTTATTTTTTTGGATTGGTTTTGGATGATAGTTGATTATATTTTGATATTCATGATACTAAATTGACTTATGCATATGTTATGATGGTTATATGAAATTGTTGTGTTCTCAGATTAATTCAGCTATGCGTGTCATGTGGTTATATGATTATGTTATTGCTCATTAAATTCATGATTGATCTATGTTTCTTACGATGTATTTGTCATTATTATTTGATGTGAATTATTGTTTGAAGTGTCTTGGTGGGAGGGATAGTGTAGCACTACTCATTCATGAGCACCCTGATACTCTGCGACTTCCTCTCATAGTGTGTTTGATTGTTTGATATATAGATATATATTTCGACAATTTGTCATTTGTTTGATGCAGATTGTAGGTACCAAGCATCGACTCCACCTGAATTGACAGGTTTGAGCATTCCTTAAACCCAATGGAATATGTTGATTTGGAGATAACATAAGATCCCCTACCCTAGCCATCATCTTCAAAGAGGATGAGTATCTGGGTTGATACTCTATCAGCTCTAAAGTCAGTCTGTATCGTTTAAAGTTCTGCTTGTTCACAGTTAGGTAATTTTTTGATATTGGGTTTGCTTGATAATATGATGTTGCTTGTATTTACGTATATTTTATTTTGACCTTGCGACTTCCAAGAATAAGTTGAATCTTAAGGGGGAGGATGTAGTGCCCCTCCATCAGTGTTATTGTGTTGTTTTCCATCTTCACTTGAGGACAGGTTTGGCTTGGTATTTGTATGTTTGAATTAAATTGGTTGATTTGTGTTCTAATTGATTATGGCACTAAAATAAAGTTATTAAGACAAAAGCCTTTTTGATAATTAATAGATACTTTTATATAATTCTAATATTGATGGAATAAAATATTATTAATAATTTATTTGATTTAAATAAATTAAAATTTATGATCAATAAAGAAATATTAAAATAAATATATTAAATCATGATATTGTGCAAATGGAATTAAAATGAAAGATTGCGATTAAGAAATTAAATATTTTAAAGTTGAATTAATTGTGTGCAATTAAAAGGTATGGTTAAATTATAAAATAATGATAATAATTAGTGGTAATGGTGAGTAGTGGGAAAATAAAATAAAATAATTAAATTAAAAGAGTTGCATGCAACAACTCATAGAAGAGTGTAGTTAATAAATTAATTAAATTGCCAAAGAAAGGGGGTGGTTGGGTAATTTCTTGAAAAACCAATTTTGTTTCTTGTCATGAATGGTTCTTATTCTTGGAAGCTTTCCTTCTAGTTTTGGGGATTTTGAAATTGGGTCCTACAGTAATTGTTGAATCTTTGAAGAATCTAAAGCTACAGATTGTGGAGCTTGATTCCGACATCAATCCTCAATTGAGCTACTTGTTCCAACCAAGTTCCATTATTTACCTTAATTACCTCTTTATTTTGGAAATTAAAGTCTGAATGAATATGTTGTTGGAAATAAACATTGTTGGTATATTTCTTGAAGGGAGCAATTCGTAAAAGCATTATCTAAGGGTTTCAAAGATATTTTTTGTACATTTTTTTGTGAATATAGCGAGTTTTCTTTTCATATTAATTCCTTATGAGAATGCCCTATAGCCTTGTTTTTATCTTACAACCAATTGTGTAGGCTTATAAGTTCTTGTAACCTTCTCCATCTAGTCTCAACTAGCGGCCAATCCTTCCTTCCTCCTCTCCATATCTATGTCGCTTTGCTTATATGTAGGATTTTGAGTCGATATTTATGTATTTCAACAATTTCAATGTTTGGAGCCTGGAAAATTGACTTTTTTTTTAATTGTCTTCCCTGGCAATGGAAATATGCCATATTAATAGCTTTCAAAATTGACTTATACTGTGTATAAGATAATTGATGCTCCTCTTATATGGTAGAGATTCGACTTATTCTCATTGGCTTGGTAACCTGAACTGGTAAAATTTCATGAGCTCGTCCTAAATCTGGTATTCGATTCTTTGAAATAAATTGATACCCTTTCCTTCGTTTATACTATCATTGGTATTAATGGCTTTCACCGCAAGATTTATTTTCAGCTGCATGAAACTTATATGCTATACTTACTTGCCTTATATGTGATTACGTTGACATTCGACTTCTATCAAATCATTGTATATGGGTTACCATGGCATGCGATGCTACATGTATGAATTCACATATTGTTAACACTTGCATTTTGATTCATTTCGTTGCATTTCTATATAGATATTATGATCGGCTTAAATAGGTATTGATATATCGATATATACATATATATGTATGGAGATACAAATATATAAATGTTTTATTATAAATGTTCCTTTGTATATTGTTGTATTTTTAATATGTTATTTGGCACTGTAACATAGTTTGCATTTCATCTACCTTAAACACACACACACACAGACATATATATATGTATGTATGGATCTTTATGCTTATGTATATATATATATATATATATATATATATCTATATTTGTATATAGACTTTTGTATATGGTTAAAATTTAATCTCTACATTTGAAAACATAATTTTACTTTGATAAAATAAGATATATGTTAATTGATACATAAATATGCATATATATATATATATATATATATATATATATACTTATATATGTCTATATGTATATAATTGATGAGATTCATGTGCAAATAATGTTGCCTTAGTTATTTAACAATCAGGTTAAAGAAGTAAAAGAAATAGAGTGAATTATGGATATAGAAGGATTAGTGCATTGTGTAAATGAAAGAAATTTTAGTAACATGTTATGTATGATGTGTAAATCCACTTTAGATTCCATATCTCTATTATTATTTTGAATTGTCTCGTGAAGCAAGTGAATGGTTGTTGTTTTGGGAATGAATCATGGGTTTGTTTAAACGTCTAAGTCATCTTGTGAAGTGAATACTAGGGGTCTTCCAGAGGCAAAGGGGGGGAAATTTTCTTCTTGATGGAATTATTTGATAATCCCTAGAGATGGTTGTTTGTATTAGATGAGTATATGATGGTCATTATCCTTGCATAGTATATTCTCCACTGTGGTTGGAACTTGTATGCGGGATGGTTTGTACCTCGCCTTGTTATGTATGCTAATGATATTTTGTCATTGTGCAAGTTGGATTTTCTCTTTTGATTTCATTGGGTCTCCTAGTTGCTAGTAGGGGAGTGGCTCTCAGTGGGGATCCGTCACACAAAGTGGCAAGTCCAGGGTAACTCATTGAGAGTTTCTTTAATTGGTGATAGCCTAAAATAAATTAGGGGAGTCGGTAGTTCACATTAATCAAAATAATGCCCCACTCATGGTTGAAGTGCTTGTTTAGGCTTGAGATGAGTGGGAAGGCCTAGAATGGAAATATCAACTGCCTTGCCCTCTTGGAAGGTATGTTGATCCCGCATGATTTTGTATGGGGGTTCGAGGGCTGGTAGAGGTGGCTAGGGTAACCTAGGATGGGGGTTTGGTAGCCTAGGAAGGTTATGCTAGGGTAACCCATAGAAAAATATGGGATGAGACTCCTCCTATGGTAACCTAGTATCCCCTTGCCTCTCATCTCCCTTTGATGTTTATGTGTCTATAGAAGTGGTGTTATTGTCATGCGATCTTGTACTCTACTTGTACATTGGTTTCATGTTAGCCCTTGTGTCATATTTTGTCTCTTGACTATTGTGGTGGGACCTTGATGCTATCTCCTAGCATGGGGAATGGACCTTAGGGTTCCATATGGTTGAGTGGAATGTGCCTTGTTCTCCATTGGTTTCCCTCACTTTTGTTCCTACTCGTGGTGATTACTCTTGGCTATGAAGAATTTTTCACTTGTTCATTTCACGTGTACTATCTTTCATGTACTTGTAATGTACTAACATTTAGTTGTATCATGCAATGAAATTTAGTTGTACTCTCCTCTCTTATTCGAGGAATCATTGATGTAATTATGTAGTGTTATAATTTATTATAAACACTCTCTTGTAATGATAAATGTAATTTATGATATTGTATATTACTATGGATAATATAATGATCTTTGATGTATTTTATTGTTGTTATGACATGGATCATTCATATTGGTTGATCTTTTAAGGAGATAGGTTAAAGGAAACACATATTATTCAATGGATTTGTTTAATGTGATGAATTATAATTCTAGCTAGTTTGGTTAATGAGTTTCTAGTAATGTAACTTTGAAACCTTAGAGGCCTTAGGTTGAAATGCAATTGATTGTAGTATTTATAATCTTGTGTATATTGCACTTTCAAAAAAAAATTATTCCATTTTCAAGTGTAGTAGCATGTTGTCCTCTAGGGTTTCATGGCGGGGCGTTATAGAAATCTGATTTGGTATGATAGTTAGGATGAATATCTCCAATGTGGATCTACTTAAAGAATTTATTTCCAGCTGCAATGTAGTTAAATATTTGATCTTCACCATGGATAAAAAAAAACTTGGTTAAAAACCTTGTAATGGCCTAATTATATATACACACTCTTAAATATAATTGTTTCCAATAATTGTTGAAAAATGAAATATGTTCATTATGAGTAAGAAAACTTAATAAAAGTAGAAGAAAGACAAAACAACATTTATTATGCATCAAATAAAAATAAAACGTAAAGATTTAAGCATTCCTCCAAGATACTTATTATTTTACAAGAAGATAGCTTAAGGTTAACAACTCACACCAAAATAAACATATTGAAACAAGGTATGCACATATAGATTTATTAAAAATATCTTCATACTATTAGGAAAATGATAGCAAGTGCATAGATATAAAGAGTGCATAAGACAAGTGATAGATTGCCTCAATAAATTGAGGTCACAAAGAAGATTTCAAGATCACAAGACAAGTAGTACAAGGATTTGATACAAGATATGTCATTCTAGAAAATTAATTCCTCAAATAAATATTAAAATGAAAACTAAAACAACATAGAACATTAAAACCATTTTCAAAAGTTAAGGTAAACCCTTGCAATTTTCTCTTTTGGAAAAAAATATTACATTATAACACAAATGATCCATTGATTAGGATATTAAGAAAAACAAGTGAATAATATTACATACTATAGATCCTAACTTTATTCTTAAATTTTCCTCCTTTCCTTCTCCTTCCCTCCCTCCCTCCCTTAAGTTTTCTCATTTAGTTTTGTATTCCTCTATCAAGGCTAGTGGATTTCAATAATTTCATATATAAAGTAGGAGTGCAATTGAAATCTACCATGATCAAACCCTTTTCTTGAGATTGGGAAGAGGGAATATTCAATGCAAGTGAATGAAGTGGTAGAAAAGGGAGGGGCCTCCTTCATTCCTACCATGCAAGCATCCCTTAATTTTCTCTTAGACACCCTCTAATTGGGAGTTAATTCTCATAATATATCTATAGCTCTCCACTACTTTGACCTAACTAGATAAATATATTCCTTTTATTTTCAATAATCATATTTCAATTTTTTTTTTAATAAAATAACAAATATTCATATATAAATAAATATAATTATTCATATCCCTCAATACTAAGTAGTGATATAGGAATAATTATCAATTCAAAGAATCAAAATAAGAATGAATATACTATTGCAAGTGACATAGACTATTTGTCACAATATGCAAGTCAAAATTTGACTATGCACAAATCAACAAAAATGATTCATACATGCATGTATGATAAAATTCTTTGTCAAGAATCTCTCTCTCTCTCTCTCTCTCTCTCTCTCTCACTCATTTGAGAGTTTCATTCTTCTTTTTTTGTACTCATGAACAACAAAAATAATAGTATATAAATTATATTACATATTAATACCTCTCTCTCTCCCTCCCTCTCCCCCTCCCTCTCCCCCTCCCCCGTCCCTCCCCCCCACCCCCTCTCTCTCTCTCTCTCTCTCTCTCTCTCTCTCTCTCTCTCTCTCTCTCTCTCTCTCTCTCTCTCTCTCTCTCTCTCTCTCTCTCTCTCTCTCTCTCTCTCTCTCTCTCTCTCTCTCTCTCTCTCTCCTCCTCTCCTCTCCTCTCTCCTCCTCTCTCCTCCTCCTCTCCCTCTCTCTCTCTCCCTCTCCCCTCCCTCCACTCCCTCAGCTCCCTCCCCTCTCCCTCCCTCTCTCTCCTCCCTCCCTCCCTCTCTCCCTCTCCCTCTCCCTCTCTCCCTCTCCCTCTCCCTCCGCCCCTCTCTCTCTCTCCTCCCTCCCTCTCTCTCTCTCTCTCTCTCTCTCTCTCTCTCTCTCTCTCTCTCTCTCTCTCTCTCATTTGAGAATTTCATTCTTTTTTTTTTGTACTCATGAACAACAAAAATAATAGTTAGTTTTTTTCAAAGTTATTATTAGATCTACCATTAAAAATAATAATTAAACATTTGTAATATTTCACAAGTTTTTTAAACATTACTTTTGATCATTATAATTAGTAGGTAGAATAAACATCAATTGACATAATCATAATTATTTTTCCTAATTGTTAGCCAATCAACAATTAAATCAATTATAAAAAATTACTTATAACTAGGCATAAATATAGGGATGTGAAAATATAGCCTATCATTTTGGGGTGGAAAAATATTAGCACAATTGAGTGCATTTGTCTTGGCCAAGGATTGGCCAAGGATGAGTTTGAATGTGAAGAATATTTTACAAAGCTATAGATTTTCTCAACATGACAAGGGGAAGAGTCATAATATAGGTTTTATCAACCATTTCCCATATAAAAATAATAATAATTATATTTTTATTTTTTTTAATAGATTCTCAAAGTTGACACACTTTATAGCTTGTAGTGTTAGACACATAGGATAACTGAGACGGGGGGTGAATCATTTGTGCATTAAAACCTTCAAACCCTTATTAAGTATTAACATGAATGTAAAAAAATGAAATAGAAACACATCCACAATCATTCACAATAGAATAGTCAATTTTTACAAGGAAAACCCTATAAGGGAAAAACTACGGTGAGGATTAACTCACTATATGAAAACCAAAACTGATTACAAGAGGCTCACTACCAAGAGGAATCATTTTCCAAAAAATTCACGGGCTCATTGGCCAGGAAAATTACTTCTTTCATAATACAAAGAAACAATTATAAGGAGGTTCACTACCTTAGAGAAACTGGAGAAACCACCACAATGTATCCTTACCATCTGCAACCTTCAGCTCACTGCTTCCAGTGACTTCTAGCACAATCAACTGTAGACACCTTTTGCTCACTACTTCTGGTAGTCTTATGCATTCTTACTCACACTCAGATCTCAACACATGATCACACATACATAATTCCATACCACACACATCTCTAAAGATTTTACCTTGCATAAATATCCTTCACAACCTCGAATAACCTTCTCTAGTTCGGCTCCAGTGAAACATATGCACTTCAAACATGCAACCACCAAATAGGTTGGTACCAAACACCTCTATAGTGGAAATAAGTGATGGAAAACCACATAAAGGGTTAACTAGGACCCAAATATACATTGAAACACTACACCAGGCTTCCACAAACCACAAAGCTCATCCACAATCAGTTCTAACACACTAGGTTGGTCATACCAAAATTAACTCCATCAAGCAACCAAATTCACACTTCACCAAGGATGAAAAAATCTTATAGACTATGTAGAAACATTACACAACACCTTGGAATATTCCAACATCAACAAAATATTCAAAACAACTAGCACAACCACATGAAACTGAGAATAATAGCATCTTTTGCAACCCATCAAACTTCCATTGAGAAAGAACTCATGAACCAAGCTTGCAGAGTATTTGAAACCCAAAAAAATCAAGGGAAGGTCCGTATAAGGAATATTATCACATTCCCAAATCCATAAGACAAGAAATCTCAACATGGAGAAATGAGGAGCAATTCCATTTCTCCTAGACATCCTTATTCACAAGCCAAAGACAATCCAACACATTGTCAAACATATCGTCTACTGCCACACAATCTAGAACCTGAAACTCTAGATATAACACCTTCAAAGACCTATGATCATCACTTTCAAATCACACAAGCACATCTTCAACAATGAAGAAATGCCTAGAAAAATATAGAATAATTCCTAGTCACCTCGTTCAGTCTCTATGCATTTTTTCTCAAAATAACTTGGAAGCCAAGTGACCTTGTTGTATCTACAACACCTAATCAACACCATCCACACCTTCTCAACATATCCATACCAGAGGTTGACATCAATGATAACACTGATGACAACATAGTGGAACAATATTCCCCTTTATCATTGATGGAAAAATTTGTTGAAAAACCATCAACAACAAAAGAAACTTTGTATCTCCAATAATCAAGCAGCTCTTCCCCTTACTTCAGCTCTCCACATGTGTTTTTCAGACTTCTCTCTCCACTTCTTTCTCCCTTTTTTAAACATTTATTTCCCTATGTTTTTGTAGAGTTCTCTTTCCCCCTTTGACATCAATGGCGAAGGAAACACCTTCACACTTCACTTCAACCATAAAATTCGCTCCCTTGACTGCATCAGCTAGAGAAACCACTACCTAATCCCCCTAAGAGGTATCCTTCATCATTCCAAGATACATAATACATCTTGAATTTCTCCTCTATATAGATGCACAATATTATGCATCTAATTGAAAGAAGGAGGTGCAATAACCCCTATCTTATGTCTGAGATACTCGAATGTATATTTTCAAAGAGCCTTTGTGAAAATGCTAGATATTTGATCCTTTGTAGGAACATACTCGAACTTCACTTCCTTCTCAACAAATTTCTCTCTTAGGAAGTGATACTAGATAGAGATATGCTTTTTTCTTGAATACATTACCATATTTTTTGAAATATTGATAGCACTTGTATTATCACACAATATAGGAATAGGTTCATCATATGATATTCTTATATTTTCTTCATCCATAGCACCTATGTACAACAAGATGCTACATCAATATATTCTACCTTTGCAATAGATAATGACACTAAATCCTTCTTCTTAGTTATCTAAGAAATTATCTTGTTTCCAAGGAAGAAAGCACCTCCACTTGTACTTCTTCTATCATCTGCACAACCTGATCAATCAACATTTGTATAAGCATTCAAATAGAATTGAATATCCTTAGAATATCATAGACCATATTTTGGAGTACCCTTCAAATATCTGAATATAATTTTGACTGCTACCACATGTGACTCTCTATGATCTTCTTGAAATATTTCCACAAGACTTATTGCATGCATAATATCAGGTCTAGTTGTAGTTAGATATAGTAAACCACCAATCATAGATCTATACTTAGTCTGATCTATCTTAGGAGATTGATCAATTTTTCTTAATTTATAATTAGTAATTTCATGGGAGTATATACTGGTTTGGAATCCTCCATCCCAAACATCTTTAACATTGTCTTTACATATTTTGATTGTGAAATGAATATACCCTTTTTTTGATTAATAATTTGTAGCCCAAGGAAGAAATTCATCTCCCCAAAAATTGACATTTCAAACTCATTTTGCATCTCCTCTAAAAAAAATTTACACTTGGTCTCATTTCCTCCAAGGATTATATCATCAATATACACCACCACAACTATGATTTAATCTTTCTCAATTTTGAAGTAAAGGTTGTTGTATGTAATATCCTTTTTGAATCCTTGTTGCAGTAAGTGTCTATCTAATCTTGCATATGATGCTCTAGGATCCTGTTTGATCACAAATAATGTCTTATTCAGCTTACATACCATATCAGTATCTTCTAATAACTGAAAAAATTTCATTTGTTCAATGTACACTTCTTCTAACTTACCATTCAAAAATTTAGACTTTACATCCATCTAATATACCTTGAAGTCTTTATGTTCCAAAAAATCCAAAAACATCCTAATAGTCGCCATTCTTGCTACTAGAGAAAAAGTATCTTAAAAATCTATTCCTTCCACTTGTGAGTAGCCTTTACACACAAGCCTAGCCTTGTTTCTGATAAATTCTCCATTCTCATTCAACTTGTTCCTAAAAAAACATTTAGTTCCTATCACATTCTTGTTTGCTAGTCTTCGGACCAGTTCCCATTTTTTATTCTTCTAATCTACCTCAGTTCTTCTTCCATAGCATTGATCTAATTTTCATCCCTACATGCTTCTGTAACTGCTTTAGGTTCTATTTTAGAAAGTAAACAAAAAATTTAATGTTCCTCTACCATAGAAATTTTTCTTCTTGTTAGCACTCCTTTGCTCTTATCTCCAATTATTTGATCGTTGGAATGATTTTTTTTCACAGACTTAGGAGTCTTAGGGTTCTTTTCTGAAGCTTTTTCCTCTTCCATTGGCATCTCTTTTTATTCTTCTCTAAAAAGGGGTTCATCATATTCATCTCCTTCTATTAGCACTAAGATCTAACATGATTCTTCATCCACTTTAACACTTTATTCCTTGTTTGTTTTCCAAATTGACACTCTTTGCAAATTACATTCATAGGCTTTGTAATTCTTGCCAAGTATCTCACATCATGAGTAGAGTTGATCTTTACTAGGATTTCAAAATTGATATGACCCATTCTTCTATGCCACAACCAACTTTCATTGATTTGAGTGATAAAGCACTTACCACTTGTACTTTTGAGTTGATAAACATTTCCTTCTATCCTTGTTCCTATTGCAACCGATATTTCAGAGCTTCCTTTTGTAACGCCCCGCCATGAAACCTCAAAGGACAACACAACTAACTAACATTTATGACACAATTTGTTTTTAATTGAATTAAGATATAGATCATACAATTATTTACTTAGAATGTAATCCACATGAAAATTGCACCGACCATTTCCTTTAGGGTATCATGACTGCATTATGAACATACGATTATCCAAACTAAACATACATCACAAAATAACTAGAAAAAGAGTTCATTTACATCCACTACATTATATATATATATATATATATATACATATTTCCATAGATACAACACCAAAAAGGACCACAAAATATGAAACAAAGAATACATAGACAACTTCCCATACATGGGGTAAATCATTACATTGTTTACAAGTTTACATCAAAGCTTCCTTATAACAATGGGAAGGATACATAAAATGCATGGTAAGATACAACTAAAATAATTAAATCACATAACATCAATGCTAACTCAAGTCCAGTACAAAATATGAAAGTCTCTGCTTTAAGTACCACATCCACACTCATGAAAATCAACTAGAAACCAACTAGAGTGCATAGCACGTTCCACCCGACCATGTGGAACCCTAAGTTCCACAACCCATGCTAGGACATGAAAATAAGGATCCACTACACAAATAGTCAAATAGACATAGGCTAACAAGACTCCAACATACAAAAGTAACAAATAAAACATAAAGATACAATCGCTTCCAGAGGTACAAGAACAACAAGGGGAAAACAAACAAGGCATACAAGGTTTCTATAGGGAAGAGTGTCATCACATAAGCTTGATATGGGTAACCCAATGCAGATCTTCCTAGGTTACCGAACCCCATCCTATCTAAACGCTGGAAACCTCAACCGATCCCTGACCCCCATTCTCACTCATGCAGGATCAACATACCTTTCAAGAGGACAAGGAAAATGATCTTTTTCATTCCAGGCCTTCCCACTCATCTCAAGCCTAAACAAGCACTTGATCCATGAGTGAGGCATACCATTATCTTTTATTAATGTGAAAAATACCCAAACCCCCTCACCCCTAATTAATTAATAGTGTTTTCACTAAATTAAGAAACTTCCAATGAGTTCTCCTAGCACCACTTTTGGGTCCTGACCCCCATTGAAAGCCACTTCCCCTACTAGCACCAGAAAGACTCTACAATCCACTAACTAGGTAAGCCAACTTGCACAACATATAAATCCACATGAACAATCACATAAAGAAAGGCATGCACCAACGCATACCAAGTCTCCACAGATAACAATTCCACAATGCAAGGACATACCCACATAATCATAAATCCAATATAGAATCAAGTGGTCACAAAGAGCCAACATGAAAAACCAATCATAAAGAAACCTCTTTCTCCAACCTCTGGAAGACTATCAGATAACTAACACAATGACTCCTCGTCGAAGTGGCAATAATAACATGATCTAAAAAATAAAAATCAATCACAATGACCAAAATCTTCTCAAAATTATACAATCATGACAACAATAGTAAAATCAACCAATTCACAACTCGACACTAAAATCAACCCAATTATGCAACACAAAAAATATTCAAATCATGAAATCCTTCGTAGAAGGCATTGCCCCCACAATTCAGATTACTCACTAACATAACCCACTTAAATTACTCAGTTAATATTTTCCCACTATAACTCAATTATATTAGTTACACAATGAATTCACCCTCTACCCTCAACCCTCAACCATAATCCCTCAACCCTAATACCCTCAACCCAACACCCTAAACCATCAACCCTATAGGTCCTCACCTCTATACCCTCAATTCTCAACCCTCTACCCTATACATTGGATCATCAACCCTCATATATCTTTTTCCCTCCTTCCTCTTCTCTCCTTCTCTCTATCCCACTTCTCCCTCCATCTCTCACTCCATCCATCCATCCCTCTCTACCCTAATCCCTCAAACCTAAAATATCAACCCTTAAACCCTTAAACACTCAACCCTCAACCCTTAACCCTCAACCCTCAACCCTCAACCCTCAACCCTAAAACCCTAGTAAAACCTTAAACCAACCTCTACCCTCTACCCTCAACCCAATACCCTCTACCCTCAACCCTCATTAACCCTTAAACCCAAGTAAACTCTCTACCCTAATCCCTCAATCCTCAACCCTTAAACCCTCAACCCTAAACCCTTAATTAACCCTAATCCCTCAACCCCTATACCCTCTACCCTATACATTGGACCCTCAACCATATACCCCCAATCCTCTACTAGCCCTCAACCCTTAAACCCTGTACCCTGTACCCTATACCCTCTACGTCCCTATACATTAAACCTTCAAACCTCAATTCTCAACCCTCAACCATTAATCCCTCAAGCCTCAACCCTTAAACCCTAAACCCTCAACCCCTATACCCCCTACCCTATACATTGGAACCTCAACCTAATTCTTCAACCATATACCCTCAAACCTATACCCTAATCCTTCATCCTAATATTTTCATTATGTTTAACATGAAATGAAAAAATTTGTGTGAAAAGATCCATATTGTCACCAACATTCCTTTTTTATATACCCATTTATTCCTCCAGATAATCATAAACAAAGAAAAAATTTCCTTTACCACAGTACACAACATCAAAATAAAGGCAGCAGGATGGTGGCTTCTAAGTTAAGAAATAAGACTTTACCACCATACCACCAAGAGATTATATAGCTTGGGTGGTAAAGTGGTACTCACCACCACCCCGCGTGGAGAATTATAAGGCAATGTGATAATGCGGTACCTATCGCCATCCCACATAAGGTGATTCAAAGGAGTGTGGTAAGGTGGTAAACAACAAGAAGATAAATCATACATTGCTATACCGTCGGGAGGGTGAGCAACATATGTGATAGAGCAGTATACACCACAACCCCGCAACAAGAATTCTTGAGTAAGGTGGTAGAGTGGTAAGCATTGGAAGAAAAGTGGGCACTGCAGTACCACATGAGGTGGATAATATGGTTGCAGTAGAGTGGTCTTAAGCAAGGCGATAGTGTGGCAAAAAACATAAGGGAAGGGAAAATCACCACCATATCATAGCAGGTATAATAAGAGATGGTGGTAGTATGGTAATCATGGAATCATTACAATTTATAGCAATAAATGTAGACACATGAATCCAATGGTGTAAAAACTAAATGCAAGGATTTGAGCTTTCTATGAAAATATTTTACGAAGAGTTGGCATTAAATTTGATATGACTGAATATCATGCCATCCAAAGACAAGTGAGTTTTCCCAATATTGTACTCACTTGCAGTGCACTAGCATGGAAGGAGCTAAGGATACAAAAAGAAGAAGTAATGCAAGCGTCAAATACTTGGGTAAGTGCCTGAAAAATATCTGAAAGAGCTCTGTTAATATAAAAAATCTTTTTGTTTTGTCATCTGAAGCCATAGTAGAGAAAATTGAAGCATTCCTCCTAAAAGAAAACAATTAGAAGTGAGAGAAATTTAGCCTAAAATTAAATATGAAGAACCTAAAGTAAAGAAGAGACCACTCCATCAATCCATATTAGATATACTTCTAGGGTCTACTAAAGAGGGAAATAAGAAGTTTCTCATGGACACCGCACAAAGGTGTAGGGATGCCCTCATTCCCAAATCTAGATGGGACCTATTTTGGTATTTTTACAGTAAGAGAAATGAGAAGATTCTAGTGTCAAACCCTTGGATATTGGATTTAGGAAGTTTGATTTTTCCAAATGTGTTTGTTGATGTAGAATTTATCAGATTGCTAGCCAAACACTATCACTCAACTACCAAAACAATAAGGTTTCCAAATGGCACAATATTGGTAGAAGTAACAAGAACAACCATCATTGAGTGTTTTGACTTAAACAAGAAGGCTCTTACCAAGATAAACCTGCAAAAAATTGAGGATGATTATGCTAGGTTAAGGACTTATAGAAGTGATGAACTACCCCTATATATGAAAAGAGGCATTGGTAAAAAAACATCCCCCATCTCTACTACCACTACTAAACCATTTATTGTGACATATTTTCAATATTACTTTGTGAATACATATTTAGCTCTTTGCCAAGTGTTGGGGATGGATGCTCAAGATAAAATTCCAATAGGCCTAATGATGATGGCCATGAGAATTAAAAATCCTAAAACTAATATTGAATATGACTTTGCTTCATACCTTAAGAAGGTGTTAGATGATGAATTCTCCCAAGTTATAGAGGATAGAGCATTGATTACATTCAGACACTATTCCCTATTGTGTCATCTAATAATGCACCAGAATAGGGACCATTGGACTAAAAGAATGGACTTGGCTAGAGTAGATGAGCAAGGGAATCTCACACCTTTCTAGAAATGGTGCTATATTTGGGACAGTCGGTGCAAGAATTCAAGCTTTGTTGTATTCTACGATGACTTTGTACACATAATCCTTGGAGTTCTTGTGTATGCAATACCAAGATTTTCAACCAAAATGTTGAAACTATTGAGACCTTTGGCTTTAAGACTAGAGAAGGGTCATACACACAATTTTGGAGATTGGTTCCTCCTCCTGAAAGTTACAATAATAAGAGTTTATGGATGCCTTGTTACTCCATACATACTGCCAAAATTTGTTCCCCTCAGATTAGCATTTCTTGAATTTATGTGGAAAATGATGTTGATGGAGAAAGATGTAATGCACAAGAAGAAGAAAGGTACTTTTCTACCAAACCAAACCAAGTGTGAATATTGTACTGTAGGCTCAGAAACACTAGAGGAGTTACTGTATTATTTGAAGACAAGATATGCATTGAATTCTGGAAAAGGAAAAGCCTTTGACCCTAAAAATCACATGAACAACATAAGGAACGATCTTCTTACCAAAATGATAGTGGAACACCAAGTGGAATATGAAGATGTCATAATGAACTACATTACTTATAATGATGTATTTAGTAGAAGGGAAAAATTGGAATATATGAAGAATCTTGAAGAAAGGACAAAGCGGAGGTCCAAGGATTTCCTACGATACTTTATTGAGGAAAAGGACCCCATCAAGAGGATAGATTTGATAATGGGTAAATTTCAAGACTTGTATAGTAAGAAGGATTCATATCTCCAAGAAAATGATAGTGGTGCAACTGCAGAGCATACCCCAGGTGAAACCTCTGAACCTCCCATGGAGTAGTTACCTCCCAAAAGATAGAAGAGAGAAAGCATTGAACAATTAGTACCTTATGAGGAGAGTGAAGAGGTGGGTGATACTAAGGAAGTGGCTACAATACTGCAATCATTGAAAGGTGATATTGAGGTTTATCAACCCATCCTTGAGACCAGTACCCATAAACATGAGGAAAGGATGAGTGATGTAGAAAAAACAAGTACAGAGGTACATGAAGATGAAAGGGAAATTGCAGCTAGGAGATTCATAGAAGATGATGAATTCATTAAGACTCCTAAGTTTAGGGATTTTTGGATGAAGATGAAGATAAAATAATTTGAAGAGAGGATGGAATCATCTAAAGCAGGAATTGAAGAATTAGAGAAAAAACAAATTGTAGCACAAAATTTCTAGGAATTAAGAGTTGACAACATTGACATTAGCCCCCAAAAGGCTAGATAAATGGTCTTGAACAACAATATGCTCATTTTCCCTGGATTGGAATTAAATAAAATGTTTCTACTTGATCAAGTGTGGGCTCAAGAATATCCAATGCTAGTTGCAGAATTTGACTCCGATGAAGGAGTGAGTGGAATTGGGTATAACCTAGAGATTGAAACCCTGGCCATATGGATCAAATAGAAAAATACACAAAAGCCAAAATTATTGGATGTAATTCAAGGGATGAAAGGGGTAGAGATGGTAAGGACAATACAAGATACCACCCCTTTGGAGGTAGCCACAATGACCATGCATTCGACCATGTTCACTTGAGCAATTGTTAAGCGATCGGAAGACATATTGAAGGAGTATGAAAAGGAACAAAGTTTCCTAAATGATGAAGTTAATAAACTCTTCATGGAAAATGTCAAATTGAAAGAAAAATTAAGAGGAGAAGGACCTGCACAAATCAAGGAGATGGTGTTATACATGCCTCCTATTGTTCCAATGGATATTGTGAAGAATATTTCTGCAAAATAGGTAAAAAATCCAGAGAAGGAAGTGGATGATGTAAAGAAGGCCAACAACCAAACCCAGGATGAAGTGAAAAGGTGAATTTTTGAAGTTATGGAAAATATTCTTGAGCACAAGATAAAATCAGTTATTGATAAATTGGACAATGTGAATGATAGTTATAAAACACTTCACCATGCAATGGATCAAATAAAGACACAAATGCTTATATTAGATCCTTTGTTCAAAAGGTGGCAGCCTATGTACCACACTTTGACTAAGTTATGCAAAGTTCTATAACAAAGTCGTGATGCTCCCACAACATTAAATCCAACTGAACAAACTTTGAAGATGATTATTGATGAATTTTAGTATATACAGGGGAAGATAAAAACATTGTAACATGAATGGATTTATTCCATACCTTGAAATAGTGGTATATACCTAAAATTGTGAGAGATGATGATCAGTCTAAGGAATTGGATAAGTGGAAGAAAGAATTCACTCAGGTTATTCATAAGTGTGTAACTCATATGCAGGAGGATGATGATACCAATCTTCACAGGTTAAATCAGATCATGGATGGGTTGATTGTTCTTGATGTGGGATACCTAATGTTTGTCAATGATACAAATGCATTACTAGATATTTGATGGAAAACTCATCTTGCAAACATGCCAAAGATCCAGGAATATAAGTGGCCATCAGATTTTACAGTGTATCAATGGGAGGAAAAGTATTTGGTTTTAGAAGAATAGGACATTGAGGCGAGAGCATTTGGAAATTCATCATGGAGAGGAAGAATTTTCTAGATCAATGATCACGAGTCTTCTACATTGACTAATGGAACCATATGTCAAAATGTCTTAAGTCTTGTTATTTCCTTAATTATGTTAATTAAATAGCTGTTGGTTTTAGAAGAATAGGACAATGAGGTGAGAGCATGTGGATGTTCCTCATGGAGAGGAAGACTTTTCCAAATCAATGATCACGGGTCTTCTACGTTGAATAATGGAACCATATGTCAAAAAAATTTAAGTCTTGTTATTTCCTTAATTATGATAATTGAATAGTTGTTAGTAAAAGAAGTAGTTATGAAAGGTCATCTCTTTTTTTAAAAGGCCTCTAGCTTGTTGCTTCCTATATAAATAGGAAACCAAGGCCTAGTTTCAAATCATCATCATCATATATCATTTCCATCACCACCAATAGAAGTATATAGGTTTCATATTCCACTCATCCACCTTCACATTTTGAATAATTCTATTATTAATGTATATCAATTGAAGCAATCTAATGGAGAATTTCTTATTATCAAAGATTCACCATGACTATGTTATCATCCTCTATTTTTCTTATGTTTTCCATACTTATTTCTTCTTATATTTGAATGAATATCAGTTATTGACCCTATATGCTATACTTATGTGAATGAATATTTTGATACAATAAAGCATCTACTGTGGATGTTGGTAGAGCTTCTAATGTTTTTGAAAATTTGAGGTTATTTTGCCTTGTTACATGTTCAAAATTATGTTCAACATAAAAATGGAAACTATTTAAAAATAATAAAGTTGACAAAGTTGCTTATTTAAATAATTGCGAGTTACGTGTATTAATATTTTATTAACTTTTGTTTCTTCACGAACATATGTTGATACAAAATGAATGGAAGAAGCATTCAAGTAATCCTATTTTTTTCTGCCAACAATTCATACCAAAGATTGAACAATTTAAGGATATTGCAATAGGTAATTTGTATTGACACAAATAATATTATTGAAGCATGTCAAATTTTAGGCCATAAGAATCATCCTTTTTTAAACATGGATTGCAAATAATTTTGAAAATTTAGAATTCTTGGTCATTAATATTATTATGTGCGACAATGTCATCCAGTGTATCATTGTCAATGTTCATATGTTCTTTCAAGTATTTAATACTATCATCATCCTCATCATTGAAATTTGACTATAGACCATCTATATTGTTACCAAAAGTATTTGGATCATCATTTTCTATACCATCCATATTGTTGTCTTTCATAACGTCATCTAACTCTGGATTATTTTCTTCTTGTGCCTGAACATAACCATCTTCAACATCATCGTGGATGTCAATTTATTCGATGTTATCTAATCCCTCTCTCTCATTTTGTTGGCCATCATTTTTTTTATCAGTATCCACTAATGCATCGTCAAATACATGCCTTAATCTTGGATCATAATGTATGACAAATATCCATTTCAGGTTCAAAATATCTTCATAGAAAAATACTTGCACATGAACGACAAACATATATTAGACGTATGTTATAAAAATTTTATTGATTAATAAACATATGTATATATTCACAATAAGCTATGAATTAATAGATTAATTATCACTACCACTTCTTGTTTGAGTTAAAAAAGTACCTGCTCACAATGAATTGGTAGAACATAAGGCTCCTTATCCTCCGATAGGAAGCACGGGGAATCTATAGAAAACAATCCACTATGGGTATCATGTCTTTGTGTCCCCTCAAATGCTTCATACCATCTACACTTAAAAATACAACATTTAAAATAGTGGTAATCCAACTCAATAATTTCTTGTATTTTCCCAACATATTATAGATTTCCTTCAATTATATTCTTATCTTTTGAGCTTGATTGATTGGATTCCTTGAATTCAACCATGATGCCACAATAGAAGGATTGTCTCTTTACATCCACACTTTCTACACAATAATATCGACCATATGCCCAAATTGCTAGATATTTCCTCGCCTATGAAAGACCATTTAGTTCAGTGAAAACACATATAATGATGAATATTTAAATAGTTAATTGTCTCAAAACTGTAAGGAAACAACATTTTGTAAAATTCCAACTATACTTTTCTTTCACATCCTCTAGACATGTTGATTTCATCTTTTGTTATGTTTAAATCTATACCTGCATCTTCTATTTGATTTTGACTTTTTTCAGTAACCCATTCTAGTGTGCAATATTTGCCCCATCCCCCAAGTAGATCAGTAGGAGGTGGAGTATTCCTTGATTTTGATCTCTTAAACTATCTCCTTGAGTCTAACACTTGTTCTCTCTTTTTATCATACAGATCAATCCATTTGTTAATAAAGTCCATGTGTTATAGAATGAACTTGTCAAGTATAGAACTTTCATCTACACCTATTACATGTCAAAATGTTTATTTTAAACTCCAAATGTCATGTTAATTTGAAAAATAAATTACAGAGTGGATTAATGATTGCAAGAAAAACAACCACACTCATCATGAATTTACTTACTAATTTCTACTTGAGCACAATTAGATTGTGGTTTTTCTCCATCAATAATATCCGATGCTCGTTCTTCATCCCAAAATCATGGCCCATCTTCAAAATACTTACCAAGGAATTCACACAGGAAGAAAAATACTTCATTCAATACATACCCTTCAGCCATGCAACCCTCTGGATGTGCCTTTTTTTGGACATATATTTTTAGAGTTTTCATATACCTCCTAAATAAAAACATCCACCTTGTTGATATGACACCCACCAATTCAATTTCATCGACTAGGTGTATAAATAAATGGACTCGTAGGTCCATTAAACTTGTAGGGAGCTCCTTCTCAAATACACATACAATTTCTGCAATTTCCTTCTTCCATTTTGGAACTTCACATTCATGGATCTCCTTGGAGGTCACCTATAATGCCCCGCCTCGTAACCCTAGAGGAATTTGCAACAACTACAAAAGCATGCAATTTTTTTAAAATTTAAAGTGCAATATTAACATGGAAGGTTCACTAACTATTGCAAACATCCTCTAAGGCACAAGACTAAGGTTACATCAAAACCCCATAACATAAACATAAATACATTCATAACATATGATAACTTACTAAACAAGAATTAAAGGTCATAGATTCAAAACCTTAAAATTTCATCACATAGATTAGATATACATCAAGATCCAAATGTTACATTAATTCTCAAATAAGGTTTACAACACTCATTCCCAGAATGAGGAAGATGATACATAAGATTTAAAAATTACATGAGACCTCCTCAAAAATAATTTGAGGAGTAAATTAAATATAAATGTCAATTGAAATAATACATCTTAAGAAAGTAACATATCCACTTGTACCACCATGAGCTCTCTAACTGGAAGATCTCTCCATCACGAATAGAAGCAAGGGGACCCAACGGAGTAAGGTGCACGTTCCACCCAACCAAGTGGTACCCAAAGGCCCACCCCCTCATGCTAGGATATAGTAACAAGGTTCCCTAGGCAAGACCTACTACCTCTAGACACATGCTAACACCAAACTAAACTTAACAAATCCTAGTAGGGCGGGTGCATGGAAATGGGTAACCATTTCATGGCCAAATTCAAAAAAAAGTTTTGAAAAGCAATAGCGTGAGCATGTTATAATGCGCTCATGTTATGGCTTGGTGTGCCAAGTGTGAGGCTCGGCAGCAACAAGCCAATAACGTGAGTGCATTATAACATGAGCGTGTTATAACATGCTCATGTTATTGCTTGTTAAAAGCAAAAAAAAAAAGAGAAATGTTGTCATTCTGATTTCGACTATTTTTTTCTTCTAGCCATGGCCAAAACCCCCATATTTTGTGCTTGCATTGTAGGAGGAGCCATTAAGTGAAATTCTTAACGAACAATTGCTATTTTTTTGCAACAATGGTACCATGATGATGGGGAGGTGTGAGAGGTAAGGATATTCTTCACCAACAATTGCGTTTTAGGTTGAATTTGATATATATTTGTTTGAATTTTTAGGAGATGAAAATCAACCCACAAACCCTCAAGATCCTCAACAAGAAGACCAGCCAAATCCTCAAGATCAAAATCAACCACAACAACAACCTCCTCCACCAATCAATCAACCCCCTCCTGGCACTCAACAAAATTTAATGAGTGAAATTGAGAATAACAAAAAGCAAATTGAGGATTTGATCAATAGGTTGAGTGATCTAAATGGTTCAATTGCAGAAAGAATGACCCTAGCAAATTGAACCATTATAAATGTTAGTTAGTGAAAAATAGAACCATTATTGATTCACGTAGTTTAATTTCTATTTGTATGGTTTATACAGGGCTTGAGCATGCTTGAGCATGGGCATGAGAATATTTTCTTCATGGAGAGAGATCATGAGATGGTAGTAAGTGATTATTTTGTCAAATATATCATTTTTTATAATGTAATTTCTATATATTCATGTCTTTAATTCTTATTGTAACAGTTAAAACTTCACCATGAACTAAACCCTAGGAGGAGGAGCAAGAGCACTCCTCGAGCATAGCAAAAATGAGTGACAGACCTATCACCATCCGATTGAAAAGGAAGGGGAGATAATTTATTTCTATAGCATGGAGATCAATGACTTTTGATTCTAGAGCCCTTTGTTTTATGCCCACATGGCATCTTTGTACATATTTTGTATTGGACATATTTGACATTCTATGCTTATATGGAATTCTCATATACTTATATCGACATATATTGATGTATGCCTACATGGCTATTTGGTTAATACAAATATCGTTTATCTATGGTGTCCATATTTTCATTCTAAATTGATGGTTCAGTAGATATGAGTTACATGTATTCAAGTGTATATTTTACAACTTACGTGTATACTTTGTGACTTACGTGTGTTCGAATGTATACTTTGTGGCTTATGTGTTTTCATGTGTATACCTTGTATTCGTGCATATACTTTGTATTAATTTGTGTATACCTCTTGAGGCTTACGTGTTTTTGAGTACTTGTGCTTCCCTTATTGACATGTACATGCTTGACTTATTCACGTGTATAATTATTAATTGGTTCACCCTAGAATTGATCATTGTTGTCCTTCATGGTTTGTCTTGAGTATTAATTGATTGATGCTAAACAACTTTATCTAAAAGAAAAAAAACACGTTTTCAATTGGTATTCCATGAAATGATTCATAAAAAGATTCCAATATGTTCTTGATGTGTCACCATCGAAAGATTTATATGTCAACTTTTTGCAATATTATTTCTTGTATACAAAATGGACTCGAGAGAAAGCAAGTTATAATTTATAATACAAATAATAAATGGACTCGATAATGTCCTAGACCCCCGAATAGGTCTATTTAACAAAGAAACATGCTCTCAATCACTCTTTGAATTGCAAAGCACCATTGGTGATGCAGAGTGGTTCAACCAAGTTATGATTTGACACAACTTCTCTCAAATATGCTCACTAAGACTCCAACATTCACCTGACTCAATATTGTAACTCAACTACCCAACCATGGAATTTATCCAACCAGACATGACCAAAACTTGGAGTAGACTTGGAAACCTCCCAGAATGAACAACCCAAATCAACACAACTCACCTTATGCTTGGGAACCACCTGTAACCTATCACTTCCAAACTAGGCCTCTTATTCCATGCAACCTAACCAACTAGGACAGTCAATAGAAGAACCACTCAAAAGGAATTAAGTAGACCAAGGACACTATTGCTAGGCATCTTATACCAATTCCCACAAGTCCTCAAAGGCCCATGTCTTGATAACAAAATTAAAAGCCATGACAAGCCAAAATAGAATGCTACAAGGTAGGCCTAACTAGGCTACTCCACAAAAGGAATCAAGTACCTTGGCTTACCCCAACACCCCTCAGCCACAAACAGGTTCTTACAACCTTTTCCAACACAATTCAAATGCTCCCAAGCACCCTTGTCACAAAACACTTATGAAAACAATCAAAAACCATATTTTACACAAAATCAGGCTTGTCACATAGAGATGTCAGGCCTAGAATGCCAAATATATCTCTTTCACCTTCAAGCCATTCTCTGAAACCAACATGGAATAAAAATATACATGGTACTCTAACTAATCCATGCCCTCAACTAACTAAAAACCAACTTTCAAAACAAGTAATCTTTGCATTTCAAATTTGTTGCTTTAAGAAACTTACAAATTTGCAAGTTTAGACTCCCCCAACCTAATGACTACAACTAATGACCTCTAAACCCACACAAATGGCTTAGAAATAGCCTTATTACATCAAAAAAACTTCATTCTTTCACACTCATATAAAAATTCACAAATTTTTCTTCAAAGGCTAAAAAGATAACTTCTAGTGCAAGATTGAAATTTTCACATTTTTTATCACTAGAACCAAAAGTCACCCTAAAACATACCTAATGGTCTTAATTTACCTTATTCAAGACAAAGAATGCTCAAAATACCCACAACAACCTATTGACCAACCTATTCACCATCAAATAATCACTAAAATCACTGAGCTAGACCTTCTTCATCAAATGGAGGAACAAGGTGTTGAGAAATTGTGTCTCAACTTCCAGATTGTTGCCTCAGAATTCAAGACTTGGTGAAAAATTGAAGTTTTCAGCCCTTTACCGCCAAACTGCACCTGGCTTAGTTATGCCCTTAACGCTTTACTACAGTGGTTTGGTTTTCCCCTGGCAATACCGTAGTGGCAGGCTTGGCGGTTATTGCCTTACCACGTGCGGTGAGTTTACTCACCGCGGTGATCGCGGTAGGCGGCTTGTTGCCTGCCTCGCCGGTCACCGCTTTATCACGGTCAGCAAAGGCCTTCACCATGGTGGCCATGATGAAGCTTCCAACAGTGGCCTAGTGGTTATCTCTCCATTGCAGGCGGTGAGTTGTCTCACCACGGTGGCCGCGGTGAAGCTACCTGAGGCTTGGTCGACGGTTACCACCGCACCGCGAGTGGTGGATCCTGTCATTGCGGTTTCTATGGTGAGAACACCAGTGGTGCTCCTGGCAGTTACCACTACGCCATGGTCGGTGAGCTTTCTCACTGTGGTGAATGCAATAAGACCGCCAATGGTCTAGCCGACGGTCACAGCCCTACCACGGGGTGGTCGGGTGGCCCTTGCGGTAGCACGATTTGACCGCCAACGGTCCCTCAGACTACTTACTACCATACCGCGGTCGAGTCAATTGTACTCGGTGGTAGCGCAGTAGATGGCTAGGTGAGCTCAGACGAGCTCACCGCTATACCGCGACTAGGTCGTGTTGACTTAGCGGTGGCGCAGTGGAGACAAGGAGAGCATAGATGAGCTCAGACTAGGTTTGACCGAGTTGAACTCAGAGTCAAATAAGATCAATGAATATTTGGTGGACACATGGTAGTTTGGCAACAACTTGATTGGCTAAAGGCCAATGTGGTAAAAGCAGTAATTGTAGGCCGATTTCAGCTGAGGACAGGAACCTAATTTGGGTGGTGAAGTTATTGTTGGGTGGCTCGATGCAATCTGTACAGATCGATTTCTTGCTTGAATGATCGATGCATGAACTTGGAAGCTGTGGGATTGGTTGAAAGTGTAAATGTGATGGATGACTTGGATAGTCAATGTGAAGTTGATGAACATATACATGTAGTTGGCAAGTCAAAGTATGAGACACAAAGAATTCATTGTATACTTTTGATAATAGTATTGTAACTGTGAGTTAATATCTTGAGGGTTGTTGTGAGCTGATCAATGAGTGAAGACTGAACATTGTATGTAATTGTTTATTACTGTAATATAATTGTCTTTGCTTGTTGTGGTGGGTTTTTTACCTAAAAAGGTTTTCCCACGTAAATACCTGTGTCAACTGTGAATGCTTATAATCTTTTACCTCTTTTATGTTGTATGGTTTTCATCTCAAGTAGTTTTAGAAACTATTAGAACTCATTTTTTCTCTTCTCCTATGTTGTATTAGTGTTAAGGGAATGTATTCCGCACTGTTGGGTCATTAGATCCATCCCTATTTTCCCTTCAAGTGGTACCAGAGCCTGGCCTATTGTGTTATCCTTGAGAGAAAGCTCAGTTTTTTGTGCTAATATTGTTTCAGTGGGAATTTTGCATTGTTATAACTTTTTTCTATTTGAGATGGCGAGTACATCAGGTAGAGTAGATATTGAAAATTTTAATGGTAGCAACTTTGAGTTATGGAAACTAAAAATGGAAGACTTTTTTGTGGATAGAGACCTCTAGTTAGTAGTGTTTGTAACTAAGTCACAAAGTGCGAAGCAAGAGGCTTGGGATCTTTCTGATAGAAAAGAAAGAGGTCTGATAAGATTGAGTTTGGATGATTTTGTACTCTTGAACATCCATGAGGAGCAATTTGCAGCTTCTTTGTGGAAGAATCTTGGTGATATTTATCAGGTAAATTCTCTGGTAAATAAGTTATTCCTGAGGAAGAAGTTGTACTCCTTGAAAATGGAAGAAGGTGCATCTATCATAGACCATATGAAATCATTTAACATGAGTGTTACTTAGGTGGCATCTGTAGGTGTAAAGACTGAGGAGGAGGATCGTTGCATGCTCCTATTGTGTTCATTACCTGATAGTTGGGATCATCTGGTGATGGCTATTGGAAGCAGAACCACTACATTTAAGATGGATGACGTGGTTGCTTCACTTTTGTCTGAAGAAATGCGAAGGAAGTCTTCTAAGATAGCCAAAGAGGCTCTTGTTGTTCGATGTAGACCAAAGGAGAAAGGAAAGAAGAAGACAAGAAGTCGAAATCCAAATCTGCAAGGAGATCAAAGTTTCCTAGTAAAAAGTTCAAGGTGAGATGTTGGAACTGTGGGCAACCTAGTCATATCCAAAAGGACTGTAAGGAGAAGAAGAAGAAGAATTCTGACAATGAATCTTCTCAAAGTGATGTAGACGCCTTCATTGCAGCAACCTTAACAACTCAAGCATCAGATGATGTCTGGCTAGTTGACTTAGGTGTGTCCTTTCACATGACATCCAATAGAGAATGGTTCTCTAAGTATGAGAAGTATGATGGTGGAAAGGTGTACCTGGAAAGTGATTCAACGCTGGAGATAGTTGGTAGAGGAAGAGTCAGAATTCAGTTTCCTGACAAGAGAGTCAAAGGTATTAGTGGCGTACTTCACATACCAAGTCTGACTCGTAATCTTCTTTCTGTCAGTAAGTTAAATGATGCTGGTGTAGAAGTTTCTTTCTCGAGTAGAGGATGTAAAATGGCTAGAGGTGCAATGGTGTTGACTAAGGGTGTTTGTACTAGCACTCTATATAAGCTAGATGTAGGTCCTATTCAATGTAATAGTGCCTCTGCAAAGTCAAGCAAATCAGTCCCTATAGAGAAAGATGAAGACACTTCTCTGTCTGCAAATTTTTTGGAGGTAAAACTCTTAGCAGAGAAGACTATGGTGTGGCATCATAGACTAGGTCACATTGGTGAGAAAGGTTTAAAAACCTTGAAGACTAAAAATCTCATAAAAGGGCTTGATGATTGTAACCTTGAGTTCAATTTTTGCGAACATTGTATCTATGCAAAACAAAACCGTGTTTCATTTTACTCTAGTCCTCATAAATTTTCAAGCTACTGGATTATGTTCATTCTGATGTACTTGGTCCAGTTAATGTTCCTTTGTTATCAAAGTCTATATATTATGTTTCTTTTATTGATGATTGTTCGAGAAGGGAATTTGTATACTTTTTTAAAAGTAAATCAGAAGTGTTCAGTTAGTTTAAATAATTTAAATCTTTGGTAGAAAATCAGATGGAAAGGAAAATTAAATGTTTGAGGATAGACAATGGCAGTGAATTTTGTTCTGTAGATTTTGAAAGGTATTGCACTGATCATGGAATTAAAAGGCATAAGACAACGCCTTACACTCCACAACATAATGGAGTTGTTGAAAGGTTGAACAAGACAATGATGGAAAAGGAAAGGAGTGTGCTGAGTGGTGCTGGTCTGGAGCATAAGTTCTAGGCTGAGGCTATGGCTACAACATGTTATCTAATAAACCGATCTCCTTGCTCTACTCTTGTTGATAAGACACCTTTGAAAGCATGGTCTTGAAAGAATCCCTCTCTCAGGAATGTCCATTTCTTTGGCTGTGAGGCATATGTTTATGTGCCAAATGAAAAGAGATCTAAATTGGATAACAAGGCTATCAAATGTATTCTCATCAACTATGGAGCTGGTGTGAAGGGATACAAGATTTGGAACCATGTTACTAAGAAGGTTTTGTACAGAAAAAGTGTGATATTTTGTGAGCTGAAACCTTCAGTAAGTGATCAACAACTTGATATAGATCAAAGTGAAAAGAAGAAGGATGCAGTTGAAATTCCCCAAACTCTAGAAAGGGAAGAGCTGCATGGTGTACCTGAGACTGAGGAGAGCTCAAGAAGCTCTGGAAGTTCTGATGATGAAGAACCACAACCTTAGCCTGTAAGGAGATCTACACGAGAAAAATGGCAACCTAAAAGGTATGGTTTCTCATTGTTAAATTCAAACTGTGTCTATGCCTTAATTACTAGCATCGATGAGCCTAGGACTGTAAAAGAAGCAATCAACATGTATGATTCAAATTCTTGGCTGGAAGCCATGAATGAAGAAATGGATTCATTGAAGAAGAATGAAACCTAAGATTTGGTACCATTGCCAAAAGGATGAAATCCTGTTGGGTGTAAGTGGATATTCAAAAAGAAGACATGCATTGATGGAAGTGTTGAGAATTATAAGGCGCGTCTGGTTGCAAAGGGATTTTCCCAAATTGAGGGAATTTATTATGGAGAGATTTTTTCCCCTGTAAAAAAGCTGACATCCATCATATTTTTTTTGTCATTTGCAGTTGTGTATGACTTTGAAATTGAGTAGATGGATGTGAAGACAATATTTCTCTTTGGTGAGTTGGAAGAAGAAATTTATATGTCCAAGCCTGAGCATTTTGTTGTAAAAGGTAAAAAAAATCTAATCTATAAGTTAAGTAAATCTTTGTATGGTTTGAAGCAATCTCCTAGAATGTGGTACCAGAAATTTGACACATTTGTGTTGTCTATGGGATTTGTAAGATCAAAATTTGATCATTGTGTTTATCATAAATATGAGAATGATCGTGTGATTTTTATTACACTGTACGTGGATGATATGTTATTCATAGGAAATAACAAGACTATGATTTCTGATCTTAAATCTCAGTTGTCTGCAAAGTTCAAAATAAAGGATCTTGGTGCAGCTAGGTATATTTTGGGAATGGAGATAACCAGGGACAAAACAAGCAGAAAAATTTGGGTAAGTCAGAGTAAGTATGTGAACACCATTCTGGAGAGGTTTTGAATGATTTACTACAAGCAACTAGTTGTTCTAGTCATGTAGGGAACAAAACTATCTATTGAAGACTGTCCAAAATCTGTGACTAATATGGAGGACATGACTAGTGTGCCCTATGCAAGTTTTGTTGGCATTTTGATGTATGTGATGGTCTGTAGAAGACCAGACATTGCCCAAGCAGTGGGAGTTCTAAGCCGATTTATGGAAAATCCAGGAATATCACATTGGGATGTTGTGAAAAGAGTGTTTAGGTATTTGAAGGGAACTTTAGATTATGCTTTGTGTTACCATGGAAGTTTGGTTGCATCATAGAGGACTCTTAGCATTCAAGGATATATTGATTCTGATTAGGCAAGGGACATTGACAGCAGGCGATCCACTAGTGGATATATATTCATGCTTAATGGTGGAGCAATCAGTTGGATTAGCAAGCGATAGGCTGTAGTTGCTTTATCCACGATAGAGGCAGAGTACATGGCTGCAACTCACGCCTACAAGGAAGTAGTTTGGCTAAGGCATTTGTGTTTAGACATTGGATTTAATGTAGGAAAAATCACAATTTTCTGTGACAGTCAGAGTGCCATTTGTTTGGCAAAGAATCTGACTTTCCATGCCCGGACAAAGCACATTGATGTGTAGTTTCACTTCATGAGGGACATGGTGGAAGATGGAAGAGTCTGTCTTGAAAAGGTTGACACTTTGAAGAATGTTGCAGATGCTTTGACAAAGCCCATGAGCATAGACAAGTTCAAATGGTGCACAGAATCTATGGGCCTTGGGGCCCATGACAGTCAACAATTTTTCAAAGTCTGGAGGAAGCTGGAATTCTTTACCAAGTGGGAGCTTGTTGAGAAATTATGTCTCAACTTCTAGCTTGTTGCGTCAAAATTCAAGACTTGGTGAAAAATTGAAGTTTTTCAGCCCTTTACTACCATACCGTGCCTAGCTTAGTGTCCTTACCGCTTTACCACAATAGTTTGGTTTGCCCCTGGCGGTACCATGGTGACAGGCTTGGCGGTTGCCGCCTTACCACGTGTGGTGAGTTTACTCACCATGGTGATCATGGTAGGTGGCTTGCTACCTGCCTTGTCGGTCATCGCGGTTGTCACAATGAAGCCTCCAACAGTGGCCTAGTGGTTACCGCTCCACCACAGGCGGTGAGTTATCTCACCGCAGTGGCTGTGGTGAAGCCACCTAAGGCTTGGTTGGTGGTTATCATCGCACCGCAAGCGGGGGCTCCTCTCACTGTGGTGTCCGTAGTGAGACCGCCATCGGTGTTCCCGATAGTTACCACTCCACTACGGTCGACGAGCTTGCTCACCGTGGTGGCTGCGATAAGACCGCCAGCAGTCATCGCCCTACTGCGAGGTGGCCTGGCAACCCCCACGATAGCATAGTTTGACCACCAACAGTTCCTTAGACTGCTTACCGCCATACCACGGTCAAGTTGATCAGACTTGGTGGTAGCGTGGTAGATGGCGAGGTGAGCTCGGATGAGCTCACTGTCATACCTTGATTGGGTTGTGTTAACTTAGCCGTGGCACGGTGGAGACAAGGAGAGATCGGATGAGCTCGGACTAGGTTTGACCGAGTTGGACTTGGAGTCACATGAGATTAGCGAATAGTTGGTGGGCACGTGGTAGTTTGGCAACAACTTGATTGGCTAAAGGCCAATGTGGTAAAAGTAGTAATTGTAGGCCGATTTTAGCTGAGGATAGAAACCCGATTTGGGTAGTGAAGTTATTGTTGAGTGGCTCGATGCAATCTATGCAAATTGATTGCTTGCTTGAATGATCGAATAACCTGGAAGCCATGGGATTGGTTTAAAGTGTAAATGCGATGGATGACTTGGATAGTCAATGTGAAGTTGATGGACATGTACATGTAGTTGGCAAGTCGAAGTATGAGACATAGAGAATTCATTGTGTAGTTTTGATAAGAGTATTGTAATAGTGAGTTAATATCTTGAGGGTTGTTGTGAGCTAATCAGTGAGTGAAGACTGAACATTGTATGTAATTGTTTATTACTGTAATACAATATTCTTTGCTTGGTGTGGTGAGTTTTTTACCTGAAAAGGTTTTCCCACATAAATACCTTTGTCAACTATGAATGCTTATAATTTTTTATCTCTTTTATGTTGTATATTTTTCATCTCAAGTAGTTTTAGAGGCTATTGGAACTCATTTTTTCTCTTCTCCTTTGTTGTATTAGTGTTAAGGGAAAGTATTCCGCACTGTTGGGTCATTAGATCCATCCCTATATTCCCTTCACAAGGTGCTCTACACCAATGATCATACACTTTTTGTGAAGAATACTTAGACTTCTCAACCATCATTTGTATGTTTCTCTTTTCCATTTTTTTGCATGCCATCATAAGGGATCAATTTAGTTGAATGCAACTCGGATCAACTCTATGTGTTTGGGTGCAAAAGAGGACCATGCCTAGCAAAAAAATACATATAGGGATGCATTGGAGTAGTTGGTTTGGTCACATGAATTACAAAACAAAAGTTGCACCACTTTGCAACTTTACACTGCTTCCATTTGACACTTTTTCCATCAAGTGAAAATTTTCTGCAATGGAAAAACCACTTCGAGAGCCAAAACCGAGAGAGTTTTTTGTAAAGGGGCCCAACACAATCTTGTAGGATCAGACGAGAAGTTTCTAAGCATCACGGTATTCGAGTAATAGCATGCTAAAGTTTGCAACCATTTAGCACTTTGGACCGTTAAGGGATCGATCTAGTTGAATGTACCTCAGAGCAATTCCGTGTGTTTAGGTGTGAAAGAGGACCATGCCTAGTGTAGACATACCTATTTTTATGCATTGGAACATTTCACTTGGTCACACGAGTTGCAAAACGAAAGTTGCACCAATTTGCAACTTTGCACTGCTTGCATTTGATGCTTTTTCTACCTAGTGAAAATCCGTCGCCACGGGAAAACCACTCCGAGATAGCCAAAACCGAGAGAGATTTTTGTAGAGGGGCCCAATAGGATCCTGTAGGATTAGATGAGAAGTTTCTAATCATCACGATATCTGAATAATAGCATGTTGAAGTTTGCACCCAATTTGCAGTTTGGACCTTTAAGGGATCGATCTAGTTGAATGTAGCTTAGAGCGATTCCGCGTGTTTGGGTGTGAAAGAGGACCATTCCTAGCATAATCATACCTATTCGAACATTTTGGAACAGTCTGCTTGGTCACATGAGTTGCAGAGCGAAAGTTGCATCACTTTGCAACTTTGAACAACTTGAATTTGTCACTTTTTCCATCAAGTGAAAATTCGTCACCACGGGAAAAAACCACTCTGAGATAGCCAAAACCGAGAGAGGTTTTTGTAGAGGGGCTCAATGCAATCCTGTAGGATTAGATGATAATTTTCTCAGTGTCACGGTATTTGAATAATAGCATGCTAAAGTTTGCAGCCATTTTGCACTTTGGACCCTTAAGGGATCAATCCAGTTGAACGTAGCTCGAAATGATTCCACATGTTTGGGTGTGAAAGAGGACCATGACTAGCATAAACATACCTATTTTAATGTGTTGGATCATTCCACTTGGTCACATGAGTTGCAAAGAAAAATTTGTACCACTTTGCAACTTTGCACAACTTGCATTTGACACTTTTTCCATCAAGTGAAAATCCATCACCACGAGAAAACCACTCCAAGATAGCCAAAACTGAGAGAGGTATTTTTAGAGGGGCCAATGCAATCCTATAGGACTAGATAAGATGTTTCTAAGAATCACGGTATCTGAGTAACAACATGCTAAAGTTTGCAGCCATTTAGCACTTTGGACTCTTAAGGGATCGATCTGATTGAACATAGCTCAGAGTGATTCTGCGTGTTTGTGTGTGAAAGAGGACCATTTCTAGCATAAAAATACCTATTCAGATGTTTTGGAATAGTTTTCTTGGTCACACGAGTTGCAGAACAAAAGTTGCACCACTTTGCAACTTTGCACTACTTGCATTTGACGTTTTTTCATCAAGTGAAAATCCTCCGCCACGGGAAAACCACTCTGAGATAGCCAAAACCGAGAGAGGTTTTTGTAGAGGGGCCCAACACAATCATGTAGGATTAGATGATAATTTTCTAAGCATCATGGTATCTGAGTAACAACATGATGAATTTTAAAGCCATTTAACACTTTGGACTCTTAAGGGATTGATTTGATTGAACTTAGCTCAGAGCGATTCCACGTGTTTGGCTATGAAAGAGGACCACTCCTAACATAAAAATACCTATTCGGATGTGTTGGAATAGTTGACTTGGTCACACAAGTTGCAGAACAAAATTTGCACCACTTTACAACTTTGCATTGCTTGCATTTGACAATTTTTCCATCAAGTGAAAATTCGCCACCACGGGAAAACCACTCCGAGATAGCCCAAACCGAGAGAGGTTTTTGTAGAGGGGCCCAAAAAAATCTTGTAGGATCATATGAGAAGTTTCTAAGTGAAAGGAAATAATTTTATGGGGTTTGTGTTGCTGCCCCTATAGATTTTGATGGAAAAGGGCATGAAAAATGAGGCTTCACCCTAGGGTTTGATAACTCCACCTTTAGCAAAAAATCCACCTTTGTTTCTTGAATTACCCTACATAAATAAACACACACACACACACCTAAAACATCCTAATACTAACTTACTCCATTGATCTAAACTATCAAATTCGGTGGAGTAGTCATTATTGGTTTACAAAGAGAGTTCAGAAAAATCAATTCAAACTAATGATAACTCAATGGATACCCTCCTAAATAGATACAAATGAGAGATACCTCACTATTCTATCTTAAACAACAATATTCAAGGCATTAAACTATTGTACAGGTCGTAAAAGTTAATGAACAACTAGAAAAACTCATAAAATCACTAAAATAGGGACTTTATTGATTGTAAATATTCAAGAATACAGAAGATCTTTGTTTTTCTCAACATTACATGCTTTATATCATTTCTCTAATCACCTAATGACCTCTTTGACAATTTTAATACATTACATATGACATTTACATGACCTTTTTCACATTGTTTAAATTTCAAAAAAAATTATTTTGTAAATTTGCCTATTGAAGGCATTTACATAACAAGGTGCTATTACACCAAACATGAACTCCAAAATTATAGTATTTGAGTAAATCTCATTACAAGTAAATCTTGTTATAATTCCTTAGGTACTTCGTTCTCATAGATATTTTACAATTTCACTCATACATTTGAGATTCTCTTTAAATGTCTACATCATAGGTGCTCATTATGAGACGAATATCAATTGAGTATCTTGAGATTCCCTCGCTAAGCTTCACACATTCATTTATAATGGCTTGAAATCAGAATTGAGATTTTTCAAGATCATCAAAATAAGGATGTTGCATTTCTTTTTTGGCTGAGATTCTATTTGATGTCTCATAAATCAACATTTTTTGCAACGAGAGATCGATTAATTTTTAGTATTTTGCTTACAAACACGCAAAGTAAAAGAGAAAAAGAAAGAGCATCCAAAATGGAAATGAAATAAAAATAGATGGAAGGCACTTACAGATAGGCATGCAGGTCTCACAACTTAGTCACTCCTGCTCATACATCTTCATTGGGAATTCCAACATACCTATTGCACACAACACCTCTCATGAATCAAAAATTGAGTAAGTCGAAATTTTAGATGCTCTTATAATGTCTACATTATAGCTGCTCACGATAAGGTTAACTTCAAATGAATAACTTGAAACTCTCTCACCAATATTTGCACACACTTTTCTAATGGCTTCAAATCATGATTGAGATTTTTCAAGATCATCAAAATAAAGATGTTGCATTGCTTTTCTAGCTAACATTCTCTTGGATGGCTCATATATCTGCATTTTTTGCAAGGCGACACCAATCACTGTTTAGTAGGTTACTTAAAAATAGGAAAAGTAAAAGAAGATGATAGAATTGGAATCAAATAAATTAATGTGCATACAAGTATAAATTAATAATAACCAATGTGCATATATACTTACAAATTATTCCAACGAACCATCTGGGTCTTCTCTACTCTTTATTGTGTCTACCCCCATATTTGGAAATTCTTCTTTGAAAGGCTAAATGAGACCGCATTATGTCAACTATTTGTTGAAATGATGTGGGGTGTAAAGTATAGGAACATCATGAAGACTCTTGGGTTGAAAACATCAAATGAATCGAGTGAAGACACTATTGTAAAGAATATAATTGATGCTTATGAGAGTGTGGGTAGGACCTCACTCTCAAAAGATGGTAGTGTCACCCGATGTGTCATTACATTTAATTTGGTAAGCTATCCAAAAAAAATATTTCATCTCATTAGAAAGACGAGTGAACAAATAAGAATTAGTAAAAAACTTTATCAAGAGCCATTCAAAAGTGACAAAGAATTGAGGGCACTAATTCAAATGAATTATGGGCATTCTCAGGGAGACTATCATGAAAAAATAAGTTGTCAAAGCCTGGAGAACACTAATTGAAGAGTATTGGAAGAATAACACAAGGCCATCTCTGAATCAAAGGGATGTGGTAAGAAGGAGAATCGGTTGTCGGAATCGTGAGCCACATCCAAAGCATTTTTTGGATATGACTCAAACCCAATTTTTTCGTAACTTTGAAAATGATTATCCTAAAATTAGTATTTCTCAAAGATTTTTTGAAACGATTAAACCTTTTTATGTCAAGATAAATCACACACACACACTACTTGTTGTTGTAGACTACATATCGAACTTTGTAACCATTATGATGTTTATCATTCTATATGTTTAGATTTTCATACTAACGATGTTTTGGAGGATTGTGGCATAGAAGCCCCACGAAAATATTCAAGAGAGTTCTTATCAAAAAAATTATGTGAAATAGAGGATGGCCCGATATTCTACAAGAAATCATGCTTGGATGGTTCATGCGAGCGTTGTGGTGGTTTCTAGCGTATGCCAGTATGTCAACATATGGAAAGCATAGATGAGGTGGGAAAAAAACTAGTAGAGTACATGAAGTATAAAACAATGGCATATGCTACAAAAGATGGATCTCAAGAAAAAAAATGTGATTTGGTTATTGAGAAGATTCTAGTGTACTAGTTTATATCCATACTTCATGAAAATATACTATCTGAGTATGCAATGCATACACATAGAGCCTAATGGCTGGACACACAATTCAAGCTATGCAAGGACACCTTTCCAATTGGCAGCATAGTATTAGTGGTTGAATTTTCAAAGAACTACACCCTACAACCACATCGTGAGGTGTAGTCACAGTATTACAACTCCACATAGGTTTCAATATTTGTGCACATAGCATTCATTCATGCATCTAATAGTGCAGATGACCAAAGGAAGGTATTGAGGGAGTACCACTTTTACATTAGTGATGATTGCACACATTCTCCAGAGTTCATGCAAGGTTTCTTCCAGATGTTCTATAGTGGTTTGTCTTAAAGGGGCATAGCATATGACTAACATATAATATGGTCAGATAACTATGTAGCATAGTTCAAGAACTCACACATGTTCTACTGATTGTGCAAGATGCATGTCATTATAGGTGTTCATCATATGGGGAACTTTAGTGAGTCCGAACATGCAAAGGGGGAGCATGATGGTGCGGGAGCATGTGTGAAAAGAGTATTAGCATGAGAAGATTTAAAGCATATAGACATTGAAAAGTTGACAAATGTAAAATCAATCGTCGAGTGGTGTAATGCTTCGATGGGTCCAGGTAATGAAAGTATGTCTTCAGTTCATAGATTTTTTTGGTTGATGGATGATACTAACATTGCACCATATGAGGACTATTTTACACTAACAGGATCGAGTGAGGTACACTCTTTCCTTAGCTCAAATGCAGGTTCATGGAGTATTGATACACGAAAGATGGCATTCTTTTGTTCTTCATTTACAATGCAAGCCTGGAATGATTGTGAGTCAGGGGAGTGGGTTGACAAATGGTTGATAAGTTATCTTAGCCCACTTCACATGCATCACCCTCCGATGACATTGGAACTAAGACACATGGAATTATCAGTCGACTTTGACCATGTATCATATCTAGTTCAACTAGGTGATATATCTACTTTCTTAGTTGTTGAAATTCCATATCGTTATCTTACTTTGTACTGTATTCGTAATGTTGACTAATTTGAAGAGGTTTTCTACACATATCAATGCAAGGTATGTTTATGCAATTATTGTAGATGAAGACAATGAAGAGGGAACAAAATATTACTTGTGTCATTGTGTTGAGGCCAAAAAGAAATTGGAGGCCCTAGTTATAGATGGAGAAAACATCGAATATCCTACAAGCTCATTTGTGGTTACTGGAATGTGGCTTAGAAGGTACCCACATTCGAGTGTTAAAAATTGGTTGTTTCAGGACTTTGACACGTATCGTAAGATTCTTCATTACTTTAACCTTGTCATGGCATCCAATGTTCATTTGACCAAATATGGGGGTAGACCTTTAAACCTGGATTTGAGCTAAGGAAAGAGTGTACCTCACTCGATCCTGTTAGTGTACAATAGTCCTCATATGGTGCAATGTTAGTATCATCCATCAACCAAAAAAATCTATGAACTGAAGATGTGCTTTCATTACCTAGACCCATCGAAGAATTACACCACTCGACAATTGATTTTACATTTGTCAACTTTTCACTGTCTATATCCTTTAACTCTTCTCATGCTAATACTCTTTTCACGCATGCTCCTGCATCATCATGCTCCCCCTTTCCATCCCTGGACTCACCAAAGTTCCTCATATGATGAACACCTATAATGACATATATCCTGCACAATCAGTAGAACATGTGTGAGTTCTTGAACTGTGCTACATAGTTATCTGATCATATTATATGTTGGTCATATGCTATGCCCCTCTAAGCCAAACCACTATAGAACATCTGGAATAAACCTTGCACGAACTCTGGAGAATGTGTGCAATCATCACTAATGTAAAAGTGGTACTCCCTCAATACCTTCCTTTGGTCATCTGTACTATCAGATGCATGAATGAATGCTATGTGCACAAATATTGAAACCTATATGGAGTTGTAATACTGTGACTACACCTCATGATGTGGTTGTAGAGTGTAGTTCTTTGCAAATTCAACCACTAATACTATGCTGCCAATTGGAAAGGTGTCCTTGCATAGCTTGAATTGTGTGTCCAACCATTAGGCTCTATGGGTATGCATTGCATACTCAGATAGTATATTTTTAGGAACTATGGACATAAAGTGGTACACTGGAATCTTCTCAATAACCAAATCACACTTTTTTTCTTGAGATCATCTTTTGTAGCATATGCCATTGTTTTATAATTCATGTACTCTACTAGTTTTTGTCCCACCTCATCTATGCTTTCCATATGTTGACATATTGGCATATGCTAGAAACCACCGCAACGCTCGCATGAACCATCCAAGCATGATTTCCTGTAGAATATTTGGCCATCCTCTATTTCACATAATTTATTTGATAATAACTCTCTTAAAGATTTTGGTGGGGCTTCTATGCCACAATCCTCCAAAACATCGTTAGTATGAAAATCTAAACATATAGAATGATAAACATCATAATGGTTAGAGAGTTTGATATGTAGTCTACAACAACAAGTAGTGTGTGTGTGATTTATCTTGACATAAAAAAGTTTAATCATTTCAAAAAATCTTTGAGAAATACTAATTTTAGGATAATCATTTTCAAATTTACGAAAAAATAGTGTTTGAGTCATATCCAAAAAATGCTTTGGATGTGGCTCACAATTCTAAAAATCGATTCTCCTTCTTACCACATCCCTTTGATTCGGAGATGGTCTTTTGTTATTCTTCCAATACTCTTCAATTAGTGTTCTCCATGCTTTGACAACTTATTTTTTTGTGATAGTCTCCCCGAGAATACCCATAATTCATTTGAATCAGTGCCCTCAATTCTTTTTCACCTTTGAATGGTTCTTGATAAAGTTTTTCTAATAATTCTCGTTTATTCACTCGCCTTTCTAATGAGACGAAATCTCTTTTTTTGACAACTTACCAAAATAAATGTAATAACACATTGGGTAACATTACTGTCCTTTGAGTGTGAGGTCTTACCCACACTCTCATAAGCATCCATTATATTCTTCACAATAGTGTCTTCACTCAATTCATTTGATGTTCTCAACCCAAGATTCTTCATGATGTTCCTATACTTTACACCCCGCATCATTTCAACAAATAGTTGACATCTTGCGGTCTCATTTAGCCTTTCAAAGAAGAATTTCCAAATCTTATCATCATATCTTCTACAAGTGCGTGTTGGAATCTTACCTTCCATGTGGTGCAAAATATCCTTGTCAATATTAATCAAATACTTTGGATTTCTATGCAAAATTCGAGGTGGTGTTCTCCTAGGTACATACATCTCAACATTAGGAATTTCATCAATATTTAATTGAGGTGGGCTAGATTGCATACCTTCGACTGAGGGTGGAGAAGTAGACATACCTTGAGGTTCACATGGGGATGATGGCATACCTTCTTCATCAAATCCGAGTGATTATGTACTCTCAACTTGAGTTGTGCTGGATGGTGTCCAACAATATTCAGTTGCGGTAGATGGTTTCCCTCCATATTCACTTACAGTAGATGGTGTCCCTCCATATTCACTTGTAGTAGATGGTGTCCCTCCATATTTTCTTGTGCTTAATGGTGTCCCTTCATATTCACTTGTCATAGAGGGTGTTTCTCCAACTACGGTATCTTAATATGTCTTACCATGATGCTTTCACATTCGTTCCTTTTGTGCTGCCAATTCCTTTTCTCTTTTTATGGTTGAGGTTCCTCTTCAATTGGCTTTATTTTTCCAATCGTTTCTTCTTTCTTTTTTTTTTCATGATATGTCACCATCCAAACTCTCTCTTTTTCTTTGAAGGTTTCCTTCTCTTCGTCTGTTAGTTTCCTCTTTGTCTTTTCCTTCAGCATGGTGGATAATTTTATCTGTAGCATGGACAATCATACAAAATGTCAATTTATGTCATATATATGCATACAAAATATGGAAGCATGCATGGTGCGGGAGCACCATTGAATGAAAATTGTCAATTCAAGAAGTTGTTGTCTAGGATTTAGGAAAAAATTGACGCAAAGAATTATTTAGAAGGTTTGAAGGAAGATAATCAATAAATAGGTGAGGGAATGTTGTTTGTGTGTAGGGGAGGTCTAAAAGGGTGTTGGGCATGAAGCCCTAGAGTTAGATTTTGAATTTTCCATGATATTTCGAGTGGTTTTGATATGCTAAAGTGTGTTTTGCATTGGGGCAGTGTGTTTTCTTGTTAAATTGAGTTTTTGCAGACCATTTTAGGCCTGTTTGAAGTATTCATAAGATTGTGTGAGGGTTGGATGTGTGTTTTTCAATAAACCACTAGTTTCTTGGGTAAAAAGGAGGGATTTTGGTGCATGTGAAGATGGGTAAAAGCAATTTTATTGTTGTTTTTTAGTCTAATATCTTGATCTATGTTAAATAAGGTCTATGTATTTAGTTAGTTGGCTTGACATTTGCAAAACAATGCATTTTTGGCAAAGTTGCCAAGAGATAAGTTAGTTAAGAAGTTACAAAAAAAGTTAGATACATTGGGGGAGTTGAGTTTGAAGGGAAAAAAGATAAATATCATGTAAATTCTTAAATGGAGGCTTATCTTCAATATTTGAATCAAATCAAATAAAGGAGTTCTTTGATTTTTGTGATTTTCCTGTGTTTTCCTATGTTCTTTCTCTATGTACGGACCCGTATAGGTGTGTGATGCCTTTAAGGTTTGGGAGATAATTTATGCATGACTTAATCTTCACTTGAATAAGGTTTGGTTTCTTAATACCATTTTAGAAGAGATTTTCAATCATTTGTCCAAGTCTTAATACCCGTACTAGGCTGGCTAGAGCACATTTCTATGTGAAAGTAAATAACCATGATGGTGATTTTGAAAAATAATGAGTGTAATGGAATTGTGAGTGTTTTATATGTTTTTTCAAAGGTATTGGAAGGTGTTTGGACCCTTGGGAGGAATAGGAGAGGCTTGGAGATCTGAAATCCTTGAAAACCCATGTTTTTGCTTGTGTTTTGGAGGGTTTCTTGGGACAGTAGGGTAATGACCTTATGTGGGAAAATTAATGATGAAATTGGTGGTTTGGTATCATGAAAACTGACTTTTCTTGGTGTTTGAGTGGAAAAATCATCTTTAAAAGGTACTTCCTTTGCAAATTCAAGGTAATTGGGAAGCCTTTTGCTAGGTACATTTATTGGAAGTCAAACATAGTCCAAAGAAGTCACCCTTGGTTCTAATGTATGTTGTGTGCCTGGAATCAGGTTGATGTAGAGTGGTGGGAACCCAATATAAAAAAAATCATAGATTCTCTCAAATATTCGAACCTAGACATCAACCTTCAATTGATGCAATAGGACAACATGGTTACCTATCAACCATGACTCTTCATTATGAATCCAAATTGAAATTTGATGCAGGAAAAGAGTGTCAACACCTTCAAGATTTCAAAATCTTGAAATTCAACCACCTACAATAAGAAGATCAAACAAACTCTTCTAAAAGCCACTTTTGACCCAAAATTGCCTTGTAGGCTTCACAAACCAGTTTTAGGAATTTTTCTCACAAACCTCCCAAAACACTTGTAAAAGAAATGATTGATATAGATATACATTTCAGTGGTATGAGACATAAAAAATCCACATACTACTCTTTTAAGACACTTTTCTCAAAATGACAAATTTCACTATTTTAGGGCCCAAATTAGCCAATTTTACGAAGGAACCCCCTCAAGAACCCACCACCAAGCCTCCATGACTGAAAAAATTCTTATCTTAGGTTTCCAAATTAACAATTATCAAGGTTTGAGGAACCCAAGTACTCATTCCATCAACAATTTTCAAAACCCTCTCTAGAACCTAGGAAACAAGGGTTTTTAGGCCTCCCTATTGAAACTCTATCTTCCACAAATTCCCAATTCAAACCAAATGCCCAGAAACCTCTGTATAGGTCCCCTCAAGCTTAAGGAACCCTAATATTCCCTATGGAAATGATTTACCCCTCTTTCTTAGGTCTGTACCATTGTTTTCTATGAGAAAATAGGGTATTTCACCTTAAACTAGCATCATTCATGAGGAAAATTTAAACTTGTTCTTCTCGACTCCTAAGAAAATCCTAAGTACATCCTACATGGTCACCCCACCAATTCATAGAGAGAAAAATAGGTGGGAGGTCATCTAAGACATTAAATTTCCCTCAAACCCTTGACTGTCCAAGAACCTGGTTTCTAGAAATTTATGAATTCCAAGCATGAAGTTCAATTAAAACCTCTTCAAAGGGAGCCAAATGAAATTATGAACATTCATTTATGGAATAATATCAATTTCACACCATTAATAAGCTTGTACAGCCCGTACAGGGCCTACAAAGACACAAAAAGCAATGAGATCTTCATAAAAACAATGTAAATGCAAGTTTATTTCTTATTCAAACTCCACCAACCTTTTGAACAAGGCCATAAGAGGTTTTTAAATACAATTTTAGGCGCTTCTCCAACTGATCCGTGTCCATAACCAACGTATAACCACCTGTTAACTACCAAGACCTTCATTTGTCTTAAAAATTGCTAACGTTGAAAACTTTTTCTAAATAAGCAACATTATGCAACTTTGTTGTCTAAGACACCTAAGACCATTCAAACACCTTTATTTCATCCCTCATACAACTTCTATACTCTTGTCTTGCACTTCCATTTACAATTTGAATAATTTTCCTTCAAAGATTATATTGAAAAATTGACAATTTTTTGAAGCAAGAGTGCATACTTGCACATTTGATCACCAAACTCACAAAATCCCTAAATACATGAAATATTGGTCTATTTAGACCTTATTTTCAATAAAAGTTATGAAAAATCATCTAAAAACTCTTGAACTCACCCAAATACCTTAAGACAAACTGTCACCAAAGTAGATTTTGAAACATGGTTGTAGGTGCCCTTGCACCACGGGTCTGGAATACTGCTAGGGGAAGCTTGCTCAAAGGATGAATTTTGTTGAGATATTTGGAATGTGTATTTGGTTTATTTCAATCAATAAAATTTTTATTATAGTGTCTTGGATGTTTGGATAAAGATTGGTAGTTACCTTCCTTGATTTTTTGTTATTTTTCCATGTAAGTTGCAGCATTGAGTTCTTCAATTAGTGAATCATGAACGAAATGTTTGGTTCTGAGTTTATAATTAGTTTTATGCCATGTTAAAATTAATTTTATGATGGTTAATCTATTTTTGAATTTGAAAAAGAGTTGAAGCCAAGTTCTAATGTTTTGTGGAAATATGAAATCAAGTGAAATTAAAGGATTTTGATGAAAAGATGACTGAGTTTGTTGGTTGATCTTCTTCAATTTAATTTAGGGTCAAAAGTACCCTTGATGATTTGTGGATCCTACATCAAGTTTAAAATGGTAATTGGAAAGTGTATGTAATTATGTAATTAAAAATGTGCATTGACAACCTAAGGTTATAATGACAAACAAACAATGATCAACATGGAATATGAAAAATAAAAAAAATGAAAGCAATTCATAATAGAATGAAAGAAAATGTGTAAATACTTCACATACCTTACAAACTAGACTTTCAAATGGAGGAGTTCAACCCAATTACGTAGCCTTAGCTTCTTCTTTCTTCAAACTCCACAACAATTTGACTTTTTTAAAAGCTTGTTCCCCTCCAAAATTCAATTGTATATCAATTTTCAATGGAATTCAAGAATATATCTTTCAACGTGGAAACTCTTTTATTTCATGCAAAGGTGGTAGAAAGATCATGGAAAAGGTGGTGGAATGTGAATAACTTGCTTGCACACTTCACAACATCATCAAAAAGATACTTTTTGTCAGAGCAAGTGCAGAACCAGGAGAATATGCAGAATGTGGGCCTTGACATCATGCGTATATTGAGTTTTTTTTACCTTTTTTAGTGGAGAAAAAAATGCGCTCGCGTTATAATGTGAGCACATTATTTCTTGCTAAAACGGAAACATCTCTACTTCAAAACGTGCTCGCATTATATGAAATATGGTTTTTTAATAGAGTTATTTTCTCCCTCTTTGTTTATACCCTCTATCCTTATTGTATATCTCTCCCCTGTACCCTTATAGTAGAGGAGATATAGGTGAGTGTCTGTGTGTGTGTGTGGGAGAGAGAGACAAAGAGGAAAAATATATAGTAGAGAGGGAGGTAGGGTTCAGCGTATAATGGTTTTAGGATTTAAGGGGTCAGGGTTAAAGGTAGAGGGTGTATGGTTGAAAGAAAGAGAGTGGGAGAAAGAGAGTGTGGGATAGAAGGAGAAAGAGAGATTGAGAGAGAGAGAGAGAGAGGGTGGGGGAGAGATGGAGGGAGAGGGAGAGGGGGAGAAAGAGAAAGAGGGAGAGAGAGGGAGAGAGGGAGGGAGAGGGAGAGGGAGAGGGGGAGAAATAGAGATTGGGAGAGAAAGAGGGAGAGAGGGGCGAGAAAGAGAGAGAGGGAGGGAGAGAGGGAGGGAGATAGAGGGTAGAGGGTTAAGAGTTAAGGGTTTAAAGGGTTAAGGGTTTAAAGGTTAAGGTTTTACAGGGTTAGGGTTAAGGATAGAGGGGAGAGAGATAAGAGTGAGAGAGAGAGTCATAGAGAGGGAGAGGGAGAGGGATATGGAGAGAGAGGGAGGTAGAGGGAGGGGGAGAGAGGGGTACAAAGAGATTGTGGGAGAGAGAGAGAGATGGAGAACGAGAGGGAGGGAGAGATGGAGAGAGTTGGAGAAAGAGAGAGTGAGATAAATTGGGAGATAGGGAGAGTGGGAGAGATATACAGGGTAGAGGGTTAAGAGTTTAAGGGTATACCCTCTTAATCCCTCAACCCTCAACCCTTAAACCCTAATCCCTCAACCCCTATACCCTCTTAATCTCTCAACCCTCAATCCTCAACCCTTAAAGCCTAATCCCTCAACCCTTATGCCTCAGCCCTCAGCCCTCAGCCTCAGCCCTCAACCTCAAACCCCTCAAGCCTCAACCATCAGCTGTCAACCCTCAACCTTGACCTAATCTCAACCCTATACCATATTAGTCCCCAAAGCCCCTTAAAACCATCAACCCCATGAAGCCTAATCCCTCAGCCCTGTGCCATTAGTCTCAGCCTCAACCCTCAACCATTAAAGCCTAATCCCTCAACCCCTATACCCTATTAATTCCTCAACCCTCAATCATCAACCCTTAAACCCTAATCTCTCAATCCCTATACCCTCTTAATCCCTCAACCCTCAACCCTCAATCCTCAACCCTTAAACCCTAATCCCTCAACCCTTAAACCCTAATCCCTCAATCCCTATACCCTCTTAATCCCTCAACCCTCAACCCTCAACCCTTATACCCTAATCCCTCAATCCTTATACCTCTTAATCCCTCAACCCTCGCTCTCAACCCTTAAACCCTAATCCCTCGCCCTATAACCTCTTAATCCTTCAACCCTTGCTTTATTCTCTCAGCCCTATGCCTTCTTAATCCTCAGCCTTAAACCTAATCCATTAACCCTCATACCCTCTTAATCCCTCAACTCTCGTACCCTCTTAATCCCTCAATCCTCAATGCTTCAACCATTATCCCTCGACTCCTATACCCTCTTAATCCCTCAACCCTCAACCCTTAAACCCTAATCCCTCAAACCCTATACCATCTTAATCCCTCAACCCTCAACCCTCAACCCTTAAACCCTAATCCCTAAACAAATATACCCTACTAATACCTCAACCCTCAACCCTTATACCCTCTTAATCCCTCAACCTTCAACCCTTAAACCATAATTCCTCAACCCCTATACCCTCTTAATTCTTCAACCCTCAACCCTTAAACCTTAATCCCTCAGCCCCTATGCCCTCTTAATCCCTCAACCCTCAACCCTCAATCCTTAAACCCTAATCCCTCAACCCCTATACTCTCTTAATCCCTCAACCCTTAAACCTCAACCCTTAAACCCTAACCCCTCAACCCCTATACCCTCTTAATCCCTCAACCCTCAACCTTCAACCTAAACCCTAATCCCTCAACCCCTATACAATGTTAATCCCTGAACCCTCAACCCTTAAACCCTAATCCCTCAACCACTATACCCTCTTAATCCCTCAACCCTCAAACCTTAAACCCTAATACCTCAACCCCTATACCCTCTTAATCCCTCAACCCTTAAACCCTAATCCCTCAACCCCTATACCCTATTAATCCCACAACCCTTAAACCCTATTCCCTCAACTCCTATACCCTCTACCCTATAACCTCTTAATCCCTCAACCCTTAAACCCTAACCCTTAAACCCTCTACCCTCTACCATCAATCCTCTACCCTCTACCCTCTACCATCTACCCTAATCCCCCAACCCTTAAACCCTTAAACCCTCTTAGTAAATCTCTACCCTAATCCATCAACCCTTAAAACCCTAAACACTCAACCCTAAACCCTCAACCCTCAACCCTTAAACCCTCTACCCTCAACCCTCAACCCAATACCCTCTACCCTAAACCCTAATCCCTAAACCCTAATCCCTAAAACCTAATCCCTCAACCCTTACACCCTTAAAAATCCAAGAAAACTCTCTACCCTCAACCCTTAATCCCTCAACCCCTATAACCTATACCCTATACATTTGACCCTCAACCCTAATCCATCAACCATATACCCTATACCCTCAACCCTCCACCCTCAACCTTAACCCTCAATCCTCAACCCTCGACCCTTAAACCCTAAACCCTTAAACCCTCTACCCTCTATCCTCTACCCTATACATTAAACCCTCAACCCTCAATTCTCAACCCTCAACCCTTCATCCCTCAACCCTCAATCCTTAAACCCTAAACCCTCAACCCTTATACACTCTACCCTTTACACTGGACCTTGAACCTAATACTTCAACCATATACCCTCAAACCTAAACATTAAACCCTCTACCCTCAACTAGGTAAACCCTTAACCCTAAAACCTTAAAACCTAAACCCTTAAACCTTCTACCCCATACCCTCAACCCAATACCCTCTACCATCGACCCTATTCCCTCAACCCTCAACTCTTAAACCCTAATACCCTAGAAACCATCAACCCTATAGGTCCTCCACCCTAATCCCTCAACCCTATACCCTCAAACCCCATCACTTTCTCTCTATCTATACATCTCACCTCTCCCTCCCTCCTTCCCTCCTACCCTCTCTAATTGTTTCTATCTACCCTCTCCCTCTAGCTACATACCTCTCATTCAATAAATCCCTACCAACCTCTCTCGCTCCCTCTATCCATCTCTCTATGTCCCTCCCACTCTCTCCCACTCTCTCCCTCTCTCTCATTTCTCTCCCTCCTACCCCCTCTCTCTCTGAGGTCTCTCCCTCTAGAAACCTACCTAGGTAACTCTCTCTTTGTCTCTCTCCCCTCTCTCTATTTGTCCCTCCCACCCTACCTAGATAAGTCCCTCTCACCCCACCCCCTCTTTCTCTACCTCTATTAGGTCACTCCCTCCCACACCCTCTCCCTCTCTTAGGTATCTCACTCACACTCCCTCTCTCTCCTACTCCCTCTCACTACCTATCTCTCCAATCTCTCCCTCTCACCCCCTCACACTCTCAAGTCTCTCCCTTTGGAACCCTACCTACATAACTATATCTTTCTCTTTGTCTCTTTGTCTCCCTCTCTCTCAATTATCTCTCTCCCACCTCTCTCCCTCCCTCTATCCCTCCCACCCTACCTACCTAAGTCCCTCTCACTCCAACCTTTTCTCTCCCACTCCCTCTCTTAAACTCTCACTTCCACCCCCTCTCCCTCTCTCCAGACTCTCTCTCTCTAAATTCTCCCTCCCTCTAAAGACATATGTAAATACATACATACAAGGATAATACATATGTACATACAATCCTACATCCATACAAGCATACATACATGCATGTGTAGATACAATCTTACATACATATATGCATACATACAATATACATGCATTGATACATACAAGAATAAGTACATACATACAAGCATGCATACATACATGAAATACAAGCATACATCTACATACAAATATATCAGCATAAATTCAATACACTAGAATTTAACATGAAGGAGGACATAACGCGAGTGTATTATAACACGCTCACGTTATGTCTTAGTTGACATGTTTCCCGCATAAGAAAAAATCCATGTCAAAACTAAGATATAACGCACTCACGTTATGTCTTAGTTGACATGTTTCCCACATAATCATGTTTGTGCTCACCATAAGGATTGCATGTGGTTCAATATCGAAAAAATCTAACACATGGGTAATGTTGGGTTCTCTCCTAGCTATCCAACGATGTAATTTTTTTCACTTTCTGACAATGTTAAGTCTTTCATCCATAATTTATTTTGTTTGTATGTCTCTTCTTTGCCAAAAAGAAGTGTTTGGTTTTTTTCTGTTGTAAATTAACCATTCATAAAATTTTCAAATAAATTACATTTTTAGAAACTAGACTCCATTCTACATAATTAAAAATAAATAAAAAATAAATCAATTAGTTTCCAAAATTTATAGGGGTAGCACGGCCAAAAAAAAAAAATTCACGAAGTGTCCACTTCAAAAATTAGTAAATAATCAAATATTCATTAAAAAATTATCAGAAAAATTGTGCATCAACTACATATTGTTAGCTAACTTCTGACCATTGCGATTTTAAAAATACTAAAAAAAATTCATCGTACGAGGGTCGTACAAGAGTTGTTATGTTATGTTTTTTTGACAAAAACAACACCAGTTTGTGTACGTCCCTCTTTTCAACCCCTTAATCTCAACAATTTTAAAAATAAATTAGTATTGTAGAAAGTAGACTCGGAGAACTTCAATCCTTGCTTTTGTTCCATCTCAAAATTTTGAGTTTAACTATCCTCAATTTCACGTCCAAGGTCAGTATTTCCTGATTTCAAAAGAAAAGAAGTGGCCACTTAAGTTCCCTTTTTGGGAACCATCTTGGTGCACTTACCCAATACAAAACTAACTCGAAGGGTACAATGTTTCTTGTGTTAAATAATAAGCTACAACAGTGAACCAAATATACTACTAACATAGGAGAAGTGTCACCACAAAGATGCATGGGTTACCCCGGAAGATCTTCCCAAACCCCGGCCCCCATCAAGAGTCACTCTCCTATTGTCAACATGTGGAACAAATCCACAACCAAAGGTAACTAGAGCATACTACAGATATTCAATCCCCAACCAAAGACATAAAGGTATCACATCCCCGTTCGTGGAAACCAGGCAATTTACTAATAACAACAAATGCACTAACCAAGGGTAACAAAATGGCTAACATTAAAATAATTCACAACCCTTAAATCTATAACACAACTAGAAAACTTAAAACACATCTAATCTAATTCCCCAAAAAGTGAACAGAGGAAATTACATGCAAAGGAAATAATACAGGAAATAGACTAATTTTCGGATATATTAAATCCAATCTCCCCCCTTCAATAGTTTTAAGTAAAGAAATTTCCCAAGTAAATGAAATAAATAAAAGCCCTTAACAACCAGAGAAGGAAATTCTAACTTCTCTGTAACATCAATTTCCTAGATTACTTTTAAAAGAAAAATAATTTTACTTCAAGATTAAATCTACTAAATCTTCTATTTGTGCATTTTATTCATGTGTCAATTTTAAAACAAATATATTTAAAATAATTAATTTAATATTTAAATATATATATTGTTGTGAAGGCGGTTGTTGTTGCACCAAAAGATCAACCTGTTAATGCCTGATACAGCCGCTAGATTTATACAAGGTCAAGATCCACAGGAGGTGGTTAAACCATGTCACGAAGCCCAAGCATCGCGCTAGACTACGCCTACCACAGGAAGAGGAGACCAAGGGTCACACCTTGCAACATATATACCTTGAGCATATACATAATCATATATATATATATATATAATTATGTATATGCCCAAAATACATGTACATTAAATATATATCAATATATTTAATAAAAGAAACATTATTTCAAAATCCATAATAAATAAATATTTAATATATATATAATATATATATATAAACATTATAAAATAAAACAAGGACGAGTTTATTTACCAAGCGAACGACTATAGAAATGGCACCAGACTGTACTATGTGCAACCAACTGTCGAGCTCTTGGTGGTTGTGTTGCCTTTGGCAGAACTCCCTCCACATTATGTGGAGGGTGCTCCCATTGGCAGGCACTCCCTACAATGTAGAGGCGGTGGGGTATGCACAACACCCCCACCCAACCTTAATAAATTTTGATTCCCTTTTTATTTTTCAAAAAAAGTAAAACAAACATTGATTTATTCATAATCGCGTACGGAATACAACTTCCTCAGAACAATTAATTCCATGATGAATATTATATATATATATATATGTATATGTGTGTGTGTATGTATATATATATATATAAATATATATATGCACATATATGTATATATAATTTATATATAAGTAATTTGTTAGAGTAATTGGTTATTTACTTGATTAATTAAACAATATTTGTTTAATTAATTAAAGTTCTCTTTTATCTCTTTTACACTTAAGCTAACTTTAGGTGCATAATAATTAATTCTTTTATTAATTATTAATGTGCAAGCCTAGGATTTTCCTTTTTAGGGTTTTTTTGACCTATATGTGGTTGAAAACTTTTCTTTTGTATAATAATCCTTTTTACAAATTGGTGAATATAGAGCTCCACATCTTTGAGCATTTTACTATTTTTGTGTTGTTTCTCTCTGCTTCTCCCTATAACAGGTATTCTTAGCTTGCAGAGATCACTGGGCTCCTATGAAGTTGTATTTTCTCAACTTCTACATGGTATCAAAGCGGCAGATCTGCAGCTACTTGTTCTTGTTTTGAGAATTTTTGCATTGGAAGCAAATCTGGGGTTTTAGAAGGATTTTGGAGCTTCGAGGGTTTGGGGTTTGCTTTTTTGATCCAGACAATCACCTATTTGATCAAAGCATTTTGAACCCAAACGGACATCACCATTGAGTCCGCAGTGGCCCAAAACCCTAAAAATGATTGTTCATCCGTCTATTTTTGACAAAGTTGATCGGAGAGACAAAACATTTTACTAGAGACCCCGTACGGCCTTGTACGTGGATCGAGGTAAAAATTTCCTAAAAAATATATATAAATTTTTTTTCTGCAAAAAATTTCGGCAGTTTTTTTATTGTAAAAAAATTATTTTTAAAGCTTTAAAAAAATATATATTTTTCATCAGCTTTAAAATAAATAAAAAGTTTTGTAAGTACCTGCGCAGCACTGCACATTACTATACCTGCGCAAACCTGCGCAGTGTACCCACGCCTTCATAGGGGTGTGGTGGGGGTGGGCCCACGTGCCTCCCCCACCAAAAATGTTTTTTTTTTTTTAAATTTATCAAAAAAATTACTGTAATGTTTTTTTATTGTTTTTTTAAAAAAACATTTTTTTTGTAATAAGGCCAATTAGGCATGTGCAGCGACAGCCATTTAGCCATCAAATTTAGGCCGGGAGTTTTTCTGCGACAGTCGTATGACCGTCAAATTTAATCCATTACTGTGTTTTTTCCCCTTTGGAGTTGTTTTCTTCTAGAGGCCATTACTTGGACATATGATATCGTTTTTTGGCAAACGAGATATCATCAGAAAGAGGATTCAGAGCACTTTTCAGTGGTGTAGGTATGTTTTGGATATTTTTTTCTCACGTCCCTGTTATTTCCAGTCAAAGTCAGCTCTTCTTTTCGAGTGTTGCCTTCAGTGTTTTCGACATAACTTTTGCATACAATGTCGAAAATGGGCAAACAAGATATCGTTGGAAAGCTAGTTCCGAGCTCTTCACAGTGGTGCAGGTGGTCTCTAAATTTTATTTTTTTTTATTTTTTCCAGAAATCCTTCTTCTTGCTGTTGTCCTTTTTGGACCTTATGGGCTCACATTGCATGTTTTTTTTTATCATCTATAAACACACTAAAATAAAGTGCCTCAGCTTTGAATGTGTATTTTTAGAATTCTTGCACATTGATTTGTGCCTTATTGTACTTTCACTATGTTATAAAGTGCCATGGGGGGGTTTGATGTTATGCCTTTGTTTGCAATCATACCTATGTCAAGTGAGTGTCCCTTCCACAACAACGACCTCATGTGTGTGTGCCTTTGTTTGCACACCCTTTATATCTACTTGTACTTTCATGTTTGCACATTCAAATGTTCTTGATTCTTCTTCATGCACTACATTCAAGCATTTCATTTCAGATTACCTGTCATACCTCTTCCTCGTCAGCATTATGGGGGGGTTTCTACTGTTGGTGTTAATGCTTCTTTGGTTTCCTTGGAGTGAGCTATGTATTTAGTATTTGTTCCTATGTACTAGGCGGATGCAGCAGCCGGTTACCCATGCATTTCAATGAGATGGAGCACTTACCATATGGACACTCTTGCATTCCTATTTCTAGTGGCAACCTTCCATTTTCAGATGATCAGTTCTTTAGACTTTTGGTACCTTTGCCATCTGTATTTTCGATTTCCAGGTGTTTTCCTTTGTTTGCCATCTGATTCGAGTAGTGTCATTGGTGGCACTCATACAGATTCTTGTCTTCTTATTCCTGATCATCATCTATTTTCAGTGGAGGTTCTTGTTTTAGCATTTTAGTAGTCATTCTTCAACAGAGTTTGCAGTTTCTTCATGCTTTTGTGGCGTTCATCCTTTGTTCCTATCTTTTGGGACAATTTCTTCTTGATTGGAGGCTTCTTCATCCTTCATTCTTATTTGGAGGCTTCTTCGTCCTTCACTTGTATTTCTCTTTTTTGGAGTAGAGTTTTTCCCATGAGGTTTTCTCTATTTCTCCACTTTATAGAGATTTGGTTGTATTTGGGTACCTGATGTGGCCTTGTTGCTGGGACCCATTGTTTTTGCTTTCAGTAGCTTCTTCTAGGTTTTAGCTTCTCCCTAAGTCTAGCTTAAGAGTAATTGGTTATTTACTTGATTAATTAAACAATATTTGTTTAATTAATTAAAGTTCCCTTTTATCTCTTTTACACTTAAGCTAACTTTAGGTGCATAATAATTAATTATTTTATTAATTATTAATGTGTAAACCTAGTTTTTTCCTTTTTAGGGTTTTTTTGACCTATATGTTGTTGAAAACTTTTCTTTTGTATAATAATCCTTTTTACACATTGGTGAATATAGAGCTCCACATCTTTGAGCATTTTACTATTTTTGTGTTGCTTCTCTTTGCATCTCCCTGTAATAGGTATTCTTAGCTTGCAGAGATCATTGGGCTCCTATGAAGTTGTATTTTCTCAACTTCTACATAATTTTTTAAACAACAATTTTAATTGGGGAAATTCTTTTCAAAAAGGCCATCTACAGGAAAATTTTACAAAAACAACTGGAAAGCCAATTTACAGAGAATTCTACAGAGGAGTTTCTCAAACAAATCACAGAGGAATATTTTAAATTTTCCCATACAACAACTCTTAAGAGGATGAACAATAAAATTATTACATACAATATAACAAGAAATTTCCCGAGAAGCAAAAAACTAAATTTCTTCCCAATTCCTAGATCTCTAATATTTTCCCTTCTAGGTTCTTCCATGTAATCATTAATCCCAATTTATAATTTGCAATATTTTTCATATGGATTTCATCTCTACAGATGAATTTATTCTACATAGGATTTTATTTTCACAAAAAATATCACATACGACATTTAAAAAAAAAATTTAAACAAAACTCAAACTTTAGAACTTGCACAGACAATCTTTTCCAGAGAATAATCTAAACTAAGAAGCTTTCCCAATATAATCTAACAAAAATTAAAGAAAGAACCTTAAATCCAACGCCTGTGAATTTGTGGAAATATGTGAATTTTCGTAGCACCTCCTCCACAGATCCAAGTATTTTCTCCCAAATAAACGACAGCTTCCTCCAAAACAATAAAAATTCCTGAACATAGAAACTTTTCCAAAATTTCAAAAACATGCAATCACAAAAACTTCCTTTCCTAATATTTTTCCCCAACCCAAATTATCCTCTATGCTTCTTCCGTGAAGAAGCTTCTCACTTCTTCCCGTTACAGCCACAAATTTCTCCTCGTGAATAAATTTTCTAATAACCTCATAAATTTCAAAACACATGTTGAATACCAAAATATGTTTTGAAACCAAATTGCACAAAATCCTCCAAATATTTTAAGAATTAAAAACATTTAATAATTCTAAAATATTTAACATTTCTAATTTAACTTAATTCAACTAATTTAATTAATTAATAAATAATATAATCCTAAGATTAAACTATTTACCAATTAAATTAAATTAATCAATTAATTAATTAACATCTTCTAACATCAAAACCAGATTAATTTATTAATCATCTTAAATATTTAAATCCATTAAATTAGCTTTTACAAACTTTGCAACATAATAATTTCAAAGAAAAATTAAGCAACATTTAACAAACAAAATCAACTAGACCCGACAACACACTATGACTAGGGTAATGGCTTGACACAGGAATCCTAGCTACTATCTCCCAATCAACATTACCATTGGGCAATGGACACGCTCAAACCTATGAAACCAGGTGAAGTCGATGTCTTGTACCTACAAACCTGTAAACAAGGCATTTATCGAACATGCATATATACATCATAATAGAACACATCGTGAAGAGAGAATAGCGGAATCATAGGGCGCTCGCAAGTGAGTGATGCAATTTCATCCCCTTCACCAATACAATATCACAAAATTGACGATTCTAACATCAATAATCTACTCATGTGCATATAACAATATTATTTCAAATAACCACTATGTTAATTCAAAAAGCATGCCATAATGATAATCATCAAAATAAAGTACCATCACATCATAATATAAAATCCATATCACTCTAAAGTTAGCGATCAAAAATAACAAAGCATCATATTCTAAACATAAGAGCAAAACAGAGGGGTGTTACATCCCTCCTAGGGTCAGGATTACTCTTGGAATCCTACAAATTCCCCTAGAACAAACTCCATATAATCAAACATAAAACAATAGTAACCAGTGACATAATCCTCCAAGCCAAATAAAATGTCAATCCAAACAACCAACATGGTGAAGAAACCACCAACAAAGTCTCAAACACACAACCTATCATAACAAGTGTCAATGCTAAGAAAACAACACAGAAGGTACTTCCTTGGCCTCATGTACCATAGGATTTCCACGAGCTCCTGAAACAATTGTCTGACCGCTGCCAGTAATCTCCACATCTATCGTTTGATGCTCTGTCTGACGATGATCAACCATTGTACTCATCCCATGAGTCAGTCCTACATCATTCCTTGTTGGCTCCCTAGCCAAAAACCTCTGACTAAATTCAGGTATCTTCCTCTGAGGACATTGTCTAGCTATGTAGCCCTATCAACCGTAAGTGAAACATCCTATTCATCTACCTATTGCAGCTTGTGCACTCTGTGTCATCCGCTCTCGACGGTTGTGCTTATTACACCACCAATTTTGGTTCTTCCTAGATTGAGAACCATTGCCACCATGATGAGGTTGAGAAACTTTATACTTAGGTTCAGAGTGTTGTTGCTGCATACCATAGTCCTATGTAGGGCCTATCTGGGTAATAAACCCCTCAAGCAAAGAACATAACTGAGGATCTAGGTGCTCCACATGATCCTTCTTTACGGGGACTCAAAAAATAAGAGTTCAGACGATCGACTCAATGAACACCTCTCCTAGCCATCCTATACACACCACCCAAGAAAGGAGTCACAACCAAAAGGAAAAATTAAAATATAGAAACTCATAAATCAAACACCATACTCATGATTAAACATGCATTCTACACATAAACAAATGCACATCTCTAGAAATCACAACACAAGGCCACATATGGGTCCGTTTGGACACTAGAAAGAAGCATACTAATCCATGATACAAAACCAATGAACCAAGAGAAAATATCCATCTCACATAATCCATACATCACAATCAGTGGCTTGATGGTGTTAGGCCACACACATGGTGAGACCATCCAGTCAAGACCACCATGACCTGTCTCTTGTTTTTGTAAGGTGATTAGCCTCCAAGAGATAGTCATCACACATAGGTGGGTAGTGGGTCCTAGCTGCATAACAACCTCACATACCCCCATACTCAACATTCCCTACATCTACTTCCTCGTATACACTCACCAAGTCCGCCTCATACATCCTTGGAGAGGATTCACTTTACAAAACATTGTCGAAATTAAAAACAATAAAGATAAACTAGTTTAGCCACCAAGGTCATAAATAAAAGAAAATTAAGATTCAATTTCAACAATAAGGAAATAAGGCAATAAATATGCATAAGTTCAACACTAAATCAAATATAAACATGAGGGTTATAAGAAAATAAGATCACAAGGTGTGGCTAAACCATCACAATCAAATAAAAACAAGGTGTCGACCTTTACAATCAACTGAAAATCATCAATACCAATAAAGAAAGTCCACAATATTTAAAAATTGCACTGTACAACACTGTGTGACTAGATACTAGCCACCAAACGAAGAAGGAGAAACAACATCCAGCTATAGTAATATCCCTCATGTGGTGCGGAGTGAGCACACCATCCACATGACCTAGAGTATACTCCACGACTATCACCTCGTCACTCGACATGGTCATACGCCAGTTGGAGAAGGAATATATTGGTCGTATGCCAAATGGCAGTGTGTCCATGGGCCCGTAGAAGTAGGTACACACATAACACACCCCATATAGTGATACCTAGTGGAGAAGGCACACACAGGAACTCGTCGTAGCTAGAGGTATACATGGATAGGACCTACTCATATGCTACCTGACTGAACACTGTCGAAGCAACCATGAGTATCCCTCTACAAGTTTTTGAGGCCCCATAATGCTCATCACACAAGCAGGCTATCATAAGACAATCTCATAGTGTTCCTTCATGTGTCTATGCACATGGCATCGTGTAACACGACATCATCACCATCACTATGTTGGAACATCAGTGGGGTGTGGTATCGTATCTATTGCATCATGTTAGAACATGTGCAAATACAGTATATCACAACATCATCACCAACACTATCGGAACATCAGTGAGGTGTGGCATCGTATATATTGCATCATGTCAGAACATGTGTAGATACAAAATATATATAATTCAAAATGATCATATCAATATGGGGCTATCCAAGGTTCACCTCTCATACAGACAAGATTTACTCAATAATGCCATATCAATGTCTCTACGGATGGCCAAGCATATACTAAAAAATCTATGTTGTACTCAAATATCTGGGGATTGGGCTAACACATATGGATCAAGTATCCTAATTCATCATAAGGGAAAGTAGTGGGTATGTTTCCTCGGGATTGGTTGAGCTAAGACTACTATGTGTCGCAATATGCGTATGCTACACACTCCACCCAAAGAACTTTGTGGCTTCTACTATCCCTTCACGGATTGAGGGGCTAGAGAACCAAAAGAAAAAGAATCTATGAATATAAATTTTGGTTACTCTTATATATAAGTTTCAACCACACATGGGTTGGCCCTCAATCGGGTAACAAACATGCAAACACACATTTTGGTATGGTAAATCCCACATCAAAATGCATCTTTTTCCCCATGGATGGGTACCAAGTGTCACCATTCCATGGACACACAAATCAAGTAAGGGGTATTCACAACACACAACCAGTGCATAGTTACTGGCTCCTCATATTTATAGGGGGGTAAAATTACATACATAAATCCATAGGAACATCCACTTCCATAACCTATGGGGTACATATCATTACTTTCCATCCATAACCTTTTATCAGTTTTCTATCACTCTACTCTTTTCCACAGAGTACATAATGCTAAATGTCAAAGCCATGAACATGTGATCACTTAAAAAATCCATTAACATATTCACAAGGACAACATAGTGGACTCAAATGTACCCAGAGTACCTAGTGTATGAACCTAGGGCTCTGATACCATGTGTAAAACCCCACCTCATAACCCTAAAGGAAGTTGCAACAACTAAAAAAGCGTACAATTTTTTTTATTTAAAGTGCAATATTAACATGGAAGGTGCACTATCACAAACACCCTCTAAGGCACGAGAATAAGGTTACATCTAAACCCCATAACATAAACATAAATACATTCATAGCATATGATAACTTACTAAACAAGAATTAAAGTTCATACATTCAAAATATTAAAATTTCATCACATAGATTAGATATACATCAAGATCCAAATGTTACATTAATTCTCAAATAAGGTTTACAACACTCATTCCCAAAATGAGGAAGATGATACATAAGAGTTAAAAATTACATGAGACCTCCTCGAAAACAATTTGAGGAGTAAATTAAATACAAATGTCAACTGAAATAATACATCTTAAGAAAGGGACATATCCACTAGTACCACCATGAGCTCTCCAACTGGAAGATCTCGCCATCACAAACAGAAGCAAGGGGACCCAATGGAGTAAGGTGCACATTCCACCCAACCAAGTGATACTTGAAGGCCCACCCCCCATGCTAGGAGACAATAACAAGGTTCCCTAGGCAATACCACTACCTCTAGACACAGGCTAACACCAAATTGAACTTAACAAATACTATTACAACACTAACTCAAAAGGTAAAATGCTTCAAGTGTTAAATAATAAGATACAACAGTGAACCAAATATACTGCTAACATAGGAGAAGTGTCACCACAAAGATGCATGGGTTACCTCAGAAGATCTTCCTAGACCCTGGCCCCCATCGAGAGTCACTCTCCTACTGTCAACACATGGAAAAAATCCACAACCAAAGGTAACTAGAGTACACTACGGATATCCAATCCCCAACCAAAGATAGAAAGGTATCACATCCTTGTTCGTGGAAACTGGGTGATTTACTGATAACAATAAATGCACTAACCAAGGGTAACAAAATGGCTGACATTAAAATAATTCGCAACCCCCAAATCTATAACACAACTAGAAAAATTATAACACATCTAATCCAATTCCCCAAAAAGTGAACAGAGGAAATTACATGCAAAGGCAATAATAGAGGAAATGGACTACTTTTCATATATATTAAATGCAATTTCCCCCCTTCAATAGTTTTAAGTAAAGAAATTGCCCAAGTAAATGAAATGAAATTAAATTAAATTAAATCCCTTAACAACTAGAGAAGGAAATTCTAACTTCTTTGTAACTTCAATTTCCTCGATTACTTTTAAAAGAATAGTAATTATACTTCAAGATTAAATCTACCAAATATTCTATTTGTGCATTTTATTCATGCACCAATTTTAAAACAAATATATTTAAATCATTAATTATATATTTAAATATATATACCTTGAGTATATACACAATCATATATATATATAATTATGTATATGCCCAAAATATATATACATTAAATATATATCAATATATTTTATAAAACAAAAATTATTTCAAAATTCATAATAAATAAATATTTAATATATATATATATAAACATTATAAAATAAAACAAGGATGAGTTTATTTAGCAAGCAGACAACTATAGCAATGGTGTCAGACTGTACTATGTACAATCGGTTGTCGAGCTCTTGGGGGTTGCGCTGCCTTTGGCAGGGGCTGCCTTCAATGTGGAGGTGGTGGGATATGTGCAACACCCCCACCCAACCTTAATAAATTTTGATTCCCTTTTTATTTTTCAAAAAAATAAAACAAACAATGATTTATTTAGAATCGTGTAGAGAATGCAATTTCCTCAGAACAATTAATTCCATTATGAATATTTTATAAATATATATATATTATATATATGTGTGTTTGTATATATATATATATATATATATGTATATATAATTTATATATAAGGAATTTTTTAAACAACAATTTTAATTGGGGAAATTCTTTTCAAAAAGGCCATCTACAGGAAAAATTTACAAAAACAACTAGAAAGCCAATTTATAGAGAATTCTATAGAGGAGTTTCTCAAAAAAATCACAAAGGAATCTGTTAACTTTTCCCATACAACAAATCTTAAGAGGACGAACAAATTTTTTTTACATAAAATATAACAAGAAATTTCCTAAGAAGCAGAAAACTAAATTTCTTCCCAATTCCTAGATCTCTAATATTTTCCCTTCTAGGTTCTTCCATGTATTCATTAATCCTAGTTTACAATTTTCAATAGGTTTCATATGGATTTCATCTCTACAGAGGATTTTATTCTACAAAGGATTTTATTTTCACAGAAAATATCACATACGACATATACAATTTTTTTTTAACAAAACTCAAACTTTAAAACTTGCACAAACAATCTTTTCCAAAAAATAATCTAAACTAAGAAGCTTTCCCAATATAATCTAACAAAAATTAAAGAAGGAACCTTAAATCCAATGCCTGTGAATTTTTGGAAATATGTGAATTGTCGTAGCACCAATTAAATTAAATTAATTAATCAATTAATTAATTAACATCTTCTAACATTAAAACCAGATTAATTTAATAATCATCTTAAATATTTAAATCCATTAAATTACCTTTTTACAAACTTTGCAACATAATAATCTCAAAGAAAAATTAAACAACATTTAACAAACAAAACCAACTAGACTCGATGACACACTATGACTAGGGTAATGGCTTGACACAGGAATCCTAGCTACTATCTCCTAATAACATTATCGTTGGGCAATGGACACGCTCAAACCTATGAAACCGGGTGGAGTCGATGCCTTGTACCTGCAAACCTATAAACAAGGCATTTATCGAACATGCATATATACATCATAATAGAACACACTGTGAAGAGAGAATAGCGGAATCACAGGGCACTCGCAAGCGAGTGATGCAATTTTGTCCCCTTCACCAATACAAAATCACAAAACTGACTATTCTAACATCAATAATCTACTCATGTGCATATAACAATATTATTTCAAATAACCACTATGCTAATTTAAAAAGAATGCCATAATGATAATCATCAAAATAAAGAACCCTCACATCATAATATAAAATTCATATCGCTCTAAAGTTAGCGATCAAAAATAACAAAGCATCATAGTCTAAACATAAGAGAAAAATGGAGGGATGCTACATCACCCACCCAATATAAGAATAGTAAATTAGTATGAACCTTTATTCAAAAATTAAAGTGCAATATAATATCTCTATGTCTCTCACACATGAACATTCCATATAACCACATACCTTGTAAATGCAGACAATCGACTTATGGCATTTCTTAAGTCAATTGTAGGATAGGAATCTCCTTGATTGCCAAGGACATGATATGTTATCAAACACATTTATGTAAAGGTCATTAGTAATTTTTTCTCATACAACAAAATATCAAAATATATTTATTACTTAATCAATGTTACCAGTAAATGTTAAATGATGATATATAATACCTTCATAAAATTAAGAAAATCATGTGTTTTAAATCTTGTGATATGTCCATCAATTGTAAAAGCTTTAGCGAATGATGACCCATAGCCAATAGGTGTCTTGATTGAACGAATGACATTTTTTAGTTGGTCCAGCTCTTTTTTTTTAAATCCATGGAGCTTTTGCATATGTTTCATTTTCCCTGTTTGGCCACAAATGTTTTCTATCAATTTTGGTACGTGAAAGAGCAACATCTCTCCTTGAAGACAAGGTGTCCTTCTCTTTGCTTGATATATATCAAAATATAGAATCTAGGACATTTTTGAAGATGTGCATAGGATCTAATAGGTGAGATATTAATAGATCCTTCCAATAAGGGAGCTCATAAATATGGATTTCCTTTTCATTCCTTCTGGCATATTAACTGAAAACTAGTTTGGTTCTTCAATTGAATCACCCCAATCAAAAAAATGCTCCCAAGATTTCAATTCAGCATCTTCATACTTCTTAAGCCAATCACATGGACCCATAATCATGGGAGGGCCTCTATTTTCAAATTTTCCATCAAATTGATTCTTCAAGCGATTTCTAAACTTATGATCTAGTGGTAGAAAATCCCTATTGTTTGCATAAATAAATTTATGTAGATCTTTAGAATATCGTCCTTGAAATTTTTCTGCGCTTCTTGGAAATGCAAATATCCCCTTTGTTTGAAGCTCTGAAATTCAATAAATAATGTTAAAAACATCAAAAAATTAGTATAAAACTAAGTACGAAAGTTGGGATGAAAATAAATTATGAGTGTAAATACGTATATATTTTATCTTACCAAAACAAACACCAAGTCCTCAAAAATCATGAATAGTCCAACATAGTACACCATACAACATGAAGGACCTATTTGATGGAGGACGTTATATTTCATACATTCTTATGCCTTTCCATAGCAGTTGCATCTCATCAATAAAAGGAGCAAGATAAACATCCATGTTTTTAACTTGATGTTTTCTTGGAACAATGAGAGTCAACATAAGGCGCTCCTTTATAACACTCGTCCATGGGGGAATATTGTATACTATCAATCTGACTAGTCAAACACTATAATTTGAGCTCAGGAAAGAGAATGGGTACACTCCATCAATTACAAGACAAAACCTGATACTACTCGGTTCATCTTTAAATTTTCTGGTCAATTTTTCATCTATGTGTTTCATTGCTTTGGATTCATTCAAAATTCACATGAATCCATCTTTACTCCTGTTCTTTGCATGCTAGTCCATCAATTGTGTAAGTGACTTGCAATGAAACATTCATTGAAGTCTAGGTATAATTGGCATGTGACGTAACACCTTCTTTGGAACCGTATGACCTTGTACATCTGTACGATATCTCTTCTCTTTGCATATAGGGCATTATACCTTGTTTTGATATTCATCTCTGTATAAAATGCAATCATTTTTACATGAATGAATTTGCTTATATTCAATCCCAAGATCAACCAACACTAGACGCGCCTCTCTGCAAGTTGATGGCAACACATTCTCTTCAAGGAATATTTTAGTTTGTAGTGCCTTGTAAGATTGCCAGAGATTAAATCAATTGAATTTTTGACTTATGATGAACATGTTTGATATGGAAATCTATACTAGGTATGTTTATATATATAGTATATGGTTTTTAAATCCCCTTAAAGAAATATAAACGAATTTGATGAATGTTTACGAATTGTGTACACCAATTGACAATGCAAAGTAAGAAATAGATTTCAACTCACTTCAGTAGGGTAGTGAATCCTTTGTTTGACCAACCAAATAGTGACTTGATTTCTAATAATATTAATGTGCATGTCAGTTTTGAGGTTCTACTTACACCCGATTTGAACATGGGTGTCTTCGATGCTTGCTTGATGGAGTCTTTCATGTTGTTATCATTAACATTACGTTGGTGGTAATTACCCCTGCTATCATTGCTTTTGTCAAACATAAGATCATTATTGTCATCATTGTTTCCATCCCCAAAGAAACTTGTAATCATTTCATTCAATCCTTCTTCAAGTATTGCATTTTCACTATCATGATCATCATCATTAAGGCTAGGTGGCATGTCATTAGTGTATGCAGATCTCATCAGCTCTTCAAATTTCTAACTGGTAGTATTCTCTTCAATCTTGCTCTTTTCTCCTTGGTATTGTTTAAAGGATGGTTTGGATCATCCCGTCCAAATCTTAATAACCTAGTTGGATCTTGGGTATTACTATGTGTTTCATCAACATCTTCTACCTATCAACAAATGAAAGCAGTATTTAATGTTTGGAAACAATTGGATAAATCATAAATGTATCAATTTCAAAGAAATATAATCAAATATGGCTTAAAAAATAAAAATAAAAATTGTATGAACATATATACATCAATTGAATAATGGATTATTATTTTATATACTACCTTTTTTATACAATAATTTAAGTAAAAAACAATTTTGACAGCATAGTTTATTAAACATCAGTCCACACTCATTCATTATTCTTTGGTTTTCTGCCCTTAAGAAAATCCTTAGGGAGACCTTGTTCATCCCTCTTCTTTCATGCAGGTTTGCATTTTAGGAAGGGGTATTCAATCAATAGCTCATCCCCAATGGTAAGGTCCATAATAGCCTCAACCATTATCGATCTATCAACCTCTCTTTCCATATCTCCATCTTTATCATTTATAACCTCAACAAATTGACAATCTGGTCTTACAATAGGGTCCCTTCCCTTACTACTATTCATAAATCCTGCAATATTTTTTGTGTATGCACGTCCATCTATATACATAATATGAACTTTATTCATTTATTTCCCACTTTCCAATTGGAGACAATGTGTATACATATTCAAATTTAGACCATATGTTGACATGCTAGGCTTATATTTTGCTAGCCTTCTCCATTCGCCATTGTAATATGATGAACCATAATATGGCATTAATCTCCTAGTGGTTTGTTCTGAATTATTTCTATGCTTACATCCCACATGTACATTTTGGACAGTAAAGAGGCCTATATTTTCTCCATGAATATTGGAGGCTCGTATCATGTAGTTGTATCCCCAAAATTGAAACACCTTATACACTCTAGGTAGTTTTTGATCACTAGGCCAAGCGCAATATAGTCGACGATCAAATATATCTTTGTAAATTGATCTCAAACTCAGGGAAATTCATCATCTTCATTACATTCATTCTCATAGGGTATGTAGCCCATCTTTCCCTTGTCTTTAAGAAAATTATGCATTTTTAAACTGATTCTTGTTTTGTTACTTGTTTTCATCAATTCCTTATCTTCTAAGATGGTATATTGGAACATATTTTTGTTAGATGTATCATCTGATAAATGATCATTGCCTTCTAGACTAGAATTCAGTGATCTAGGAAACTTTAAACCAAGAACTTTATCCTGCAAGTATCCATTAAGATAAAAATTAGTTATTTAAATAATATAAAACAATGTTTAAATGAAGTATACATGTTATTTATATCAAATTGGAAAATTTCGTACCACAATTCCTATTGGATTTGAATGTATTGTAGGAGGCATAGTACCGAATGGAAGCTCATCATATATTTAATGTCTTTGTACAATCGCTTGTTTGAATTTTTTCTTTCCATGACATATAGAACATCCACAAACAACAATTTTCTCAAAGTATTCATCCCATGTACTATAGTCCTAACCAATCTCTTGTTCAGTGCAATAATTTTTTGTGTATGTGGGATACATTGTCATATCCTCTTCCACCCACTATCCTCTACGTGATTTAATAGGTTTAGGTCCACGTTCACGTACATAGCTTGTTCTTTTCCTAGTTGAATGCTCAGACTCTACATTTGCTCCAATCTCCATCTAAAATAATCAACAATATGCATTAATTTATGTCAAGATTGGATAATACATTATAAATTTCAATAATACTATCAAAAAATATGGATGTATCACAAAATTCCATCAGATCATTTTTGTGTGCATACAACAGGATGTTGAAGATAATTCATATTATTCAATTTAGAAAATTCATTTTTGTGAGACACATGATGAGGTGGCAAGTGAGTTGGAGGTGGTTAGAGGAAATATGTAGAAATGTGCTTAAATTGAATTAAGATTCAATTTAAATGGAGATGGTAAATTAGCAAGATGCCAAATTAATTTATTTGTGCATTTTAACCAATTTAAGAAGAATATGATTTAGAGGCCAATTTGAATTTTAAAAATTCAAATTTAAGTGGAAGAGGGAAAATCAATTAAATAACAAGTTGATTTAATTTGTCCATTTAATTAATTTAGGGAGAAAGTGAATTTTGGAAAAGAAGAATTAGAATAATGAACCATATAAATAAATTTAACAATTTATTTATAATAGTAGAGGAATTAAGAATATTAATTAAATAGAAAGTATTTAATTAATATATGCTCCAGACCATTTTTGTGTGCATACAACAGGATCCAGAGGATGGCCAAAATGATCTGATGAAATTTTGTGAGTACCTGATGTCTCGCTTCATCCGTTGTGTCCTCAATTGATATGAAATGATTTGTTTCTATGGCCTCATCTCGCCCCTATAATACACGACATATTAAATAATGTTTAGTACACCAATTATATCATTTCAACAAATATGCTATCCAACGCAAAACCTCACTTTAGTCATATATTTCACATATTGATATCATGTTTTGGCCATCCTAATTTTCAAACTTTTCCCTTGATCATATAATCACATTTAATCACCATTCCTGTGGATTTTCAACCAATAATTTTTACCTCAGAGGCTTCATGGATAGAAAAATGACTTTATCTCCTCTATTTTATAGCATATTTGTTGAAATGAGCCTTAGAAAAACATCACCTTGAGCCTTGGAAAATCTATAAATAGGACACATTGCTATAGCTTTTCAATAAGTCAAATTTGGTAATCTTATGCTGTAGAATTTTAGTGCATTTTGAGAGAAATTTGGAGAGTTTTGTAGCTTATTTTTGCATTTTAGTTCATATAGAGTTATAATGGAAATTTTATTTTGGATAGCTTAGTTCATTTCATCTTTCATATAGAATTTCCATTAGATCATCATCATCAATATTATCGGAATTTGGATTTTAGTATCATCTCATCATAGGATCATTTAGTCTTCAAGCATCAAATATAAAAAATACAAAAATATAGGCATGTAGACTTCATCATAGCATATTGTATCTTAAGTTTTCAATCTTTGCAGGTTCATGTGCAGCTCTAATAAGATCTTAGAGTATGATTTGTAGGGGTCCTTGAGATTAGAGAACCATGGAATGAATTAAGAGGATAGTTGTAGCTTTTAATTTTGCTATTTAGATTTCCTTTTATGTAATACATTGCATGAGGGTATGTTTGATTTTATTATTCTAACTTACATATTTCCTACACACATAAATTGGCATCCACTGTCGGGTCGAGCCCCATATTTTAATCTATTTTCTGTTGATTTTTATTTTGCAGGGTCCGTCAAAATATCTGGAACAATGCATACAAATTTTTATCCTGCGCATCCATCTTTTGTTTCGACGCATTTGGTTTCCTATTTTGGCACATATAGTTGTTCTTTCAACGCATCTGGCTCCTGTTCCAGCACATTTGGCATTTCTTTCAGTGCATTCAGATGTTGTCTCGGTGCATCAAGGATTCTAAACTTTATTCTGTCATTTTCTATTTTCAGCGCATTCAGTTTATCTTTTAGCACGTTCAGTTGTTCTTTCAGCACATTTAGTAGTTTAGTGCATTCAGACTGAGTTTTAGTGCAATCGGTCTCTGTAATGGTGCATCTGGTTTTTACTGTAAATTTTCTAGATTGTCGAGACTGATTTATGTTTTTATGTTTTCCAAGAACTCAATACGCATTCAGAAACTTTGCAGAAACAATTAAAAGAATGATGTCAAAGATTAAAAGTTGAAAACTACTAATATTTGGTTGCAGGGATTTAATTGTTCATTTCCTTTCATTAAGATAGGAATCTATCTTAATTAGAAGGGATAATTTACACCATGTCTGCTATGTTTGGAGTGGTAGGCAAGTATGCTCTCCCATTAACTGGGTGATTATAAAGCTAGACCCATTCATTTATTTTTATTTTCACCCTTAGAGGGCATGCCTTGGTGGGAAAAGAGGTAATCACCCCAAGTGAATGACCCAAACCAGTAACAAGCTAAGGAGAAGCCCTTCCAGTTGGTATATAAAATGGGGACTTGAGGAAATTTCAAGGACTACTAATGGTTATGTCGACAATTCATTCCCTTAGTATCCGTAAGGTACATAAAAACCTACAGAGCTTAACCTCTATAGGTTGGGGGTCCTCCTTATCGAAGCTAATCTTGTCATAGGTATAGCCCACCCATAATGGAATTCCCTTACTAAAAACCCCTTTGTTGTAGTAAACCCAATTACCTTTCTATTCTTTGGTGCAGCAACGGTCATTGCCAATACATCCACATTCTCATAGTTTTTAGTAGAGGTGAAAAAATTGCCATGGGAGATTCATGGGAGTTTGAAGCTTGGTTGGCCTGAGAAGAGAGTGCAGTGTAAGGGGGAGCCTATGCAACCAAGCTTCTAAGTCACCTACTAAAGATAAGTGCAATTGGATTAAAATCTGCGTGGAACCCAAAAGAACATTTCCTTACACAATCTAGGATTGTGCTTGTTTGATGTGTCTTCACTTATGCATTTTGAATCAAAACTCAAGAAAACACAACACTCTAAAATATCCAACCAGTGATTCAGAAGACAATTCAACCTAACAGTTCAAACTCACTGTCAAAATCAGAAAATTTTCTCAAACTATCAAAAACTAGAAACACTTTCCAATTCGGCACATCCAACACCTATTTCAATGCACTCATACCATTCTTCAGTGCATCCATTCGTTGTTTCAGCGCATCCTTCTTATATTCCTTGCGCATGCTCTCTCATCACATCTGTTCAATCCTACAACGCATTCAGACCATTCTTCAGTGCATCCATACCCTGTTCTGGTGCATCCAGACATTCCTACAGTGCATTCTGACATTTCATAGTGCATTTGAGCTTCAACACATTTGGGCCTTATTTTAGCGCATCTGATAACTTTCAAATAAGAAACCCGAATTTTACCCTCTCTCTTCCAATCATCATATAGCTCAAATATTCCCTCTTAATCAACATCTTTTCATTGTCCTAAAGTTTATGTTGAGGGATTGGAAATCAACCAAAATTTTCAAGAAATCCCCTACCAAAAGAATCAAGAAACCAAAGAAGCACCTTGGCTATAATAAACTTTTGAAAAGGAGACACTTCTTGTATAAAAATAGGAAAGTATTGCTTGATTATCTGACCTTCATTCATAGGTATCACGACTTTGATAGAGGATACACCGATGATTTTTCTTTAGAGCCTTTATCTTCACAAACTTATTATCAATGGAGAACTCTTTCACAAAGGCATAATCATAGTCATCCAATTCATCATTCCTTCATTCCTCAACCAGTAATTCAATATTCCAATCATCCCAATCAATTTCTACAATAGAGCTCAATCTTGTTGAAACTAGCATTCCCAAGTGAAAATCCATCATCTACTATTTGATCAAACATATTAAAGTTCCTCCCTTATCACATCAATCTCTAATTTAGCAGTTGTGTTTCACCACTAGGATGTATCATCCTTCATCAAGATTCGTCATCCTTTATCCCGAAATAAAGATTGCTCAACCATATTTTTTTAACCAATATCTTTTGGCACTCCCAAACTTTGGTCAAATATTTAGAACATTATCGTCACTTGTATGCCCATCCAAAAAAGATCTCAAAAGCTAAAACTTCAAGAAAAAATAATTGAAACCCCAGATACCATGGTTGAACAAGAAGAGAATCCCTTCCATAATATCCGTTCAATTAAAACTAATGAGGTAAATGAAGAAGATGTCCAACAAGCCCAACAAGACCCGAATTTCCATAAATTCTTAGAAAATGTTTTCGAAAAGGATGGAGAAAGATACCTCTTGATGTTGGAAAATAAAGGAGTCAAGTTACCTAATTATTTTGATATTATAAAATTGAAAAGGAATCCTAAGAAAACGGAGACCGAAACACAAGTTCTGAATCAAATAGTGAAGTGAAAACCAATGATCCCATGGATGTTTTGAAACAACAAATCCAAACTCTTCAACAAAAAATGAAGAACATGAAAACTAGGACTACTAAGAGATATTCCATACAAGATATATGTCCCTACCCATTTGATCAAAGTGTTAACATGATACCATTCCCTAAACATTATGAATTTCCAAAATATGACAAGTACAATGGGAAAACTAATCTGATAGATCACGTAAGAGAATTCTGAATGATGAGTCTTGAATTTTCCCATGAGGATACATATTTGATGAGATTATTCTCATGTAGTTTGGGAGGGCAATGCATGCAGTGGTTCTCACAATTACCATCGGGGATCAAATATTTTGAGGAATTGGTAAACAAGTTCATTACCCAGTATTCATATATTATCCAACATGAGATTATGATGAAATAATGTGAAAAAAAAGAAAGGAGAATCATTCCTCATATTCTTACAAATATGGAGAAGGTTATTAGCAAGGTATCCCTGACCCATACTGAAAAAATAGAAGATAGAGGTGTTCATTGATAACTTGAATGATGACATCAGCTATAGGCTCAAATTACAATGCCCTCCAACTTTTGAGAAATTGAATGAAAATGGAATCAAGATTTAGGAGGCTTTGGTCAAATGAGGAATTCTGAAAATATATAACGAAAACAATTCGTCAAATTCCTCCAACAATGATAAACAGAAGTTTTGGAAAAAGTATAAAAATAATGACAATGATACCTCTACTGAAATGCGCAATGCTAAACCAGTCTTCAATTTGTCATGAATTTCCTCGGATACTAATCAAAAGACCACGGAAACTACCAACCAAATCAACAATCAAAATTCCAACTAGGGAAATACTCAAACCAATCAAAATAACACATCATCCAAAACCCTACCCTATCAAACATCAAACAATCGCAAAAAGTTTACACCATTGGGTAAATAACATGAATCTTCCTTGAGGGAAATTATTGCAAAAAATATTATCACTCTACCTGACACCCGAGGTTTCAAACCCAAGGTAAAATCATCTTGGTGGAATGAAGCCCATTATTGTGAATTTCATCGATGCAAAGGTCACCTCACCAACAGTTGCATGCAAATGAAGCATAAAATACAAGATTTGATTGACAATAAAATCATAAGGATCGAGGAGCCTCAAACTAACATTGACCATGGGATATTTAAAAACCCTTTGGAAAATTATGACAAAGGAGAATCTTCTAACAATAATGGCAAAGGGAAGAATGTAAACTATGTTCAGGATACCGTCATCCTTAATATTTTAGTCGTTGAAGATCATGCAAATGACATTGAAATCAATAACCTACCAGGTCCTGTTGCAAACAATCATCCAATCAACAACACCAATATCCTTTTTAATCAAATCCTCAATATCCCGCAAGACATGGTTGTAATGGATAATCAAGTTAATGTCATCAAAATCAATGGAAAATAAGATAGTGTGCCTATCAACGTAACCACAAGGGCTTAAACCAAATATTTTTTAAAGGGCAGCGCTTCCAAAACACTTGCTACTACATCTCATCAATACAAAATTATCAATCAGCTCCAAAAAATCCTCGCACAAATATCAATATTGGAGCTTCTCAAGATCTCACCACCCCACAAAGAGATCTTTGAAAAAGACTTAGTGGATACAACTGTGCCCAATTATCTGGAATTTTGTGCTTTCTAGGCCATGGTGGGACACCTAGGTGTTCCTCACTGGTTATCCTTTTTAGAGAATGATGATGTATCCCTCACTCATCCTCACAACACGGCCCTTCATATTGAAGTCTTGATCCATAAAATTCATGTCAAGTGTGTCCTTATAGACGAAGGAGATGGACTTAATATCTGTACTTTAAAACTTGTATGTGCACTAGGGTTCTCTAGACATGCAATAGATCCAAGAAATAAGATCACAATCAAAGCATATGATGATGAAGAGAGAGCTTCAAAAGTCTTGATTATATTGCCTATTCAGATGGGGCCAATTCAAAATAATGTGGTTTTTCAAGTTTTGGATAAGGATTTGACATATATCATACTCTTGGGTCATCCTTGGATCCATGAAATGCAATTCATACCTTCAACATACTATCAGTGTCTAAATTTTTCCTATAATGGCCAATAAATCACTATTCTTGTTGATTCAAATAACCCTCAAGAATGCACTGCCCTGAAGGTTGTCTAGGATGTATTTGTGCCTCATAAACGTGAAGCTCCTGATTCCCCTCTTGATATCCCCAACAGTTCGAGTCAAGCTAATCCTTTAGCCATATCATCACATGAAGTAAGTCAATAAAGTTCATTATCCAAGAAGCTAGAGAAAAAGGAAGAACCTCGCCCCTCTACATCTACCAATTCTATAGCCTAGCTTAATACCATGGCCAAACAATTTGAAGAGAAATTCCAAATCAAAGACAAAGGTGTTGGGGAATATTCCATTGAACAATCCCTCTGCTTCTCACAGTTAATGTCGCCAAAATCTTATGGTCAACCATCAACCTCGTACAAAAAATCCTCACAACCAGTCACACTTTTTGATGGTCGATTCATAAAAGAAAGCACCCAAGCAGAGGAATTTGATGATAAAGATGTTTTCAATTGGCTCTACAAAGATGAAACTAATTCTCATGTTTTAACATAAAATGTCCAAACCACTCAGTATGGAAAATGATTCTCAATCCTAGAGAAGATGTGATACGATGGATAGGGCCCTCTTGGAAAAATAAAAGAGGGTATCATAGAACCTATCCAACCTGTCATAACCAATCCAAAACATAAAATAGGGTTGGGGTACAAAGAACATCAAAAGGGTGAAGAAACAAAAGCAAGCCTAAAGCAGAAGGATGTTTAACGGATCCTACAACTACAAGCCAATGATCATTATGAAAATGATTCTAATGAGTATGAGTGGGACTCATTTTCAAAATAATCATGTCATGACAAGGACATTGATTTCATACATAAGTACACCCCCACACTCGAGGAGGGACAAGGCTCAGGGTTAAGACCACTTAAAGTAGGATCGCAAAATATTGATGACTCAAGTGAAGATGATCAAACTCATAGTGACTCAGATCACTCAGAAGAGAATGAAATCATAGACCTTGACTTGGCCATAGTATTGCTTGATGACAATGTTTCCATTAGGACCCTTACGTCCTCTAATCTAAACCCATCTGATGATCCCTTACCATTACTACATCCTGAACTAATAGATTGGGACCAAATAAAACCTATCAATATTCCCACTTTTTTGAACGATGAGGCCATCGTTAACTTCCTTTGTGCTGGTAATCCCAAAATGGTCTCCACCATTGAACATCATAGCAAAGCTTCACAATACACTCAAGGAGGGACAAGGCTCGGTGTTAAGACCACTTAAAGTAGGATCGCAAAATATCGATGACTCGAGTGAAGATGATCAAACTCATAGTGACTCAGATCACTCAGAAGAGAATGACATCATAGACCTTGACTTGGCCATAGTATTGTTTGATGACAACGTTTCCATTAGGACCCTTACGTCCTCTGATCTAAACCCATCTGACGATCCCTTACCATTACTACATCCTGAACTAATAGATTAGGACCAAATCAAACCTATCAATATCCCCACTTTTTTGAATGATGAGGCCATCGTTAACTTCCTTTGTGTTGGTAATCTTGAAACGGTCTCCACCATTGAACATCATAGCAAAGCTTCACAATAGGGGAGTGTCAAATTTCCAAGCTACAAAATAAATGAAACAAAAGAAAGATCTGATGGTGAAAACCATTCCATGGCAGTATCAAATCAAGAAAGAGTAAAAATAAAGAGCACATCCGATGGTGAAAACATCTCTAAGGCACCAAAGGATGGGAAATTTGACACTCTCCCAGAGCACTTCGAGGAAAGATTTAAAGTCCTGATCGAACCAACACAGTCCATCAATGTCGGCAATGTAGAAACAGTAAGAACTCTTCATCTGGCAAAATCATTAACAGATATAGAAAATCTCAGCTTTATCAATTTGTTTGAAGAGTGAAAAGTCAACTTTTCCTGGTCTTATGCAGACATGCTAGGGATAGATCTAGACCATATCATGCTCCATTTATCCCTTCCTTTAGGAATCAAACCATTCAATCAAAAGTTGAGAAAAATGCATCCGCACATTACCCTATTGGTGAAGGCTAAACTAAAGAAGTTATTGGATGTCGGATTCATCAGACCTATTGACTATGTAGAATGGATATCAAATATTGTGCTTGTTTCGAAACCTGATGGCAACATAAGGATTTGTACCAACTGTAGAGATCTCAAATAGGCTTTCCCAAAATATGGTTTCCCCTTACCTAACATAGACGTCATTGTGGACTTAACAACAGGACATGGCATGTTATCACTAATGGATGGATTTTCTAGATATAACCAAATCAAGATAGCTCCTGAAGATCAAGATAAGATAGCCTTCACTTGCCCATGGGGAACCTTTTATTAGAATTTCATGCCCTTCGGGTTGAAAAAAGCAGGGGCCACATACCAAAGAGCTATGACAACCATCTTCCATGACATGATGCATACTTTCATGGAAGACTATGTGGACAAATTGTTGGCAAAATCCTACACTAGAGAAGGACATCTAGAGATATTAGACAAGCTATTCACTCGCCTGGAGAAGTTTAATCTTTGCCTCAATCCAAAAAAATGTGTATTTGGGTTAACATCAACAAAACTACTTGGGTATATAGTGTTAGAAAAAGGTATTGAAGTAGACCCCACAAAGGTGAAATCTATAATGGAGATTCATCCCCCAAAAAACATGAATTAGTTAAGATCCCTCCAAGGCATATTCCAATCCATCAAAAGATTCATCTCACAACTGGCTGACAAGACTCATCCCTTCACTCATCTCTTGCACAAGAATGTTTCCTTTTGATGGGATGAAAATTGTGAAGCTGATTGCAACCAAATAAAAGATTACCTAATGAGTCCACCTGTTCTAGCACCTCCAACAAAAGGGAATCCTCTTTTATAATACATCGCCACTACTGACCGATCATTAGGATCCTTGTTGGCAGAGGAAGATTCAATGGGGAAGGAGAGAGAAATTTATTACATCAGTAGAACCTTGAATGGATATGAAATCAATTATACATCCATTGAGAAAGCTTGTCTAGCTGTAGTGTTTTCTACCCAAAAATTGTGACACTATATGCTGACTCACACATTCAAGCTCATAACCAAGATAGATCCACTAAAGTTTCTCCTAAGCAAAGCAAATCTGACAGGAAGACTGGCCAAGTGGGTAATGGTACTCAGTGAATTTGACATTAAATATGTTAATAGAAAAGTGTGAACCCCAATCCTATACCTGCACAAATATAGAAAACAAGCACAATGTTAGATCAAATTCAAGTGAGAATCAAGATACCCCATGAAATCCAATTACAAAAACTTAAAATAGGAAAAACAAGAAATAAAACATGAAAAACAAGTGAAATCCTAATTAATTATGCAAACTCTTGATCCCATGGGGGAGTTGGTGCCAATTGATGTGTCAAAATCAGCCCTTTCCCAATTCATTTGTAAGATTTGATGATTTGATCCACTTGATGGTGACGAAAAATGGTGAGTTCTTGAGAAAACCTACAATAACCTAGCTAAGATCTTGCATTGAGGATGAAGTTGAGTATAGTAAGTTTACTCAAGGTGTGGATGTTAAAATGAGAGGAAGAGTCTCTCAATTATAGATTTCCAAAATGGAAGAGAGAGTGAAAATAAGAAATGTGGGATCATTCAACATCCAATGGCCAAGTGCCACTTGTCAAGATGTGAATGGTTGATGGTTGAGCACATTTTGATCTATGTGCAAGTTTGAATTTTGAATTTGATGAAGTGACATGTTTAGGGGGGATGAAAGAAATGGAGTTAATGTCACTTGGCTCAATGCAAAGGAAATGTAAGAGGCATTAAATGCCTTGTTAGAAGGACCAAACCCACTTGAATTTGAATTCAAATTTGAGGGAATATTCCCCTTTTATGCCATGTGAGGGAAAATAGAGATTTAATAAATGAGTTGAATCTATTTTCATATGCAAGTGGTAAAATCTAGAGGATGTGACATAGATTAGGATTAAATTAATCAAAGCTTAATTAATTTAATGAAGAATTAGGAGATGTTACAATTTAGACTTAAATTTATGAATTGATTTAAGTTAAGAATTGAGAGGAAAGGTTTAATTAAAAAAATGTTTTGATTTATTTAACTAAAGGGGATAATGTTAGATTAAATTAAATAATGTTTAATTTATTCAATTTAATAATAAGACTTTAGAGACTTTAATCAAATAAAATGATTTATTTAATTAAAAGGGATTTTAGGGTTAATTAAATTAAACTGATTAATTTAATCAACAAGGGAGAAAGACCTAATTAAATAAATAATGATTTATCTAATTAAGAGATGAACAAGTGATGATAAGCTGAGAGTATGATTTGGGACGAAAATGATGTTAGTAAATCAGGATCAAGCATGCTAGTAAATTTTCCATGTCTACAAAAAGCTATCAAAGGGAAAGTCATTGTCGATCAACTAGTTGAGGCACCAATTCATGATGATCATCCTCTTCACATTGAATTTCCAGATGTAGATGTCTTTACAATAACAAAAAAAAAATGGGTGTTATACTTTGATGCTTCATTCACTCAGCATGGATTAGGAGAAGGGACAATATTCATCATTGCCCTAAGGCACACTCCAAAATCCTATCGCTTGATGTTTCCTTGCACCAACAACACAGCCGAATATGAAACACTCATTATCAGAATCAAGATAGTTGTGGAATGGAAAATTATAGAGCTCCAAGTTTATGGGGATTCTCAACTAGTCATCAATCAAGTCAATGATGATTATCATACCAAAGATGACAAAATGATGCCTTACAAGAGAATGATTGATGACTTCAAGAAGTACTTTGTCAACATCAAATTTGGTTAGATCCTAAGGAGTGACCAAAAATTTGCCAATGTTATGGCTACAATTGCTTCCTTGATATAACTTCCAAAGAAACATGGCCACTATGAGTTCATGGTGGAGCAACTATTTACCCCTGCCTACGATGGCTCTGAGTCTTGACTTATTTTCCACCTAAACGATACCAATAACTCCATCTACAAAAAGATCTACGCTTACCTAAAAAATAATATCCTACCTCCTGATCTTTCCCACAACCAGAAATGAAACTTCATCCACCAATATGCTCATCATACCCTTATAGAAGATGTACTTTACCATTGAGGTCTTGATGGAACTCTTTTGCGATGTCTAGAAAGTGACGAGTCTGAAATGAATTTACGAGAAGTCCATGAGGGTATTTGCAGCACTCATTCAAGTGGTTTAACCCTCGCTAGGAAACTCCTCCGTTTGGGATATTACTGGCCGACTATGGAGAGAGAAGCCTTCCAGTTTGTCAAGACATGTCAAAAATGCCAGATTCACCGTAATCACATTCATGCACCAACACAAGAATTGCAGCCCTTTTCATCAACTTGGCCATTTTATCAATGGGGGTTGGATCTTGTCAGTAAAATTCACCCATCCTCATCCAATGGACACAAGTTCATCATCACAGCCACATAATACTTCACAAAGTGGGTTGAATTCATGCCTCTAATCACCATCACAAGGAAGCAGATCTCATCGTTCATCCTGAACTACATCATCTTTCGATATGGTATCCCTCAATCCATTATCACTGACAATGGGAGACCTTTCAAGAATCAGGACGTACACGAACTCTATGAAAATTTTCATACCCAACATCAGTTTTCTACACCCTACTACCCTCAAGGGAATGGCTAAGCTAAGGCCTCAAACAAAACAATCCTAAAAATCTTAAAGAAAACCGTCAACAATGTTGGACGTGACTAGCATGTTCAACTGAACCCTGCTTTGTGGGCCTATCGTACATGCGTCTGAACACCCACAAGGGCCACACCATATGCAATTGTCTATGGATCTAAAGCAGTACAACCCATCAAGGTTGAGATACTATCACTTCGGGTATCCTTGAAGGGTCTCATTACAGATGAAGATTACCGTGTGTCTAGACTGTAGGAGCTAGATTTGTTTGATGAACATCGTCAGTTGGAAGTAGATCATCTAAAATTATATCAGTAGAGAATTTCTAGAAGCTACAATCAAAAATTCAAACCTTATAAATTTCAAGTAGGTGATCTATTACTAAAATAAAATCTCCATAATTAGCAGGACCGAGAAAAGAAAAAGAAAATTTGAACCTAATTTGTTAGGTCCTTTTGTTGTGATATCAGCCTTTGGATTGGGAGCATATCAGCTATCTACACCATAAGGGGATCTATTTTAAGAACCTATGAACAACCTTCACTTAAATAAATTATACTCTTGATGCATCCAATGCATGTAAAAAGTCTTGAAAGAAATCATAAAAAGCAGAAAAAGTCCTGAAACAATCATAAAAAGCAGAAAATGTCCTAAAAAAAATGGTCGCCTTGATGAAAATCTGGCAAAAAGGCGTCATGGTGACAACATAAAAATAAAAAATATCAGAAAAATAAAATAAAATCAAAAAAATACAAAAATACAAAAAAGTGAAAAATCAAAAACTGGTTGCCTTGATGAAAACCTAGCAAACAAGCATTTTGGTAACAGCAAAAAAATTATTAAATTTGAAAAGTGCAATAAAAACAAATGGTGAAAACCTGGTAAACAGGTGCTATTTGTGATAGGTCAGATTCTCCATCTATTTGAGTTTGTCTTGACCATCCACTTCTACCACCACTGTGCATTCATGCTTATCTTGCAACGAGCTTCATTTTCATATTCAACTAGCGTGTTCATCCAACCCTGGCTTGGTTTTCATTGTACATATCCATAATGTTAGAAACCAAGATCACCTGCATGCAATCAGCTGTCACATGCAAAAGACATGCAAAACCAAAGAAGATGTTCTGTAAATCTCAAAGTAAAAATGCATTATTGAGAATCAATTATTACAAAGAGATCAATCCTTATGAAGGAGATCAAGAAACCCTAAAAGGGAAACCCTAAATAAAACCCTAGTGTGCACACTTAATAATTAATCAATTATTAATGTGCCTAAGCTTAGCTTAAGCAACTAAAGGAATAAGTGACTTATTTAATTAACCAGTATGATATAATTAATTAAGTATAATAACTTATTACTATAACACCCCCCCTTATGATGAACTTAGGAAGAAGATAAAACACTAGAAGAAGATGCATGCAAGCAAGGGTGGGTCCCAGCAACTAGGCTTGATTAGGTACCCATTTACAAATGCAAGAATGAGGTAGAGGAGAAAAACCTAGTGAGACAAAACCCCCCTACAATGAGATGACATGCTACAAAGAAGCACTCGAAGAACTCTGTAGAGTAACACTGGAACCAAAATCTGGCAAGCAAGGAAAGATACTTTTGTCTACAAGAAACCATATCGGAATCATAATGATGCAACAACAAACCCGATGTTACAAAGAAGCACTGGAAGAACTCTGTAGAGTAACACTGGAACCAAAATCTGGCAAGCAAGGAAAGATACTTTTGTCTACAAGAAACCATATCGGAATCATAATGATGCTACAAAGAAGCACTGGAAGAACTCTGTAGAGTAACACTGGAACCAAAATCTGGCAAGCAAGGAAAGATACTTTTGAAAACTCCAAACAGGAACAACCCTGGAATCTATGAAGCAGCAGTCAATTATTGAATTGATGTGATACTGAAACGAAGTGCAAAGATGCAACGTGCACTCACCCAATTGCCAAAACATCCAAGTAATCTCCAAAACACCCATCGGGTCAAATTTGGGTTAGTAATAAACCTCGGACATACACCAAAAAAAGTGCATGGACAACAACATAGAGCTCCTCAATACCTTTCCAATGCCACAAAGATAGCGAAAATTGGAGATCGTGGCAAAAAGTTATGAGCTCGGAAACATAAAATAAACATCTAAATTCAAACAGAAATAAATGCAGTAAAACAGAAAACTACCATAAAATAAACTACACCATAGGATAGTGCTTAGAACCAACTTTCCGACAATATCTCATTTTCCCGATTTTGATACCGTATGCCCAAGTTATGCCAAAAACAAAAACATTGCTCCTTGAAGGCAAATAGAGCTTGGAGGGGGCAAAGAGCGTCGTACGGATGCTAACGTCAGCGGTTCACTAGAATAAAATCGACAGCCATATGGCCGTCACCGCAAAAAATTGGCCCCCCTGCAAAAAAAATTTGGACCCTGGTCACCCATGTGGCCGAGGGCGCAAAGTAGGGGTCTGGGGCAGAGCCCCTGGTCCTCAATACAACCATGGTTGTAGTGGAGAAGCCCGCAAGGGCTGACAGAGGGCCCCCGGTCCTCCATGTGACTGGGGCAGTGTCTGAGGGAGCCTACAAGGGTTGGGTGTGGATCCGGCGGTGCTGCATGGGGCCACCACCGATGGCGGTGGGGAACCGGTGGCCACTTAGTGGCAGGAGCCATCTGAACTGGGGGCACCGGCGCAGAACCCAAAAAAACATTGTTTTTTATTTATTTTTCGATTTGTGTGCCTTTCGGATCAACTTCACCAAAAACAACCAAACGACATGCATTCCTAGGGTTTTGAGGTGCTGTGAACATGATGGCGATGTCCATTTGAGCCCATAGTGTCCCAAAAAATTGGCTACCCCCAGATCTTCCAGAAAAGATGCCTATGGAAACCCTTACACTTGAAACTCACTGAAAGACCATATCTTCATATCATGAATAGGAAGTTGCAAGTCTGGAGCTCTGATACCATGTTAGAAACTAAGATCACCTATGTGCAATCACCTGTCACATACAAAAGACATGCAGAACCAAAGAAGATGTTCTGTAAACCTCAAAGTAAAAATGCATTATTGAGAATCAATTATTACAAAGAGATCAATCCTTATGAAGGATATCAAGAAACCCTAAAAGGGAAACCCTAAATGAAACCCTAGTGTGCACACTTAATAATTAATCAATTATTAATGTGCCTAAGTTTAGCTTAAGCAACTAAAGGAATAAGTGACTTAATTAATTAACGAGTATGATATAATTAATTAAGTATAATAACTTATTACTCTAACACATAATAAATTTGGTTTTTTCTCACTGGGGGCAAAATCCTGATCTTACTGGGGGAAAATCATCATTGAGCTTAAATCAGCAAACAAACAATCAACAAATGCAAAACCTTGGCAAAAAGAAACAATCATAATAACCATCAAAATTTGAGCATCAAACATCAATCAATCCAATCAATCATCCAAATCAAATCAAACATCAAGCCAAATCAAATCAACTCATCACTGGCGAATCATCTTCTGAATCATGGTTGGATTACTTTAACACAAATGTTCAATTGATGTATCTTGATTGTTGTTATCATTTCTCAGGAGTACCTCGATGATGTCACAAAATAGAGGCACTATGATCAAGAGTGATATTTTTCTTTGTTTGCTACTTGTGATTCAATCATTACTTCTATGCAAATTTTTGTGGGACATGCTCTACAAGGTATCATTGATGGCATTCCTAATTTGCATAGGAACATGATTAACTCTTGTTTGTTTACACAAGTGATACTCAGGTCATCTTGGTCTAATTATACCTAGATGCTTGTGCTATCTTGCATTATCAAATCTCAACGGAAGTTGTATGGAAGTTGTACTCAGGTCATCATGGTCTAAATTATGCCATTGATGTTTGTACATACTTTCAACATAATAAAATTTTCAATGATGACAATAAGCATAGTAAATAAGTTGACAACATTGCATAAATAGCCTTGAATTCATTTTAGTTTGCATTTGCATTATAGATTTTCTAAGCTGGTAATTCTCAAGGTTGATGTTATTTCTTATTACAGGATTGATTATACTTGACATAACAAAAAAAAATCATTCATTTACATTCACATTTCTATTCCATTTCATTAGAAAGCATTATCATACATTCATTATCACAAATCATTCATGTATTCATTATAATATTTTCATTGTGAAAAAATCCATAAATAAAACATAATACCATCTTCATTTATAATTCATATTATCACATCAAGGTCATAATAAATAATTCACTCATATATCCATTCATCATCCATAATAACATCATAATTTCATTCAACATCATAATCCATTTGCATTCATAATCATAATTCATTTCACATACTTTGCATAATAAAATACCAAAAACATAGAAAAGTGCATTACATTTCATTCATAGTGGCATAACATAAAATCATACATTCATACATTTGCATGTATCACATTTGCATCCATAAACCATCCATATCCATACCATAAACCATACATCTAAAATCCATAATAAAACCATTTGCATCCATACATCGATATATTAATATGAAAAATTACAAAAAAAACATTTCATATCATTTGTATCCATATCATCCATCTCACAAACACATTATTCATAAACATATCAAAGAAAAGAATCATCATCCATAATGCATCCATAACATAACCATACAGAACATGGCATAATCACATAGAACATAAATTAAATAAATCCATCCATAATAAAACATCAACACATAGATCATCGAATGCCACTACATATCATATAACCTCATAAAAACATGTCAATTATACAATGATATCAACTAAGAAAGTGATACATCAAAAATATGGCACAAGGTCATGTCTCTGAATCAAGATGAAATAAAATCATGTTTGAACCTATGATCATGTAGTTCTACCACCTGATGGGGCATGCCTTTGTCCAACACTGCTTGCCCCTGATGGTCCTACCCCTGTTGGCCCTAGCCCTAGTGGAGGTCCGCCCAATGGAAGTGGTTGCGTGACCCCTCTATTAGTGGTGTGAGAATGGGAGCGCTCAGATATGGATCTGGCATAACTGAACTGTTGTGTAGGTGGCATTGCCTCATAATACCTGCCTCTACAGTATTCCACCTCCTTGGCGAACTCTTTGAGCTCTCTGAAAAGGTCACCTATACCAATACCCTGAGCTACGATTTGTACTATTTTGGCCATTTCAACAACCTGCTCCATCTGCCTCCTAGTAGCATCTCTCTATAGTTAGAGGGGCCACCTGGGCCTGTAGTTGCACCATCTGCCCCTAAATCTGCACATGTGTTGGATCCTGTGCCTGAATCTGAGCCTGGGCCTAGGTAAGTTGTGCTTGTAATATCTGGATCTGGCCCTGCAAATTTTTGCACCTAACCCTGTAACCCAACTATCTGTGTTTGTTGTCTCTGGGAGGGAATCTAAACTATCGGTGGTCATTGCCCACCTGGTGCTAATTTCCTCTTCTTGGGGATGACCCCAAAGTCTGGTGCACCACCCCCTCTCGGTTGCACGGTCATCCCAACTAGAAATATGTGGAAAAGGATGCATGTGAAAATACTCAGCATATTCAGCTATCATCTATTCATCCACAATCTTAGGATGATACCGCCAATATATCGGCTACATGTCATAATACTCTGTACAAGTTGTATCATAGTCGAAGGTTGGTGCCCACTCTGGTATATCCTGCCTGTGTCAAGTATAGTGTGCTACTCTCTGCGGCATCCCCTAGATGCAACCATACTATCAGTGCACCCTATCAAACATGAAACTCTCAATGATGTAACGTTTCCTTCCTATCAAGTACCTACTGCAAAACATGTAGGGAATCACCATCCTTTTCCCAAGCCTCACAATCAAGATAAGGTCATCAAATAATAGTGTCAAGGTCATCTAGGACTCGCCTCCAATACTCCAACTTTCCTAGCTTGTGTTGGACAAGTGGTCCTACGTATCCAAAAACATACAGTCATCCTAGTGGTCATGTCCTACCTCCCACTGCTCGTGTAATGGCTATGTGCTCCCAGACCTAGAGCTATAAAAGTGTGCAACGCGCTGACAAACTGCTCGCCCAAAGATAAACAACCCGGTGCAAGTCATGATACAAGTGTGATAGCATACATGATCCCCAAGAATATCTCATCCCATGGGCAATCATGTCATCTAGAACCTATCCCCAACCCCCTGAGAAGCCCTTCGACCTACGGTCAAGGCAGAGAAATCCTCCAATGAATCTAGCTAGAACATAAGGTAAAACCCGCCTGGAAGCAATAAACTCCCACCATGGAACCTCATAACCAAGAAAATGGTCATCATGAAATATCTAGCAAATGGCATCTATGCCCCCTACTCTTCATTATCATAAACAAATAGCTCCCCAACAACTGGTATCCTTAATATATGATATACATCCTCTAGGGTCACTATCATCTCTCCAGTTGAAAAATGGAAAGTGTTGTGGTCATTGTGCCACCTATCTGCAAGTTTTTTTAGTATCCCTTAGTTAATCTGGTACTGGGGCATGCCTATCAGTGAAGTCAAACCACGCTGGTCAATGATGACAAGATCTGTCGGATTCAGCTACAGGATCATATCCCATGTCCTGGTAAAGCGCTCACAAACCTGTAGGTTCCCTAAGCCACTCTCCTAGAATAAAATTAAAGCATCAAGTCAACAAATCAATCAGTCCATCATCTAATCAAATATGCTCACATGAGATTCTGATCAAATCTTGAGGAGCACCTATCCTATTGCTCGATTCTCATTTGTCATGAGATCAATCATCATCAATCTATCTTATTCATCGTTCCTCGCCTATCATGAGGATGGTCATCAATCAATTGACCAATCAACCTATCTCATTCATCGTTCCTTGCCTATCATGAGGATGATCATCAACCTATCAATCAACATCATCCTATCATCGGCTGACATCATCATCATTTATCAAAATCTAGGAGGAATCTATCAAAATCATCAATTTTGGTTGGATGTGCTAAAATAGGGTTTCTATGCACTAATTTACCAAATGCGCTAGAAAAACTATTGGATGCACCGGAACAGGGTCCTAATGCGCCATTTCATGAATGCGCTGGAAAATGAATCTCATGCACTAAAAAAGACTCCTAATGCATCATTTCCCAGATGCACGACTTGAACAATCCTATGCACGACTCTATCCTATGGATGTGCTAAAAACCCTATGCGCTAATCTACTGACCTAATGCATTGAAGCAGGTTTTGGATGCACTATTCTAGTTTTGGATTCTAACCTAACTCAATGTGCTACTACATGGATTCTATGCGCTAAAGCATGTACCGTATGCGATGAAACTCTACCCCTATGCGCTAAAACGTGAGAATCATTCGAAGTTTCAAACAAAAATTAAGTGGGAAAATTCAAAATTCAAAATTCAAAAGAGGTTTTCGGGGTATGTACCGAAGATCCATACATTATTGGACACTGGTGGTAGTGAACATGCTCAAATCTATGTGTGTGGCATCAAATTTTGTCCATATTTTCTCTGCAAGCTCTCAGTTTTCAAAATGCTCAAGTTACAAATGAACTTATCTTTTACCCTTTTTAACCTTTTAAAGGTTAATTAAGGGGTAATTATTGTGGAATTTTATTTAATTTTTCAAATGGGTCTCTTCATCAACTAATTAACAATGTGTCAGAAATCTTCATCATTTTTGGGAGATAAATCAAGTCATCCTTATCAAATCTATTAATCATCAGCATATCATAGAAAAATCCTTTACATCATCAAAAAAATTTGAAAAATCAACAAAAATTCAAAAACCCCTAATTTATCTCCCGAGGGGGCATCCTTTCATCATCACTGCAAAATTAGAGTCTGGGGCATGTCAAAATTTTTATCATTGCGGTCGGAAAAATTTATTATTTGAAGCAATGCATCTACACACATCACTTCAAAGAGGGGGGAAATATATGCATGCAAAAATGGTTTGGAGCATATATTAATTAAATATTTGTTATTTAATTAATATTCTTAGTTCCTCTACTATTATAAATAAATTGTTAAATTTATTTATATGGTTCATTATTCTAATTCTTCTTTTCCAAAATTCTCTTTCTTCCTAAATTAATTAAATGGACAAATTAAATCAATTTGTTATTTAATTGATTTTCCCTCTTCCACTTAAATTTGAATTTTTAAAATTCAAATTGGTCTCTAAATCATATTCTTCTTACATTGGTTAAAATGAACAAATAAATTAAATTGGAATCTTTCTAATTTACGATCTCCATTTAAATTTAAATTTAATTCAATTTAAGCACATTTCTACATATTTCCTCTAACCACCTCCAACTCACCTGCCACCTCATCATGTACCTCACAAAAATGAATTTTCTAAATTGAAAAATATGAATTATCTTCAACAAATTTGCAACCAAATTTAGAACTAATTGAGACACATGGATCTTCCTTCTTTGTGATTCCATTTAACACTTGGCAAATTATTTTGCTAAAGGGACCCATCTCCCTAATTCCCTCTAACCTCTTGATGCTCCACTGTTGATGCTACAGGATCACAATCTCGACCGTCCATTGTTGCCACATCACCTTGAGTCTTGGAAAATCTATAAATAGGATGCATTGCTAAAAAAATTCAAGTCAAATTTGATAATCTTATGCTGCAGAATTTTAGTGCATTTTGAGAGAAATTTGGAGAGCTTTGTAACTTAGTTTTTCATTTCAGTTCATATAGAGTTATAATGGAAATTTTATTTTGGATAGCTTAGTTCATTTCATCTTTCATATAGCATTTCCATTAGACCATCATCATCAATCTTAGCTCCATTTGGATTTTAGTATCATCTCATCATAGGATCATTTAGTCTTCAAGCATCAAATATCAAAAATACCAAAATATAGGCATGTAGACTTCATCATAGCATCCCATATCTTAAGTTTCCAATCTTTATAGGTTCATGTGCAACACTAATAAGATCTGAGAGGATGATTTTTAGGGTTCCTTGAGATTAGAGAACCATGGAATGAATTAAGAGGATAGTTGTAGCTTTCAATTCTGCTATTTAGATTTCCTTTTATGTAATACATTGCATGAAGGTGTGTTTGATTTTATTATTCTAACTTACATATTTCCTACACACAGCTATAATATATGACAATAGTCACATAACATTTGTGCACCAATAGACAAATATATATGATAATACATGATGAATGATCTATCAATAATACATTAATGAAGGGTGGGTTAGTGGGATCAAAGAGATTACACAAAAACATCCCAAACCTTAATCAAGATAATAGCAATGATACATAAAAGGTAAAAATAATTATGCATATTCAAAAAATTAGCTCAAAAGTTTTCATGTGGTAAATAGTTGGGGTATAGAGTTTACATTTTAGGGTTTGATATTTTTCATGTCTATCATTTATATTTTAGGGTTTAGAGTTCAAGGTAATTAAGTTTTTAGGAAAAATGCAACTAGTTGAAGAAAAAATATAATTTTATTAATCTAACATAAATATTGAAGGTGAACATGCAAACTACCTCCACCCTTAATGTCAAGCCTTTGAACCTCTATGTAAATTGGGTTGTCGTGTTTACAAGTAGTCCAAATTTCTCTCTATTCAAAAATACAATCATTGTCTATTTCTAAATCATGCATCCTATTTAAAATACAAAAAATAAATAGTGAAAATTATTTAATATTATTATATTAGATAAAATAATAAGTAAATGTCTCTTTTTGGAGGTAAACTTTGAACAAAAATATTTATTTTATTCCAAAAAACAATAAAAAATAACTTCATTTAAAAGTTAGCTTCAAATGAAGACCCACTTCCAAGAAAAATGCATGATTTTGCACTTCTAAGCGCTAAATTAGGTGCACTTTGCACCGCCTTTTGCTCCCCAAAATGATTACATTTAGGGCTAAAAGTCAGTGCTAAATTCAGCATTAACTATTGATTCAAAAACAAAAAATAAAAACTTTCTACATTAAGGAAGAGATGAGAGAATAAAAACGCTGCGTGAAGGAAGAGAGGAGAAAGGAAAGTAAAAACGCCACCTAAAAAGAAAAACATCGTGCGAAGGAAGAGAGGAGAAAAAAGGGAAAAACACTGCCTGAAGGAAGAGATGAATTGAAGAGGGTCGCCTGAAGAAAGAGATGAATTGAAGAACGTCGCATGAAGGAAGAGATGAATTGAGTGTCATTTTGTATGTGACATCTTGAAGAAATTTTGAGTATTTTGATGAATTGAAAACTAGGGTTTGTGCATATTGCGTGTGGATTCCTTTCATCATTAGTTTAGGATTTTCATTGGGTGCAATTTGTGTGCTTCACTCTCAATTTCCCAAATCAAGGTATGAATTCCCTACTGGTTGTCGTCCATAAAAGGATATAAAAGTGTTGGAGTTGAGAATATACAACACCATAGAAGCCCAAAAGATCTTTGCAAGCAAATAACCTGTTACAAGGAGAAGCAAAGAGAAGCAACAAAGGAAATGCTCAAGAATGTGGAGTAATGTATTCACATGAAAATGTAAAATGAATAATGATACAAAAATAGTTTTCAACCATATATAGATGAAAACCCTAAAAAGAAAAACCCTAGGCTTGCACAATAATAATTAATAAAGTGATTAATTATTATGCACCTAATGTTAGCTTAAGTGAAAAAAAGGTAAAAGGGAACTTTACGTAATTAAACAAATATTGTTTAATTAATAAAGTAAATGTCCGATTACTCTAACACCCCCCCTTAAGATAGACATAGGGAGAAGCCAAAACCTAGAAGAAGCTACTAAAAGCAAAAGCAATGGGTCCCGGCAACAAAGCCAGATCAGGTACCCAAGTACAAAATCAATGCAAACTAAATGAAATGGGGTAAAGGAGAAAACCCAGTGGGAACAAAACTCCTCCCCAAAATAGAATGCAAGGAATGCAATGCACTAATGAAAGAAGGATAGGAGGTGGATAACATGATACCCCCCATAGACAATTTCTATCATATAAGTACATGTACAATGGTCTCCATAGGAGAGATAGAAAGAGAGAAAAAGGCCCCCCCACAATGAAGAAACTCCTATCATAATGTTAGATGCCTGATGTAGAATCCAAAAGGAGATCCTGAAGCGGAAAATGATATTCCTCCCCTTGGGAAGAAATGGATCCAAAGGACGATGTCGAAGAAACCCTGTGAAGAATGATAAACCAATCTGTCTCAAGATGTGTGCCATGATAGGATACTGAAGAGTCTCACTATCTAAACGGAAACAAATATTGCCAAATCCAAACTGATGTGGAGAATATTGAAATGCAACCTCTGAATGCACAGATAATGGTGGACGAACAGTGATAACCTGACTGTCAAGGTAGAGGAGATGAATGTCCTCAAAATAATCCTCCAAATCTGCAATATAGGACTCCACAAACAAAAAAGATATGTCTGCAACATAAGAGTCCAAAGTAGCTATATCTGAAAGATGTATGATTCCCTGTTGCACTGAATCAAGAACAACAAGAGATGCTGATGAAGTCTCAGTCTGAAGAATAGGAACTGTGAGACAAGCTTCTAATCCATCAGAACATGTAAGGGTGTCTAAATACTCAAGCTCCTCTAAAGTATCATGATCAAAGGGTGTATTTTCTCTCCAAGCAATGGGTAAGAGACAATCTGAAGCAGGATCCTCTAAGAATGGAGAGAGAATTGGGTCTCCATAGATCTCCCAAAGATGTGTCCAAACTAGGTGAGGACAATCAATGTCCGATATAGCCAACACAGTGTCATGATCAACACTAGATAAAATAAGTCCTACTATGTGATTTCTAATGATATCCCATACTTATTTTCCCTCTAAAATTGTTTGTTCAGGTATGAGATCATACAAATAAGGCAAAATATTAAGCCACCTACAATGTGTAAGTATATCATTTGCTCATGACTCATAATTACCCCGTTCTAGAAGAACAATTGAAGGGTGAGTAGAAAAATCCATGATAACTCTTAAAATAAAAAAAAATTGAGAAATCTGACCTTACAACATTTAGATCAAATTAATATAACTCATTCCACGCAAACAAAACCCATGAAGGAGCCAAAATGACCAAGTAATTAAGCAAAGTGTAAAAACACACAAAGCTGAATAAAAAATATTTGGTAATATTTTGATAAAATAGATTGTAGATCTGGAAAGAGCACTGTAACACCTTTCCAATGCCTATTCATTTGCACAAAATGGACACCGTGGCCAAAAGTTATGAATTTTTCAAAAACTGAATTTAGCTTGCAAAAAATGAATTTTCTAGCAAAAAACATTTATTTCTAACTTGATTTTTGGAAAATCTACTCACTGTTTGTAGACAAAAATAAAAACCCAAAAATCGTTTCTTGATCCAACAAGCAGAATATGAGAAAATGATTTTTTTTTACTTTCAACCAGGAGAAAAATGACGCGCACCATTTTTTCAATAGTTATTTTCTCCAGATGTGTGCAAGATATGCAAAATCTAAAAGATACCCAGTTTAGATTTCGACGCTGGCTACAAAACCCGGAAATTGTTTTTCCTGCAAATGAGTGAAAACTGAATTTTTGAAGCAAAAATGATGACGGCTCCAATAAAAAATGGCTTGCAACAAACCCTTGTATCTTCAAAACAAGAACAAGCAGCTGTAGATCTGAAGCTCTGATACTATGTTGGAGTTGAGAAGATACAACACCACAGAAGCCCAAAAGATCTTTGCAAGCAAATAACCTGTTACAAGGAGAAACAAAGAGAAGCAACAAAGGAAATGCTCAAGAATATGGAGCAATGTATTCATCTAAAAATGTAAAATGAATAATGATACAAAAGATAGTTTTCAACCATATGTAGATGAAAACCCTAAAAAGGAAAACCCTAGGCTTGCACAATAATAATTAATTATTATGCACCTAATGTTAGCTTAAGTGAAAAAGAGGTAAAAGGGAACTTTACGTAATTAAACAAATATTGTTTAATTAATAAAGTAAATGTCCAATTACTCTAACAAAAAGTCACGGCAAATCCTAACTTGGGAATTGGACATTCCAACAAGTGACTAACATCTTCAATGGTCGTTCATTTACTTGTCAAACTAGGGAACGTATACTTGAAATGGAGCAGTATTGTATGTGCACTAAGAATCGATTGTAGCTACAACCTATTAGAAATAAATGCTTGAAAGGAATTCTAACTCTGATGCAAGAACATGAAACAAAGTCTTACTAACTTAAGCATCACTTAACTAAAGCAGGAATCACAATAACCATTACTGGGAAAACAAACCATAAAGTGGCCTTATGCTGCAGGAATAGACACAGGGATGGATTCCTTATGCTGCAGGAACAGTTTTAAGACTGAGTTTGCATCAAAACTTACTGGAATGAAATTCTAACAAATAAACAATAGAAAGCAAACAGCTAACTATGGATACTTACTAAGTGGCCCCCCTTAGCAAACATCAACCAAATTAAATAAGAGTTTAACTCAAAATGTCATTGGCTTTTTATTCATGAACTCAAAATCACATACATGACTGTTCTACTTGTAAGAAAACTTAATAAGAAGCTCTATTTTTCATTATATCAGTAATCTTACTACACTCTGTTCTATCTCTACTCTCTAGTCTAATCTCTTCTCTATCATCTCTCGTCCACTCACGTAGGAGGAACATTTATTTAAAGAGAAACAACTAACTAACTAACTACCAGAGAAAGATGTGGACGTAGATGCTTTCTAATTCTGAGGAACAAATTTTCATAAATGAAAGTGTATCCATCCAACTGATTCGGAAAGAATCCAATGCTCCACTCCTCCTAGATTGTCGACCATTTAGATCTCCTCCCGATGACCCAGGCAGAGTGTCGTCGCAAGAACAACATGCCTGGTGCTGTGATAAAATGATCTTTACTTCAGAGCCGAGGTTTGTTGCGCATTGACTTGTTCATATTATCTTCAACAACCTGTAGGCCACATGGCATAAAAGGCAAAAGAAAGCATAATAGCACGGTACTTTATCATTAATCACACACATTAAATTCATCTCATTTATCCAGAAACTACACGTATCATATCAGTCAACTAGGAGGTTAAACAGGGCCATGAATATAGTCATATGGAGATATTAAGCTGCAGTATTATAGGAATGCATTGTCATAGAAGACTACCCGTTAACATAAAAAGTTTATAACCACAATTTTTAAAACAACCATTTGAAAGAGTAAAGGTATTCAAAATAACATTATAATACTCAAATAATGAGCATATTTTAGGCTCATCATTTTCCCCCTACTTATGCTAATGTTGTCCTCCAGCATTAACCTTCCTAGTTGTTTCCCTGAAATCGGTAGCAGTAGTATGGCCTTGCATTGCAGTTCCAAACTTGTAGTAAAAGCCTCTATTTTTCTACAACCTTTCATACCTGCGAGCTTCATTAGTTTCATCAATATTTGTGGCTTGGTAAGGGTACAATGGCCACAGTAAAACAGGGGGGTGAAATGTCAATGGGAACCACAATTCAAACCTCTATTGGAGACCCAGCTGGATATATCTTTCTGCCCTTCTGATGGCTGCTGTAAGATTTAGGGGGCTATGAGGTTCGGACTTCCTTAGACCAACCGTTAACCTATCCCATCTTGCTTTAGCCCTGGTAGAGGAGAGCTTCCAAAATGAATATGGTCGACCTTTAAACTCATCATATACTTGCCTCTTGAGATCAAATATTTTTATCCTTGCTGCAAGATCATAAAATCCATATGCAACTATGAGCCAAGTTTTTAGAACAGTTCAAGGATCTGAACTTTCAGGTCTCAAGGGGATAGGCTCTTTTCTTTCAGCTTCCTCATATTCTTCTAATTGCCTCCCATAGTTAATTTCATTTGCTGCCTAGCACATAAGTGATCTCAAATGAATATCACCTATGTAAAGGAGTGGATTCCACTCTGTTTCTACAGGAATGAGCAAACCATGCATGTAAAATTCACACAATGAATTCCTCAACCAATCTGGTGCTACCTAGTATGTATCATAGAATTTTTTGGCTGTATGAATGTCGGGGTCTAGATTCTTGGAAATCCTCATTAATTGAAACCAAAGAAACTATTCTTTTAGGCACATGGCATACACTCTTGGTGGTGGTCTGCATTCCATTATTTTTCCGGCTACCTTCATCATCTCATTCATTTTTTCCTTCATTTCTTCAATTTCCTGCTTTTGCCTTTCAATCTCTTTTTTCAATTTCTTCCTCTCTTCTTCCCACAGACTCTGCTGCATTTAAGTTTTAGCCAAATAGCGGAAGCTCAAATTCAGGGGTGTGATAGGTCTCCAAGTTTTCTGAAGGTATTCTAAGTACTCAATCAATAATGTCCTTTTATAAAGAACCAACACCCGACATGATTCAGAGGGAAATGGTGCTTCATTGAAGGTTTCAGTCTGTTCAAATTGTTCCTCTTCTTGCTGCACTACAGACTCTTGTTGTTGCCTAGGAGGAGACTGAGCTTCCTTGGAAACTTTCTCAACTGCATCAACCAAGTCATCAAGACTTGGCATCCTCTTTTTGTTACTGCCATCATGCTGAACCTCCCCAACCTCCACTCTTTCATTTTGTAGTTCTTCAGGAATATCAGTTGAATTCTGTGGAATATTCTCTGGTATACTCTGGGAATCATCATCTCTGACTTCCTCTGATTCTTCAGAAATAACTATAATTTCTGGTTGTTTGGAGGTTGAAGTGACTTTACTTCATCTTCTTGGTGAAATCCTTGTTGGCAATGTAATAGGTGTATGAGGTTCTTTTGCAGCTTTCCTCTTTTTAGTCTTTCTAGAAGATTCAGACTTGGTAGGAGAAGGAGATGGGGAAGCAGTGATGGTAACAGGAGTTGCTGTAGGAAAAGACTAAGGAGAGCGTTTTTGCTTTTGAATGCTAGGGTTTGATTTAGGGGTTTGCTCGGTCCTAGATGACTCTCCTTCTTTTTTTTTCCCCTTTTCTTTCCTAACGGAAGATGTTGTTTGCACCCGAGTAGAGGGCTCCGTTATGGAGGTTGCAGGACTAGGTGTTGCAGGAGCAGATGATTCTTGCTTAGCCTCACTACTCGTGGATTCTATTCTCATTTTCCTTTTCTTGGGCTATGTAGGGAGTGCTCTAGGAGGTTGCGGAGGTTGCAAACCCTTTTGGGCAATAAATTCTTGCCAAGAGAGTGGTGATACGTCTCTTAGTGAATGCTCAATCAAAAGTTTAATAAGACCATGATGGGTGATAGAATTATCTTTGCCTTTCAGGGTTTCACAGGCACTATGCTCCAAAAGATTCAACAAAAAATTTGGGACATTCATAACTAATTCGTGCCTCATATGACTTAAGAGCTTAAAATGGTAATAATGTAGATAGAAGAAACATCCTTCATAAGTTAAGTACCTGATTATAAAGGATGCATATTCTGAATATGGGTAAGGTAGCGACACCCGCTTGCATCCCTGCTTTGAAACCTCCAAAGGTCCATCAGTTCGCAATGTGAATTTTGCCCTGGTAGAGATGGCATCCCTTCCTGAAGTAAAGTTTTCTCTAGATGCAGGAAGTCTTATCACTTCATCTATTTGTTCCTCTATCACTGCTACCGTTAAACCCCATACTGCAGCTTCTCCTTCAGAAAGTGTTCTTAAAAACTCACCTGCAGCCTCTTCGTTAAAGGAATTTATCCTTAGAAAGTAGTTCAACCACCCACAATTACTAAATTCCTAAACCATTTGAGGGTCCTATGTCAAAACTTCATGAGCCACTGGCTCATGTCTTACCAGCTGACCACCCATCTTCAATAACCGATTCTTCAAGAAAACCCTGAAACTTAACCTCTTCTGAGAATTTGAAAAACACCTTTTTCCTGCACTGTTTCTTTCCTTTTCGGTTTGTTTGCCTTTCTTTTTGCCAAAAGAATGATATAAAAGAAAATTGCATGCAATGATTTTTAGACACTACCTAATTAAGTAGTTTACTTACTGATAAGGAAAAAGCATTCATTCACTCGCAGTCATTCTTGGGAAGTACAATTTAAAAATTGCTTTTATCAAATGTGGGGTTGGTAAAAGAACAAGATTTGAAACAAACAATCCACGCCCCCTACTTTAGATTTGACATGTGTCCTCACATGTGGGAACGGATAGGAGAAGGATGAGCAGTAATGACTGATAGACACTTGTAATAAATGAATAAATAAAACAATTGAATGATGTGACAAATGAAAAAAATATCTCATACCTTTTATTAAATGCTCGCAGATGTTGGAAGATATCACAACACAGCCGGAAATGACTGCTTGTAAAAGAGATCATGAATGGTGGTGGTACGGTAAAATGGGTGATATGGATGGGTGATGTAGACAAGAAAGGTGAAATGATGGATGGTGATGGAGAAAGTGGTTTTCGTGAAAAGAAAACCTTTATTATGAACGTTCTACATAATTTCAAAGAGATGCTGCAGGAAGAGGACCAAAGCCTTTTCCTGCATGAAGATCACTAGCTGCAAGGGAAACAAACTGTTGCATGAATTCTGCTTTTGAAGCTGGCTTATGGTACAACCGAAGACGGTGCCCATTAACCAACAGTTTGAAGCGGACATGATCAATTGTTGCCAACTATACCGAACCGTTATCAAATACATTCTCAATTTCATACGGACCAAGCCACCTTGTTGTAAGCTTACCTTGATTCTCTTTATACCTGGAGTCATAGAGTAGGGCCCAATCACCAACGGAGAAATGATTTGTGCAGATATTATGGTCATGCCATTTTTTCCTTTGCTTTTGTATGTTGCAGGGCAGCCTTCCGCATCTCATCTAATGCATTCAACTGGAGGAGGCATTCCTTTTGAGCTTCAGAAAGATCAGTGTACAATTGAAGAGTAGTCCTCAAAGTCTTATGTTCAAACTCAATTGGCAACATGGCAGTTTTTCCATAAAGTAACTCAAAAGGGGTAAACCCTGTAGTTGTTTTCCATGTTGTTCGATAAGCCCAGACTGCTTCTGGAAGATGACTGCCCAGTCTTTCTTGTGTAATTGACTATTTTTGTAAGGATGGCCTCCAGTTCTCTATTAGTTACCTCTGCCTGACCATTGGCTTGAGGGTGATAAGGGCTTGATTTTCTATGCCTGATTTTATAGTCATTCATCATTGCAGTGATCAGGTTTGAAGTGAATTGAGCTCCCTGATCAGTAACAATTTCTCTCGAGACTCCAAATCTGGTGAAGATTTGTTCATAAAGGAACTAAGCAACCTTGTTGTCTCATGCATGTTTCATTGCCTTTACTTCCACCCATTTTGTCACATAATCAGTGCAAACTAAAATGTATGACTTACCATTGGATGGAGGATCAATTGGCCAAACAAAATCCATTCCCCACTTATTAAAGGGAGTAACCACCACTTGTGGATGCAAGGGAATTTTGTTAGACTTCGTTGGTCTCCCCATTCTTTGACATCTGTCACATTTTCTTATGTAGGCTACAACATCCTTGTGTAGTTTGGGCCAATAGTACCCTGTATTAAGCACTTTCATTGATGTTCTTTTAGATGCAAAGTGCCCACCACATGGCTCATCATGACAAGCATGTAGAATGTCATATGTCTCATCTTCTCTGACACACCTTTGCATGACTTGTTCAGGCCCTGTATAAAACAAACAGACTGCAATCCATGAAAAGTTAAAACTTTTCTTAATCAATAGCCTCCTATCCTTTGGTGAGAAGTGAGCTGGTATTTTGTTGGCTGCTAAATAATTTGCAATATCTGCATACCATGGAGTTCTAGTAGTAATAGAAAATAGATGTTCATCAGGAAGGCTATCATCAATTATTTCAGATGTGGCAGGTGTAGTTGTTTGAAGTCTTGACAAGAAATCAGCCACCACATTTGCCTTGTCTGGCTTGTCGATAACTGTGATATCAAATTCTTGCAACAATAGTAGCCACCTTGCTAATCTACTAGATATGGCAGGCTTATTCATAAGGTACCTTATTGTTGCATGGTCTGTATGAACAAATATTTTATAACCAGTGACATAATGTCGAAACTTGTTCAGAGCATACACAACTGCTAGCAATTCTTTTTCTGTGACAGTATAGTTCAATTCTGGTCCTTGAAGATTTTTGTTGATGAAATAGATGGTGTGCTCTATAGAATTCTCCTTCTGTCCTAACACTACTCCTATGGCATAATCAGAAGAATTAGTGTGTATATGAAAGGGCAGACTCCACTTTGGTCCTTGAAGAACAGGTGCTTTAGTAAGTAATTCCTTAAGCTGCAGAAAAGGTTTGTCATAGGCCTCAGTCCAATGAAATTCTGAATCCTTAGTCAATAAGGCATACAATGGACTGGCTATTTTGCTGAAATCTTTGATGAACCTTCTATAATATCCAGCATGTCCTAAGAAGCTTCTAACATCCTTTTGTTTCATAGGTGGTGGAAAAGTTAGAATAACTTCTATTTTTGCAGGATCAACCTGAATTCCAGCTGGAGAGATATGATGGCCTAAAACAATTCCCCTTTTGCATCATCATAAAACACTTCTCACTATTCAAAGACAAATTATGCTCCTTACATCTTTTCAGTACTTTCTCCAAATTTGATAATGCTTCTTCATAAGTTACTCCATAAGTGGTGAAGTCATCCATGTAGATCTCCATAGAATCATGAAAAATGTTAGCAAAAATGCTAATTACAGCTCTTTGAAATGTGGCGGGAGCATTCCACAGGCCAAAAGGTAGGACAGTAAGAAAAAGTCCCCCATGGACAAGTAAAAGTTGTTTTATCCTAATCCCCAGGGGCAATTTTAATTTGATTATACCCACTATATCCATCTAAAAATAAGAAATACCTTTTTCCAGACAATGAGTCTAATACTTGATCAACAAATGGCAGTGGAAAGTGATCCTTTTTAGTGGCAGTATTCAGCTCCCTGTAATCTACACAAACTCGCCACTTCTCACCTTTTTTAGGAACAATCACTAATGGAGATACCCATTGACTGTCTGAAATAGGGTAGATGAAACCAGCATCAAGCAATTTTTGGAGCTCATTTTTAACTATTTCCCTGAGTGTTGGGTTTATCCTTCTCTGAGGCTGCCTAACAGGTGAACAATCTTCCTTAATGTAGATCCTATGAGTACAAAGTTGAGGATCTATTCCCTTCATATCCCCATAGTCCCATGCAAAAGCATTGTGTTGATCTTGCAGCATTGTGACCAAGGAAGTTTGTTGAGCTTTAGGTAGCTGATTGTTGATATTCAGATAATGGTCTGGAGATAGCTCAATTTGTTTGGTGAGATCATTCACGAAATCAATTGGAAAAGGTGGTGTCTATATTTCTTGTGGAAGCAAATGTTGATAAATTGTAGGTATTTTAAATGGTAGGCTCTCAGGACTCAGTTGTTACATGAAAGATTGTTGAGGAAAATTATTGGGTTCTGATGGGTTACTCATATTAGAATTTGACTACAAAATTTGGAAAAGCAAGTCATCTTCACTCTGAAGTTGGGAAAATGGATTATTTTGCAGCATCATTAACTGGGCCAATGAGTTGACATCTTTTGTTTCTTCTTCTAAGTCTGGCCAAATTGGTTTAGACAAGTCTGGCTGAGGCTGGGCAGGCGGGTATAGAGCCAATTTCTTTGTTGACTGACCATCAGAGATTGTCATGTCTCCTGAACGACATCCTATAAAGGCATCAGCTATGGCTAACCATGGTCTACCTAGGATGATAGGATATCCCCCCAAAGTTTCCTTAGTGGACAATATAGTGAAATCAGCGAGGTATTCCCATGATTCAAGATTGACAATTATATCTTCCACCAGGCCGTCAGGTGTTACAGTGGAACTATCAGCAAGCTGCAGGACGATGGGTGTAGACCTAATGGTTAGGATATTCAAATACTCCATAGTATGCTTGGTCATTACAGTAATGGTTGCACCTAGGTCAATCAAAACATTCTTTACCATCTGACCATTAATATTGACTTGTACCACAGGACTTCTAGGGTCAGCATATTTTGGCATGACTACCTTCCCTAACATAATATCGGCCAATTTTCCGAGAGCATGGATAGTTTGGGGATCCTTTTTCTTTCTTCCAGGTTTTTTCAAACAGGCCTCCTTAATGGCTTTTCCATAAATTGGGACATCTTTTATGGCTTGAAAGACGGGAATTTGGATATGTACATTCTTTAGCTGATCCAAAATATCAAAGGTAGGTTCTTCCATGGACTTCGATGTAGTGTCTTGCAATCTCTGAGGAAAAGGTGGTTTTACTAGATACTGTAGGACAGGCTTCTTAGAGGAAATTTCTGATATAGGTATCTATTCTGTAGGACCAGTCAGTTTTTCAACAGTGGGAGGATCTTGTATTTCATTAATTACTAGTGGCTATGGAGTAGGTAGGGTGGTTTCGGACCTGAGATGGATATCATTAATATTCAGGGCATAGGCTAGATATTGATTAGCTTTTGCAAAATACATAGGCTGCTATTGCTGCTGCTTATTCTTAAGATTTGGTAATGTTTGAGCAGGCATAGGTGTTGGTTTTGGAGGGCCAATATTTACAGGAGATGCAGCAGGAGGTGGCATAAGAGCCGAAGTTTGCGGCTGTTGTGGCTGCAGGAATTCGGGGGATTGGTTCTGCCATTGTTGAGAGCTTCTCCACTGAGGATTCTACTGCCAGTTACCTTGGGGTGGAGCCCATTGTCCTTGTGGGTGTTGCCAACCTCCTTGAGGAGATTGCCATTGTGGATTTGGATAGCTAGGCCATTGTGGCTGAGAGGTATTCCATGATGGTGATGGGCCATATGTAGGTTGCCATTGGTTACTATAATTAGAGTAAGGATTACCAAAAGTTAGAGGGTCTTGAGGCATACCTTGTCTTTGATCCCATGGATGCCTTTGTGCAACGTAGAATACCTAGTCATTATCACCTTCTACTACCTTAAATTCAGTAGGTAATTTCCTAGCCTCCACATTAGCCACCATCTTACATCTGTAGTCACGCTTCTTTTGTCAACAATGTGGACAGAACTCGGCCAAGATTGCTTCAGCTTCCTCATGTTTCTTTCAAGCTTGCATAGTATCCAACTGTGTAGCCATATTATTTATGATATCATGCTTGAAATCAGATAGCATATTTGAAATCTCCATCCGTGAAACTCCATTATTAGAATATTTTCCCATTGTGGCCTGATGACCTCTTCCCTTCTTGACACTTGCTCAAGAATAATTGCAGCATATGCCCTTAATATCATCCCAAGGCACTTGGGTTGTGTCTCCTCCTCCCATTAGATCTAGAGCATCAATACAAGAATCATTGATTCCCCTTAGAAAAAGTAATTTCTGAGATTCTTCATTGAGAGTATGGTCTGAATTCTTCTTCAAGGAAAACAAAAACCTGGAGACATAGTTTTCCAAGCTTTCATCCTCCTTCTGCTGAATTCAGAATATATCATCACCCTTATTACCACTCTTGCAATATTCCTTATATTTCTCAAGAAACTTAGTTTGCATGAGTGCCCAGCTATCAACAGCATTCCTCCCCAAACTCATGAACCATCTTAAAGCACCCTCCTTCAAAGTAGCAGGAAACAACTTCAGCTTATGAGCATCTATGGTATAATCATAACTTCGACAGAGGATGTCAAACTCAAACAAGAAAGTGTCTGGGTCCTTAGTAACTCGTCCATAGAACTTGGGAAGTAATGAAGAAGGAATATTTTTGAGGTTATCATTATCTTGCTGGGCAATAATAGGGAATTCAAAAGAAGGAGGTCAATTAGGTGGATTTTGTGCCATATCTGCTCGATGAAGTATCAGAGGGAATGGATTTTCTTGGGGTTCTTCATCAGCAAGATCAAAGGGAAATTCAGCGAGTGGGTCTTCAGCAAATGGATTGATATCTTGGTTTCCTTCTTCCTCAAATAGATTATAAGCTAGTTCAAGATCGTTATCGGGGAAGGAAAGGTTTGGTAAGAATCTCCCTAGAGCGTCTCTTCTTCTATGCATGTAGCAGACTCAACTGAAAATGAAAGGATTTAAAAATTTCTGAATAAATACACTAAACTACTGCTAAAAATGACTATGACAGATTCTTAGCTTGACACCATCCCCGGCAACGGCGCCAAAAATGGTTGTCGCCCATAAAAGGATATAAAAGTCATGGAAAATCCTAACCTGGGAATTGGACATTCCAACAGGTGAATAACATCTTCAATGGTCGTTCATTTACTTGTCAAACCAGGGAACGTATACTTGAAATGGAGCGACACTGTATGTGCACTAAGAACCGATTTTAGCCACAGCCTATTATAAATAAATGCTTGAAAGGAATTCTAACTCTGATGCAGGAACATGAAACAAAGTCTTACTAACTTAAGCATCACTTAACTAAAGCAGGAATCACAATAACCATTACTGGGAAAACAAACCGTAAACTAACCTTATGCTGCAGGAACAGACACAGGGATGGATTCCTTATGCTGCAGGAATAGTTTTAAGACTGAGTTTGCATCAAAACTTAATGGAATGAAATTCTAACAGATAAACAACAGAAAGCAAATAGCTAACTATGGATACTTACTAAGTGGGCCCCCTTAGCAAGCATCAACCAAATTAAACAAGAGTTGAACTCAAAACGTCATTGGATTTTTATTCATGAACTCAAAATCACATACATGACTGTTCTACTTGTAAGAAAACTTAATACAAAGCTCTATTTTTCATTATATCAATAATCTTACTACACTTTGTTCTATCTCTACTCTCTGGTCTAATCTCTTCTCTATCATCTCCCATCCACTCATGCAAGAGGAACATTTATTTAAAGAGAAACAACTAACTAACTAACTACTAGAGAAAGATGCAGACATAGATGCTTCCTAATTCTGAGGAACAAATTTTCATAAATGAAAGTGTATCCATCCAACTGATTCGGAAAGAATCCAGTGCTCCACTCCTCCTAGATTGTCGACCATTTAGATCTCCTCCTGATGACCCAGGCAGAGTGTCGTCGCAAGAACAACATGCCTGGCGCCATGATAAAATGATCTTTACTTCAGAGCCGAGGTTCGTTGCGCATTGACTTGTTCATATTATCTTCAACAACCTGTAGGCCACATGGCATAAAAGGTGAAAGAAAGCATAATAGAACGATACTTTATCATTAATCACACACATTAAATTCATCCCATTTATCCAAAAACTACACGTATCATATCAGTCAACTGGGAGGTTAAACAGGGCCATGAATATAGTCATATGGAGATATTAAGCTGCAGTATTATAGGAATGCATTATCATAGAAGACTAACCGTTAACATAAAAAAATTATAACCACAGAGTTTAAAACAACCATTAGAAAGAGTAAAGGTATTCAAAAATACATTATGATACTCAAATAATGAGCATATTTTAGGCTCATCACCTACCATTTCACTATCATTTGCAATGAAGGTTTCAATAGATTTATTTTTTGAATGGTGATTCAAGGTGTGTCTTGTGTTTTGTATTGAAATTATGAATTCGAGCTTGTTCTATTTCCTTTGTGTGTGGGTTTTGAATGGTTTTTCATTTATGATTTGGTACCAAGTAGGGCTTTCAACATGGTCATTATTGAATTCACTGTGTATATTCGAAGTGTGATATAAATTAGGGCATCACAACTGAGTTAGGGAAATTGTTACATACCTAGCAGTGTGTACTTCGTTTGCCTCCATAGACTGGACAAAAATAATTTTCCCTAGGTTTCCTCAAAATTTTAAGCAATAGAGGGAAGGGAGCAAAGGGGAAAGACTCTGACCACAATGAGGTAATTCATTGTCAATTTATAGATTTGTAAATGTTTCCATTGTTTCTTTGATTTTTAGTTTTTAGTTTTTTATTTCTAAATTTAAAAGAAGAAATTTAATTTTAAAATATATATATATAGGGGCATGAGACTAACAAAGATAAAGAATAATTGGCTTCCATATTGGGGGTAGAGGTAGTGAAAAAATTGGATGGTGTGGACTTGACAATGCTTGTCAGATACATAGAAAAATGATGTAGTAAAGCCCCTCAAACATTGCAAACAAATCAACCATGTCAAAGGGAATCAATTGATTCCCCAACTTGTCCTAGATTGATAAAAAGATCCAAGAGGAAATCAATAACAATAAACTCTAAGAATGTGGAATAGGGATAAAATACTTCCAATGTACCAACCACTCCTAGGACATAGACTTCTTCCACAATGTCATGTTTTGCATCATGCATTGGTAGCTACGATACCAAGATAGAATACGATGTGGTTTTAGGGGAAGTCCGACTGAAGGATGTTGGGAAAAAATTTGTGAATAGGTTGAAGGAATCATGCCTCCAACAGTTCAAACACCATCTAAAATTTCCATTCTCAAAGATACCCATGCACCTGCAAAGATTAGTTAAAGCTATGAAATGTCTCAAAACTGCAAGAGATTTCGGTGCAACCAAACAAAGAAGATAAAAAAACTCCCTCTTGAGTTAAGGCTCAAAAAAAGGCCAATTGATGTAAGTGTGAAAGTATGGAAAGAACTTGTAAAATCATATGAGAAGTATGATGCACAGAGGAAGTCTAGTGAGGAGAGTACACGGGTATTTGAATTTTCTCATAAGATTATATCAAATTTATTAAACAATTTTTAAATTTTGTGTGTGCATAGTTAAATTGAATTAGTATATGTTTTAGGACAAGGCCTCCAAGGCTAGGCTTAACAAACTTCGTGCCACACATCACAGTGGCCAAAATGGTTTACAGGCCTTGATCTATACATTTGTAAGTATATTTAATATGTTAAATGATATTTTTTTTATTTCCTTGGAAAAAGTAAATGATTACATATTAATTATTTTAACTATTCCATGTGCCATGTTTTGACAGGAGGAGAAATATGGCTGCCATCCAAAGAAATTTGAGAAGGAAATGTTACAAAGAAAAAAGTGAACGATTTTGTAATCTAGATGGAGAACAAGGTATCAATAGTTGAATTTCAATAACTTAGTTGGATATTGTTGTGTTAATATGTCAATTTTTATTTCTTGTGTTGAGTTGTTTATTGATGTGTAGGATGAGTTCTAAAGTGCTTCTCTATTGGCCCTTCCATTTCTATCTCTAATGCATATTCCATGAAATCACCTATTCCATACCTTGCAACCTTGTAGTGTTCCACTTGATGTTTCAAGTGCTCAATTTCCTTCTTATTCCATTCCATTTCTCATGTCATTTTAAGGATGTTTGATTGGTTTTCTTATGTCGTGGCAATAATTGCTTGCATGCAGGCCCCTATGAATTGTATGATGATAAGTGTCATCAAATTGACTGTTTAAACCCTTGACTATTTTAACTCATGAATACTTAAATGATATCCTATTCATTCTCTTTACCAATTGTCTTTTGAATGCAGCCTTATCATGTATAATACTCACTCTTGTTGTAGCTTACTACCTTTTCATGGTGTCTTGATAAGGAGATTCCACTGTACTCTTCCTTTGTAATGACAATCCTTTCTCTCTGTGCATTTAATTTTCATCATGGAATCTTTATACACCCTTTGTTTTTGAACCCTATCACTGCATCCATAGAGATTTCCACAAGTCATAAGACATGAATGTGGATTCTAGTCTTTTGTATCATCATCATAAAAATTACAGTTTGACTAGACTGTTCTTTCACTTCACAGACCTGTCCCCTTATGTATATTTTACCATTTGTCATTCTTATGCATCTTTAATTTGTGATATACATTTAACTCCATCATTCAATTAATCCACATCAAGTGATACTACCAGCACTCTACAAGGGTCTAGGAAACTATTGCATCCATCTTTGTGTATAATGCATGGCATGATCTCCTCGTGAAGACAAGAAACACCACTGGAATTCTCCTTGCAACTTTGCATCTCATGGTTTCCCTTTGAATATCTACTCTACTTTGTTGTTCTTCAATTTGTTGCAAACACTATATACCTTGTGTCTTTCATGGAACCCTTGATGTTGCCCCTAAAATCCATCATTAATACCAGTCTTGGGTTCAAAAAGCATGTATGATCTACCATTGTAATACATTGTCCATGACATACCCTTACTTTGAAGATTTTACTATTCCTTTTTCCCATTGTCTTTTCTTAACAGTGTTGTCTTTCTTTCACTTTGATAGGGTGCTTTTTCATCTTGAATCATTTTTCATTGTTTCTAATCTCAAAACCCTCATTTTTTCCATTTTTTCTCTTCTTTTCATAAACCATTTGTCTTCACTTCCCAAAAATTCAGAGCTACTTAAATAATAAAAGCTATATGACTATCTTCTATTGAGGCATATCCTACCATCCTTCGTGAAAACCTTATGACAGCCATGCACACATTGAGATATGGGTTTATTATTATCCATCATTCAAGTTGTTGTACTTATTGGCATGGTCTTCCTAGCTCTAATAACTAGCTTCCATATTCAAAGATTCCCAACCACTATCTTCAATAAATTTATCTAGATCATCAGTAATAGTCTTCAAAATTGGCTGCCAATTCAAGTTCATTCTACTTTCATAATACTTTATATCCATGGAGTTCAGCCATTCCTTGATGCCATCAAGTGAAGATTGGGGAATGGAATCAATGTGGAGTACATCCTGCTTGAATTATTTGAAAACAATAGCCATATCAAATGCCCTTTTCCCAAATCCTACTCTCTCAAGGTTAACAATCTCAATCTCAATCTCACTAATAGTGATTACTAAGAAAGGTAAATCCACCAAATCTACAAAACAATTTACTGTAGGAACAATAAAAGTAGACACTTTGAAAGGAACTCCATGAAAACCAAGATCTCTAAATGTTATATCAAACTCTAGTTCAAAATATTTTAGATGAGGCTACTCCCATAGCTTTGTTACTCACTTGAAAAATCCTTGAAACTTTGCATTGATTTTATTTTTCGTGTCCCTCTCTTGTTGTTCTTCCTCAATTTCATCAGGATCATACATTTACCTTATTTCCCCTCCTAAATTTTGGACCACATCCATTACCTCCACATAAAATTGGACATCCTTGGTCTTCTTGGTTCACACTATGATATGGTTATGCAAATGAAAATGAAGCAAAGTAATCATCTCCTTCTCCGTTGGCTAGAATAAATCATTCTTAATGTTTTGATACATGATATCAGCTCTCTCTTCTGCTCTCATGGTTGAATACTGAAATCCATTATGGTGGGCCTCCAGAGTTCCAGTCATCTTTCTTCCTCTTCCACCAAATGTTGGCATATTTTACTAACATTTATTAGAATTGTTGCATGTTTTACATCATTGGAATGACATATTAGCTATAAATTTTTTGAAATTTTATTATGGTATGTGCACTTTGATATGATGTAATATGATTATGGTTTCATTTCATATGTTGTAATATTAGATATATAACAGAAAAATAAATTATTGCATGAAATAAATAATAACTTTTAATTTTTAATGTTTTTTCTTGCAAAACATAGGTCTTCCAAAAGATCAAGATGATCCTCATGATATAGATCCAAAATATGTTAGTTCTGGTACAAATCACAATATGGAAAAGGATGATGATGATGCAGATACATAAGACATCGAGGTTGATGAAGATGAAGATGAAAACGATGATGATCATGATGATAATGATCACAATGGTGATGATGTTGATGAGGTAGTTTTTGGTAGTATCTAGTGACATTCATGATCATATAGACTGCATCATGGATCATTGTTGATATATCATTGTGATGCCTATTTTCATGGTTACTATATTCATATGTATCTTTTTCATGGCCTATTGTACCATATTATTGAGTTGTCTCATTTTGACATGTATCATTTTGACATGTATCATGTTGACTTATATCATTTGGACATGTATCATCTTGACTTGTATCATTTTGAGTTGCATAATTTATCATTTTTACTTATATCATTTTTACATGTATCATTTTGACTTATGTTGACTACTGGACATGTATCATTTTGACATGTTATTGATCTACTGGCATATTTGACTTTCACTTGTTTTAGTTAAATATGATGATGATCTTATCAGTATTGACTTGTTAATTTATATATATTGAAAGTGGTCAATGATTTTTGGATGGAAATTTATTACATATGATGATTTTAATTTACTGCTTAGGATGGATGTTATCAAATTCAATTAAATTATAGATATTTGACTCACTTATTTTAATTATAGATGATGATCATGTTATAATAATTATCTTTTTATTTAATCATATGAGTTAAATAATTAAATTACTCTATAATCATATGAGTTATTTAAGAGGCATCATATATTTAACTAATTAAATTGAAATAAAACATATTAAATTAATAAATGGAAGCAAAACAAGAAGCATTTTTAGAAGCAAAAAAAGGAAGCAACAATAGAAGCCAAAATAGAAGCAAACCAAAAGCAATCTTGGAAGAAAAATTTGGCGTTATCTAGGAAGGAAAAACAAAAGCAATTTAGGTAGAAAACAAAGAAGTAATAATGGAAGGAATTTTAGAAGCAAAAATGGTAGAAAAATTGAAAGCAAAATTGGAAGCCAAACCGGAAGCAAACCTGGAAGCAAAATCGGAAGAAAAATTGGAAACAAACTTGGAAGCGAAATTGGAATCCAAACCGGAAGAAAACCTGGAAGCAAAATCATAAGCAAAACTGGAAGGAAACCTGGAAGCAACACTAGAATCAAACCTAGAAGCAAAACTGGAAGAAAAACTGGAAGCAAACCTAGAAGAAACACAAGAAGAAAAACTGGAAGAAAACCTGGAAGCAACACAAGAAGAAAAATTGGAAGCAACATTGGAAGAAAAACTAGAAGCAAACCTAGAAGCAACACAAGAAGCAAAACCAGAAGAAAAATTGAAAGCCAAACTAGAAGAAAACTTGGAAGAAAAATTGGAAGCAAACCTGGAAGAAAAATTGGAAGCAAACCTAGAAGCAACACTGGAAGAAAACCTGGAAGCAACACTGGAAGAAAAACTGGAAGCAAACCTGGAAGCAACACAAGAAGCAAAACTGGAAGAAAACCTGGAAGCAAAACTGGAAGCAAACCTAGAAGCAACACAAGAAGCAAAACCATAAGAAAAATTAGAAGCCAAACTGGAAACTTCAAAAGTTGGTGCTAAATAAGGCCCTACATCCGGTGCTACATCTAGCTCTAACTCCGGTGCTAAATTTGGCATAAAAGTAAAATACCATTTGGCACCAAGTTTTGTGCCAGCAGAAGTTTTGAATTCATTAACTCAAATGCACTAAAATTTGGTGTTATTTTAGGCACTAATTGCCTATTTTTTTGTAGTGGTCAAAGATCCTTGACATAGAGAACATCATCTATCTTATGCTTGCCATCAAAACTAATTGAACCTTTTCCATAGATCTTAGTAGATGTACCATCACCAAATTTAATACAACCACCATCATATTTGTTAAGGTTAACAAACTTACTCTTATCACCTATCATATGATTTGAATGTATCCACTGTCAATTGTCTAGTAGTTTCTCTCCTCTTTTACATGAAATGAAGTCAACATAGTTCCTTTAGTATTGTGCCTTGTTTCTGAATAAATTTCCTTCACACATCTCTTAGGTTTAGTAGAATTAGTTCCAAAATTCAGATCCATGAACATGAATACACCAATTTCATTATCTGGGTAGTTTGATTCCTCATCATCACTATATTCTTTAACAAAATAACTCTACTTGAAGGATTTACTTTTATAATCTTTATGTTTTTCATTTGAAACTTTATCTAGATATTTTGAAGCGTAGTGACCTATCTTTCTACAATTGAAACACTTGAAAGGAAACTTACCTTTGTATTTTTCGGTTCCTTTTTCAATCTTCTTACAAAATTTGCTTCCACTTCATCAAAATCATCCAGATCAAATTCATCATTCTTCTCTTTCTTGTTGACTTTAAAAGAAGATTCCTTCCTTGGACCATCTTTGTCAAACTCTCTTAATTCAAAAGTAGTTAAAGCACCAAAAAATTGATCTCTAGTATATTGATTCAAATCTTAAGCTTCTTCAATAGTAGAAACTTTATCACTATAGGTTTTAAGAAGATTTCTCAATACCTTTTTCATAACTTACTTTTCCTCCAATTTTCCTCCAAGACCGTTGATGCAATTGATAATTTCATCCACCCTGTGCATGTACCATGCAATATATTTATCCTCTGGCATCCTTAGGGTTTCAAACTTGGCCTTAAAATTTTTTATCTTTTCTTTCTTGACCTTATCGTCTCCTTCATAAATGCTTTTCAACTTTTCCCAAACCTCCTTAGTAGCTTTGCAACTTGTCACTTTCACAAGTTCTGAATCTGAAATCCCACTCAAAATAGCATTCCTTTCTTTTCCATTGTTCTCATACTCCTAGATATCATCTTAACTTTTTGGAGGAGTATTAGGCATATTATATCCATTTTCAATTGATTTCCATATGCAAAACCCTAATTTGATGAGAAAGGATTCCATCTTGGCCTTTTAGAAAGAATAATTTGTTCCATCAAACATAAGATTGTTGACACCATTCATGTGTGCCATTTGGATCCACCTCAAGTGGTTAAGTTGTTTCCAAGGAACCTTTGATCTGATACCAATTGTTAGAAATAGAGGACAACTAAGAGGGGGGGTGAATCAATTGTGCATTAAAACCTTCAAAACCTTATTAATAATGTAAACAAATGAAACAACAACATAAAAACAAAAATTCACAATAGAACACTAGTTTTTAAAAGGGAAAACCCTATAAGGGAAAAACAATAGTGAGGATTAACTCGCTATATAAAAAATACCAATTAAAAAAGTATCACCACCTAGAGGACTCACTATCCAAAAAGAGGGGCTCACTACCTAGAGGACTCACTATCCAAAAAGAGAGGCTCACTACCTAGGAAGATCACTTATTTTGGATTATAAATAAATAGTTACAAGGAGGTTCACTACGTCAGAGAAAGTGGATAAACCACCATAATTTCTCTTTATCATCTACAACCTTTGACTCACTACCCTCAGTGACTACTGGCACACTAAACTATAGGCACCTTCTTCTCACTACTTCTGGTAGTCTTATCCATTCTTTTTCACACTCAAATCTCAAAACTCAATCACATATACATCATTGCATGCCACTCACATCTCCAAAAACTTTACCTTTCATATATATCTTCCACAACCTCAAAAAAACTTCTCTAGGTCAACTTCAATGAAATGTATGCACCTCAAACATGCAACCACCAAATAGGTCAACACCTAACACCTCTATAGTGGAAATAAGTGAGGAAAAACCACACCAAGGGTTAATCAAGACCAAAATATACACTAACACAATGTACCAAGCTTCCACAAGCCACTAAGCTCATCCACAAACAACTCTAACACACCAAGTTTGCCAACCCGATATTAACACTATCAAGAAACCGAATTCACACTTCACCAAGACTGAAAACATCTTTTGTATTGTGTTGAAACATTACACAACATCTTAGAATATTCTAAAATCAACATAATACTCAAAAACATTAGCGCAAGCACATGAAACTAAGAATACTATCATCATGTGCAACCAGTCAAACTGCCATCAAGATACAACTCATGAACCAAGCTTGTGTAATTGTTGAACACGAAAAAAAACATGCGAAGGTAGGTACAGGAAATATTAGCACATTCCCAAATCTGCAAGACAAGAAACTTCAACATGAAGAAATGTGTACCAATTCAACTTCTCCTAGATATCCCTCTTCACAAGCTACAGACGGTCCAACACACTGTCAAACATATCTTCTACCACAACATGATCCAAAACCTGAAACTCTGGATATAACACCTTTCAAGACCTTTAATCATCACTTTCAAACCACATGTTAGAACCCAACATTTCCATAAAATTCCTAGGGTTTTCCTATTATTTTCCATAAAATTCCATGAAAATCCTAAAGTCTTTGCCCATTTAATCTATTTTTCCTATCTTTTCATGAAATAATTCATTTATTTCCCCTTCGAAAGCCCTAATATACTTTATACATTTCCCCGCTCCTTTAAAATATTCACTTTTTACATAATACCACCTTACTGCGGCCTCACACAATGGGCTCATGGTTTGGCGGTGGTGGCTAAGGTGCAGGCAGGAAATGTTTACCGTGCCACTGTTCGTGGTCAATTCATTGACTGCGGTGTTGCAGTAGGCGGCGAAATAATTGGTGGGCAGAAAGGGTGGCAGTTAGTGTTGATACCGCGGTACCGTTTGCCATCATCAAGGAGACCGTGGTGACCGCGGTAAACCATTAGCGGGTAGCAGTGGCGGTTACCACCACACCGCGACCGGCCAGAGAAGGGATCATGGTATCGCAGTAATAGTGAAGGTGATGGTGAAAGGTTGGTACCATGGTACTGTACCCAACAATGTTGGTAACCGTGGTAAGGCAGTAGTGAGGGAGGTAGCCGTGGCAGTCAGTGTGGGGCCGGTCACCGCATCACCACGGGAGGATAGGTCAAATCCCACAGTAGGGCAGTAAGAATAAAGGCAATATGTAAAGAAAAATGTAAGGAGTGGCAGCCGATAAAGTGAAATTCCTGGAGTGATAAATTATTAAAGGAAAAAATCAAAGCAATACTATGTAAAAAATATTTGATTCGCCGATTAGGCAACTAATCAAATATTTTATTTTCTGTCACGAAAATATAAACAGTTGTAATAGGAATTCAAGGGTCATGACTCTTCGATTATTCTATATAAATATTTTTAAAATCAGTTGAGAAGGAAAAAAGAGGCAGTATTTAGACTGTAGGAGATAGTTTTTTCCAGAAATTGGACTGGTGAATGTAAATAATGACAGAGCCTTTCCTAAAACAGAATTAATGGAGATAAATATTGAAATTGATGATATTATTTTGGTGTTCAGTTGTTGTGTTGTATAAACTCATATTCTTTATTTTGGTTGTCTCCAACTCGAAGTCTTTTAATCATTTAAATCAGCATATCAAGTATATCTTTGTTTTATCAAAATGCACTCTCATTTTGAGTGATTTAATTAACTGGTGTCTACAAGTCAGGATTAAAATATTTTAATAAGTCACAGTGGTTTTAAGATATCTTTTGGATTATTGAAGTAGAACCTGATAGAGAAACATTCCAACACTGTTTATGCAAGCCATAGACTTAGTAAATTTTTATGCCAACCATAGAATTTTCAAAGTGCCTAACAACTAGAGTTAAGCCAATAAGAGGAAACACATACCATTTTTTGACTCCATCGCCCATGTGGATAGAAGGCACTGATCTGCCACAACCCAGAGATATAAATTCATATCAAACATTTTATTCAAAATCCTTTCATTTGTGCAATAGGAGTAGGAGTAGTTGTAGTAATTTTATATGTCCACTTCCCTTTGTCATTGTGGGTAGATAGTTCAAACAGGAAATACATTTAAATTTGCAAGATACACATAGGTGCACCTACCTAGGTTTTGCAGAGCCTGAAGAGAAGAAGGTTCAATTGCATCAATTGGCCTTGTACATTGGGCAAAAGTGTTGTGAGAGCTTGGCAACCTCTTGTGGTTCAAACCTATGTTTTTGAGATCCAACAGTTTGGCGAATCTGTTGGGGAATTACTCAGGAAGATTTTTCAGCCTTTCCATTTATAGAGTCAACAATATTTTACATTTTGTTTGGAGATTCCGGTGGGGGCAAACCAAAGCAATCCATTTCATTTTCCTACTTTTGGAAAATGAGGTGGCGACTCTATTTTAATTTGATATATAATCCATAGATATTGTGGAGCAGTAAAATTTTGTCAAGATGGAAGAAGAAGAAAGAAGACACCGGTATATGAAAGATTTTGAAGAATTGGAACAACAACAATTATACTGGAAACAAAAAACACTACAATTGAAACAATGAATGCTGCAATTGGGATTCAAATATGTTCCAAATAAATCACCGAATAGGCCATCCTATAGTGAGAATGAATACACAAATGCTAGGAGATCATGGACACCACAAATACCATATGATGCAACTGAGAACTCTAGAAACAAAGATAATATAATCTATTCGCAGCAAAATAATTTTGATAAGTATACTCAAAAGAAAGGTATTGGTTAGGTGGGTGCCTTTTTTGACATGAGGAGATATAAAGGAGAATCTGTGACTTCTTTGTACAACAGGATAGTAGACATTTGTATGCAATACCTCCTCGTTTTAGGCCTACAAGACCCACATTTGTTACAAAATTTTCAAGAACATGGGAGCCTGAATCAGTTTATTGGCCAGAGTCATAAAAACACTGTGCCTTTAATGCAGTGAATAAATTTCTTAATTCCAAGCTTGGGACAAGATACATGGATACTGGAAATAATAAATCTAATAGTGATATAATGGATTCTCAAACAATGCAACAAACAAAAGAGGCATGTGCTACTAGAATTTCTAATGATAATTTTTCAGATTTGGAAGATGATTGCAGCATTAATGATATTGGTAGGGACACATCATCTGGGGAGTACATCGGCAATGTTTCAAAAGCTGAATTAGAAGAAGATATCGTGCCATCCAGCAATGAACATATGGAGAGTCTCTCTTGCATAACAGATTGTGAGTCAAATTATGAAGATGAAATAGTGGATGTTGATCTTCAACAAGATGATTGTTGCAGTTCATATGGAGATCAAGAAGTTGGAGAAATAGAAGGAGATCTGGATGAAACATGTTCACTCAGCAGTGAGCAAGTTTCAATTTTATTGACTCTTGAATACCAGAGATGTGCACATGAAGATGATTCCAAAGTTTTGGCTCCAGACTACATTTGTTTTGACAGTGAAATTAATAATTCATATGACCCCGTGTGTATCTCTCACAGTGATGAGGAATCCTTTGAAGTTGATCAAAGATCCATGTCTATCCAAGAAGAGGTATGTGACTCGAATAATTTTTTCCTGCAAAAGGAAGATTTTGGTTTGCATGTTGTTGATGATAAGTGTTCAATATTTGTTGATTCAAGTATGTATAAGGATGACTATATGAATAAAAAGTGTGTGTCAATACCAACTGGTGATAGGAAAGAAATGGAAAGTGATTTGATTATTTTAGAAGATGCTGATGAGATAGAATTTTTTGATTTCCAAGAAAAACATTTAGATTTTCATATCCCAGTGCAGTTGCAGGCACATTCAGCAACAGATGACAATGAGCATGCTTATGAATGTTTTGTTGAATGTGGATACACTTTGTATGCTGAAGATGATAAATACTTTTTATATGATAATGGGAATGATGAATAGAAAAATGGCGAAATGAATATGAATCAATTTGAATGCAATGATTACCTGAAGGGATTTAATGACAGTGCATGTTGTAGGGCAGGTAGAATGGATAGTTACAAAAGAAACCTGATGAGCTTTAATCAGAACAAAGTCTATGACAGAGGAAAGTGCAGGTTTTTCCTTTTGGGTGGCCTGGGTCCAACCTTTATGGTTTAATTTTTGAACCATGGCAGGTATAGAGGATTAAGGATTGCCAGTGCATGAAAAATTCTTAGCAATGCCTTTTTAAAAAATTATTTTCCATGCATAGTAGTTTAGGAAGGATCTGGGTTTGCTAGTACATGGACATTCCTAGAAATCCCCTTGTTGAAAACTTTGGTTTTCTTTCCATGTACAGTAGTGTAGGGTTTCCCATTCTTCATTTGCTCCATCTTTCATGTCCTTCATTTTTTTCCTCCATCTGCCATTACCTTCATTTTTCATATCATTTATTTGGTCTGCTCTACCATAGTATTTTGGATTCTTGCAATGATTGAACAATCACTCTTCCCCAATAGGAGCCACTATTAGAACCCAAAATTTCCATAAAATTCCTAGGGTTTTCCTATTATTTTCCATAAAATTCCATGAAAATCCTAAAGTCTTTGCCTATTTAATCTATTTTTCCTATCTTTTCATGAAATAATTCATTTATTTCCCCTTCCAAAGCCCTAATATACTTTATACATTTCCCCGCTCCTTTAAAATATTCACTTTTTACATCATACCGCCTTACCGTGGCTTCCCACAATGGGCTCGCGGTATGGTAGTGGCGGCTAAGGTGCAAGCAGGAAATGTTTACCGCGCCACCGTGTGTGGTCAATTCATTGACCGTGGTGTCGCGGTAGGTGGTGAAATAACCGACGAGCAGCAAGGGTGGCAATTAGTGTTGATACCGTGGTACCGTTGGTCGTCATCAAGGAGACCACGACAACTACGGTAAACCATTAGCAAGTAGTAGCGACAGCTACCGCCACACCGTGATCAGCCAAAGAAGGCATCACGGTATCACGGTAATAGCAAAGGCAATGGCGAAAGGTTGGTACCGCGATACCGTAGCCGGCAACATTGGTAACCGCGGTAAGGTGGTAGGGGATGGAGGTAGTCGTGACAGTCAGTGTGGGGCTGGTCGCCACATCACCATGGGAGGAAAGGTCAAAGCCTGCGGTAGGGCGATAAGAATAAAGGAAGTATGTAAAGAAAAATGTAAGGAGTGGAAGCCGATAAAGTGAAATGCCCGGAGCGATAAAGTATTAAAGGAAAAAATCAAAGCAAGACTATGTAAAAAAAAATTGATTCGCCGATTAGGCAACTAATCAAATATTTTATTTTTTGTCACGAAAATATAAACAGTTGTAACAGGAATTGAAGGGTCATGACTCTTTGATTATTCTGTATAAATATTTTTAAAATTAGTTGAGAAGGAAAAAAGAGGTAGTAGTTAGACTGTAGGAGATAGTTTTTTCCAGAAATTGGACTGGGGAATGTAAATAATGATAGAGCCTTTCCTGAAACAAAATTAATGGAGATAAATATTGAAATTGATGATATTATTTTGGTGTTCAGTTGTTGTGTTGTATAAACTCATATTCTTTATTTTGGTTGTCTCCAACTCGAAGTCTTTTAATCATTTAAATCAGCATATCAAGTATATCTCTGGTTTATCAAAATGCACTCTCATTTTGTGTGATTTAATTAACTGGGGTCTGCAAGTCAGGATTAAAATATTTTAATAAGTCATAGTGGTTTTAAGATTTCTTTTGGATTGTTGAAGTAGAACCTAATAGAGAAACATTCCAGCACTGTTTATGCAAGCCATAGACTTAGTAAAGTTTTATGCTAGCCATAGAATTTTCAAAGTGCCTAACAACTAGAGTTAATCCAATAAGAGGAAACGCATACCATCTTTTGACTCCATCGCCCATGTGGATAGAAGGCACTGATCTGCCACAACCTAGAGATACAAATTCATATTAGACATTTTATTCAAAATCCTTTCATTTGTGCAGTAGGAGTAGGAGTAGTTGTAGTAATTTTATCTGTCCACTTCCCTTTTCCATTGTGGGTAGATAGTTCAAACATGAAATACATTTAAATATGTAACATACACATAGGTGCACCTGCCTAGGTTTTGCAAAGCCTGAAGAGAATAAGGTACAATTGCATCAATTGGCCTTGTATGTTGGCCAAAAGTGTTGTGAGAGCTTGGCAACCTCTCGTGGTTCAAACCTGCACTTTTGAGAACCAACACCACACAAGCACATATTCAATAATGAATAAATACAGAGAAAAATATAAAACACTTCCCAGTCACCTTGTACAATCTTTCTACATTTTTTCTCAAAATCACTTGGAAACCAAGTGACCCTGTTGCATATGTAACTCCTACTCAATACCATTAACACCTTCTCAACATATCCACACCAGAGGTTGACATCAATGACAACACAAATGACAACATAGTGCAACATCATTGAGGTAATTTTTCAATCAGTTCATGTGCCCTTTGTGTTCACGCACCTACTAGAATTTTCTTGATATAATGAACATATTTTCAAAAAATGAATTATGTGAATACCTTTTTTAATTTATTAACAAGATGGTAATAGTTTCCAAATATCAATAATACTAATATGACACATGAATAATGCTAATTATATTAAATGCAACATAGTAAAAAATATGTATCACAATCCACTATCTGATACTATGTTTAATAAAAAAGAATAGCAGAAATTTTAAGGTCCCTACAACTATTAATAATTGATTAGAATACTATGCAATTAGTTATAACTCTTTATGCAAAACCTTCAAGTTACCCAACCAAAATTATTGTCCCAACACTTTGATAACATAATGTCACCTTAGGTCAATATCCTCATAACAAAACATAAAATATAAACACCACTAGGTTGGGAACGTATCCACATCCACTAAGATAATTTAATATTTGAATGACTAATTCTATTGGTTTCTGTATAAGACCTTAGTTAAACTACCTTAGAAAATAACAAGGTATCAAAATAATAATACAAATATGTCAAAATTCAATCAACCCAAAGTACACAAAAGAATGCATAAATAAATTATCAATCCTATCACTAGTTCTAATCAAAATCCCTCAAGCTAGATATAAAAAAAAAATAGATAATATATGACATGATAATATTTTCATATAATTGGTTTATATAGTGAACCGTGAGTTATGTCACTTAGATACAATCTAAAATCATTAATCAATATATTCATATATATAAATTGTGAATAAGAATAATTTCATGTGAGAGGATACACCAATAGACCCATCATAATCATCAGGTTATAGTTCTTCATTAAGACCTATAATTCCATCATGTAACATGATTATTAAGGAAAGCAAATTTTAAAAAAACCAATCATGAGAAATGAGTTATCAAAATGTATACCATCATTATGTGAATACTACAATAGGGTTCACAAATTATGCAAATGATGAATAGTCATAAAACACGCCATCATGGATAAAACAAGGTAGAACATCACCAAAGCATGGCTTATAAACATAGAATCATCATGCACGTCACTAGAGATAGGAAAAAGATAAATAATATAAGGTTTGGTACTTGGATAATTATCTAATATAGGAAATTCCCAAGTAATTGCAACAAGTGTCATTTCATAATAATAACATGGAATTCCACTCTTTTACTACATAATATATACATTTCTTAAGTATATTATAATTATAATAAATCTTATTCTTATGGATATGATTTTTACTCAAACATAAAGTTACTATAGAAACTTACAAACAATTCTATCTCATTACAATAATAAAATAGCTAATAGATTATATTATTCATATTGTTCTTAAATTTTAAGCATTTTCCTTTAGCCATTAGTATTAAAAATAATAATATTCTATTTCTAAAATGTCATTCTTGTGATTTAAATAAAACAATAAATATGAATCTTTCATATAAGGATTATGAAGGAAACCCTGGAAAGATGAAACCATAAGAGCCCTGGTAGAAAAGTAATCTTAAAAGGAATAAAAGAAAAGTATGAGATCTATTAAATAAAATTATGCTTGAGATTTCATCTCATGGATTGAAATATTTCTACAATATCTACATAATAGATTTAAAAGATTTTTGAGAATCAAAATAAATAAAAAATCAACAAGCATCTATAAAATTCAGATCAACATCCTCCTTGTTGCAAGTATGTGTAGTTTGGTGTTGTCATTGATGTCAACAAGCTTGTGCTTTCATTGGTGTCAACTATATGTGTTAAGGAAGATTGGTGTTGAAGATGAATAGTTGGTATTGCCTATGCTTTTATTTGTTACATTATGTTGTCATCAGTTAAGCTACTGGTGTTAACCTCTAGTGTCACTTTGATAAGCTTCTATCTATGGATGTAGTAGTGTTGAATATGTTGTGGATGTGTCTCTTGTGCTTGGTTTCCAAGTTATTTTGAGAAATTTTGATAAAAAGAGGAAATAGTGTGTTGCAATGTTGTTCTAGGAGATGTTATGGTTTTACTCCACATTTCTACTAGGTTGAAGATCTACCTATGTGATTTGGATATTTTGGTGAGAGGTGTTCAAAGATTTTATATTCAAGAGATGGTATGTTGGATCGTCGTACAGTATAATTTGTAATCACTAGCATGTGACTGTACATTGTAAATGTATCTTGGAGAAAAAAAAATTATTTGTGTTTCTTCATAGTTATGCTTCAGGTTTTGTGATTTTAAAGGAGTGTTGATGGTGTTGGTATTTTACCGCAGTCAAGAGGATTTGAGGTTTGGTGCTTTGAAAGATAAATTTTCAAGTAACAGTGTATGGAAGAGTTGTCTGAGTGTACTTGGTTTGTGCATTCTTCAGGTGGAAGTTGTTGTGAAGGAATTTTTTGGATCTCAGGTGGTTCATGGTTTGTTCTAGCATGTCTAGAAGTGTGGTGTGTGGTTTTCAAGTCATCTCTAGGTTTGAGGAAGTGTGTACTTAAAAGCTTAATGGTTTTTGCATGGGTAATAGATGACTTGGTATTTACACTACATGTGAAGGATAAATATTGTTTGTGGTAGCTTGTGGTTGAGTGGTGTTATTGATTTGGGTCCCAATTAATTTTTGTTGTTGTAACACCCACTAAGGGACCTAGTGGATCAACACAAAATTCCACAAATAACATGCCAATAATTTTTTTTTGAAACTAAAGTGACACTAACTAATGCAACTCAAAAAAATTAACATGGATATCATCATTACATTAACATCATATCATAATCACATTATGAACTAAAATTAACATTAATCATAACCCACTTACACACCTATCCACCATGGTCCCCTAACATGGCTACTATGACACATCTACACTAACTAAACTGATAGGAAGACATATGATACACTAAGAACACATCCAACCAATTCTTTCAATGTAAATTAAATCTTATACATCAAATTACATGTGATAACTTAACTTAATTATAATTACACCTTATCTAACACTATGCCAATATGAACCTAATCCTAATCAACACCATGCAATAGGTACATAAATATTTATCACATCTACTACTAAATTAAGTTCATATACATCATAAATACAACATCCCTGTGTTAACCTTTCCATTATATAATAGACAACAATAAAAATATCGTCAAGATTACATCAATTCATTTACATTTACTTTACAAGAATGCTACAATATAAAAGATTCATTCGTCTGAGAGGTACATATATATAAAATACATATTGGGCACAATTTTCTTAGAAATATCATTTGCACCATAAAACCAGCTCTGGAATGAAATTGAAGGAAATATTATCCATGTTGCATACAAACTGTACCACCTAAACCCCAATGGATGGTTGGAAAATACCACCCTACCACGTAGAACCCTGAGGCCCACTCCCTTCGTGCTAGGAGATAACACTAGGCCCCACACAAAAGCAAGAAACACAAACAACAAGTGGTTGACACTAAACATCCAAAGGAGACTACCTAAAGCAAGAATCAACCAAAAATCACAAGGACTTTCACAAAGACTTTCAAATACTTCCAAAGATCCAACACATAACACAAATGGATAGGAAACCCAGAAGGTGATCATTATACCATGACACATACAATGAAGAATATCACATCATTTGCACAATCATATAACATGATAGACAACTTTAATTCATTTTTCTCGACAGTTCATAATCAAGACCAACAATGCATAACCTTGGTACAATTGATCCTTACACAGTACAGAAGCCCCAACACAAGATTTCATAAATAAGAAGGGATTATCAAAATATAGACAATAAACACATTCAATCATAGATGGTACAACACAATACAGATCAAAGGATAGAGCCATATCCTCCTATACAACCTTCAGAATTGAGCTAAATCCCTCTTGATAGTAGTCAAGTCTGCTAGCCATAAAACAATCAAATCAACTCGAAATCCAAATCCATAAAAAAACCCATTTCAGATTTGACCCTCGACTACTCATCATGACAAGCGGAATTGACCAAAAATGACTCAGAAATTCACAAAATGTGAAACAACAAATGGCTCCCTTATAAACCCTCTTAACAACAATCAAGTTGGCCAACAATAAAATAGTCAAATTAGTTACTTGAAATCCAAATCCGTAAAAAAACCATTTCAGATTTGAACCTCGACTACTCAATATAGCGAGAGGAATTTACCAAAAATGACTCAAAAATTCATAAAAGATGAAACAACAAATGGATCCCTTAAAAACCCTCTTGACAATAGTCAAGTTGGGTAGCCATAAAATAGTCAAATCAACTCAAAATCCAAATCCGTCAAAACCCCATTTCAGATTTGAACCTCGACTACTCAGTAATTTGGGTAGAATTGACCAAAAATAACTCAAAAATTCACAAAATGTGAAACAACAAATAGATCCCTTAAAAGCCCTCTTTTCGGCATTACCCGATTACAACCAAATGACAAAATAAGAAACCTAGAAACCATATATTTTCTAGATTATTAAAACATTAAAACCTCAATTAATTTAACCCTTTTCAAATGCCTGTAAATGTGAAATGCATAAATTAACAAAATCAAGAAAATCCTTACCTCAAATTTGAAGAACAATGATGAAAAAGAAGTTGAAACCCTGAAAAACCCTCCAAGATTAAATCACCAATAAAGAACCATGGTCAGAAGCCAAAATATCCATTCAAACCAGAAACAATACATTCTCATGAATTCACAACCAAAAATCCAAACCACCCTTTTCAAATCTTGTCTCAAATCGCTCAAAATCTCACCAAAAACATCAAGATTCATCACAATTCTTTCAACTTTCAAAACCCCCAAATTGCAAAATATCTCACACCAAGAAAAATTCCTCTCACCATATCACAACTATTTCATTCCCCCAGGGATTCAAAAATAATTAATTAATAAACAAAATCCCATTCCAAATTCCTTTTCAATCAAATAATCACTAATTAATTTTTAATTTCATTTCTCAATAAAATAACCATTATTCAATAAACCATAATTAAATAATAAAATGGTCCTTTTTTCCAAAATCAATAAACAATAACATAATGATAATAAACATAAAAAGAAACAATAATGAACATAATGATATGCACATACTAACATAACAACTAATTAATATTAACACTTAGCAATAGTAAATAATACCCTTACATAAATAATAATAATAATAATAATAATAATAATCCAATATCCCCTCGCACCAATAATAATAACATACATAGTGACATTATAACACATAATAGTCTACACGCATTAGCATAATACCTTATTGGTGCAAACCCATGACAATATTAAGTCACCTCCTTCACACATAAAATCATAATAATATTAATAACCAATATTCACTCACACCAAAGAATAACCATAGCAATATATATACATATATATAATAACATTAAATCACACTTTAACACACACATGACAATTATAGTTACCATCAACATATCTGACCTAGAAGCTAACTTCACTTAAATAGGTCACAATCAGAGAATAAGCATAAACCACAAAATAACTTCTTACATGAAAGAGACATTCACATCAAAGAATAAATAATGAGAATGATCACAATAGTAACTAATCTGACTTACCAAAGGACTTATCACTGTTTGAACTAAATCCATACTCAAAGTTAGACATTGGAGTCACACAATCACATAACCCAATAGAAACATTCTGATAGGGAGGTTGGATGAAACAATCACTGTTTCATGCTCTGGATCTTACTTGGAAGACCCCTATGGTGTCTCACTTCACCACCTTAACCTATAGGACCTACTTCTAGTCTAGGCTCCCCTGGTTCTCCTTGCCAACCCAACTACCAACACATGTTCTTCCAACCAAGACAACCTTGGTGCTTTCTTCACAATTCTTCCTTAGCCCTTAATCCACCCTAAAGGCTAACCCAATCCCAATCCTAGATTTTTATCTTTGCAAGGGTGTGGAGATGCTTCTAACAGGTTCACATCATCACCTCATGGTTCTAGAGAGTCCACCTTACTTCCTTTGACCATCGCTTCCACCAAACCCTCATCTAGGGTTAGAAAGGCTACTAGCCCTAGGAGCCCCAATTAGCCCTCCTTCTCTGAGAGAACACACTAATACTCCAAAGTCTTCCAAAGAACATTGAATCTTTATTTGGGGTTCCTGGTCCTCATGCCTACCACTTGAAGATTGTAGTGGTCTTAACCTTCAACTGCTCGTACACAGACTATACCTTCATTTTGGTAAATTAGGCCTCTTGCTTAGGTTTTCCTGACCACACAGCAAACTATCAATTTTTTCTCCCTCCAAATGGATTGGTGGAGCCTCCTCCTTCATTTCAAGTCCTTGCAAGGCATCTACCTACCCTATCCACACCGTGACTTGACAGGGAATGATCACCCTTGCAAATCAAGTGCCATGCACTCCATGTCTTTCCTAGCCGGACACTGTCAGGCTCGCCTAGGAGAAGACTTTCAAAGTGTTTCTTGAACTATTATTGACTCCTACTCCCACCTTACCTAAAATAATGGATTCTAGTCACAATTCCAAAGAGGCCATACATTATGTACAGGGGGAATGTGATCTAAAACTCCATTTTCAACTCACAAACTGTCAGATCAGCAACTAAGAAAGAAACAACTACCTACAAATAGAAACTCAAATCGAATTAAGAATCAAAACTACTACCACACAATCATTAGTTAACACTCACATGACACTCCACACCACCTACAGAATAATATTCAATCCATTTAAGCTCTCTTTTGAATCAAAACCAGAAATTCACATTAAAAACCCACTATTTTTTTCCTTTGAATTCAAACTCTCAAATCAATGTAAAAGTTTTCCAACCTTAGTTCCATGCCGAGGTCACCCTTATATAGGGTCACAAAAGTATTTAAGCTCGGCCTTAACCCTTCCTTGGCCGCTTGTGGCTTCCTTTAGCCTTATTTCAAAATTTTAGAGAATATAACACCTAGAAAGGTCTACAAAGGTCTTAAACCATCCTTGTAGCCAAACCTCAACCTATCAAATGGTCAACATGACCTTTACCAACACAATTCATGATCTCAAATGCCTCTAAGGCACAAACTCAAAGAAATAGGAATAGATTGCTACATTTGGCCTAAACAAATTGCCAAGGCATGACCTTCTAGGCTTCCTAAAGTATCCTTTGGAGTGCTCCTGCACCACATTCACACAAGTGAAACACTCCACCCATAGGGTATAGGAGATCGGGCATTGTCCCATGACAACCTAGAAATGTGTTCACACACTGAATCAATTATCCCTAATTGGGGACAATGGATAGGGTTAGGGTATAACTTGGGCCTAGATTTTATCTCCTCAACCACCATTGGGATTAGAGGCATGCTCAGACCTACTAATTAAAGTAAAGACGTAGCCTAGTACATTTTCACTCAAGAATAAGTGTTAGAGAACATGTGCATAATAGGCAATGTACTAGGAAAGAAACTCTAGCAATCGTATCGCATTCTAGTATGTCCCCCATGCGTCCAATGGTATGATGTATCTCTTTCCTTCTAACCTAACAACATACTATTGCATCACCCAACTATCCAAATAAATCTTTGCATAGCAATAATAACATGACAATATACATCATACTCACTAAAGCACTAACATAATCTCATGTCTAATCTACAACCACAACACTTGAACACAAGTCAGTACATCTTCATGACAATAAATATAATCATAATAAAAATCATAATGGCATGTCAACACAAAAAAAATATATTAGAATCAAGTGAAAATAATAAAAGGTAACCAAAGCACTTCCATAGCACAAATATGCCCATAGATTGCATCCTTCATCTTTAGGTTCCTTAGCCAGACTACCTACACATCCAGAGTAAGAATGGAGGGGCACTACATCCTCCCCCTCTAAAACTTGACTTACTCTTGGAAGTCACAACTAGGGTGGAAACATAACACATTAGTACTGCAAATTTATATTACCAACATCAAAGTTGATTTATTACATCAAAATAATATACACTAGTTTTTTCTATGAAATAATTCATCTCATAAGGATATATACTTATATAGTCCATTTCAAACATTATAAATTATTTTAGTTTTCAATATCACAATAATAACACCATCTAGAATTTATTTAAAAAATTAGTCCATATTACATAAACCACTTAAAATCCTTACATATTAGCATTAACACCCATCAACTTCTTTTAGGACCAAGAAAACATTGCACCCTTTTAATCCTAACTAGCAAAATTTCTCATAATAGAAACAAATAAAAGTGTTCAATTTCAAATGCATCACCATTTCTTTTTTTTTACCCTTAAATTACAATTCCTCTTCCAATACACTGTTAAGAAATCAATACAATAGAATGCTAGATTTCCATAAAACAAAACATAATTATACACACAAAGCACACATTTTCATTAAATATCCACCATTTATAAACAAGACATTCCACTTTATTCATTTTACAACACTAAATCTCATAACATATTCAACAAAAGATCATGATTTTACACCTTTTTAGAAGCATGGAAACACAATTTATCATTTCCTAAGTACTATATTCATGATTTTACATTCTTCACATACACACAAATTCACATCATCGAGAATCACATCACAAGGCTACACAAGGGTCCATTTGGACACCAGTAAGCAGCATACTAATCCATGATACATAATTCATTGGCCAAGAGCCAATATCTATCTCACATAATCCATACCTCACACTCAGTGTCTTGATGGTGCTAGGCCACACGCACATGATGAGACCATCCAAACAAGACCACAATGACCTATCTCTTGTTGTATAAGGTGGTTAGCCTCCAAGAGATAGTCATCACACATAGGTGGGTAGTGGGTCCTAGTTGTGTAACAACCTCACATACCCCCATCCTCAAGGTTCCCTGCATCTTCTTCCTCGTATACACCCACCAAGTATACCTCATACGTGCTTGGAGAGGAATCACAATACGACACATGTCTAACATGGAAAACAATAAGGATAAACTAGTTTAGCCACCAAAGTCATAAAGAAATATCACATAAAAATTAAATTTCAATAATAAAGCAAGAAATGCACGCAATTTCAACACTAAATCAAATGTAACCACGAGGGCTACATACAAATAAGATCACAAGACATGGCTAAACCATCACAATCAAACATAAACAAAGTGTTGGTCTTCACAGTCAATATAAAATCATCAATACCATAAAGAAAATACACAATCTTTGAAATTTCACTATACAACACTATGTGAATAGATACTAGCCACCAAATGAGGAAGGAGGGAACAATTTCAGGCTATAGTAGTAGCCCCCATGTGGTGCAAAGTGAGCACACCATCCACATGGCTTAGAGTGTACTCCTTAACTACAAACGACATCACGTCGTCACATAGCATGGACTAGCCAAGCGACCCACACACTCCTTGGTTGCCTGCATGGGATGTGCACCTTGGCCACATCCCACATCATTTCTTAGCACAGAATGGTCATACACCAACCAGAGAAGGCATGTACTGGTCATATGTGCATGGCAGTGTGTCTATGGCTTTGCGGAAGTAGGCTCACATAGAACACACTTTGCATAGTGATACCTCATGGAGAAGGCACACATAAGTACTCACCATAGCTAGAGGTATACATAGCTAGGACATACCCATATGCTAACCAACCCAAACACTATAGAAAAAAAACATGATTATCCCTCTATAAGTGTGTGAGGCCCCATTACACTCATCACACAAGTAGGATATCATAACGCAATATCATAGTGCACCGTCACACATCTATGCACGCGACATCATGTCCTTGAGCCTATCTCGCTACCATCAGCAACACAACATCATCACTTGCACTATGTCGGAACATCAGTGGGGTGTGGCATCGTACCTATTGCATCATGTCGGAACATGTGCAAATACAAAATTTGTCTCAGCATGGGTAATAAACCTCCCTCCACATGCTTGACCTCAAAATATACATATACATGGGGCACATGGTCTCACTTGGGTTGTCCATGTAGGTCCCTCTCACTCTAGACCCTAGCACCCAACTATCAACTCATGTGGCATATCATACCTTTTGGGAAGAAAAGGTAGATGATCATCCAAGAAATACCATCAGTATGCTCAAGAACTATGGTGATTAGGCTAGCACATATGGATCAAGTACCCTAATTCATCATAAGGGGAAGTAGTGAGTAATTTCCTCAGGATCGATTGGGATAAGACCACTTTGCACTGCAATATGTGTACGCTGCACACCCTGCCCAAGGAACTTTGTGGCTGCTACTGCCCCTTCATAGATTGAGGGACTAGAGAACCAAAAGAAAAGAATCTACGAAACTAAATTTTGACTACTCTTATATATATAAAAATTTCAACCACACGTGGGTTGGCCCTTAATCAGGTAACAAATGTACAAGCACACATAATGGTATGGTTAATCCCACACTTAAAATACAACATATTCCCCATGGATGGGTACATAGTATCACCATCCCATGGGCACACAAATCAAGTATGGGATATTCACAACACTCAACCAATGCACAATTACTAGTTTCTCACATTTACAAGGGGGTTACATTTACATACTCAATTCAATTACTACCCAAGGATCACATACTATAAGTACATTTATTTTGATAACCAATGTGATTCCCTTTCCAAAATCATATCATTACATTTTATCCATAATCCTTTATCAATTTTTCTTTCACTCTACTCTTTTTCATATATCACATGATACTAAATGTCAATGTCATGATCACTGTGACCACTTAAAAACTCTTAACAAATTCACATTCACTTTTATTCATTTGGTATAACATTCTATCCTCATAACATATGCATACACCAACTAACTTTTCTTCCACACAATAAGAATTTTACATAAGCACTATGGATTTTCTAAATGCATCCGAGAATCATTAATACTTTCACATCAATATGCATGCATCCAATGTTCATCAAATTGTACACAAGTTCCATATTCAAAAAAGAACAACAATAACCCTCTACTCAACTCTTACTACTTCATGTAGGTCTTTCCTACACACAAACAACTCTTACTTCATCAAAAATTATATAAATTTTCACAAAACAAGAGGATTCACATATTTGTTTCCAAAACACAATCCCACATTCTCTTGAACTTTATCCCAAGCTAGTACAAGTAACACTAAATCCTTACATAGTTATTATGCCTACTCAAACATCCCTATCCCATACCTAAGCTTAATTACTTCACATGTTACCCCCTCATAACAATTCAACATGCAAGACATCCAATGCATAAATATTTTCTATCTATACAATAGTAAGAAAAGAGAAGGACATTACATCATAGGTTTCAGCTACACATAGCAAACAAGATGTTCAAATACCAATATAGTCATCATAATTTCTCAAAATAGAAACCTATTTCTATGCACTAGCATCTTATTTATTCCACAAAAGTAGCCCTTTCCAATAAAAACATATCACATCGTGTAATGCAAAACTTAATCACATAAATTTACTTCCAAATGCATATATTAAATACCCAACAACCACACTCAGTCTCATTCATACTCTATCTTTTTTTTATGCATAAACCAAAAGTAAGGAGTGTAGTTTTAGGGGAACATGAGATCCATCACTCAAGTAATTTCAGACATAATTTATTTGATTTGTAGTCAAGGTTTAAGCATACAAGTTTAAGGCCTAAATGATTTTCTATTATAATGTGGTTTAAGACTAATTCTCTTTATTAACTATATGTGGGTTAAGGGGAAGAGGAGACATGGTAATTTAATTTGATGCAAGCCACTTGCAAACACAACCTTTCCAAACAAAGCATCTATATAAAGGAGAATTAAGTCACACTTTCTACCCAAATCTCAACTATCACCATCAGACAAATTTTTCCATTTTTAATCATAACTAAACACATGATCAGGATTCCATTACACCACCTTGCATATAATATAACAATCATGAAAAGACTAACCGATAATTCATTTATTCACTACCTACATGTTTTTCCTTTAGTCTAATCAAGCAACCCCTTTTACATGCAGCATATTCTTATCATTATGAAAATGCACTGAACCACCTATGGATGTAGAAACTGCTACCAACCAAGAACACACACGAAGGGATGACACACTCAGGATAGGACTTTATTTTAAAACCACAACATGCATTCCCACTTGCACAAAACCACATAAGTAACCTAACTACATAAAATAAAATATTATCCTAATACACATTTAGTCAATCAAAAGAAATATGCGTGCCAACTTGTCAACTAATTAATCTAAACCCGCACATGCATTCCAAGACTAGATTTGTACTTTTAAAGAACTAGAATTCATGGAAATGAAACAAGGTCAGACCAGAAAAATCAAAAGTTACAAGCATCCAAGGAAACACACCCGACAAGAGAATACACAAAGCGTCTATTCTTCTATCTAGCATCTCAACCGGGTGTTTAGGTTAAAACATGGTATCTAACACAAAGGTCCCTATGACCTTCTAGCCACCCAAAACAAATCCGAGAACACATGCATAAGAAAAGTTACTATAACTAGACATGGGTGACAACATTAACCAAAGATCCCAGTGCTGGAATAATGGCTTTGATACCAGGTGTAACACCTTGCTAAGGGACCCAATGGATCAACACAAAAGTCCACAAATAGCATGCCAATATTTTTTTTTTTTGAAACTAAAGTGACACTAACTGATGCGACTCGACAAACTAACATGGATAACATCATTACATTAACATCATATCATAATCACATTATGACCTAAAAGTAGCATTAATCATAACCCACTTACACACCTATCCACCATGGTCCCCTAATGTCACTACTACGTCACGACACATCTACACTAACTAAACCAATAGGAAGACATATGATACACTAAGAACACATTTAGTCAATTATTTGAATGTAAATTAAATCTCATACATCAAATTACATATGATAACCTGACTTGTTTATAATTAAACCTCATCTAACACTATACGAATATGAACTTAATCCTAATCAACACCATGAAATAGGTACATAAATATTTATCACATCTACTACTAAAGTAAGTTCATATGCATCATAAATACAACATTCCTCTGTTAACCTTTCCATTACATAATAGACAACAATAAATATATCATCAAGATTACATCAATTCATTTACATTTCTTTTACAAGAATGCTACAATGTACAAGATTCATTCATCTGAGAGGTACATATATGTAAAACACATATTGGAAATAATTTTCTTAGAAATATCATTTGCACCATAAAACCAGCTCTAGAATGAAGTGGAAGGAAAGACTCTCCATGTTGCACACAAACTGTACCACCTCAACTCCAATGGATGGTTGGCAAATACCACCCTACCACATGGAACCCTAAGGCCCACTCCCTCCGTGCTAGGAGATAAAACTAGTCCCCACACACAAGCAAGCAATAGAAACATTAAGTGGTTGAATCTAAACATCCAAAGGAGACTACTTAAAGCAAGAATCAACCAAAAATCACAAGGACTTCCACAAAGACTTTCAGATACTTCCAAAGATCCAACGCATAACACAAATGGATAGGAAACCCAAAAGTCGGTCATTATACCATAACACATACAATGAAACATATTACATCATTTGCACAATCTTGTAACATGATAGACAACTCTTATTTATCTTTCTCAGCAGTTCATAATCAGGACCAACAATGCATAACCTTGGTACAATTGATCCTTACACAATACAGAAGTCCCAACACAAAATTTCACAAATAAGAAGGGATTATCAACATATAGATATAAAACACATTCAATCATAAATGGTACAACACAATACAGATCAAAGGATAGAGCCATATCCTCCTATACAACCTTCGAAACCAAGCTAAATCCCTCTTAACAACAATCAAGTCTGCTAGCCATAAAACAGTCAAATCATCTTGAAATCCAAATTTGTAAAAAACCCATTTCAGATCTAACCCTCGACTACTCACCTTAATGAGAGGAACTGACCAAAAATGACTCAAAAATTCACAAAATGCGAAACAACAAATGACCCCCTTACAAACCCTCTTGACAACAGTCAAGTCAGCTAGCCATAAAATAGTTAAATCAGCTCGAAATCCAAATCCGTAAAAAACCCATTTCAGATTTGACCCTTGGCTACTGAGCAATATGAGTGAAATTGACTAAAAATGACTTAGAAATTCACAAAATGTGAAACAACAAATGGATCCCTTAAAAAACTTCTTGATAGCAGTTAATTTGGGCAGCCATAAAACAATCAAATCAACTCAAAATCCAAATCCGTCAAAAACCCATTTCATATTTGACCCTCAAACACTCAGGAAATTAGGCTGAATTGACCAAAAAATGACTCAAAATTTCACAAAATGTGAAACAACAAATGGCTCCCTTAAAAACCCTCTTTTCGGGATACCTGATTACAGCTAAATGACAAAAGAAGAAACCCAACAACCAAATCTTTTCCTGATTATTCAAACATTAAAACCTCAATTAATTTAGCCCTTTTCAAATTCCTATAAATTTGAAATGCATAAATCAACAAAATCAAGAAAATCCTTACCTCAAATTCAAAGAACAATGATGAAAAAAAGTTGAAACCCCAAAAAAATCTCCAAGCTTAAATCACCAATCAAGAAACACGATCAGAAGCCAAAATATCCATTCAAACTAGTATCAATAAATTCTCATGAACTCACAACCAAAAATCCAAACCACCCTTTTCAAATCTCATCTCAAATCGCTCGAAATCTCACCAAAAACATCAAGATTCATCACAATTCTTTCAACTTTCAAAACCCCCAAATTGCAACAACTCTCACAACGAGAAAAATTCCTTTCTCACCATATCGCAACTATTTCATTCCCCTAGGGTTTCAAAAATAATTAATTAATAAACAAAATACCATTCCAAATTCCTTTTCAATCAAATAAGAACTAATTAATTTTTAATTCCATTTCTTAATAAAATAACCATTATTCAATAAACCACAATTAAATAATAAAGTGGTCCTTTTTCCAAAATCAATAAACAATAACATAATGATACTAAACATAACAAGCAACAGTAATGAACATAATGATATGCACATACTAACATAACAACTAATTAATATTAACACTTAGCAATAGTAAATAATACCCTTACATAAATAATAATAATTATAATAATAATAATAATCCAATATCCCCTCGCACCAATAATAATAACATACATAGTGACATTATAACACATAATAGTCTATGCACATTAGCATAATACCTTATTGGTGCAAACCCATGACAATATTAAATCACCTCCTTCACACATAAAATCATAATAATATTAATAACCAACATTCACTCGCACCAAAGAATAACCATAGCAATATATATACATATATATAATAACATTAAATCATACTTTAACACACACATGGCAATTATAGTTACCATCAACATATCCGACCTAGAAGCTAATTTCACTTAAATAGATCACAATTAGAGACTAAGCATAAACCACAAAATAACTTCTTACATGAAAGAGACATTCACATCAAAGCATAAATAATGAGAATGATCACAATAGTGACTAACCTGACCTACCAAAGGACTTATCACCATTTGAATGGAATCCATACTCAAATCTAGACATTGGAGTCATACAATCGCATAACCCAACAAAAACAGTCACATAAGTGCAACCCTCCAACCATAGGGTATAGGAGATCGAGCATTGTCCCATGACAACCCAGAAAGGTGTTCACACATTGAATCAATTGTCCCTAATTAGGGACAATGGCTAGGGTTAGGGTATAACTTGGGCCTGGATGTGATCTCTTCAACCACCATTGGGATTAGAGGCACGCGCAGACCTGCTAATTTAGGTGGAGACGTAGCCTAGTACATGTTCACTCAAACATACAAGTTATAAAACATGTGCATAATAGCCGAAGTACTAGGAAAGGAACTCTAGAAATCATATCTCATTTGTGTATGTCCCCCATACTTCTAATGGTATGATGCTTCTCTTTCCTCCTAACCTAACAACATACTATTGCATCAACCAACTATCCAAATCAATCTCTGCATAGCAATAATAACATGACAATATACATCATACTCACTAAAGCACTAACATAAACTCATGTCCCATCTGCAACCACAATACTTGAACACAAGTTAGTACATCCTCATGACAATAAAGAAAATCATAATCAAAATCATAATGAAATGTCAACACAATAATAATATATTGGAATCAAGTGAAAATCCTAAAGGTAACCAAAGCACTTCCATAGCACAAATATGCCCATAGCTTGCATCGTTCATCTCTAATTTCCTTAGCCAGACTACCTACACATCCAAAGTAAGAATGGAGGGGCACTACAATTATTTTTTGCATTCACTTCTATTTTCCAAGGAAGTGTTTTGGCGCTGACCTTTTTTTAATTTGCACATTTGAGGTGCATAGCTAATCTTGGAAATGGTTTCAAGGTGGAGGATGGTATAAGTATGAGTTAAATTATTGAATGAAGTCAAGATAGATGAAAATTCAAAGTGTGTGATGTGAGTGATGTGAAATTGAGTAGAGCAATGTGAGATTTCAAGTGTTGGATAATTAGATGCAATGAGTAGAAGGTTTTTGCAATCATTCAAATAGACTGCAAAGGTGTTGGAGCTATTGGGGTGGAATCTCTGTTGCATTGAGATCGTGTTCTTTTTGTTACATTTCTTCTCTATCTTCTTTTTTGTTTTGGTAGTGAGACTTGGCTATGAGCCTTTCTGGACAATGTGTCCTATTTTGGTAGTGAGCCCTTGTAACTAGTTTTGTAATTACTTATATTGTGAGATAATCCTCACAGTGGTTTTTCCCTCCTTTGGTTTTCCACATAAATCTCGTGTTCTCTTGTGCATGGTGTTAAAGTTGTTTAAGTTTTAGTTATTTTCTTTTCATGTTAAATATTTATAATAGATTAAGAGTTTAATGAATGCATGTAGATACTGAATGTTAATGAGGGTTTTGATGTTTTGATAATATACAACTGATTCACCCCCTCTCAATTGTCTTGTTCATTCAAAAATTGGTATTAGAGAAAGGTTCCTTGGAGAAGAGCTTAACTACTTGAGGTAGATCTAGGATGGCAAACAAGAAGGAGATCCCTATGTTTGATGGCACATACTGCATTCTGGAAGACAAAGATGGAAGGCTATTTGGTTTATCTTGGATAAGATGTCTAGCAATTAGTGAAGACTCAATATACCATACCTATAAATGGATTGAGAACAAGTGATGAGATCAAGGCCTATGAAATAAATGATAAAGCAAGGTTTGTTCTCTTGAGTAGTCTTGCAAATTCTGAATTAGTGAAAGTTATGGATCTAAAAACTACTAAAAAAATTTGGGATAAGTTGGAAATTATTTATGAAGGAGATATTATGGTCAAACAAGCTAAGATGTATAAATTGAAGACCACATTTGAGAACTTGATTATGTCTGAAGATGAGAACATTACAAGCTATATTAAAATAGAAGAACTATCAAATGATGAGGAAGTAAATGATGAGGATAATTTTCACACTCTTGTTTATTAGCACGACTGACGAATGGTATTCAAATATTACATATTTTCTTATGGAGAATGTCCATAGCACTTGACTTATAAAGAAAAGAGCACATTCAAACTCAGGGTTGTGAACTTCATCATTTGGGATAATAGTTTGTACACGAGGAGTCTTGACGATACCTTTCTACGTTGTGTAGATAAAGCACAACAAAGCAAGTAGAGTCATTTCAAAATTTAGCATGTGATGGAAATTTCTCAGTACTAGTAATAGCTCACAAGATCTTGTGAGAAAGGTATTACTAGACCACACTTTTCCAAGATGTGTATATTTGGGTACGTAGGTGTAAACTATGCTAGCAGTTCGTGGGGAAACCCAAGTTAGCAAAACTTCCCCTCAAGCTGGTGATCATTGAAGAAACCTTCTAGTAGTGGAGTATTGATTTCATTGGTTTCATTAACCCACCACCCAGTGCAAGGCACAACTATGTACTGAAAGCCACCGACTATTTCACCAAGTGGGTGGAAGCCATATCAGTTAAGCATGCTACTTTGGAAGTGGTATGTAGGTTTCTTAAGGAAACCATCATTTCACGGTTTGGTATTTCGAATAAAATAGTAGAAGATAATGCTACTTCCTTCTCATCTGGTGAGATAACAAAATGTTTCTTCGAGCATGGGATCACACTTTCTCATTCCTTAGACTATTACCCTCAAGGTAATGGTCAAGCGAAATCGAGCAACAAAAATTTGGTCACCATCATTCAAAAGCTAGTGGATGAGAATCATAGATCTTGGTACAAGGCATTATATGATGTGTCGTGGGCAGATCGTATTACCCCAAAATAGGCAATTGGTATGTCATCATTTCAACTATTGTATGGGTTGAATGGAGGAATTCCTATCACTTTGGAATTTCCTTCTTTGAAACTGGCCAAGGCCAATCGAAGATGAAACTTTGGAAAACTTTGTGGATAAGCATGTATCATGTTCCTTGCTAAATTGGAGGAGAAGCACATTCAGGTGGTGGATTGCATTGCAAAACACCAAGGCCAAGTCAAAAGGATTTTTGACAAAATTAAAGTGAATTCTCATGATTTCCAATTTGGAGATCAAGTCCTCTTGTGGGACAAAACAAGAAATCCTAAGGGTATGCATGGAAAGTTTGATTGATTATGGAGAGGAACTTTCACGATTCACCAAATTTGTGGTGAAAACAGTTTCCTGCTAGCATACCAAGATGCAACTCCTTTTTTGCTGCTCCACAATAGACAACATTTGAAGCTCTTCACTCAGTGAGGTGTCAGATAAGTTTTAAATATTTATATATTTTTTCGTATCTTTTTCTTTCTATTTTTATCTATTGTTTTGTATATATGTATTTTGTTTAGGGTTGTTGGGTAAATTTTTATGGATTATTTCCTTTTCCTTTCGCTTCTCTATTGTATGAATTGAATAGGGTTTTAATCTTTTGTTTTGTGAGTTATTTTTGTTTCAGTTTAAAGTTATTTTTGGTTTTCCATCATTATTCTTCTTGTGCCCTAGTCTTATTTTTACGTTTGTTAGGTTTTTTTGTTTTTGTTTACTCCACGGGACATAAACTCCATGTTTCAAATTTCCATAAACCCTTTTTTAGATTTACCAAAGGAATGGTCATTTTTCATGAATGTTGTGCAGATTTTAAACGTTGATAGACATGCCATCAATGCACTCAATATGCAGTGTGGGGTTTAAATTCTACACTACATGATTACCACTTGAATTCAACCATTCTACCCACATGCAAATCCTACCTGCTAAAGCAATGAAATTTATCACTTACACATAACATATTTTTGCTCTACACGCATCAAGGAAGCCCAACTAATGAACTTACAAAATTGTAGAAGTGGTGAATTTTACTGCAGTTATACTTTTCTCATGCAGGGTTGACAAAATTTTATGACCTTGCACTTTAACATGTTTTACCCCATGCAAGGGTGGAGAATTTCTCCACCCTTGCATCTTTTTTCTCTACCAATGTGCAGGAGTGCTAAAATTTAGTGCAACTGCACAAAAAGATTACAACACTTGTAGAAGTGTTGATTTTCAACACTTTTGCACCCAAATCAAACAAGCACATGAAATGTCTCAAAAATTCAATGCCTATCCACTCAAATTGAATTTTTCATGCTAGCACTAAAAAAAAATTCACCTTCGTATCCAAGTAGCCAGTTTGCTTGCACCTACTCAGTTTTTCACCACCTTTGCGCATAAGCCCTTCAAGCCAAGCTCAAAATTTTTCCACCAACGCATGTAACCCTTTTTTTCTCTAACATTGGGAGATTTTACTTTCTTGTTGTAGTTTCAATTTGCACAAAGCAATTCCATCAATGTTTGTGCCTTCTCCAAGTAAAGTTAATGCCATGAAGTATAAGTATCAGGGGGTTTTCCTAGTGACCTTAGTGTCTTCCAACATTGATGAAATTAAGGATACTGAGATAGGACATGTGGATATGTCTGAGTTTGTGGAGTGGACCAAGAAGTAACCTTTGACCAAAGGAATGAGATGCATAGTTGAAATTAACAATCAATTAGTGGCATCCTTCCTAGTTGTCGCACACAACCTTGAGTTTTGTACTCACAGTGGTTGAACACTATAAAAAATATGATGAAGTGTCAAAGATGTTAATTAGAATGTGGTGATCAGGCTTGATGCATAGTTCTTTGATCTAATCTTTCAGTGTCCAAGCATTGACAAATATTTAAACCTTACAATTAAGAAGGCACTGGCACATTATGACCAAGATCTAGATAATTGTAAAAAGATAATCAATGTAAGATGGTTGAAGAGTCCATGACCAAGCATTTCAAGATGGACAAAGAGTTTTCCTATGAGTGATTTTGTTGAATAAATAAATGATTTAATTACCCTTCTCAACAGGGTAAATATTTTACCTAATTCCTCTAATTTTCAAGATTGGATGTTTTTATATATTCATCATTAAGAAGATGAAGCAACAAATTATTGGGGACAACATATCAATGATGATATCCATGAGAAACTGGTAAAATTGCCTACATATTTTTATTTTTAAGTCTTTATATCTCGTATATGTTGTATCCATGAGAAGCTTTCTAGGTTTAACATCTGAAGGTGATAAAGGTGTATTCCAGTATATTAGTACAGTACCCTCAGTTGAACCTAAATAAAAGCATTCATCATTTATGAAGGGTCAACGATGCCTTCCTTGCTAATTTTCTATGTTTTTTTGACAAGGAATTGGAGAACAAAAGGGTTTCAGATATTGAAGCTTGGGCTGAGTCAACGGATATGGTTGTTTGTATTTGCAATTTCCCACATTCACTTAATTGAGAGTTGGTTATTTTACGGGATATCCTTACATGCTCCCAAGATACCCCAGTGACGATATTGTTCTTATGGAGCTCTGCAAGAAAATAATAGTTGTTCACAATAAGTAGATGGAATCTCATAAGTCGGGTTTTAAGTTTCCTCTCTTTATTGGTAGATATTTAATTTTTACTTCTCTTAAAGCAAAGTTCATAGATTCAGAGATGCAATGGGTCGCCATGAAGAGCTACAAAATGAGGCCCAACTTTTATTACAAGGGAATGAAAGATAGAATCAAGAAATTCTACAACCATGTGCATAGAATTGAGGATGTGTGGGTTGATTCTAGGATGAAAGAGGAAATAAGAAAATTGGATTAGTGTCGGTTGAGCTTAGAATAGATTGAGAATCTTGATCTTGTAGATATTCCAGAGGGTATGGAAGATGATGAAGACATTATATATTCAGCCTATGAGAGAAACAAAATTGTAGGAAGTCCTCTAACTTCAATCCAATGGTCTTAGAAGGGAATGATTTCAATTAGGGCAAGATTTCAACCTATCCTTGCCAATACAAATTTTTGGCTACAAGAGAAAGGAATGAGGTTAAAACAAATCACCACTAGATCTGAAGGAGAAGAACCTAAGGATCATGTAGGTAGGAAAGATGAGATGAGGACAAAGAAAAAATGATATGTGCTTAGCTCCAACAAAATCCCCAAACCAAAGATTAATTTTGTTGTTAAAGCGAGCACAATTCAAATCACTGAAGGGCCTCTATTGTAATAGAAGAATTTTTAGTTTAGGAGGAAGAGCAAGAGGAATAAGGACAACATGAGGAAACACAAATGTGTCCTCATGAGAACATTCCAGAGGACCCTCCCATTAATTCTTCTCTTGTTATTGCTTTAGTGTCTATCCCTACTCCTCATACCACTTCTGTTGAACATCCTTTTTCATTTGTTACCATTGCTCCTATTGCCACAGTTGTTTTTGATGTTACTATTTTTGTTACACCTACTATTTCTATTCACTCCATTGATTCATCCCAAACATCGGGATCCATTTTTTATATCCCTAGGAATGAATTTTAGGATGTTTTTGGTTCCCCTTCCAGTATTATGAGTTTGTCTTCTCCTTTGATGTAACTTCCCAATCAGAGTTAGATAAGTTTATTGTTGAATCTGTGCAAAATGTGGCAAGTGTGGAGACCCCATAAGCCATTTTTAACTAACACCCCACCACTTGTTACCACAACCTTTATGTCTACAGCTCCAACTTCCCAAACCATGACTGCAGGCCCTAAAGGGAGTTCTTCTCCTCTTCCACCTTGGTTTCAAAGTCAGAAACCAAAAAGGAAGAAGCAAGTCATCTCCCTAGATGACTTTGATTTCAGTCAATTAGCGCCTATAGAGACAAAAACCACAAAGAAGCCGAAGACACTTTCTCAGGTGTTGGTAGATAAAGTGGGGTATAAGTATGTAGAAGTTGCACAACCTCCTCCTAGGAAAGCAACAAAAGATATTGATATCTCAGAGTACTCAATAACCAGGATTAAACTTGAGCAAAAGGATTCATGATTCAACTAATGAGGGTGCACAATCAACATTGGCTTCTCTTGTTGAGAAGTATGATCAAGAGAAAAAGTTAAAGGACCGGTATAAAGCTAGAGCGGAACAACTGACCTCAATACTTCAAAATATTACCCAATCTTTAGAGTTTGTTGAACCCATGGCAACTAGTATTAAAGATCATGTCATAAAAAAGGCAGAGAAGAATCATTCCATAGGCAGAGAAGAATCATTTTCAAGGCAGGGTAGTGGGTGATTTTATTGACAGAATGAGGGAACAAGGAACCCAAATTTTGAAGATAATTGTAGAAAAAATGAAAAATATGGAAGATATAAAATCATAGTTGGATAAAACTATTGATATATTTTTCCAAGAGAAACAAGAAACATAAGGAATTCTAGAGGTGGGTATGTGTAGGATCATGATGGGCCAAAAAGTGGCGATATGTAAGTGATATGATGGCCCATGTGGCTGACGACTTTCTTTTTACCCAAAATTCATGAAACGAAAAGGGTTTTTAAAGGATATTCTTAGCTTTCCACCAATATAAATTATGTTGTACTTTGATTTTAATAAATAATTATTATTCATTTTCTATTTGAATTACAACCAAAGTCTTGATTGATAGGCTAATTGAAAAACATCTATAGCTTTCAAACAGTATCACATTTTTTGAATTTGAAACATCTGTCACATTCTATGCTTCACATACTATAGAATTAAAAAAATAATTGAATTTCATGAAGTTTTGACCCAGTTAAGGTGGTTAGACATATGAGTTTTTATATTTTTCAAAAGTTGTGATAAAAAAATTATAATTAATTATTTACTTGGAAAAAAATTACAAAAAAATATACATCACATTGGGACATGAGTCCTCTACTTATATCTAAAATATTATAATTTTATTGTGGTTAGGGTGGTCAGACAGACACCTACTTCTTCTTTTTTCCCTGAAATTTAAGTACTACTACATTGAAATTTCAAATTTTCACCAAATAGATTTTCTTTAAAAAAAAATAAACCTAGTAAATTAGAAACTACATTCAATTTTCTACAGATTCTATTCTTACATATTTTTGAAATAATATAAATAACTTATTCAAATTTTTATGTCAAGTTGCCTAACTCTATTTTTTCTGAATTTTATTGCCACTTAAGGGCCTATTTTTTCCATGATGATCCTGCACATACCCAGGTTTGGATTAAGATGAAGGAAATGAAGCTCATCATGTTAGTAGATATTGGGGTAATTATCAATAGATAAATATTTTTTGAGGTGAAGGAAACAATGAGATATAAGATACATGTCATCAAAGGTTTGATCAAAGACTTGCAGACAACTTGGGAGGTTAGTGAAGACAATTATTTAAATCTTATCAACAAAATTGAGGAGTTACCTAGTAAATTATTGGATGAAAATAAAAATCCTTCCCTCTGATGGAGTTACCCAGGAGTTCACATCTATGATCCAAAAGGAATTTGAAGATCAAGTCTTCTCGGTGGCTTTGATGGACAAATTTCTAGACATTCAGTTCACCCTAGATAATCTCAAGGTATTAAATTGGAAATAAATAGGAAATCTTGCAATACCATCAAGAACTCAATAAAAAAATTTTGTGCTATCTCCAAGCACACTTCAAGTCCTGGTAATGAATAATTCTAAGTGATCCTAAAGAAATATGAGGACCTTTGGGGAAAAGATGGTGGAGAATGATGGACATGTCTTTCCTAGACTTGGTTTATTTTTTAGTATTTTTGCTTATGTAATTAGTTTTCAACATTTTACATGTCTTTTATCAAAACATAATTACATGTAAAAATGGCACGAGTCTTAAAAATCAAATCAGACTGTGTTGTTGAATAAGTCAAATTAGTTATTAATTTCCTAGATTAGCTCTCAACACTCCTCTATATATATATATGAGGGAGTTTATTTTGTAAAGGACCTTTGATCTTTTGAAGCAAAACATTGCCCATTTTGAGAAGCATACTTCAATATTTGTGTTGAATGTGCATATCAAAAATTGATCAATAAGAGAAATGGATTTGCACCCAACCTTTGTTTTGGAGCATATTGGCTAGGTGTAAGATTGTTCTTACATCTTTCTTATCACATTTTATTGAAATTGATTTATAAAGTGGCATGATATTTCATTGTTGGAGGGGATTTAGATATAATATTGATAGTCTTTGTGATACCTTATTGCATTTGGAGCTTATATGTTTTTATGAGAACTTGGTTGATAACACAAAGACTTTGAGCTACAGTTATTCATTACATTTTTGTGGATATTTTGGTGTTGTTTGTTGGAGTCTTTGAGCTACAATGTGCATCACTGGTTATCTTTTGGAATCATCATTGGAAATAGAAAAATTCTTTGAGCTTTTGTTGGTTTTCAAACTATGAAAATTCACTGGTATCTTTGTTGATTGTTCTTACATCTAATCAAGTTGGATATTGGTTATTACTACTTTGGATAATAATTTGAAGTAGATTACTTGTCATAATAAGTATTGTTGTAAGAAATAAACATATTCTCTGAAAAAAGAGAAAAGGATGACTGTAACACCCAATGGATACTTTTGTGTATATAATCTTGGTTAGTTACTTGTTAGTTTAGAGAGCAGTAAGAAGGGAACCTCCCCTTTCTGAGAGGAGAGATTAATTTAATTTCTCATCATAGCTGTGGCTAAAATTACCAATTTATAATTGTTAAAGGAATTATAAAATATTCACCCAACACAGTGCAATTTATTTATGCATTAGTAAATTAAGAATGTGATGTGAAGAACAAATGTGATGCAATGAAAAGACTCCACGTGTCCTAGGCAAGGTGGGCCCTTGGAACTTAAGTGAGGGAATTTCACATATGCACAAAAGTTGTTTTAAAAACGTGCCTAGGGAATGAAGGGGGCGGTAACTTAATGGAGATCATTGAAATGTATTACGTAACTTAGGAGACCATAAATTGGTTATAGGAAGTCAATGAAGCTTTAAAAAAAAAGTACAGTTCTAGCGTATGAATATTTAGGGTTTATGAAGGGTTTTGGAATATTTGGACTTAGAGAATCTTTTGAAGGATTCATTGGAAGCTCGAAGGGTGGGAAGAAGACCCACCTCTTATCATAAGGACAAGATAAGGCATACACGGGAAGCTCGACGCTCGACTTCCAAAAATTTGACACAGCCAAATTTTGAAGGAAGCCATCAAGGGTCGGGGAAGGGAAGAAAGAGAAATGTCGAAGGACCGATGCTCGAAAGATGAAAGGAAATTTTGGGGATTGGGGATCAGAAGGATGGTTTAAGAGTTAAGAAGAATAAAAGAAAATAAATAAGGAGATAGAGGAAAATCCTGATGCTTGATGACCAAAAGATCGAGACTTCAAAAAATTTGGAAAGGTCTAGTCGGGGCTTCAAGATCAGAGAGAAGGCTTGAGGCTTATTAAAGAATGAGATGGAAGGTAGAGGAAAAGGTTGATCCCTAAAGTTTGATAATTTGATACTTAGTCAAATTTTCAAGGATCTAATCAAGACTTTGGTGATTGGGGGAAAGGCCTAAGGCTTACCAAAAGGAAGCAATAGGAGTTAAAGGGTAAGGCCGACAGTCAAAACCCGAAAGGATTGGGTGAAAATGGAAAGAGGAAAGGTGAAAGAGAGAAAGAGTGGGAGCGATGGAGAAAGCATGCAAATATGAAGGGAAGCGAAAGCCCGAAAGCCCAAAACACTTAGTACTTAGCCATTTTAGGATTTTTCAAGGAAAATTCATTCAAGATGGCCCATATAGGATCTCTCAAATCAATTATCGATGATGGGTCATTTAAGGGTGCTATGAAATGCCAAAAATTACCATCATCGGTAGGTTAAAAATTCTCATCTTATGCGAAAATTAATTATTACATGAATAAAATACTTGGTGCCACAATTTAAGTGGACATATGTCAATAGAAAAAATAAGATCTAAAATTTTAGGATCAACCCTGAAACATCATACTTTAACATATGAAGATCTATCCTTAAGAGATAGTTATTAGAAGTTATTGCCAACAAATTAATTATAGTGATTAACAATCGATGGTATGCATGTTACAAATGGGACTACTTTAATTAATTTAGTCATTTTATTTGTGTTTAAAATGATGAATAGATTAAAAGGAAATGTGCAATATACTTAAATACTAAAACTATAATGATTGCACAATAAATATGAAGACAAAATTGATTAAGCTTTCACCTTTAAAATAAATAAATTAGTGATATGATAGACAATTTATTGATTATAAATTTATGATCACAAAAATGCATGCTACTATAATAAATTATATTATTACACAAAACTAAACATGCCTATCTTTCTTTGACAATTTAGTTCATTTATTTCAATACTTATCTAAACTTAACTCTTTTATTAGAAATAATTATGATATTAATTACCATAATTATTGAGGAACAAAATCGAGTTTTAAAATTTGGTTAAGTCTAGGGATTTGACATGATATCAAAATCTCTCCTTATGTAATACAAGAATGTAAACTTATAAAATAAAATGTATGCTACTATAATATATTCTATTATTACGCATAAAACAAAACATATCTATCTTTCTTTGATGATTTAACATTTATTTTAATATTTATCTAAACTTAATTCTTTTTATCAAAATTAATTGTGATATTAATTGTCATAATTATTGAGGAATAAGATTAAGTTTTAAAATTAGGTTAAGTCTATGGATTTGACATGATATAAAAAACTTACATTACTTAGTACAAGAATATAAGCTTATGAAGTAAAATTTTCTTTATTACCATTATTTGGTAGGTTAGTAGGTTGTCACTTTTATGTGAAAAATCAATTGTCGAGTGAATAGAATGCTTGGTGCCACAACTTAAGTGGATAGATGTCAATAGGAAAATCAATATATATAAAATACAAAAATGAGGTCTAAAACATTATACTTTAACATTTGAAGAAATGAACTACAAGATAATAACTAGAAGTTATTGCCAACAAATTAGTTTTAGATGATTAAGAAGTGGTGGTATGTATCTTAGAAGTAGGACTACTTTAATTGATTTAGTCATTTTACTTGTGTTTCAGACAATAGATAGATTAAAAGAAATGTACAATTATAATTAATACTACAATTATAATAAGTGCATAATTTAGATAAAGAAATTTTGATTAAGTTTTTATGTTTTTAAAAATAAATTAATAATCTGATAGACAAGATTATTACAAATAATAAACTTACTTAACATACCACAAATATATATATACAAGGAACAAACCTTCTTTGGAGGTTTGATCTCAAGTTGGCAAGGTCCCACACTTGAGATATCATTCTCATTGTTGAACTAAAATAGTAAATTGGGTTGAGTAAGGATGCAATTTTAAATGACAACAATTTTTTGGCATGCCTAGTTGGATAGGTTTAATGAGGCTTATATCATTCTCTTGATATTATTGGTGCTATTCTTAGTAGTTTTAGTCACTAGACACATTCTACAAGCACCTTACAATTCTAACCTCTTGGTCTCACATCATGCTAACTATTCATGCCAAAAATACAAACAAGAGAATCTTATAAAGGTAAGTGTTCTAACTTATCGAAATTACCAGCTGATCTTTATTAAGAAGGAATAGACATCAGAGGTAGCTCTTGCCAAATTTAAGATTCAACCAAGAATATAGTTTACAATTGCTACTAGTAGTTCCTCCTAGCCAAATAGAATATTTTTCCATATATCTTCCTTAGCTATTCCAAGAAATCAAGTCTTTGTCACCTTCAATGGATGTCCTCTTGTACTAGTTAATAAGGATGATATCTTCTAGTAACAACCTTAAAAAATATACATTATTTCATTGATGAACATACTACTACCCCTAGAGAACATATCTGAGATCTATTGTCAATACCTGCTCAATTTATAACATCACAGTTGATAATGTAGTTAGAATTATTTCCACTTCCTTGAAAGGTAGAACATTATAATGGTATTGGGGGTTTCCACCTAATTTAATTCATGATTGGGATGAGCTAAGTGAGAGACTCTACAAATAGTTTGAAGAAAAAACTAACCATATGTCCCTAGTAAAAAAAGTAAACACTATCATGAAAGCCCCTCATGAATTTATGAGAGACTTCAACTTTAGATTGTTGAATACCTAGCATAGAATTCTAGCCTTGGCCAAAATTTCTCCAAACCATTCATTCTTGTATTATTTGAGGGTGTTAAATAGTTATGTGACTATCATGATATATATATATATATATATACACACAAAAAAAAAAATACTAGTCCCCTGCAGGTGGGAGTTGCCACCCACAAGAAGTCCCACCTTTTAAACCTAGGAGTGGAGTTGAACCCAAGACCAATGGGGAGCAAACCCACTACCCAAGCCAACTTTTCTACCCGTGCGGGCTTAAATGTTTATGGCAAAGTCCATTCCTATACCTCGAGTCAATGGAGCAGGCACTGACACATTATTTATTGACCCTCACCTTTCCCAAGTTATGAAGCGGAGTTGAATTTGTGACCTCGAGGAATGAAAACCCCAAGCCCCACCCAACTCCGCTACAAGTGGCTAAAAATTTATCTAACTTCAAGGAGGTTAGGGGCAAAGCCCATTCCTATACCCCGGGTCAACGGAGCAGGAACTGGCACAATATTACTGACACTTGTCTTTCCCACTACAAAGTGGAGTTGAACCTGTGACATCGAGGGGTGCAAACCCAAGCCCCAGCCAACTCTGCAAGTGGTGGCAATTTTTTTATGGCAAAATCCATTCCTATATCAAAATGTTTATGGCAAAGTCCATTCCTATACCTTGGATCAACAGAGCAAGAATTGACAGATTATTTACTGACCATCACCTTTCCCACTACGAAGCAGAGTCAAACCTGTAACCTTGAGGGATGCAAACCGCAAGCCCCAACCAACTCCGCTCACAAATCACACCAAAAACTAAATATATCTATTTTTCTTTGATAATAATTTAAATCAATAATAAACCTACCTAACATACCACAAAAATATATTCTAAATATATTTAATTTTTTTTGTAATACATTTTTTTTGGAAGGGGTAACTTTTAACCGGAGCTATGAACCGGTGAGGTCACAAATGGAGGACCTCATCCCCAATATAAATACTCAACTATAACACTCTAGTAAGGTTTGAACCTTGATGACAAAAACATCAACACTACATCTTAATCATCACACCAATACCAACAAAATTAATTATAAAGCTAATTACTATAATTAATTTATTAGATATGATATTTTCAAAGATTTGTTTTCCTACTTTTCCATAGGGCTAAAACTCAAAAGAAGATCAGATCCTTTGGAATTATTATTATTTTTCTAATTCCAAATTTTGATTGGTCAACAAGTTTTGGCGTTCTGTGCTCAACATCCTCTGGAATTGTGAGGTAACATGTCTGGTGGGTTCCACCCACCTATTTCGGTGATGTTGATCATTACCAACTTCATCAGTCAGTGATGGACTTGCAGCTTTGAATTATGCGGAATCAGATGGACATTTTGCAATAGCTATCATGGAAAATGAGAATAGACCCACGAACATTGAAAGCGTACGCCTCTTCCCTATCTCTTCCTCATTTAATGGCAGATTTCCTCCTTATCCATTCAAATTAACCAGACAGAAAAAGCCGTTACTAAGCACCGACACGGCTGGGAAGAAACACTTTGTTTTGCCATTGTAAACTTTATCTATAAACTACAAAGGAGGGAAACACAGGTCACTAGTTAAGGACATTAGGTATATTAGGAGTCCTATTGAAAAAGATGGATTAGAGAGGATTCTATCATATAGGTTACAGATGGCAGACAAGTCTGCTAAAAAGTCAAAACAATTAGCACAGAAGAATCAGATTGTGAATAAGACTCGGTTGGCTAAGTACCACCGTTCCCACTGGAAGTAATCTTTGCGTTTGTCGTGTCTTTCTTGTATGATTGCTTTGCAGAGGGATTCTTTTTCCAGAACTTGAAGCTGAAAAGTCTGACTCTTGACTGTAACATTGTTTCCACTTGCTCGAATGACAGTCCTTTTGTTTCTGGGACAAAAACCAGAGCGAAGAACAGACCTGCGATAGCTATGACCCCGAATAACATGAATGTCATGGATGTTCCAATGGCGTTCACCAGAGTCAAAAATGTCTGTGCAACTACTAAATTGGATATCCAACAAGCAGTTGCAGCTATCCCTCCGCATATACCCCTGTATTTCAGTGGGTATATTTCAGAATTTATAATCCAAGGAACTGTTCCCATGCCAGGGGAGAAAAAGATTATGTACAAGGCGAGCCCAATAATGGCCAGGTATCCATTGCGGCTGGGGCATCCACGAGTGAACCATGGGCTGCGGTTCACCGTGCCGCATAGATGTTTGGTTGTAGAGTTGGCAATTATACATGCTCCAGGCAGCATCTGAACATTTTGAAAAGAAATCAGAAAAATAAGTACATATTTGATTGAAAGAGCATTTGGTAGTAATTGTGTATAAGAGGATAACAGAGTGTTAATCAAAAACATAGCGCACATTTATTGTGTGAGTGTTTTCTTGATGTATCGGATCGAATCAGAAAAATATGTACATAATTTGGCAATAATTATAAACTCTAGCCCTAAAAAGCCTATAATTTGTTGTACCTGATCGGCTCTGTTGGCACAGAATCCACAATCTGGGTTTGCCTGCAAGCATTTGGTACAGTCCCAGCTTGAGGTAGCAGTTGCATAATCTGGGCACATGTAGCCTCCAAACTGGCTTGTGGTGGCTGCCTTGCTTACCATTGGCGCCTGATCTGCTGCTAAATGGAAAACCACGGCTAACATTGCCAATGACAAAATGACTCCAGATAAACTGAAAATCACAAGCTTCTTCCTCCCTGCTCTGTCAATCAGAAAAATGCTGGCTATGGATCCAGCAGCATTCAAGCCGGAGGTAATTAGAGAGAGTAGCAGAGCCACTGTGTTTGAAGCAAACCCTGCTAATTGTACTATTGTGGGACTGTAGTACATCACCGTGTTGATGCCCACAAATTGTTGGAATACCTGCACCCAATACTTAATTAGATTCGTGGCTTGCATTATTTAAAAAAAAAACATATGCCTCAAGAAAATTTATTCCTTGCATCATTGATTCAAAAAGTATACCTGAAGACCCACTCCTACAAAAAGGGCGAATCTTATCTCTTTCACAGTCCACAGATTAGAGAGTTGAACCTTTTCATGGCCTCCTATCTCCATTTCTGCTTCCACAGATTCCTTGAGCGCTTGAATTTCACTTTCAACAGTGTCTGGTGGGTATATCTTTTTAAGGATTGTGATAGCTTCCTCCTCTCTTTTCTGCTCACAATACACAAGGTGCAGGTAAGTATTGGATCAGGTTAATGACTAAGATTTGCAACCACCCATATAAAAGTTAGCAGTGATGCTGGTGTGGCTGCTTTACAGCCCTTAGTTCTCCATTAAGCAATAAAACATCCATATTAGTGTTGAAGTTGACTTGATTGATGGCATACAAAACACCCAAATGTTTTGTTTCCCTAATGGCAAGAAAATAATCATCCACAGTTTTTGCCTACCTTTCTGTACAACCAACGAGGAGATTCGGGTAAGAAGATCATTAGTACAAATTGTAAAAGAGCAGGAAGCCCTGCAACTCCAAGCATCCACCGCCACGTTCCAGGAGCCTGCATCCATCCATGTATTAGTAATTCATTTCATTTCCCAAGTTCAATCCTAGTCAAACGTTAAATGGTTTAACAGTCAAGCATAACTAAGCAACAAAATATAACTGCCCACCTTTGTGAAAGCAAGATTAATGCAGTATGACAAGAATTGCCCCCCTGTGATGAGAAACGCATTTGTACTAGTTAAAGCTCCCCTGATTTTGGCTGGTGAGGCCTCAGAAATGTAAAGAGGGGCTGTCATAGAAGCCATGCCCACGCCAAATCCCACAAACAATCTGCCCACAATCAGAACGCTTGGACCGGGTGCAGCCGCCATGAGAATTGCTCCCAGGAAAAAGAGAAAGTCTGCAATCAATAGAGCAGTTCTCCGTCCATACCGGTCGTTCAACCAGCCACCGACTGCCGCTCCAATGATTGCACCTGCAATGGCCGTGCTCACAATGAGCTCCTGTTACACATTACTCCATTAGTTTTGAAGCACTGGCTAAACAGCCATCAACTAAGTTTAAGAGTGCAAGTTTTTATCTTGATTATGATGAAAAAGAGAATACGATCAATAGAAACGAAATTACCTGCAGAGTGGTGTTGCGATCGACGCTCTTGAAATCATCTCGAATATACAAAATGGCTCCAGATATAACACCTGCATATTCAAAAGAAGCATTAAAAAGATTTGTCTAACCATACAACAAAGCAAAGGCAGCAGCATGTCCAGACTGAACAAAACTACAGAACACTCCACATCTTATTCAATGACAATCTCTCATATTCAATGGTTTCTTCTTTCTATACACCTAAAAATAACTAAATGAACCACCACTTAAGACAAAATTTTCTTTCTTTGCATCAACGTTTTGGATTGCATTTTAAAGAGTGTTTTGAATTACAGTCCATAGAGTGCAATCCCAAACATTTCATAGAGTTACAGTCTATAGAGTGTGATCTCAAACATTATTATAAACAAATTCAGAATGATCTCAAACATTGACGTAAACAAATTCACACAATCAAATCCAAAAAAATGACAATTTCATCACCCTAATCTTTGAATGATAGAACTAAGTCCTGCTAACACTTATTACTTTTGAACTGAACTTCAAACTAAAACTACAACCACAGCAGAGTTAAAGAAAACAAAATCTCTAAGTGAGACCTGTGTCATAGCCAAAGAGCAGGCCTCCAAGGCCTGCAGATAAGGCAAGCTTCAAAATGAAGGGATTTGCCCTTATGAGAGTGAAACAGTTGCTGAATTCTTCTGCATCGGCCTTCACCGGAACACCTTCCATCTTTGCATTAACTGAAGTACCCAAAAATTCAGGTTATAGCAGAATAAAAATCACTGTGTAGCAAGCATTAAGGATTTTGCTGAGTCTAGTCTGTAGTGAGCACATAAACAGCAATGATAACGGAATACAGAAGTTATCTACTCTTCGTTCATCTCAAACCTCGGTGGCCACTCCTTTATAACATTCTTGCCACGCGTTTAGCATCCCTAATTCAATTTAGACCTCTCGAAAGTATGGATGATTAGCCAGGCCTGGGTCATAACTGTTCGGTCCCAGGGGTCCATGTGTCCACCAGCCCTTATAGGGCCTACATCCGCCTTTGTTTTGTCAAGCACAAGCTTTGACTGACCTCATAGCCTGACCAACACGGAAAAATGACTACAGTATCATCCTGTGCAATTTCTTCCGGGTCAAAATTTAAGATATGGTATACCATGACGGGAATTACTGGTAGTGAAACGACACGTGTGCTAGTGATTTAAATTAAAGTCTCGGTGACGAGATAATTACTTCATGAGGAGGAGGATTTGTGTAATTCGGTTTTTCCCTGCATCAGCAAAGTTGGAGTGTTCAAAGAAGTGTCCCAATCATTTTTATTGTTTTTCTTATTATTATTTTATTGAGTTTCTTCCTAAGAAAAATCTAGAGTTAAACCTAACAATCTAGAGTTGGACAAATCTTTCTATAATCTTTTGAACGATGTGAAACAGATTCTTATTCACACCGGATGCTCTTTACAAGGTGAACTCCCTTATAATCTCTTGAGTGATGTGCAACAAACTTTCATTTACACCTAGCGCTCTTTATGGGGTGAACCCTCCAATAGCCTCTTGAACAATGTGTAATGGACTCTTATTCACACTGCACGAAAATCAAGAATTGAAATCATGACTTGAACTACGTAAAATGATAGTGGAGACTGTGGAGACCCCCTATAACCTCTTGAACAATGTGCTGGTGATTTAAATTAAGGTCATGGTGATGAGATTATTGCATAAGGAGGAGGATTTGGGTCATTCGGTTTCCCATGCATCAACAAATTTGGAGTGTCGAGAAGAGTGTCCCAACCATCCTTATCATTTTCCTTATTATTACCATCTTGAGTTTCTTTGATATTTATACAATGATGAGAGGAGATACTACCTTTTTTAGGATCTAGGTCATTCGGTTTTTCCCATGCATCAGCAACAGAGTCTGGAGTGTCCCAACCATCCTTATCGTTTTCCTTATTATTATCATCTTTAGTTTCTTTGATATTTACACAACGAGGAGAGGAGATACTACCCTTTTTTAACAAGAACCCAGAATTTAGACTAGCAATCTGGGGCTTAGCTCTTTATGGGGTGAACCTCTCCATAACCTCTCGAGCAATTTACAATAGACTCTCATTCATACCACACGCTCTATGTAGAGTGAACCCCCCCTATAACCTCTCTAGCAATGTGCAACAAACTCTCATTCACACTGCACACAAATCAAAAAATGAACTCACGACTTGAACTACCTAAAACGACAATGAAGACTATGGAGATACTACTTTTTAATAGTATCTCACTTCTTCAAATATTAAAATTTATTGCTTTTTAATAGTATCTCACTTCTTCAAATATTAAAATATTACTACTTTTTAATAGTATCTCACTTCCCCAACATTGAAATATTATAGATCATTTTTTCTTACAATTTATTTATTTATCACATATGATAATATTTAAATATTATGTTATTCAATGATCAAACAATTAATACACACATTTCATCTATAATAAAAAATAAAAAATAAAAAATATTAAAATTATGATTTTTTAATAAAAGATTTTATCTTATCTACAAAATCGTCTTACTACTTTGAAAATGTGAATCTTAAATTAAAATCAAAATAACCATTATAACATCAAGTGGTAGTGTTTTATTTCACCATCATTACTTACAGGGATCACGCATTCCATGCCTAGAATCTCCTGTAGTTATCTTCACCAATCTTTTTGCCTTTTGAAGGGAGACGTGTTTCAAATTCTAGTTTGTGTGCTCCTTTTTCATATAGGAAAAATAATTACACGTGTCAAGAGTCGAAGGAAAATATACTCCAAAAAGGTAGGAGTATACAACGAACCTACTTAAACGCAATAAAATATTTATAACCATTGAAACCTACTAGCTTTTAGAATAGCCGACATAGATGATATTTGTTATCAAAATAACAACTTACTATAAGTAGAACTTTTCTTGGTAGATGAAAAGTGTATATATTCTTTAATTGGGTTGGATTATGTTATTTTATGTGGATAGTTTTAATGTGTAATTTTGGTATGTAATATGTTGTTTTCATGTATTTGTCTTTGAATTTAAGATTTTATTATATTATATTATTTAATTTAAAATATTTTAATATTTTATTTTTATAATATATATTTTTAAAATAAATTGTAGATGTATATTTTATATTGTAGTATAATTAAGGTCTTGTATTTTATTTTTAAATTCAAATTTAATTTTTTGTTATTCTAATTCTTTAAAATTATGATTATTATCTATTGATCAACACATTAAAAGTTTTGAAATGTTTTTCTACGGTTTGTACTTAAGAACATCATCTTAGTTCAATCTAATAATCAATAGATCACATCAATCACAACAAAGATTGATAAATAGGACAATACATCTACATTAAATATTTATGTCACTATTGTATTAATTATAATTTTAGCTATTCGCTGATTTTACCATGTCTGTTAACATACAACACATGTTGGTTATTTCTTTGTTTCAATTATTATTGAATCATTCTTCCCTTTATCATAACATGTCCTAATAGTGCTTCTTAACATCATCCAATTTTTATTACATATACATTATTTGAACATGTTCTCCATATATCAATGCTCTAGTATGCCTAAGATAAGACTATGTTATTATGACAAAATCACACCAAACGGACAAGACCACATTGACAATATCACTAGTGTGGACTTGTCCTAGACCATTAAATTATAGGGTCTCAATCATCACAAGATTTAAAATATTTATCTAGTTATAGATTTTCAATTTTGACTCTCTATCATAACATTATAATGTAGTCTATAATCACACAACATCAATTTCCATGTAAGCTCTAATTTATCTCAGTCTATTTTAATTTGTAATTTACATTTTTTGTTTGCATTTTCCCAACTCCTTATGATTTATTATGATTTGTATTGATCTAATTTTATGGAGCTCTCTTGCTCCTTTGTGAGCTTGCATGGAGAACAAGAGTGGCCATTGGTGTGCCCACACAAGAGTTGAACTCACTAGAAAACCTATATGCCACTCTTTTATAGGTAACCAACCACTCCAAACCACATAAAATAAACATTATTGCTTCGTCCTTCATAACTAGTCTACTTAAGCTTTATCTTTTAAGTAATTATTACTACTTAAGTTATATATATCTCATGCAACTTGTATGACTCAATCTTAATTCATTACTTTCTAAACATAATAAATATTCAAAATCATCCAAATGTACCACATGCATGGTTCTCTTATGTAATATGTAACCAAGTACAAACTCTTTGTTGGAGAGGCACAAGAACAATATATTGGTCATTCAAACTTCACAAGTCAAATTTATTTTGTTGCAATGGTGCAACCACTAAAGGATTTGTGCGTGCATAGATATCACATACATTTATCTTAGCATTTATTGACATAATATTCAACACTATATAAATTCTCATAGTATACATTCAAGGATTAATCATTATATAATTATGGTCAAATAGTGGTGAGATAGAAACACAAATATTACATTAATCATATGCCAAATATTTAGCATGATTCTAGTTCACTTTACATATGCACAAACCATGGTTCCAGACTTGTTAATTATGGTATAAATATAGTAATCTTAACACACATAATTATATCTCATTCATTTCAATTATAGTTATTGTACATGGATCTTTTTAAAATACATGACACATAGCTAAGTTGCATATTCTAAAGTGGGTATAGTATAATCAAATTTATTATATTTGAATGGGTTAGAACCTTACTTGGTTCATATCTTACCCCTAGATGTCCAACCTTTAACAATCTAAAATGTGCATGGGTTCCAAAGCTATATGTCTAATATCATTTACCTGTAATGAGGCCTAATCTAACACATGATTATTGTTAGCAACATGTACTTTCTCAAAAAATAAACATGGAATACATCATGAATGCATGACAAGATACATAGATTTTTTCTAGATGGTAGGATACTAGACTATGTGCTCTGGGATCTCTAAAGGACCCACAAACCTCAACCTAAGCTTAGAACCCTTCCATATTAGAGTATATTTTTATGAAGGATCACCAAGTTAGCAAAAATTTATCATCAAGCAATATGCATTGATTCAATCTCTTGGCATCTGAATACTTCTTTTGACAATCTTGTGCCTCTAAAAGATGTTGAGTAGATGCAATATGGATTTACATTTATTGTGATATAGTGGAACCAACAAACACTTGATCCTTTAACCTATCTCAACTCAAGGGTGTTCTACAAGATCTACCATGCAAAGTATTGAGAATATTTCATGCCTAAGGAACCATGGAAAATATTGTTATAGCAAAATTCTACCAAATACAAGTGTTTTTCCCACTATCAGAACAAGGGGACTAGGTGTTATTTTACACCTTTCAAGTCCTAGATCCACTTTTAATTATTTAATATTTTAAAATTATATTGTAAACAATCTGACTACATGGAAAGGGAATCCCATAAATATTGAGATTTTATAGTTAGAAATATCCACCATGAATCATTGGTCTTATGATAATTGTAGGAAGTCATTGAATAGGGAGTTACTTGGTGGATTATGACTAGCATCTTTGACCAACTATTTATAGTGTGTAAGGGTTGTGTAATAGGTAATTACTACACCCACATGGAGTGCTTGGGAGCTACTTTGAACCCACTTGGTCTTGGGAGTTAAACCGATCAAAGGAGAGTTACATTATATTTTTGGATTAGATACACTCGGAGGTGGGGTGAATAGGTTGAATATGGACCTCCTTAACAAGTCCTGAGCTCACAATTTGGAAGAAATATTCTCAACTTCCTAGGTCTTCTTCACCTGTTTATAAGGCTTGTGATGGAGATCTTATGTCTAGTTTTATGTAGAGCTATGGTTATGTTAGGGTTCATGCAGATCTAGGTAATAAACAATAACAATTATACATAGATTAAATAACCCAAAAATAATAATGAAGAATAACACAAAAGAGATCAACACATAATTTTAACGCGGTTCACCCAATATGGGCTACATCCATGGAAACTCATCCATCCAATTATTTTATTATCTAGTGCAAAATAGATTACAATCACGTGAATCACACTTCACAACTTACATCCTAGTCGCTTATAACAAGCTTTTTGGACGATTCTAGAATTAGGGTTTTAAAAAGTCATTTTTCATTTGTCGGTTAACAAAAAGTAACTACTGACCCGTTGACAAGAAAAATAGGGAAAAATATTTTGGGGGTTGCACCCTCAAACCCCTATTATTGGGGGTTTCCACCCCTGAACCCTTGCTATTGAGGGCTTCTGCCCTCGAACCCCTGCTTGGGGCTTGATCCAGCCCCGAACCCTGGCAAAGATACATTACGAGTGTATAGTATTTGCATGACCAGTCACCACATACCAATAATCTCCCACTTGGAAACTAATCCTGGATGACATCATTGCACTTGTAACTCCCATTGGATTATAGGTCTGGTTGGTTTCTTATGTCCACCATTATCAGTTGTGAAGGCCAACAAAAGTTGATGAGGACATCAGTTTCTCCCGTGTAACTTCCTTTGTGAACATATTTGCAAGATTCTCACTTGTGTGAATTTTCTCCAGCTTCAATTGTCCATCCTCCAAAATTGACCGAATGAAGTGGTATCTGAGCTGTATGTGCTTAGTTTTTGAATGTAGGGCATAATTCTTAGCAAGATGAATGACACTCTAGCTATCAGTGTACAAAGGGCTATCTTCTTGTCACTGTCCCAATTCCTCCAAAAGAAAAAGTAACCAAATCATCTCCTTGCTAGCTTCCGTAGCAACAACATACTCAGCTTCAGTGGTTGAAAATGCAACAACCTTTTGTAGCCTTGAAATCCAACTGATTCCAGTACCTCCTACAGTAAAAACATACCCTGTAGTACTCCTCCTGTTATCAATATCACCTGCTAGATCAGAGTAAGCATATCCTTTTATAGCATAATTTGTTCCTCCAAAACATAGTTTCTTTGAAGTAGTACCTCTCAAATATCAGAGAATCCATTTTACCACATTCCAATGTTCCATTCTTGGATTGCTCATATAACTTCTCACAACTCCCACTGCATGTGCTATATTTGGCCTTATGCATACCATTGCATACATCAAGCTATCAATTGTTGATGCATATGGTATCTTAGATATTTTGTCTTCCTCCTCTTGTTTCTTTGGACACATCTCCTTAGTCAACTTAAAATGACTAGGCAAGGGTGTACTGACTGCTTTTGCATTTTGCATGTTAAACCTTTTCAACACCTTCTCTACATACTCACTTTGAGACAAAAATAATTTTCTATTTGTCATGTCCTATGTGATCCTCATACCAAGGATTTGTTTTTTTGCACCCAAATCCTTCATAGAAAATGAATTTGCTAATTTCTGCTTAAGTTCATTGATATGCTGCATGTTAGACTCGACAACAAGCATGTCATCAACATAAAGCAACACGATAATATAGCTGCCATTACCCACTTTCTTAAAATAAACACAATAATCAGAATGACATATTTTGTAACCTTGTTTAGCCATAAAACTATCAAATGGTAAGTGCAAAAAGATGGGGGGCCAAAAAGGGGGCTTAAGTGGCCACTTTTTTTTTTCTAAAATCAAGAAATACTGACATTGGACATGAAATTGAGGATATTTACACTTAAAATTTTGAGATGCAACAAAAACAAGGATCATAGTGCTCCGAGTCTACTTTCTAAACTACTAATTAATTTTGAAAATGGTTGAGATAAAGGGGTTCAAAAGAGGGACCCACAAAAATTGGTGTTGTTTTTTTCAAAAAAAACATAACATAGCAATTTTTGTGGGAACATAGCAGGGTGAACTTTTTTTAGTATTTTTTAAATCACTTCATTGAGAAATTAGCTAATAGTATGTAGTTGATGCACAATTTTTTTGATAATTTTTTAATGAATATTTGATTTATTACTAATTTTCAAAGTGGACACTTCCTGAAAAACAAAATTTTGGACGTGCTACCCCTACAAATTTTGGAAACTAATTTATTTTTTTTTAAAATATTTGTAGAATGGAGTCTAGTTTCTAAAAATGTAATTTATTTGAAATTTTGATGAACGGTTAATTTATAATGAAAAAAACACCAAACATTTATTTTTGCCAAAAAGAGACACACAAACAAAAGAAATTATAGATCAAAGGCTTAACATTGTCAAAAAGTGAAAAAAATTACATCATTGGATATCTAAGAGAGAGCCTAACATTATCCAGGTTTTCAATTTGTTTGACATTGAAACACATGCAATCTTGATGGTGAGCACGAACCTGATTATGTGAAATATTGTAGAATTTGCAAAAAACACATTTCTAGTCATTGGGAAGGTCCTCCAAGCCTTTGGGTTGGTATTCCAAGGCAAATACAAAGCCTAAAGCTTGGGTATTCCCAAAGCAAGATATAATGCACTTGTGTTATATCTTAGTTTTGACATAGTTTTTTGAGTTTGTGCAAGACATATCTAGCAAGACATAATGCGAGTGCGTTATAACATGCTCACATAATATCTTGATTTATGTTAAATGCTACTCTATTGAATGTATGTTTATATATTTGTATTTGTGTATGTACATGTATGCGTGTATGCCATGTATGTCATGTATGTATATATGTATGCATGCTTGTATGTATGTATGTATCAATGCATGTATGTATGTATTCCAGTACGTATGTATCACTGCATGTATGTATGTATGCATTCAAGATTGTATGTACATATGTACATGTATGCTTGTATGTATTTAGGATTGCATGTACATATGTATTATGGTCGTATGTATGTAAGTATGTATGTATTTATGCATGTCTTTAGAGGGAGGGATAATTTTAAGAGAGAGACAGAGAGAGACAGAGAGAGAGAGAGAGAGAGAGAGAGTTGTCTAGGTAGGGTGGGAGGGAGAGAGGGAGGGAGAGACTTGAGTGTGAGAGAGAGAGAGGTAGTGAGAGATATTCTTGAGAGAGGGAGATGGGGTGGAAGGGAGAGACTAAGATAGATGGAGTGGGAGAGAAGGGGTTGGACTGAGAGGGTCTTAGCTAGGTAGAGAGAGAGAGAGAGAGAGAGGTGGTAGAGAGGGAATTGAGAGAGAGGGAGAGAGAGACGGGGGAGAGGGGGGAGAGGGAGGGGGAGAGGGAGAGTTATGTAGGTAGGGTGCCAGAGGGAGAGATTTGAGAGTGTGAGGGGAGTGAGAGGGAGAGACTTGAGAGATAGGTAGTGAGAGGGAGTGCAAGAGAGAGGGAGTGTGAGAGTGAGATACCTGAAAGAGGGAGAGGGTGTGGGAGGGAGTGACTTGAGAGAGATGGAGAGAGAGGGGGCGTGGAGTGAGAGGGACTTATCTAGGTAGGGTGGGAGGGATAGACAGAGAGAGAGAGTTATTTAGGTAGGGTTCTAGAGGGAGAGACCTGAGAGAGAGGGGGTGGGAGGGAGATACCTGAGAGATAGGGAGAGAGAGGGAGTGGGAGAGAGAGGGGGTGATGGAGAGGCAGTGGGAGGGAGATAGAGAGAGAGATAAATAGAGGGAGCGAGAGAGAGAGTGGTAGGGATTGATTGAGCGAGAGGTATGTAGAAAGAGGGAGAGGGTAGATAGAGACAATTAGAGAGGGTAGGAGAGAGGGAGGGAGAGAGATGTGAGATGTATAGATAAAGAGAAAGGGATAGGAGTTGAGGGTATAATTTTGAGGGATTAGGGTGGAGTACCTATAGGGTTGATGGATTA
>CM021107.1:432749600-432792512 GCA_007115665.2 Sequoiadendron giganteum | reverse complement strand
AGGGTATAGGGTATAGGGGTTGAGGGATTAGGGTTTAAGGGTTGATGGTTGAGGGTAGAGGGTTGAGGGTTGAGGGTTTAAGGGTTGAGGGATTAAGGGTTGGGGGTTGAGGGATTAGGGTAGAGAGCTTACTTGGGTTTTAAGGGTTTAGGGTTGAGGGATTAGGGTTGGGGGTTGGGGATTGGGTGAAACTGCAGGTTTAAGGGTTTTAAGGGTTGAGGATTAGGGTTGAGGGTAGAGGTATTGGGTTGAGGAGTAGAGGTTTAAGGGTTGAGAGGTTGAGGGTTGAGGGGTTGAGGAGGTTGAGGGTTGAGGGTTGAGGGTTGAGGGTTGAGGGTTGAGGGTTGAGGGTTGAGTGTTTAAGGGTTGGGGGTATAGGGTTAAGGAATTAGGGTAGAGAGGGAGGGATGGATGGAGGAAGAGATGGAGGGAGACGTGAGATAGAGAGGAGAGAAGAGGAGTGAGGTACATAGATATATGAGGGTTGAGGATCTAATGTATAAGGTTGAGGGTTGAGGGTTGAGGGTTGAGGGTTGAGAATTGAGGGTTGAGGGTTTAATGTATAGGGTAGAGGATAGAGGGTAGAGGGTTCAAGGGTTTAGGATTTAAGGGTTGAGGGTTGAGGGTTTAAGGTTTATGGCTGATGGATTAGGGTTGAGGGTACAATGTATAGGGTAGAGGGTATAGGGGTTGAGGGATTAAGGTTTAAGTGTTGAGGTTTGAGGGTAGAGGGTAGAAGTTTAAGGGTTTAAGGGTTGAGGGATTAAGGGTTGAGGGATTAAAGGTTGAGGGTTGAGGGATTAGGGTAGAGATTTTGATTGGGTTTAAGGGTTTAAGGGTTGAGGGATTAGGGTAGAGGGTAGAGGGTAGAGGGTTTAAGGGTTGAGGGTTTAGGGTTGAGTGTTTAAGGGTTTAAAGGTTGAGGGTATAGGGTTGAGGGATTAGGGTAGAGAGGGAGGATGGATGGAGGGAGAGATGGAGAGAGAAGTGAGATAGAGGGAAGGAGAGAAGAGAAGGGAGGGACAAAGATATATAAGGTTTGAGGATCTAATGTATAGAGTAGAGGGTTGAGAATTGAGGGTATAGGGTTGAGGACCTATAGGGTTGATGGTTTAGGGTATTGGGTTGAGGGTCTAGGGTTGAGGGATTAGGGTTGATGGTAGAGGGTAGAAGGTTTAAGGGTTTAGGTTTGATGGTTAAGGGTTGAGGGTAGAGGGTTTAGGATATAGGTTTGAGGGTATATGGTTGAAGGATTAGGGTTGAAGGTCCAATGTAGAGGGTAGAGGCTATAGGGGTTGAGGGTATAGGGTTGAAGGGTTGATGGTTGAGGTATTAGGGGTTGAGGGTTGAGAATTGAGGGTTGAGGGTTTAAAGTATAGAGTAGAGGGTATTGGGTAGAAAGTTTAAGGGTTTAGGGTTTAAGGGTTGAGGGTTTAAGGTTGAGGGTAGAGGGTTGAGGGTATAGGGTTGAGGGATTAGGGTTGAGGGTACAATGTATAGGGTAGAGGGTATATGGGTTGAGGGATTAGGGTTTAAGGATTGAGGGTGAGGGTTGAGGGTTTAAGGGTTGTGGGATTAAGGGTTGAGGGATTAGGGATTATGGTAGAGATTTTACTTGGGTTTAAGGGTTTAAGGGTTGAGGGATTAGAGTTGAGGGTAGAGGGTATTGGGTTGAGGGTAGAGGGTTTAAGGGTTGAGGGTATAGGGTTGATGGATTAGGGTAGAGAGGGAGGGATGGATGGAGGGAGAGATGGAAGGATAAGTGAGATAGAGAGAAGGAGAGAAGAGGAGGGAGGGACAAATATATATGAGGCTTTAGGATCCAATGTATAGGGTAGAGGGTTGAGAATTGAGGGTATAGGGTTGATGGATTAAGGGTTGAGGGTTGAGAATTGAGGATTGAGGGTTTAATGTATAGGGTAGAGGGTAGAGGGTAGAGGGTAGAGGGTAGAGGGTTTAAGGGTTGAGGGTTGAGGGTTGAGGGTTGAGGGTTTAAGGTTGAGGGTTCAATGTATAGGGTATAGGGTAGAGGGTAGAGGGTAGAGGGTAGAGGGTTGAGGGTTGAGGGATTAGGGTAGAGAGTTTACTTGGGTTTAAGGGTTTAAGGATTGAGGGATTAGGGTCGAGTGTAGAGGGTATTGGGTTGAGGTTAGAGGTTAGAGGGTTTAAGGGTTGAGGGTTGAGGGTTTATGGTTGATTGTTTAAGGGTTTAAGGGTTGAGGACATAGGCTTGAGAGATTAGGGTAGAGAGGGAGGGATGGAGGGAGAAGAAAGATAGAGAGAAGGAGAGAAGAGGAGGTATGGACAAAGATATATGAGGGTTGAGGATCCAATGTATAGGGTAGAGGGTTGAGAATTGAGGGTATAGGGTTGAGGACCTATAGGGTTGATGGTTTAGGGTACTGGGTTGAGGGTATAGGGTTGAGGGATTAGGGATGCAGGTAGAGGGTAGAAGGTTTAATGTTTTAGGGTTGAGGGTTAAGGGTTGAGGGTAGAGGGTTTAGGGTATAGGTTTGAGGGTATATGGTTGAAGGATTAGGGTTGAGGGTCCAATATAGAGGGTAGAGGGTATAAGGGTTGAGGGTTGAGGGATTAAGGGTTGAGGGTTTAATATATAGGGTAGAGGGTAGATGGTTTAAGGGTTGTGGGTTGAGGGTAGAGAATAGAGGGTATAGGGTTGAGGGTATAGGGTTGAGGGATTAGGGTTGAGGGTCCAATGTATAGGATAGAGGGTATAAGGGTTGAGGGATTATGGTTTAAGGGTTGAGGGTTGGGGGTAGAGGGTTGAGGTTTTAAGGTTTGAGGGATTAAGGGTTGAGGGGTGAGGGATTAGGGTAGAGAGTTTACTTGGGTTTAAGGGAATTAAGGGTTGAGGGTTGAGGGTAAAGGGTATTGGGTTGAGGGTAGAGGGTTTAAGGGTTTAGGATTTAAAGGTTGAGGGTTGAGGGTTTAGGGTTTAGGGTTGAGTGTTTAAGGGTTTAAGAGTTGATGGTTTACGGTTGACAGATTAGGGTAGAGAGGGAGGGAGGGATGGAGGGAGAGATGTAGGGAGAAGTGAGATAGAGAGGAGTGAAGAGGAGGGAGGGACAAAGATATATGAGGGTTGAGGATCAAATGGATAGAGTAGAGGGTTGATAATTGAGGGTATAGGGTTGAGGACCTATATGGTTAATGGTTTAGGTTATTGGATTGAGGGTATAGGGTTGAGGGATTAGGATTGGGAGTATAAGGTAGAATGTTTAAGGGTTTAGGGTTGAGGGTTAAGGGTTGAGGTTAGAGGGTTTAGGGTATATGGTTGAAGGATTAGAGTTGAGGGTCCAATGTATAGGGTAGAGGGTACATGGATTGAGGGTTGAGGGTTTAAGGGTTGAGGGTTGAGGGATTAAGGGTTGAGGATAGAGGGTATTGGGTTGGGGGTAGAGGTTAGAAGGTTTAAGAATTTAGGATTTATGGTTAAGGGTAGAGGGGGGAGAGAGAGAGAAACCCCAATAGCTTGCCAATTTGGTGATATTGGCAACCTAACTTGGCTTGTTTGAAAAAATGGGTCCAAGAAATGGGATCTCCCAGTGATTTACATCATCAGGAGACCCCATTTTTTCAAATAGGCCACTACATTATCAATTTCACTGAATTGGCAACCTAACTTGGCCTATCTACAAAACAAATTATTGTAAAAAAATTCATATGCCTTGTCCATGCTTCCATTTTGAGCCTATCTTTCAATTAAGGCATGCCACATGACTACATTTCTTTGAGGCATTCCATCCAAAAAATCATGTGAGCATTGGCAAGCTAGTATGCTCACTAACTTGCCAATGTGGTAGGGTTGACAAGGTAGGGGTAGCGTGAGAAAATTCCTCATAGAAATGGGGTCTCATGGTGATGTGTTGCAGTAGGGTTGACAAGGTAGGGGCAACGTGAGAAAATACCTCATAGAAATGGGGTCTCATGGTGATGTACATCACTGTGAGACCCCATTTGTATGAGGCATTTTCTTATGCTCCCCCTACTTTGTACATCACCATGAGACCCCATTTATATGAGGTATTTTCTCACATTGCCCCTACCTTTTCAACCCTATTGCATTGGCAAGCTAATGAGATCAATAGCTTTCCAATGCTACCATATTTTGCATACATGTCTACGAAAACATTATTGTCAAACAATTCACATGCCTTGTCCATGCTTCCATTTTGAGCCTGCCTTGCAATCATGGCATGCCACATTACCATAGTTCTTTAAGGCATTCCATCCAAAAAATTATTGTGACCTTTTTCTATGCTAGAAATACTCTTCTACAGGATGATTATAAGTATTTTGTATGAAGCCTTGAATGACATATATTTCATTTATTTTTTTGGATTCATTTTTTAGGAACTAATATTTGTCTCATTACCATGCTAAAGGTAAAATTATCCACCATGCCAAGGAAATGAAGAAGGAATAAACCAACAAATGAAGAGTATGAAAATAATAAAGAAAAAAATAGAGAATGGATGAGGGAATATTGTGAAAAGAAGAAATTGGATACAATTGATGAAAACAAGTCAATTGAAGAGGAACCTCAACCATCAAAAAGAGAAAAGGAATCTATGGCACAAAGGGCACAAATGCAAAAGCATTGTGGTATGATAGATTCAAATACCATAGTTGGAGACACACCCTCTACCATAAGTGAATATGAAGGGACACCATTAACCACAAGTGAATATGAAGGGACACCATCTACTGCAAGTGAATATGGAGGGACACCATCTACCGCAAGTGAATATGGTTGGACATCATCTACCATAAGTGAATATGAAGGGACACCATCCACTACATCTCAAGTTGAGATTACACCATCACTTGGATTTGATGAAGAAGGTATGTCATCATCCCCATGTGAACCTCAAGGTATGTCGTCTATTCCACCCTCAATCGAAGGTATATGATCTAGCCCACCTCACTTAAATATTGATGAAATTCCTAATATTGAGATGTATGTACTTAGGAGAAAACCACCTAAAAATTTATATAGAAATCAAAAGTATTTGATTAATATTGATGAGGATATTTTGCAACACATGAAAGGTCAGATTCCAACACACACTTATAGAAGATATGCTGATAATATTTGAAAATTTTTCTTTGAAAGGCTAAATGAGACTGCAAGATGTCAAATATTTTTTGAAATGATGTGGGGTATAAAGTATAGAAACATCATGAAGATTATTGGGTTGAGAACATCAAATTCTTCAAGTGAAAACACTATTGTGAAGAATCTAATGGATGCTTATGAGAGTGTGGGTAAGACCTCACGCTCAAACAATAGTAATGTCACCCAACGTGTCATTACATTGAATTTGGTAAGTAGTCAAACAACCAAATATCGTCTCATTAGAAAGATGAGTGAAAAATTGAGAATTAATAGAATTTTTTTATCAAGAGTCGTTTAAAGGTGGAAAATAATTGAGGGCACCAATTCAAATGAATTATGCGCATTCTCGGGGAGACTCCCACGAAAAGATAAACTAGTTGTTGAAGCATTGAGAAAACTAATTGAAGACTATTGGAAGAATAACACAATACCATCTCTAAATCAAAGGGATGTGGTAAGAAGGAGAATCAGTAGTTGGAACTGTGAGCCACATCCAAATTATTTTTTGGATACAACTCAAACCCAATTTTTTCATAAATTTCAATAGGATTATCCTCAAATTAAAATTTGTCAAATATACTTTGAAATTATTAAACCTTTTTATGTCAAGATAAATTACACATGCACTACTTGTTGTTGTAGACTACACATTGAATTCTCTAACCATTATGATGTTTATTTTTCTATATGTTTAGATTTGCATACTAATGATGTTTTGCAAGATTGTGGCATACAAGACCCACCAAAATCTTCAAGAGAGTTCTTATCAAAAAAATTATGTGAAATAGAGGATGGCCAAATATTCTACGGGAAAAAATGCTTGGATGGTTCATGTCAATGTTGTCGTGGCATGCAATGCATGCCAGTATGCCAACATATGGAAAGCACACATGAGGTAGAAAAGCAAATAGTAGAGTTTTATAAGTATAAAATAGTGGCATACATTACAAAAGATGGTAATCAAGCAAAATGGTGTGATTTGGCTATTAAGAAGATTCCAATGTATTAGTTTATGTCTATGTTTTGTGACAATATAGTGTATGAGTATGCAAGGCACACCCATAGATCCCAATGGTTGGACACATAATTCAAGTTATGCAAGGACACCTTTCTTGTTGGAAACATAGTTTCAGTGGTCAACTTTGCAGAGAAATACACTCTATAGCCACAACGTGAGGTGCAGTCATAATATTACAACTCCACATAGGTTTCGATATTTGTGCACATAGCATTCATTCATAAAGTTAATAGTACAAAGGACCAAAGGAAGGTATTAAGGGAGTATCAATTTTATATTAGTGATGATAACACACATTTTCCAGAGTTCATGCAAGGTTGCTTCCAATTGTTCTACAAGGATTTGGCTCAAAGGGGCATAACATACGGTCGGCATATAATATGGTCAGATAACTATGCAACACAGTTCAAGAACTCATGTATGTCCTACTAGTTGAGCAGGATGCATGTCATTACAAGTGTTTAGTATATGGGGAACTTTTGTGAGGTCGAGCATGGAAAGGGGGAGAATGATGGTGTAGGAGCATGTGTCAAAAGAGCGTTAGCACAAGAAGAGTTAAAGTATAAAGAAAATGCAAAGTTTATAGGTGCAAAATTAATCGTCGAGTGGTGTAATGATTCGATGGGTCCAGGTAATGAAGGTACGCCTTTAGTTCATAGATTTTTTTGGTTGATGGATGATACTAACATTGCACCACATGAGGATTGTTTTACACTGACATGATCGAGTGAGCTACACTCTTTCCTTAGCTCAAATGCAGGTTCATGGAGTATCCATACACGAAAGATGGCATGATTTTGTTCTTCATGTACAATGCAATCCTGGGATGATTGTGAGTCAAAGGAGTAAGTTGAGAAATGATCGATAAGTTATTTTAGCCCATTTCACATGTATTTCCCTCCAATGACATTGGAACTAATATAGATGGATTCATCGGTTGAATTTGACCACATATCAGATCTAGTTCAACTATGTAATATATCTACTTGCATAGTTTTTGAAATTCCTATTGTTATCTTACTTTGTAGTGTATTTGTAATGTTGACTAATTTCATCTAATTTTCTACACATATCAATGTAGGGTATGTTTATGCAGTTATTACAGATGAAGACAACAAAGAGGAAACAAATTATTACTTGTGTCGTTGTGTTGAGGCCAAAAATAAATTGGAGGCCCCAGTTATAGATGGATAAAAAATTGAATACCCTATAGGCTTATTTGTTGTTATTGGAACGTAGCCTAGAAGGTACTCACATAAGAGTGTTAAATTTTGGTTGTTTCAGGACTTTGACATGGATCAAAAGATTCTTCATTACTCAAACCTTGTCGTAGCATCCAATGTTCATTTGACCAAATATGGGGGTAGAACTTTGAAAAAGACCTTGTGGAAGGTGCGTGAGTATGACCATGAGGCAATACTTGACACAATAAAGAGTAGAGCAGACCCAAATGGTTCATTGGATTAATTTGTAAGTATGCACATTAGTTCTTATTAATTTGTACTTGTATGCACATTAATTTGTATGATGCCAATGCTATGATGTCAATGCTATCATCTAATGTTTATACCATGTATGTAGGTGATTGATAAATTTATTAGACTTATAAATGTAGCACACTTTATGTTTAAAACTGTGGCAAAGGATATAGAGTTCAATGGTATTTTATTTTTTCTCAAAAATATGCCAAAAAAATGATGTAGGATATTCTCTATAGATTAGTAAACTAAGTGGAAGATTAAATTGTGTTTTTATTATAATAGGTTACAAGTTTCCAAAAGGTTGGAAAGTAATAGTTTGGTTACATTCTATTCATGTTCTATTCATGAGATGATGTTGTGTGCAATAGGTGTCTTGGAACTCCCAATGAAGATGTATGACCAAGAGTGACTAAGTTGAGAGACTGACATGCCTATCCTCAATGGAAGCATCAAGATTTAAGCCTTGTTGTTCCTAACTTGGAACCAAATGGTGTGGATTTTTTATTTGTAAGTGCCTTCCATATATTTTCATTTTATTTCCATTTTGGATGCTCTTTATTTTTCTTATTTTACTTTGCCTATTTGTATGTAAACTACTAAAAACTGATTGGTGTCTCCTTGTAGAAAATGCCGATTTATGATCCATCCAAGAGAATCTTTGCCAAAAAAGAAATGCAGCATCCTTATTTTGATGATCTTGACAAATCTCAATTATGATTTTAAGCCATTATAAAAGTGCGTGTGAAGCTTAGTGAGGGAATTTCAAGTTATTCATTTGAAGTTAACCTCATCATGAGCACCTATGATGTAGACATTATAAGAGCATCTCGAATTTCAAGTTATTCTATTCATGAGAGGTTGTTGTGTGCAATAGGTATCTTGGAACTCCCAATGAAGATGCATGGCTAGGAGTGACTAAGTTGAGAGATTGGCATGCCTATCCTCAATGGAAGCATCGGGATTTAAGACTTGATGTTCCCGAATTGGAACCAAATGGTGTGGATTTGTTGTCTGTAAGTGCCTTCTGGATCTATTCCCATTTCATTTGCATTTTGGATGCTCTTTCTTTTTTTTTCTTTTACTTTTCCTATTTGTAAGTAAACTACTAAAAGTTGATTGGTGTCTCCTTGTAGAAAATGATGATTTATGAGCCATCCAAGAAAATATTATCCAAAAAATCAATGCAACACTTATTTTGATGATCTTGAAAAATCTCAATTCTGATTTTAAGTCATTATAAAAGTGTGTGTGAAGTTTAGCAAGGGAATTTCAAGTTATTCATTTGAAGTTAACCTCATCATGAGCACCTATGATGTAAACATTATAAGAGCATCTCGAATGTATGAGTGGCATTGTAAAAGATCTATGAGAACGGTGTACGTAAGGCATCCTTGAGTCGTATTTTTGTTTATTATGAGAGAATCTTATAAGCTGAGTTTGTGTGCATGAAAGTGGGGCACATTGATTCAATATTTGATTTAAGTGGGGTGTTTGAATTCATATAGTTTGATTTTTTTCTCATGATTTTATATTACCACTTGATAGTTTTGAGAAAGCATTGTGCCTATAAGTACAAGCAATTGGGTTTCAAAATGGTGTATGAAGCATATTAGAAAATTGTAGCACAAACACAAGAATTAGGACTGCCAAAGAAATCTCATTTTATTGTAAACATCATACTATTATCTCGAATGTATGAGTGACATTGTAAAAGATCTATGAGAACGGTGTACGTAAGGCATCCTTGAGTCGTATTTTTGTTTATTATGAGAGAATATTATAAGCTGAGTTTGTGTGCATGAAAGTGGGGCACATTGATTCAATATTTGATTTAAGTGGGGTGTTTGAATTCATATAGTTTGATTTTTTTCTCATGATTTTATATTACCACTTGATAGTTTTGAGAAAGCATTGTGCCTATAAGTACAAGCAATTGGGTTTCAAAATGGTGTATGAAGCATTTTAGAAAATTGTAGCACAAACACAAGAATTAGGACTGCCAAAGAAATCTCATTTTATTGTAAACATCATACTATTAATATAGTGAGTGTAATAACCATTGATGGTTACCAATCATTCTTTTTCTTCTTTTATTCTCTCCCTATTTTAACTAGCACCAATTGACTAATTATAAAAAATTCATTTATTAAAAAGAATCAACTTAATGATTATATATTAATATCAATATAACATACCATCCATTCACATAAATATTTATAATGATATTTACCCAAATTTTGAAATTTATTGCTGCCCTCAAATATTTGTAATTCATGCAACATAATCCCTTAACAATCCAAATTGCAAAAGGGAAGCAATATTTGATGACCTATTACCCAAAGACCATGTCAGTTACTGGCATTCTGTCTAAGGCATCAAAATCATGTAGGGAATGGTGGACTCAAGGGAACACTGAGAGGGGGGGAGGGCGAATCAGTGTTCAATAGATCTTAACTTTATTAATCTAAATCTCAATCCTTATATTAAAGGAAAGATGCAAGTATTCAAGGAAAACATTCATGACACAATAACACAAATATTTTTGTGTGGAAACCCTATTAGGGGAAAAACCACGGTGGAGGTTAATCCACAATTTGAGTACTCAAAAATACTTGTTTACAAAAAAATGCACTTGCATTTAGGTGCACTTCCTAGAGCTCACTGCTCAAAAGGGAAGGCTCAGTGCCTTACAAAAGTTCAAATTAAAACCATCTGAAAGTTGAATTGAGATAGTAGCATCTATTAATTCTAGATTATAGTTCCAGTGAAGCTCATAGATCAAATTTTGAGTCCTTTATCTAACTCTATACTTCACTCTTCTTTGCTCTGCTTTGCTTTTCCCTTATCTGCTCTTTGCATTAATTCACACCATTACTCTGTTGAATTTCACATCCTACTCATTCGCATATACTTCACACACTTCATATCACACCACTCTACATTCTTGTCACAAAAGGATAAAATCGATCTCATATATATATCCGCTATCAAGGATTTAAACATTCTTATGTCGGCTTGATAAACATTAATTTCTTTACAACTATTGGCCAGATCCACCACTAATTCTTTATGTGTATCCTCCAAAGTTGTTCAAGACATAGAGATGACCCAAATAAACATAATAAAGCATGACAAAATTTAATTTATTACTCCTTATACATCCGCGATTACTAAATTCGTCAGGTCGACCTTCAAGCACAAATAACAAAAACATTTGCATGTCGGATCCCCTAGATCGCATACCAGAGAATGCATAGCCAAAAAATTCTAGATTAAGGTATTAAAGATACCTAGAAATCATCCATGAGGTGCACAACATGAGCTGATAAAAAAATGATGCACATTGATCGACATCTTTACCTTTAACCGAATGCCCTATTCTTCATTTTGTTCTATCAAAACTATACTGTAGATTAGATGCATGAATTGGGTTGCATGAATTAGGTTGCCATCGATGAAAAAACTTACAATCAATATGCCAATAGGGAACCTCTACAATAAGCTCTCTCAGTTTTTGTTATCTCGGAGTCATTTTTCCCTATTGTCCAATTTTCACTTGATGGAAAAAGTGTCAATTACAAGTAGTGTAAAGTTGCAAATTGGTGCAACTTTCATTCTCCAACTCATGTGACCAAATAGACTATTCCAACACATCCAAATCAGTACGTTTACACTAGGAATGGTCCTCTTTCACACCCAAACACACTGAATCACTCCGAGGTACATTCAAGTGGCTCGATCCCTTAAGGGTCCAAAGTGCAAAATGGCTGCAATCTTTGATAGGATATTACTCAAAAATTATGATGATTACGAACTCTCCATCTAAGCTTGCAAGATCATGTTGAGCCCCTCTTTAATAACCTCTCTTAGTTTTTGTTATCTCAAAGCCATTTTCCCGTGGTGTCTAGTTTTCACTTGATGGAAAAAGTGTCAAATACAGGTAGTGTAAAGTTGCAAAGTGGTGCGACTTTTGTTCTACAACTCATGTGACCAAACAAACTATTCCAAAAAATTCATATGGGTACATTTATGCTCGGCATGGTCCTTTTTATCACCCAAACATGCCTAACCACTTCGAGCTATGTTCAACTGGCTTGATCCCTTAAGTGTCCAAATTACAAAAGGGCAACAATATTTGATAGGATATTACTCAAAAAATTGTGATGCTTATGAAATCTCTGTATGAGCCTATGGGATTGCGTTGGGCCCCTCTACAATAACCTCTCATAGTTTTTGTTAGCTCGGAGTCATTTTCCCATGGTGTCCACTTTTCACTTGATGGAAAAAGTGTCAAATGCAAGCAATGCAAAGTTGCAAAGTGGTACAGCTTTCGTTCTACAACTCATGTGACCAAATGAAATGTTCCAACACATCTGGATGGGTATATTTATGCTAGGAATGGTCCTCTTTTTCACCCAAATATGTCAAATCACTCCTAGCTATGTTCAACCGGCTCGATCCCTTAAGGGTCCAAAGTGCAAAAAGACAACAATCTTTGACGAGATACTACTCAGAAACTATGACACTTAGGAACTCTCTGTCTAATCTTACAAGATCACATTGGGCCCCTTTACTATAACCTCTCTCTATTTTTGTTATCTCGGAGTTTTTTTCCCATGGTGTTCAGTTTTCACTTGATGGAAAAAGTGTCAAATGCAAGTAGTGTAAAGTTGTAAAGTGGCGCAACTTTCATTTTTCTAGGAATGGTCCTCTTTTGCACCCAAACATGCCAAATCACTTTGAGCTAAATTCAACCGACTCGATCCCTTAAGGGTCCAAAGTGTAAAATGGTTGCAATCTTTGATGAGATGTTACTCAGAAATCATGATGCTTACAAACTCTTCATCCGAGCCTATGGGATCATGTTGGGCCCCTCTACAATAAACTCTCTCAGTTTTTGTTATCTCAAAGTCATTTTCCCATGGTGTCTAGTTTTCACTTGATGGAAAAAGTATCAAATGCAAGCAATGTAAAGTTGCAAAGTGGTGCAACTTTTATTTTGCAACTCGTGTGACCAAACAAACTATTCCAATACATTTAGATCGATTCATGTATGCTAGGAATGGTCCTCTTTCACACCCAAACATGTCAAATCACTCTGAGCTACGTTCAATTGGTTCGATCCCTTAAGGGTCCAAAGTGCAAAATAGCATCAATCTTTGACAAGCTATTACTCTGAAAATGACACTTATGAACTCTCGGTCTGATCCTATGGGATCACGGTGGGTCCCTCTACAATAATATCTCTTGTTTTTTGTTATCTCAGAGTTGTTTTCCCGTGGTTTCTATTTTTCACTTGATGGAAAAAGTGTCAAATGCAAGCAGCGTAAAGTTGCAAAGTGGTGCAATTTTTATTTTGCAACTCGTGTGACCAAATGAACTGTTTCATCATGTCTAGATGGGTACATTTACACTAGGCATGGTCCTCTTTCACACCCAAACATGCGGAATCATTCTGAGCTACGTTCAACTGACTCGATCCCTTAAGGGTCCAAAGTGCAAAATGACTACAATCTTTGACAAGCTATTACTCAAAAATCATGATGCTTACGAACTCTCTTTCTAATCCTACGAGATCGCATTGGGATCCTCTACAATAATATTTCTCGATTTTTTATTATCTCAGATTCATTTTCTCGTGGTGTCTAGTTTTCACTTGATGGAAAAAGTGTCAAATGCAAGTAGTGTAAAATTATAAAGTGGTGCAACTTTCATTTTGCAACTCGTGTGACCAAATGAATTGTTCCAACACGTCTCGATAGGTACATTTATGCTAGGCATGGTCCTCTTTCACACCTAAACACGTTGAGTCCCTCTGAGCTATGTTCAACTGGCTTGATCCCTTATGATGGCATGCAAAATAATCGAAAAGAGAAACATTCACATGACAGTTGAAAAGTTTGAGTTTTCAACACCAAAATCATATGATCATCCTCAAGTCTAGCAAGCACAAGAGGTTTTTTAATTATCCTCCTTTCCCTTACAACAATATGCTATCAATTGTAAATGCGTACAATGGTGGAAAATGGAAAAAAAATATTTTTCTCAATTAACAACTTTGGTTGTGAAGCATTTTGTCATTTTCATTTGAAATGATTTTCTATGCTTGGAGTCTAAGAGAAACAAGTGATTCTCTCATGTACATTTATTATTTGGTCTGATAAATAAAATTTTGACCCAAGTCCATTTCTTATTTGTATTATAAATTATAAATCTTTCTCCCAAGTCAATTTCCTATATAGGAAATAATATTGCAAAAATTTGACATATACATCTTTCGACGTGTTTATATGGTGATGGATCAAGAACATAACAATTCATTTTGTACTGTGAGGATTATACTGTAAAAATGTTTAAAGATTATTCAACATAAAAAAATTAATGATAATTTGTGAAGAAGTTAACTACTCATCATCTAATATGAATATTATGTTTCGCAAGTGTTGTGAAGATTATGTATCCTTTTCTTAATTGATTTGTTCCAATCAAAATATTAAATATATTGGAATCTTTTTATGAAACATCTCATGGAATACCAATTGAAAATGTGTTTCTTCTTTTAGATAAAGCATTTGATGGAACTCTTTGAATTAAACTAAATTGAGATATGTAAGAACAAGGGAGCATTAGGAAATACATTTCTCAAGGATCTTAAATAATCCTTCTTACCAAATTTGAAAAAGCATGATAAGCCCATGGTTGAAAATTTTGTAGTCACCAAAGTGGGTACTAATTCTATATTATATAGATCATAATTCTTCTTTATCTTAAGATATTCTAAGTTTGGAAATGGTTTCACCAAGTTGTGAAGGGTGAACTATTATTTATTCAATTATTCCTATGTGGGTTCATTTGCCTTATCTCCCATTGTAATTTTTGGTGGATTATTGCTTTCAAAGTATTGAGAATGCTTTGCCTATTTTCTAGTTGGCAGTTGCCATTCTAGAAGGTTCATCTCTTGATATATATATTATACTCATTTTTAATCAATTATCAAGTTAATAATCAGTGCATTTATTTATAGTTAATATTTTATTTTCAATTTGTGCAATTTTGTAATTTGTAACTCTACTAGTATTCCTAGAAATATTGAAGTTTCTTAGCATCAACTAATAAAGTTTTTTAGCATCAATAAATAAATATTCAAGACAAACCATGAAGGACAACAATGATCAATGCTAGAGCTAACCAATTAATAAGTATACATGTGAATAAGTCAAACATACATGTGAATAAGCGAAGCACAAGTACTCAAATACACATAAGCCTTGAAGTAGACACACAAATACATAGTATACACAAATTAATACAAAGTATATGAATGAATACAAGATATACACATGAAAACACATAAGTCACAAACTATACATTGGAACACATGTAAGTCACAAAGTATACACATAATTTGTAAAATATACACTCGAATACACGTAACTCATATCTATTAAACCATGGATTTATAATGCAATATGGACACCATCGATAAAAAGGATTTGTATTAACCAAATAGCCATGTAGGTATACATAAATATATGTTGATATAAGTATAAAATATATACAAAATAGCCATAAAGGCTTATGATAATTCCATATAGGCATACAATGTCAAATATATCCAATATAAAATATGTACAAAAATGCCATATAGGCATACACCAAAGGGCTTTGGAATCAAAATTCATTGCTCTCCATGCTCTCCAAATAAATTATTGTCATTTTTTGGTCGTCCAGATAAGTCTATCACTCATTTACTTTGAGGTCAAGAAGTGCTTTTGCTCCTCCTCCTAAGGTTAAGTTTTTGATCAAGCCTTATCTATTACAATAACAAGTAAAGACATTAATATATAGAAATTATAGTATACAAATTGATATATTTAACAAAATAATCACTTACCGCCTCTAGAAAATCACTCTCCTTGAGGGAAATATTTGCATGCCCATGCTGTGACATGCCGAATCCCTATAGAAACCATCCAAAGAGAAATTAAACTACGAATCAATAATGGTTTGATTTTTCACTAACTAACAACTATAACAACGAATACAAATTGAAATTTAGTAATCTACCTCATACCTCTGTGAGAGGCATCGACGAGTCTATAGAAGATAAAACAACAAGATCCATTTCCCTATGAAAATTTGGAGGTGTATCCGCTTCCAATATCTAAAAATAAAACAACAAATTATTTAATCATGAAAACTACAATAGCGATGCATGTCATGGCTTATAATGTATGAGATAATGAACAAAATTTTGAGTAATTATCAAACTATATATTTCCGACTATCATGCTTACTATTTTCCCTATCCATAGCTTGTTCGAAAGCACCTATTTTTAGGATTTTACCCATAGCAGCAAGGCGGTGAACCATTTGATAAAATGCTTTGGTAGACATATACAATAATTGTGGTAGAATAGAGAAGGCAGTGAACTATTTGAAAAAATGCCTCAAAGAATGGGGTCTCATGGTGATGGAATGCCATTACAAACAAATGTGTCATGGAATTCCATCACCATGAGACCACATTTCTTTGAGGCATTTTTCAAATAGTTTATTGCCTTCTCTATGGTATTATGATGGGATGGGGTGGATGGTATAGTATGGTATTGGTTATGAGATGGAGGGCAATCATGACATGAAGAGGGAGGGATGGGGACATGAAAAATTGGAATAAAAGGTGGAAGGTTCCATGGATTGGTAAATTGAGGATGAGGATGAGGAACTTGAAAATAATTTGGAGGGGAATTTTGGCTAAAGGGTTGGTTTCTATTCTTCAGGCAGCGAGTTGTTTTAAAAAAAGCCTCAAAGAAATGTGGTCTCATGGTGATGGAATGGAATTCCATCACCATGAGACCACATTTCTTCAAGAAATTTTTTCAAACTACTCAATGCCTTGACTATGATATTGCTTACTATTATGCTTTGATAGATTTTTTCCAAGCATCCATAGTTTGTTGGAAAGCACCTATTTTAGGATTTTAGCCATAGTAGCAAGGAAGTGAGCAGTTTGATAAAATTATTTGATAGACATGTATGAAAAATGTGGTAGCATAGAAAAGGAAGTGTGCTGTTTAAAAAAATATACCTCAAAGAAATGCGGTCTCATGGTGATGGCTTCGAGCATTTTTTCAAACTACTCACTGCCTTGTCTATGCTATTGCTTACTATTCTGCTTTGACATATTTTTTCCAAGTATCCATAGTTTGTTGGAAAGAATTTTTTTAGGCTTTTCGCCATAAAAACAAGGAAGAGACTAGATTGATTAAATTATTTGGTAGACATACATTATGAAAAATTTGGTAGCATAGAAAAGGCGGTGTGCTGTTTGAAAAAATACCTCAAGGAAATGTGATCTCATGGTGATGGAATGGCATTCCATCACCATGAGACCACATTTCTTCAAGGAATTTTTTCAAACTACTCATTGCATTATCTATGCTATTGCTTACTATTATGCTTTGATAGATTTTTTCCAAGCATCCATAGTTTGATGGAAAGCACCTTTTTCAAGCTTTTAGCCATAGTAGCAAGGAAATGAATTGTTTGATAAAATGCTTTGGTAGACATGTATGGAAAATGTGGTAGCATAGAAAAGGCAATGAGCTGCTTGAAAAAATACCTCAAAGAAATGTGGTTTCATGGTGATGGAATGGCATTCCATCACCATGAGATCACATTTCTTTGAGGAAAATTTTCAAACTACTCACTCTCTTGTCTATGTTATTGCTTACTATTATGCTTTGATAGATTTTTTCCAAGAATCCATAGTTTGTTGGAAAGAACCTAATTTAGGCTTTTAGCCATAGCATCAAGGAAGTGACTAGATTGATTAAATTCTTTGGTAGACATACATTATGAAAAAATTGGGAGCATAGAAAAGGCGGTGAGCTGTTTGAAAAAATACCTCAAGGAAATGTGGTCTCATGGTGATGGAATGGAATTCCATCACCATGAGACCATATTTCTTCAAGGAATTTTTTCAAAATAATCATTACCTTATCTATGCTATTGCTTACTATTATGCTTTGATAGATTTTTTCCAAGCATCCATAGTTTTTTGGAAAGCACCTTTTTTAGGATTTTAGCCATAGCAGCAAGGAAATGAATTGTTTGATAAAATGCTTTGGTAGACATGTATGGAAAATATGGTAGCATAGAAAAGGTGGTGAGCTATTTGAAAAAATACCTCTAAGAAATGTGGTCTCATGGTGATGGAATACCACATTTATTTGAGGCATTTTTTCAAAATACTCATTACATTGTCTATGCTTACTATTATTATTTGATATATTTTTTCCAAGAATCCATAGTTTATTGCAAAGCACCTTTTTTAGGCTTTTAGCCATCGCATCAAGGAAATGAACTATTTGATAAAATGATTTGGTAGACATGTGTTGGTACTAAAATATGTAGGTTTTAACCATAAGAATTTACCAAGCTCTTACAACATTTTTGGACAACATACAAGGCTAATTCCTCTATTAAACTTTCTACTCTTTAGGTTCTGCTAGACCTAGGCAGGTGAACCTATACGAAACATGCATATTTGAATTTTATTTTCCTACTAAACAATCACCCACAATGGAAATTAGGAATGGATAGACCAAAAGATACTATAACTACTCCAATTACAAAAATGAAAGGTTTTGAATATATTGTTTATAATGAATTCTATCCTTTGGGACATGACAAATCAGTTCCTTCTATCTATTGGGCAATGAAGTCAACAATACTATTAATTACATACATATATTCCTTTCTAATAGAATTCACATTGTTAGACACCTTAAGGGATGAAGCTTTAATGACTGGCATGTAGCTTCATGAATTTATGGCTGGCATAAATGGTGTTAAAATACTATCTTACCCTGCTCTCCTTCAATAATCCAAAAGAAATCTCACAAACACAGTGACTTACTCAAAGGAATTTTAATTCTACCTTGTAGACACCAGTAAATAAAATCACACAAAGTGAAGAAATACACTTTGAAGAATCAAAACATACTTGATATTTGGACTCAAATGATCAAAACATTTTCAAATTGGAGAGAACCAAGAAAAAATATTAGTTATGAGATCACAACAACGAAATAATCAGGAATGAATTATGTCAAAGGAAATCATCTCCATTGCACTGTTTCTAGAAGGTTTTTTACATTAATTCATTCCCAGTTTCTTTTATGAGAAAAGTCTCTTACTGCCCTCTCTAATCGAATCCTGTCACTGGTTTTCTGCCAATACTTATACAATAAAATTCAAAAATCACAACTCTTCATTTTACCCACCACAATCGTTTCACATTCTGATAGAAATGAAAAATATTTAAATAAGTTGCCTATTGACAATTTAAATATTTCTTGCATAAGCTTCACTTCGATTTTTCATTCTAACCAAACTGTCGATAATTACTATGGCTTTTACTATCTTTACCACCTTACCGCGGTCTCCATTGTGACATCCTACGGTTCCACGACAACAATTTACTGATCGTCACCTTGTTGCCTCGGTCTACTTCCTAACTGTCGGCAGTATGGCGGTACTTATTTTTAATGCTACATGCCACTCACCGCTAACAACTCTTCTCATGACCCAACACTTACTGTTTCCTTCGCCGTTTGACTTATCTGCCACCACATTATCATGGTCTCTGACTTGACCATGGGCGATATCATGGTACTGGCATTAACTATCATCTTTGTTATCCACCGTGACATCCTGGTCTCCACTAACCACCTGCCTTTGTTTACCGTGCTACTGCGGTCTCTAGCTTGACTGCCAGTGGTACCGCAGTAGCAGTCTTTGTCGGTTACCTCACCGCCACCGCGACACGTGGTATGGTGGTGACTGTTCATTGTTTCGCTATCCGCTGACTGCTAACCGCTACCACCATACCGTGGTGACCATGCTAACTGCGTGCGGTTGCACGGTAACCATTTCATCCCTCCAGTCTTCTTTCATCGCCTCGTTGCCAACCGGTTATCTCATTGCCACCATGACACTACGGTCAATGAACTGACCACGCACGGTGTGGCAGTAAAACTTCATGCCAGCCCATTGTCTGCTAACCCCACCATTTGTTAACCCTTTACCGCAGCACCACGGGCCCCGAGACTACCCTCCGCGGTGTAGCAGTAGGGGTTTGAAGTGTATGATAAAGTGGACGGGGAATAAAATGATTTTTATTTATTTATGAAAAGATAGGCAAATATCACAAAATTAAATGGGGAAAAATATGAGGGCAATATAGGCCAAAAATTAAGGCAATGCAACAAGGAAAAAGACTTTTGGATCATTGCAAAGGGCAATAAATGATTTTTATAAGAAGGATAGTGAAAATATTAAGTTCAAAATGGGAAAATCATTTAATTTCATGATCGAAATTTTGGGTTCTAACAACATGTATGGAAAATGTGGTAGCATAGAAAAGGCAGTGAGTTGTTTGAAAAAGTGCCTCAAAGAAATTGGGTCTCATGATGATGGACATCACCATCATACCACATTTCTTTGAGGCATTTTTTCAAAAAACTCATTGGCTTGTCTATGCTATTGCTTACTATTATTCTTTCATATATTTCTTCCAAGCATCCATAGCATAGACAAGGAAGTGAATTGTTTGAAAATATGCCTCAGTAAAAAATGGTCCCATGGAATGCCATGACAAGAAAATGCAATTGGAAGCTGCTCCTAGTTATTACTTATGCTATGTGAAATAATTGCATAACTGCTTATGTTGACTTTCTAAAAAAATATCTTATAGTTGAAATTTTTTCATCTATCAACATCTAGTTATTAGTTATGGAATGTGAAGTAATGCTTTGAGTTTGAAAGATGTGCAATGCAATGAAATTTTTAATATGAATATAAACTACACAAATCTATTAAGTATAATTCATTAGTTAAACTCTTTATTCTATTACCTACGTGTACGTTTGTCTAAATCCACTAGCACTACAAGGTCTTCCCATGAAACCTCCAATATTAGCCTATTCAACATCCAAAATCATATATTAAAATACCATTTATATAAAAATGCTATTAACATGTAATAAATTTATAATTGTTTACTAGTTACATACCTCAATGGTAGATGGAGTGGAGTTATAAGTAGGTGTAGGGCCGGTGTATCCAATATCAACAATGTGACCCTAGAATTTTATTAAAATCATAAAACTAAATTAGTTAATCTTACATTTCAAAATTGAAATTTAATAAATTAAATTCAATGAACATGCTAAAATTTATGTGAGTAACGATGTTATAAGCCTCATTCAAAATGTCAGCTACCCTCGCCATCTCCATAGCTACAGACGTATCCTATATAGCAACCTCCTAAGTGTCGGTGGGGTCATATGAACAAGTCACCCCGAAGGCCTGACATAAATGGGATGGAAGCCTACCACTCAAAGACTCCCTTTGATGGTGCTATAGTATAGGATTGGCATGCTGGATGACACTCTGGGTCAAAGATTTGATATCCTACAAAGTATCCACCTCATAACTCTCCTTCATGATGGAAGGGATAATGATGTGCTCATGATCCAGCCTAGTGAGAGCTCATCTTGCTTTCCTCCTAGGATATTTTCATGCATTGGGTCTATCTTGAGCTGACCCCCCACCTCTCCCTTGGAAGTCCCTCATATCAAAATAATTCAAGATTTTGTTTAGGATGAACTCACAGTATAGTTTCCTCAAGAAATATTGTGGGACTTCACAATTGTTGCATGGTGGGTAATCAAAACCAATGTACCACCTATCCCCAAAAAATTTCCTAATCCCTTGGTGGTGGCACCAATGGATAAGAAACCTCTTTGCATTGAGGTCAAGATTTTGATTTGTGTGTGGATCAATGAATAATGAGCACAAATCTAATTTTTTATTTTTTTCATCTTTTACATCTTTATTTGATAATTTCTCTGTAAAAATCCCTAGCCACTTGCCTCCTATCTTGCCAACCACTTAATTTTTTTTATATTGCATCTACATGTTTTAACATTTCTTTAAGTGAATTTTCAAGTGTTCTTCTTTCCATGGTTGAACCTACTGGATCGTTTAACCTCGTGATTAACTCCCCAATTTGTTTTTTATTGTTTTCAATAACCCCCATTAAATTTTGTTGAGTGCCAAGAGGATGTTGAGGGATTGGTGGGGAGATTGTTGTTGTGGTTGAGGATTTTGTTCATGTTGTTGTTTCTCTGGTTGTTGAGGATTTTTAGGAGGGTTTTGAAGAGGGTTTTTAGGATCATTATCATTTCATACAAATTAAATAAATGAATATAAAAAACAACCTAAGACTAATAAATTCACAACAAAAATAAATAATCCTTACTTATTCAACTTCCCCGTCAATGTGGTGGCATCCTGGTGATAAAATTGTAACAAATTGATGTAGAAAATGCAAAAAATCCTCCTTCTAGAATGTGAGCATGCAAATGCAGGGTTTTTGTTGCGGGTAGCAAAAAACATAGTCACACAAAATGATTTCGATTTTCTTTTTTTTTTGCTTTTAATAACAAGTAATGTGCTCGCATTATACCATGGGCGCATTACAGGATTGATGTGGCCGAGCCTTAGGCTCGGTCACACAAAGCCATAGCACGGGCACATTATAACACGCTTGCCTTATGGCCTATCAAATGTTTTTAAAATTTTGATTATAATTTTTTCCCCCATCTTTTTGCACCTGTCCAAATTTCAAATACCATTGTTGAGGTGCTTGCTTTAGGCCATAAAAACTCTTCTTTAATCTACACACAAATTCCTCCTTACCCTAGACCTCATATCCCTCTGGTTTCTGCATGTATATTTCCTCTTCCAAATCCCCATGGAGAGATGTTTTTTTCACATCTAGTTTTTCAAGATGCAAGTATTTTGTAGCCATAAGACTTAGAATAGTTCTAATAGAAGTCATCTTTACAACCGAAGAAAATATTTCATCAAAATCTATACCTTTTTCTATGCATAACTTTTTACCACGAGTCTAGCCTTATATCATTTCTTGCCTCCATCTTCTTCCTTCAACCTGTAAACCCATTTATTTGGCAATTCTCTTTTACCTGCAGGAAATTGGACTAAGTCCCAAGTTTGATTTTTCAGCAAGGAATCCATTTCCCCTTTCATTCCCAGCTCCCACTTCTTTTTGGTATCTACCTTCATTGCTTCTTCATAACCTTCAGGTTCACCAAAATTAGTTAATAATATAGAATATAATGATGGATAAAATATTTGTAGAGGTCTAGTTATCCTTGTAGAACATCTAACACTTGCAAGAGTCTATGGGATAATTTTTGCTGAGCATTAGGTACCACTAGCATTTTATTTTTTGGAATCTCTTCCAACACTACTTAGTCTTTTTTGGCTTGTTCATGCTTCTTTTCTTGTAGTTGATCCTTATATATGACCTTCTCATTGAATATAAAATTTTTGCTCCTGATGATTTTATGATTTTCATAATCCCATAACCGATAACCAAATTCATCTACTCCATATCCAATGAAGGTATATTTTTTAGACTTAGCCTCAAGCTTGGTTCTATTTTCAATATCAACATGGACAAAATATTCACAACCAAAGGTTTTCAAAAATGAATAGTTTACCTTTTTACTCATCCATGCCTCCTTTGGAATGCCACCATCCAAAGGATTTGAAGGTCCCCTTTTTATTAAATAAACAATGGTATGTACAACATCTGCTGAAAAGTGTAAGGGTAGTCCGACATGTAATCTCATGCTCCTTGCACACTCCATAATGGTCCTATTCATCCTCTCAGACACACCATTTTCTTGTGGGGTTCTAGGAATCATTTTCTACCTACAGATTCCATTGTATGAACAATAATTTTCAAATTCTCTGCTGCAATACTCGCCTCCATTATCAAATATGAGACACTTCAAATTTTTTCCTATCTCATTCTCAAACAAAGCTTTCCATTTTTTATAAGTTTCAAATACTTCTGATTTTTGTTTTAGGAAATACACCCATGTTTTCATAGTTTAATCATCAATAAAAGTAACATAATAAAAAGAGACACCAACAGAAGATACCTGAGCTAGTCCCCATACATCTGAATGCACAAGCTCTAATTTCTCACTCTTCTTATCTTTCCCAACTTTGAGAAATCAAACTCTTTTTTGTTTTCCATAAACACAATTTTCGCAGAACTCCAAGTCAATTTGCTTCAGACTTGGTAGAAATTTTTTGGAGTGAAGGATATTCATCCCTTTCTCACTCATTTTCCCAAGTCTATGGTGCCAAATTCTATTTTTGTCCCTATAGCGAGTGCTATAACATTCTCAGTAGCAACTATTTCTGTAGTAGCTAAGGTAGTATAATTATTACCAGTACACAAATATAATGTGCCTAAATTTTCACCTTTAGCTACTACTAATGCATCTTTAGTGACCTTCCATAATTTGTCTGAAAAGGTAACTATGCAACCTTCACTACCCTATTGTCCTGCAAAAATTGAATTCCTTCTCAAATTTGGAACACACCTTACCTCTTGTAGAAACCTTTCATTTCCATTCTACAACTTTATTTTTATCTTTCATTTTCCAATAATCTGATAGGGTTCATCATCACCCAAATATGCCTGTCCAAAACCAACCTGAACATAATCTACAAAATATTTCCTATGGGGTGTGGCATGAAATGAATCCCCTGATTCTTTTATCTAGGAATTGTTAGCATTATCTAAGCATAGAATCAAAGCATCCTGTAATTTATTACTTGCAACATTAGCTTCCTTATTGTCATCATGTTCTCTATCTCCTTTTTTTCCTTTTTGAGACCAACAATCCTTCTTCAAGTGTCTTGGATTTCCATAGTATCAGCAATCCATTCTTCCTCTAGATTTAGATCTTCCTTTCTTTGAATTCCCTTGTGACTTCCCATGATTTGTTGGGATTTTTCCTCTCTCCAAGTTGTTCTTCCCCTATTATTTATAGTTAAAGCATTACTAGATGTTGAACTCTCACATGTTCTTTTTCATCGCATTTCCTCGCTAAGGATAACACCAACAACATCATCAAATTTCAATGTACTTGAACCAGAGACAGAGTTACTTACAACCATTACCAAGTTATTCTAGCTTTCTAGAAAATAATATAAAACCAAGAGAGCCCTTACCTCTTCATCAAAATTCACTTTTACATAAGTTAATTGATTGGTAATCATATTAAACTCATTTAAATGATCTATCACAAATCCACCTTCAATCATTTTTAGATTAAACAAACGCTTCATGAGAAATAGCTTATTTGAGGCTAAGGGTTTTTTATATAATTTAGCCAAAGCTTCCATTAGATCCTCTATTGTCTTTAATTCTTTTATATTGAATTCCATAGATGGTGCTAGGAAAAACCAAATAGCTCACAGTGCCTTTCTATCCAGAATCTCACATTCTTCATCAGACATTGTAGCATCTTTCTTTTCTTTTCCTTGCAATGGACGCCATAGATCCTTTGATACAAATAATATTCCATCTACATCTTCCATAATTGATAATTTTGGCCGTTGAACTTCTCAACCTTGAATTTTACTTCTTCCATTGCTCCCACTCAAATCTAGAGGTTTCCTACCAATTGATCAAAATAAATGTGGCTCTAATACTGGTTGTTAGGGTTCATGCATATCTGAGCAATAAACATTAGCAATTATAAGAAGATTAAATAACCCAAAAATAACAATGAATAATAATATAAAATAGATCAACACAAAATTCTAACGCGGTTCACCCAATATGGGCTACATCCACAAAAAATCAATCATCCAATGATTTTATTATCTAGTGCAAAACAAATTACAATCACACAAATCGCACACTAGAACTTACATCCCAGCTGCTTATAACAATATTTTTGGAAGCTTCTAGAATTAGGGTTTTAAAATGTCATTTTTTGTTTTTCAATTAAGAAAAAATAAATACCGACCTCAAACCCCTGCTATTAAGGGTTGTCACCCCTGAACCCTGACAAGGATACATTAAGAGTGTACAATATTTGCATGATCAGTCGCCATATAACATGTTCTTGAATTCCTCCATGTTCAAAGTGTTTATATCCTATGAATAGCTTTGAATCTTGATATTGTATCATAACCTCGTATTTGTTGATCATAATACATTTTATTTGGTGCTTGAGGTTTGGTTTTTCCCTTATAAGGATTTTTGTAAGGTATATCAATGCCACTCTTCCTTATGTTTGTTCCTTATATTCTTCTTCTTAGTCTCTTCCATTTTTAATTTTTATTTATATGCCAAATTTTGTTGAAATTTAGTTAGATGTAGAAACTAGGAGCACTATCTATATTAGATTAATTGTTGGTCCACCACATACATTGGAAGCATATTTTCCAAAAAATAACTTGATTCTCCCATTCTATCCATCCATCTATCTTAAGGCGATATAATGAATTAAAATTGAGTTGCATTTACAATGTACTTTACTAATAAATCTAAAAATTGGAGGTGAATATTGAGTCTCTATTTGAAATAATTCAATGTAGTCTAGCAAATATCTCATAATAATACTCTCACATGGATGTTCTATTGTATTTCATTTTTATAAGGAATACATGTATAAAATTTGTTAATTTATCCACTATGACCATGATTACATCATAATGGCTAGTAGAGGTAGGAAGTCCAACAATGAAATCAATAGAGATTATATCCCATTTCAATTCAAGCACTTCATAGGGTAAATGTTGAGATATTTTAACACAACATTCTTGAGTTCTATTAAATTGAAGCCTTTGTTAATTTTTCTGTCATTTTTCCCTTTTATCTAATTTATTTTATTTTTTACCTTATGTGTCTCTCTTGACCTTCTCAATATTTTCATATTTTCTATGTGGATTTTTCTCATTTCTCTAGTTTCATTGTTTGGTTGTAATGTTCTAGGTTTTTTGTTTCCTTGGCTTTAAATTCCATAGTTTTGATTTCCAAACTTTTTATGTATTGAAAAATCTATAATTTTAAACCTTTTTTATTGCTTAATGAAGACATTTTAGAACATTTAATTGATTTTTGTAAGTTGGTAGGTCCATGTTTAGGAAGTCTTGATTTTTTTTGTCATTCTCTTCTAATATTCTTTATAATTTTCTTCCTAAGTTTCATTTTCCCATCTCATCTAAATTTAGACTTGTTAAGTTGTTAAAACCTATTGAATTCCTTTTAAGATCAAGGTGGACCTTGAGTTTCTCCCTAAATTCAACATCTTGTATTTGAACTATTTTGGTCCTTATAATAGTTTCACAAGGAAAGGAATTCATTGGACAACTAATTAATGATGTTTAATTGCTAGTAGATCCCATTCTTTACCTTGCATCTCGCATTTTAGTTTTAAGGTTCATTTCCAAATGAAAACTATGGAAAAAACCCAATATAAACCTTTGGCCTATCTCTCCTTAGTGCTTGATTTTAAATCTAGAGCCTAGTAGTTTGTGACATGTTTCCCACCTTTTATTTTGAGATATCCTTCCATCTAGTAGGTTATAATGAAATAGGATTGATACATTTTAAATTTCTCTAGTAGAAGACCTTTGATTTAATCATGAAATTTTTACACTTGCATCAAAGTGCTCTCCTTTGAGTTGAATTTAGCATACTTTAACATTGATGGGTGAGCATGCAATGCACTATACCTTGGTACCAATCACCATCTATGATCATGATCATTGTATATTCGTAGCAATATATATTGGGATCAATGGTCACTATCATATAGCTTATCCCCTACTCTTAGACAATTTTTAAAGGATAAATTTTTACATCAAATTCCTAAAGTACCAACATCCATTTTCCTTTATGTTATCCTTATTTTTTGTATTAGCATTGATTTCTTGATCTTTCATACTATATATTATTTGTCAAAATGTTTCCACAATATATTTTTAATTTTTTACATTGTTATTATCACAACATGCCCAAGCTATACATACTTGAGGCCATGTTAAATTTTTCTTCATTTGAATTTTTCTACTTGGTTTCATTTCATTTTCTACCTTAGGTATTTTTTATGTTTTCAATATATTTCCAAGTTCTCTCTAGAATTTTCTAATTTCTCTAGTTTTGGTATTTGATTCTTGGTTCTTTATTTTGTGTTTCCTTGGTTCTAACTTCCATGGTTATTTTTCCCTAGCTCTAGCTTATGTTCGAAAATTTAATTTTCTTTAATGATTTCTTGTCACTTCACACATTCTTATTTTTTAGTTATTTTCCATAAATGATTTTCTATTTTTTCATCTTTAATTTTCTTGTGGACTTGAAGTGGATTAATCTAGCTTTACTTATTTTGAGAGGTCCACCTAATTGGTTTTTTTGTTTCTTTGTTAACTTTCTTGTTTTTAGACCCAGTAGGCATTTAATTGATTTTTATAAGTTATAAGGCCACATGTCCAAGAAATATTGAGGGTAAGTGCAAAAATTTGGAGGGCCAAAAAGTGGCCAAACTCTTATAATTATTCAAAATTCTCTCATATTTTGTAAAAAATACATGTACATGTTATGAATCATAAGCATTTTTTTTGAAAAAGGTGCTAGCACCTATAATATATATATTTTTATCATGGGGTAAACACTTTTGACTAGGACCTATGAACCAGTGAGGTCACAAATGGGGGACCTCATCCTCAATTTAAACATTCAACAATTACACCCTTAGTGGGTTTTGAACCTTGATGGCAAGAGCAACACCACAAAAACTTAAACATCATACCATGCCACTATTTTCAACCTGTAATATATTAATAATATAATTATTGTGCACATTTTTCATAGTGTGCGTATGTTTTTGATAAGATAAGAAGCATTTACAGGGTGATGCACCCTTTACACATCAAGCCTCAGGGGCCAAAAAAGATTAGGTCCAAAGAAACATAACAAAAACCACCAAAACAAAACATAGTAACATCAAACAAACAAATAAAAAATTAACGACTGAACCGATAAGACAACAACAATAGACTAACTAGAATTCTCCCAAATCTGAGAGAGGAGGCAAACAACATCCTCCCCAACCCAGTTGGGGCCTTCTTTCATAGCCTTCTTATCCATTTAGTCCTTAAGTACAGTAAAAAGGGTGCCAACTGCATGGTGGACCATCTTGATAGTGAACCAAGCCAGACCAGTGAAATTATTCTTGAGCTTCTCCACCCACTCCAGTAGCATGTGATGATCCTCCTCTTTGTCCGCAATCTTCATGATGTTTTTATGCTCTATAGCCTAAGGGTCAAAGGAATAGAAAGTTGAATTCTCCTTTAGCATTTTGTTGAGGTTGAAAAAGTGTCTAGGAACTTCAACAAATTCCTCCTCCTCTTCCTCCGTGTCTTCCTCATCCCTATTGCCCTTCCTGGTAGACCGCTCCTCATCAGTAGAAATTTCATTAATCTGCACTTTCTTACTATTTTTTCCAACCTAATAGATCTCCTAATTTTGGTATTTTCAACCCTTGTCTCCATTGTAGCAGCAACCACAGTATCCCCCTTTGAGTCTCTTCCCATTGCATTCTTCCCATCGTTGTTAGTGGATGGTGGCTCCACTAGACCTTTCCCCTCTTCTTTCACTTTTTTCTTAGTTGTAGGTTTTCTATCAATCTTGTTGGGGGTGGATTTGAGCTCACATAGCCCAACCACAACACTTGGATGGGAAATCCCCACACCCCCCTTTTTATTTTTGGCAGATAATTTAGGCTTGGGGGTTTCAGTATTCCCTAGAGGGGTTTTCCTCTTTGGGCCCTTAGATTCAACCGAAGAGATATTGGTCTAAGCAAGGGGTTCAAATTCATCAATACAAATAATAGATATGGATTTGGGTGAGAAGAGTGCAAGGTTAAAATGATAATTCCTCAAGATGAGGCCTTGGTGGAGCGACACGGGAGGATACTCCTCAAGGTTTTGGGCTACAAATTCTAAAACTTTCTCAACGAAACTTTCTAAATCAGTGAGTAAGAATAGTGTGTGTATGTTATAACACACACATGTTCTAGTTTTAACCAATAAAATGTCACCCTTAGGCTTGGAAAATGCTTAAATTTACCAATATTAAGGGTTGAACAATGAATTTTGGGGACCAAATTAATATGCTTTACAAAATATATACAAAAAAATGACAAGTGTTCTCTCCATTAGGTTTACATTTTTTAGGATAAGATTTCTAAAAACACCACAAATAAATAAACCTCTACCTTAGCTTTCTAACTATTTTAAAGAAAATTATATATATCAATATCTTGATCTCTTATTATTTTTACTAGTGCCTTCATTCATTTAAAAAAATACATGTATTGTTTTACATAATTTTTGATCAACCAATCCAAATTTTAAAAAATTACATTTTTAAATTATATGTTTCATCTACCCATATTGATTTTTCATTTTCTATTATTTTTCTTGATATTGGGGGATATCATAATCAATTTTATATTTTTAAAGAAGTGTCCACTTTGAAAATTAGTAAAAAATAATAATGCATTAAAAACTATGAAATAGATACATGTGTTAATACATGATCTTGGCTAGCTTTCTATTCAATGGATTTGTAAAATAAGTAGAACTCAAAATGGGGTCCAACACTCATGAAAATATATTATATTCTTTTGTTAAAATTGGACCACTATGTGTGCTCTCAAAATTTTACCCTCTTAATCTTCACTACTTAAAAAAGTAGTAGTTTAGAAACTAGATTTTGAGCAATAATATTATTGTTCTTATCATATTATCAAATTTTGAGAATGGGCATTGCCAAATTACTTATTGAAGTTCAAATTTTGTTGAATTCAAGAAAAAAATGGCCACTTTTGACCCCCCTTTGGACCCCCATTTCCATGCACTCACACTTGATTTCATTCATTTAGGTGTTTCTCTTATAATTTTTTCCATAACTTTCATCTTGGGTTTTCATTTTACCTTCTCATCTAAATTCTAAACCCACTAGGGTTAAAATATTTATGGAAATCCTTTTGAGATCTATATTAATATTGAGTTTCTCGTCATTTCTTGCATCCTATAGTTGAATGATTATTGAACTTTTAACAGTTTCACAAGTTAGAATAGTCATTGGCCAACCAATCAAGGGAATCTACTTACTAGTGAGTCACATGCTTTACCCCATGCCATTACATCCCATATTTTGGTATTCATACTTGTTCCCAAATAAATAATTTCATGATAAAATATTTTTCTAGGTTATTGTTGTGCCTGTTGCACACACGCCCCATTCAGAATGGGGACCCTCTCTTCCCTCTTTTTTCTTGCCGGGTCCCTTTTTGCTTCACCTCGTTTTGCATGTCCTTTTTGTGCCCTAAAGGTCAACTCACCCTCCAAAGTCACATGTTAAGTTTGATCGAACTTGACCCCCTTCAAAAATGCTAAGTTTGAATTCAGTTCAGGTTTCCCTTGTCAGAATGCCTTTTTGATGTCCGAGGCCCCTTCCGGGTCTAGACCCTCGGGTTTCCCTCTCCGGATTTCCGTTCTAAGTTTGCTGCTACTGGCGTCCAATGCCTGACATCTTTTCGTACCCCAAACCCCGGATCTCAGATTTCTACATCTGGGATTCCGTTTGAACTTTTCCATTCTCCGTGGCCGCGACTAGACGTATTTCCGGCCATCGGACTCCGGGTCACCCACCTTCGCCTATGAGATTTGAACTCACCAACCTCTCGGACCGCCGTACGAAGTATTAATTCATTGTATTAATGGTGTTTTGGGCTATATAAAGTGGATTTACAGCTGCCATTTTCACAGCTGTCATTTTCACTCAATCGAGTGATAGAGAAGTTTGCAGAGCTCCCCGTATCCGACATTCTCCACCCCTGCGCTCGAGTTCTCTTCCGGCCATTTTTCTTGCACGTTCAACACCTTCCTCTTTGAGATTTTGAGGTACGTCTGCCATCCATGCACCTCATCTTCCTTTACGCCAAATTTTGGGTTAAAATCTAGTAGATGAGTACCCTCCCATAAAAACCCATCTTTTGAAATCCCGAGAAATCACATGAAATCCTCAAATTTCAATGTCAGAGCTTAACCCTTCCGCTGCTGTTCTTTAGAATAGTCGCTGGCATCTCCCGGGCTCGAACCTTCCTGCGACCTTCAGCGGAAAACTTAAAATTGAACTTCAAAATTCATGCGGCCAAACTCGTCCTGGACCCCGGCCTCTGAATTTCCCTTCATGGGTTTCCGTTGTGCCCCTGCCATTTCAGACAACCTGTCTTGAGTGTCTTTCCGACCCTTGGACCCGACTGCGTCAAGGCCATTCAAATTTCCAAGGGAGAAACCAAAATCCAAGTAAACTTCGGACATCAACCTCCAGAATTCCACCCTTGGAATTTTGTGTCACTTTTACCATTTTACACGACCATCTTGGGACGTCTTTCCGAGTCCCAGATCCCGGTACCCATTTCGCCTTTAGAGAAATCCAAATGAAGAACCAATGCCCAAAGTATATTTAGACCCCGACCTCTGGAATTTTGCTCCCGGGATTCATTTTACATGGCGAATTCGAAATGACTTTCTGACCTCTGGGTCCCGACCCATTGTTCATCGCCTGGCTTTCCCAACTCCTGAAAATCATCTCTGAGGATTTCCCTCTGAAATTCCACTCTCGGATTGCCGCCTATTTTTTGTCGTTGTGAATAGTTAACCCCTGACTACTTCCGGATGATAGCGGTCTGAGCTTTGGATTCCAACGCTTGGAGTTCTATCTTCCCTACGCCGTTCCAGACGGCCTTCTTGCAGCTGATACCCAAATGCTTAATTGAAGGCTCAAATGACCTCCAAATCCAACATGAACTTTGACCAACTTGCTAAAATTAGGTCTTCTTTCATGTCAACCCACATTTGAGTAAATCCAATGCCGGGAAACACCTTTGGGAGTCCCATGCCTCGTTTTCGCTTCCAAACGACATTCTTCCAAGGGAATTCTGGCCATGGGAACCCGAATTTCCTGTTTTACCTCCTCACGATGTTTTATCAAATGTAATACGATGATCGAATATGAATAACGATTACAGGGCTAACCTTGGTGTGCAGGGATTTTTCTGGGGACAGTTTTTCATGTCTAAGGTTACTGATTCACATCTTTTGTGCAGGATTTATGGAATTCGTCAAATAAGCTTCTGATGCCTCCAAGGAAAAGGGGAAAGGAATAGCCAAGGCACCCTGAGGAAAAGAGGATAAGGATCTGATGAAGTAAAAGTTTCAAGGGGTACCCTTACAATCTAGAATCACCAATCTTTGGACATATGTCACAGATACCAATATTGGTCAGGTCGATGTTGATGAATTTACACAGAGTTAGGGTGAATCCCAAGACAAAAAATGCGAAGTTGATCAGGAGCAGGGGAATTGCCAAGGTTGTAGGCTTCCTGCTGGCCTTGGTGGCCCCATAATTGGTAATGGCATGCATAGAGGCATATCAACCTGAGACCCAAACTATAGTGGATTGGGATGGGAATATCCTTGCAGATATGTCCCCATCGGGTATAACGAAAAAATTCCACATTCATGCCTTTAAGAGCATGGAAACCCCCACAATAGAAGAATGCAAGGAATTATGGGAGCAAGATCTGCTGAAATGTAAGAAGCTAATCAATTAGTTTTGGTTGAAGGACAAGCGAGGTAGTGCCGGTAAGCCCCCTCAGGAGCTTTTTTGCAGTGATTTCTTTGAGGATTACCATGACCTCATGACCTTTCTAAGCTAAGTGATGGGTCTTCCTATGGTGGCCTTCTTCCAGGAATGGATGTTCTACTTTGGGGAGTAGATTCTCCACTGTGACGACACTGCATTTTATTGGGGAGAGCTAATCAGTGATTGCTTCCACGAATAGTTTACAAGTGTGAAGAAGACCTCCAAGTTCTTCATGACCTCCTACTTGGTGTATTTCCTCACCAATCAACGATATTATCAGGGATTGACTATAGTACCCAGTGAGGTATCGGGGGTAGAACTCAAGCCTTATGATAAATACCCTCAACTGTAGTACCGAAAATTCAAGAAGGATTATTGCAGAGTGAATGATGCATTCATCGCCCACATCATTCAATCTCTAGGAGGTGACTTTCAAAGAAGAGTTTCCCATAGTTCTCGAGCCCTCCTCAAGCAATATGCCTTCCTATACATACAATTTCCAAGGTTCACTTACATCCATGCCCAGGGATTCATAGAAAGACCAAACAAGCTACCCCGGTACCCCAACGACTAGATTATACTGGTAGAAGTGACTTGGCAACTATGACACATCCATAATATCTTGAGCAGTAAGCTTCTGGTGGGTACACCTTAACCCATTGGGCTTGGCCAAGGGATGTACAAGATTCATACCTCCCAGTGTGCAGCGTACTCAGAAAGGGAGTTGGTCGAGTACCACTTCTGGTAGTATACAGCTCGGCCCCGAATGGACCCATATGGACATATCAGAAAGGAACTGGGACATGAGTATGCCCACCTCCACAACATTGAAGATTTATGGGCTAATTGTAAAGATGATATTGAGGTGCGGCTGTGACACTACATGCACATGACTGCCCTTTATGTGCAGAGAATAAATTTGTGCCCGATTCCTGACCAGCTTGAAGAGGATGACGACATGGTGATCAATCCAAGATATGATTCCATCACCAATTTTCCACTCCTTACAATTGATTGGAATGAGCGAGAGCTTGACAACATCAACATACTCACCAAACCTGTTGATATCCAAATGAGGGCATGGATCGACCAATAGGTAGCCCGATTGAAACAACAAGGAGTCACCTTGACATTTAAGGCACTGGAAAGTGAAGCAAGTGGCTCCAAAGTTGGGGGATAGCTACCGCTACAACTGGGGAAATTTCCAAAATCCCACCATTAGTCAAAACCAAAAAGAGAAAAGAAGCTAGTGGGCAGTTGCCTAGGCTGAAGGTTTATGCCCGCAAGGCATCAGAAGGCAAACATTCCAAGAAGAAAAGGAGAACAACCGCAGGCATGGAGATGTCTATGGAACCAAAAGGTCCACCCCATGGGATTAGGGGAGAAGAATCTAACTTGCTAAGGTCTCCATCTACTGCAATTTTTGTTGCTGCTGCTTCCACCTCGCATACTCCACTTGTAGTATCCGTTTCCTCCCCGCTTGAGGTGGACATCTCTGTCCAGCTTGCTTCCACCTCTCCAATCATGCAACTTATTCCTATGGATTTGTCCTCCACCTTGACTTTGCCGGTCTCTTCTTCCTCTATGTCTCCTTCTCTTCCATCTATTTCCACTGCTACAATGCCTACCCTCAGCCTCCCGAAGTCCTTTGTGAAGTACATGCAAAACATGCCATCTGAGCTCTCGGGGATGCTTACTAATCCAGTAGTGCAAGCTGCGATAGCTCAGACTATGGCCCATGCTCCAAATCTCCCTCCACCTTATGAACCACCAAGAATGGAGGTAACAATGCAGATATTAGATGAGCTTGAGCAATGAAAGCTAGAGGCTGCGAAGAGGCTAGAAGATGAAGAATTTGAATACCATGAGCACCCTCTATTCGAACACCAGGAGATAGATGAAGTGGCCTATGAGTCTTCCAGTGAGGACAGCAAGGAGCTGGATGCTGAGCTAATCAGGGAAACGAATGATCCCAAACTCAATGAAGAGTGGGGCAAGCAGCTTAAGGAGATTGAGGATAGGGAAGTCGAGGATTAGCTTGAACGTGAAGAGGAAATTGCTGCTCTAGAGATTGAAGGCAACGGGTCTCCAACTGTGGGGCATGGCCAAACCCTAGAACACAATGAGGAAGCATCCCTCCATGAAGATGAGCAAGAGGAGAAGCTCGAGGAACATGGAAAAAACCCTAATGAAGAAGAAAGAGGTGCTAAAAGGGAGGATCCCTCCAACAAGCAACTGCACGCCAAGTCTCCCACTGTGTAACACTCGAACAAGACTCCGATGAGGAGAAATAAGATGTGAGAACTGAGAAGAGGGATCTTGTTGTCAGAGCCATTGATCTTGAGAAGGAGGACAATAGGAATCAAAGTGAACCACCCTAGGAAGAGCCCTAAGTACTCGATTGGCTGGAGAGGCAGTTGAAGCAAAAGAATCCCACCTCAAAAGATCCTAAGGCAAGGCTAGAAGCCATACTGGCCAGAGCATAGATAAGCAACAAGAAAGAGAAAAAACCAAAGATCAGATCGAAGGTGACCATGGATGCCTCCGGATCTAGGGAAGTACAAATAGTGATTCCGGTGGTTAGAGAACAAGGAATAACTTATAACATCTCCACCATCAACTTGGGAGTGGCCACAAGGGAGAAAACGGTCGACCACCTTGAGGAATTGGTCGCCATGGTGGTGCATCTTATCCAACAGGATAAGGTTTCTAAGGAGGAACTCAAAGCACAAGTGGCTGATCTAACGACCTATATTCAGCAGTGGTCATCCCCAAATGAGCAGCCCAATACGTCATCAACCCCACCTTAGTTGTTATCTCAAGAGCAGATCAATAAATTGGAGAAGAGAAGGAACTTGGATAAGACTACGAAAAATTGGTTCCAGTAGGTCTTAGACATGGGGAATACAAGTATCAACTTGGCTATCTAGATAGCAAATAAGTTCTTAGAAGTGTAGAGAAATCTTGAGGGTACGAGGTAGGTCTGTGAGGAAATACAGAGCAACCTACCTGAAAATTGAGGCCATACTCACATTGCCAAGCGAGGTCTGGGAAAAGGACTTCGCCCTCAAAAATGATGACCACTGGTTAGTGGATGTATGGAAGTGAGATTTCGATCACCGGAGGAAAAGGCTAGAGCAGATCCTAGAATGTATAGCACCAGGTATCGAATGGGCCAGGGAGACCAGAGAAGAGTGCGCTTGGTACCTCAAGCTAGTGACAGGGTATGAGGTACCGACGGTTGAAATTAATCCTGAGAGCATAAAGCCTCACTTCTTAAGGAACATGGAAGATGGGATGTCGACTGAAATCACCATGGACTTCATGAGTTTTTCTACCCAAGCCTTCACACAGTCAGAACTCTTTAGAGATAATGCTGCCAAATACGATGATGACTAAAAAAACCTCGTCAGCAATTCTCAGGAGTGGAGCTACCAGGTGCTACGATTAGATATCATGGAAGTAGATAAGCTCCAGCCAATGATCTTGAACTTCTTGGAATATGCAGCGTTAAAGAAATGTGAAGGAAACCCTATCATCGATGAAGAATTCCTCAAGGAGTAGCTGCAGCAAAGGGGCAAACAACAAAAGGATGAAATTACTATAGTGCTGCCACTAGATGACAAAATAGGGAAAAGACAAGAAGTGTTTTATAAATGAAATATATTTGAGGGTAGGTGAAACCCTAGTGTATAGTGAATCTTGGCCACGCAATAGAGTCAAATCTTGGCCACTCATTTTTCTTTTTGAAAACTATAAATAGGGCTCTCCTCCTCTCATTTTAAGAGAGTTGAGTTGTTGTAAAGGCATGTTGTAGAAATTATAATAGAAAATACAATCATTCGTTGGTGTATTTATGGGTTTCTCCTCATGTTTCATGATTCTTCTCCCCTTAGTTAAAACTTTACTTCAAGTTACTTTTCTGTTCTGGTTTCCTTCAGTTAGGTTTAGTGGATTTAGTATGTTGTCTTTGGTTATGAAGCTTTCTGCTATGTGTATGCTTTCCTTGTCCACACTTTTGGTCATTTGCTGCTGGTAGGTGACTGTGCAAATTTAGCCTAGACTATAATTTCATAGCTGCTCATTAAAATTTGTCTTTGTTCACATTTACATGGTGAATGAATGATGAATATCTACAGTCCTTAGAAGATAGCATAGATTTCATGACATTGTGAGAATTTAGATTAAGTGAAATACTATTTAAGGAAACTGTCCATAGCAGAAACCTCCATGATCACTATCCATTAGTAGTTGTAGGTCTAAGAACCATCCTTCTTCCTTGCCCCTTTTCATTTTTTTCTTTCGAAACAACCTGTGCTAAGGTTCATTGCACATTGTAAAGCCAAATCTAACGAAATAATGGAGTCTAAGACTGTTGTTTGAACCTACAAAAAAAGTGCAGTAATTCCATATCTAAAGAACTTCGTTCATCAACCCAATTCTCCTATAGCTTTAAACCACGTAAGACCGCCTTGTGATTCCAGCAAAATCACATCAAACAACTGATACATTCCAAGCATCGTCAAGACCTGATATCTGAGAGACCTTGGGATAGTGTTCTGTAATTTGATTGTGGAAGACTGTCTTTCAAGAGAGGTGATTCACCTATGCATTACCTGTGTTGAGAAGTGCATAAAAACACCATCAACAGTTATCTTTATCATGTGTAATCCCACAATAAAATCAACCCTAATTTAGAATTAAATAGGAAAACATAGATGAATTGGATGCAAATTCTTTAGGAATTCAATTTAGAAAATTCATCCAAATAAAATCATCTAAGGGAAAGGACTAAACCAAATGATATAACACTCATCATTATATTTCTTAAAAATAATATGAAGTAGCCAACATAATGGATGGAAAATAGTATTGAGGTTTAATGCACTATGAGCTCGTCCATCAATGTTTGAGCATGTTAAATTTAACTTAGATGAGAGCACTTCAACTTAAGAGTGAAATGTTCATGGTTAAATCAAGGATCCCATAATGAAGGAATTCCAAAGGAATTTTCAAAGTAGCTATTTTAGGATTAGAGTATAGTTACAATAATAATTTATTTTTTATTAATAAATATTATTCCCATATTACAAATATGTGAAGATGTAAAAGTGCCTCATAACTTGGGATTAATTTTACACTATTGTATCAAGTCCAATCCAATGGCTCTTGGGGATTTTTGATGGAAAGAAAGGTGAAAATAAAGGGGATCCCCAATATTGGTCCAAAAAGGGTGACTCAACATGAAATATTAATGTTTTAATAATTATACTAATAATAGTGTATAAAACCTTTAGGAACTTCAAATGATCCTAAACTCCCATGGAATACATCTTCCACCATCTACAAATAGATACATATTCCACTATCGTGACACCTTCATTTGTAATAATAAATTTAAAAAATGATCAAGTATTGCAGGTTTCAAATAAAATCAAACATTTTCATTATTGGGAGCCACAATTCATAAGGTTGGAATATTAAAATAGTGTTAGAAGTTGTTATATTTGTGAATAATATGAGACATAGGATCAAAAAATGAACAAAACACCTTCTACTCAAGAGCTCTGCAAAACAAAGATTTGTTTTTCCTAAAAAATAAAATACTTATAGAATGAATAATACAAGAGAGAATGAATGCTTTATAAGAGAAACCCTAATGATAAAACAATTAGATCATGAAAAGTGTCAACATCCTATGTGATGAGAAGAATTGATCTACTATTAGCTCTGTATTTAACATAAATAAAGCATTGAGTTAACTAATAAAGCAAACCTAAGTTTATCTTAAGTGCATGAGAATTATAATAATAATTAATTAAAGATTTATTAATTATTCTCTAATACATGATAAATCTAACACCCCCCTTAAGTGTAGCTTAGGGAGTTTCTAAAAAACTCTAAAAACTAATGCATAAAAATAAAAGAAAGCATGAATGGGTCCCAACAACTAGGTGTGATGAGGTACCTAGTACAACTAAAAGATCTTTGAAAAGTGGAGAAATGGAGAAGAAATCCACTCCAAAAAGAGGCGAAAGCATGTATGAAAAAACATGAAGGAAGGAAGGCCTCATGAAGACTCCCCAAGGAAAAATTCCTTTGCGCCAAGCATCGATAGTAGTTGAAGATATAGAGGCAATGTCAAAGGTTTTGTGAAGATGTCTAAAACCTGCTCCTCTATAAGCATGCACTCCAAGGTGAGAAAACCATCTTGAATCAACTATAATATGAAGTGTATGTGGATATCTATATGCTTAGTACATTGATGCTCCATTAGATTGTGAGAAATGTGAATGGAACTTTGATTGTTGCACCAAATAATAATGAGACTATCAAGAGGAAAACTGAACTCAGTCAAAGACTGTCAAGGCCATAAAAACTCCTGGTTGGCCAAAATTGCTGCACGATACTCAACCTTTGTGGATGATAATGCAATAGAAGATTTCTTCTTGCAAGACCATGTAATGGGGCCAAAAACAAGGTAGAAAACAAACCTATAAGTGAACTTCCTATCATTGACATCACCAACCAAATCTGAGTCAGTGAAGCCAATAATTCAAGGATCTCCTGATGTATAGTGAATACCATAATGTGAGGTGCCTTGAATATATCTCAAAATTCATTTGGAAGCTTATCAATGAATCTCATGTGGATCATGTGAGAATCGAGAGACAAGACCAACTGCAAATGAAAGATTGAGATGTGAATGTGTTAGGTATAAAAGATTTTCAACAACTTCCTATATAATGTATTGTAAGGATGACCCCTATGTGACTATTAAATTTCAAGTACTCATTGGTATGTGCTTCATTATAGGATAAATAAAATAGGTGCATGTTATAATTCCATTTATGTGTTGATTTTGGTTATTGGAATGGAGTCATATAGAATAATTATTTTCCTTGAACTTACATAGAAAATATGGTTATTTTGTCAAGGAAACTTTTCATAGTTCTCTTAGAAATTGATTATCTAGAAATTATCAGTGCTTGTACCTTATAGAGTGCTAGAATATTGATGATGCAAATAAATGCTAGGAGTAATGCTAAGAACTATGGTTTATTTAAATTTGGAATAGATGATTGGCATAAGCTATTTAATTACAAGTATGAAAACGCAAATTTTTGATTGTGTAACCAAGACTAGGATGGTGTGTGATTCCTTATAAACGAGTTATTTTCAAGAAACAAGATATAATGGAATTGGTTAAGTAAAAATGTGAAGACTAATGTGGCATTAAACCCTAATTTAAAACAAAGGTACTAATGAGTTGAATGTTTGGATGAAGGTGTTATTTATAATAGGTTTTAGAGGTCTTTAGAGTTTTATGACAATGGAAGGAATTTGTCACCGAGAATGTGTGGATATGAGGCAAGGTAACTATTGATGGTGAGAATGACACAAACAACATAAAAATATATATTTCTACTCTATTTCTCCTGAAAAAGAAAGAAAACATATAGTAGCCTAACTCCCAAGGTCCTAGTAGTTGGTTCTCAACTGTCCGATGTCACTCAATTGGCCAATGCAACTATAATATTCAAGGGGCCTTTGTTGGTGATAATGAATACAAACAACAACGGATTCATCAATATATGTTTAATGGGGAGGGGGTTTAAATAAATAGAAAAATATAGATCAAGGCATAGATCAGTAAAATATGAACAAAATTCTCTAACATCCAGACATATATTCTTAACAGATCAAGTAAACCATAACATGATGCAATTCAAAAAACAATCCATACCATTGCATACATTTACAGTGCTTAGTTTAACCATCAAAATCATTCATTACAATACTTTAAGATTTCAAAGAACAAACTCTTCATTCATTGCCAATAACATAGATCAACAGACATGTAACAATTCCATCCATAGACAATTTAATGAAATAATATTTGAAATATAGTTTCTCCTATTGATTCACATCAAATAAGAAACATTTATGCACAAAAAAATCATTGGCATATAAACCGATTATGGTTCATTAACCTCATCCAAGAAACTCAATTCTACATTAACATTGTATAAAAGTGTATCTAAATTCAACTGAACTTAAAAAAGGGTATCTTTACTTAAAGATAAAAATTATGATCTGCTATCATTAGGTGGCTAATTCCACTTTCATCAGTTGAACTTTACAATATGAAGTTCAAAAATACATATAGGCATGCCAAGCACAAATCCCTCTCAATCGAAATTGAGATCCACTAATCAAGGAACTAGAACCTCCTCAAAAACTTAGACTGAATGATCTCTAGTTCCAACATTGATTGCCTTGTGAAATAGGAGAGAAAAGGGGGAAGTCAAGTGCCAAAAATAGATCATCCTGATGCCAACTCATTCTTGTGTAGTCTGATAAAGAAGGTACTCATCATAACTGGAGAAGACTTGTTGAAGAATATCCACATCAGGACCATCAATCTAGCTGTCAAATTTAATTGTCTTCAATGCTGCAGAGGAAAATCCCTTCATATCTTTTAATCTCGTCAACTCTCTCCTTAAAAATTTCACTTCTTCCTTAACATCCATTAGTCTATCTAATAAAAAATTCTCTCCATCATCCTCTTTCTGCATAACCTCTTGAAACCTATTATCCCATTTCTCATTTAATTGATTCAGAGGCATGCCCTCCTTAACTAGTATATCCACATTAACTAGAATGGCTACAATATCTTCCAGTTCATCAAGCTACTCATTCAAGTCCTTACTAGCATCTTGAATTTCATTCCTATGCTTGAATATAAAATCAGATCTAAACTGGATTATGCTTGAGGCTTTTTTCAAAGAAATCTACATTGTCTTCCTCGAGGATTGATCGCTCAAAAAGAGTTGAGTTTGGTAATTTATTGACCTCCTTTATTTTCTGAATATACCCCCTATATTCCTCCTCCTTATTTTCTAAAGCTTCAGTGTGGTGACTCATTTCCTCTATCAATTCCAAGATTGTCTTATGAATCTCAAAACTGCTTACCAACACCTAACCCACTTCTTGGTTAAACTTATCTATCCACCTATCCATCATCCCAGACTTATTCTTCATTTTCACGAGATCATCATCCTCTCTTTTGCTGAGAAAAACTGGCATTTCCAAGGCAACAAAGTTTTGTGACCTAGGAGTGGAAACATCCCTTAAGAAAGTATGTAGCTAATCCAACTAAGCCTTCAGCTCATAATTTCTTTGTTTTTCTTTGATCATTCTGGACTTGGTGGATGAAGCTACAACATCAATCAAATTCATTTGTTGATTCACTGTAGCCTTCCCTAAATTGACCATGCCCAGTTGATAATCAGTGACATACATATCTCCCCTATCCTTGTCCACTACTAGAATTTCACATTCTACAATGATCTCCCCTATCTCGGTGAGCCTTGTGGAATGAAGAACTCTATCCTTCTTCTTGGGTCTCTCCTTCTCTATCTCTTTCATCATTTCTTCCCAATTAAGAGGTTGTGGTGGAGCTATTTGTTTCTTTTCAAGATCCACCTTTCGTCAGATTTGGACGCTTCAGGATTGGTGTCGTTATGCTGAGATGACAGTTATTGGGGATGGTGAAACGCGTAGAATCAGGTTGGACGGGGATCGGCCTCTTTTGTTGTTCATTTTCTGCATTCTCTTATGCAACCCTCTCGGCCTCTTCCTTATC
>CM021107.1:432333786-432749500 GCA_007115665.2 Sequoiadendron giganteum | reverse complement strand
TTTTTAAAATTTTGATTATAATTTTTTCCCCCATCTTTTTGCACCTGTCCAAATTTCAAATACCATTGTTGAGGTGCTTGCTTTAGGCCATAAAAACTCTTCTTTAATCTACACACAAATTCCTCCTTACCCTAGACCTCATATCCCTCTGGTTTCTGCATGTATATTTCCTCTTCCAAATCCCCATGGAGAGATGTTTTTTTCACATCTAGTTTTTCAAGATGCAAGTATTTTGTAGCCATAAGACTTAGAATAGTTCTAATAGAAGTCATCTTTACAACCGAAGAAAATATTTCATCAAAATCTATACCTTTTTCTATGCATAACTTTTTACCACGAGTCTAGCCTTATATCATTTCTTGCCTCCATCTTCTTCCTTCAACCTGTAAACCCATTTATTTGGCAATTCTCTTTTACCTGCAGGAAATTGGACTAAGTCCCAAGTTTGATTTTTCAGCAAGGAATCCATTTCCCCTTTCATTCCCAGCTCCCACTTCTTTTTGGTATCTACCTTCATTGCTTCTTCATAACCTTCAGGTTCACCAAAATTAGTTAATAATATAGAATATAATGATGGATAAAATATTTGTAGAGGTCTAGTTATCCTTGTAGAACATCTAACACTTGCAAGAGTCTATGGGATAATTTTTGCTGAGCATTAGGTACCACTAGCATTTTATTTTTTGGAATCTCTTCCAACACTACTTAGTCTTTTTTGGCTTGTTCATGCTTCTTTTCTTGTAGTTGATCCTTATATATGACCTTCTCATTGAATATAAAATTTTTGCTCCTGATGATTTTATGATTTTCATAATCCCATAACCGATAACCAAATTCATCTACTCCATATCCAATGAAGGTATATTTTTTAGACTTAGCCTCAAGCTTGGTTCTATTTTCAATATCAACATGGACAAAATATTCACAACCAAAGGTTTTCAAAAATGAATAGTTTACCTTTTTACTCATCCATGCCTCCTTTGGAATGCCACCATCCAAAGGATTTGAAGGTCCCCTTTTTATTAAATAAACAATGGTATGTACAACATCTGCTGAAAAGTGTAAGGGTAGTCCGACATGTAATCTCATGCTCCTTGCACACTCCATAATGGTCCTATTCATCCTCTCAGACACACCATTTTCTTGTGGGGTTCTAGGAATCATTTTCTACCTACAGATTCCATTGTATGAACAATAATTTTCAAATTCTCTGCTGCAATACTCGCCTCCATTATCAAATATGAGACACTTCAAATTTTTTCCTATCTCATTCTCAAACAAAGCTTTCCATTTTTTATAAGTTTCAAATACTTCTGATTTTTGTTTTAGGAAATACACCCATGTTTTCATAGTTTAATCATCAATAAAAGTAACATAATAAAAAGAGACACCAACAGAAGATACCTGAGCTAGTCCCCATACATCTGAATGCACAAGCTCTAATTTCTCACTCTTCTTATCTTTCCCAACTTTGAGAAATCAAACTCTTTTTTGTTTTCCATAAACACAATTTTCGCAGAACTCCAAGTCAATTTGCTTCAGACTTGGTAGAAATTTTTTGGAGTGAAGGATATTCATCCCTTTCTCACTCATTTTCCCAAGTCTATGGTGCCAAATTCTATTTTTGTCCCTATAGCGAGTGCTATAACATTCTCAGTAGCAACTATTTCTGTAGTAGCTAAGGTAGTATAATTATTACCAGTACACAAATATAATGTGCCTAAATTTTCACCTTTAGCTACTACTAATGCATCTTTAGTGACCTTCCATAATTTGTCTGAAAAGGTAACTATGCAACCTTCACTACCCTATTGTCCTGCAAAAATTGAATTCCTTCTCAAATTTGGAACACACCTTACCTCTTGTAGAAACCTTTCATTTCCATTCTACAACTTTATTTTTATCTTTCATTTTCCAATAATCTGATAGGGTTCATCATCACCCAAATATGCCTGTCCAAAACCAACCTGAACATAATCTACAAAATATTTCCTATGGGGTGTGGCATGAAATGAATCCCCTGATTCTTTTATCTAGGAATTGTTAGCATTATCTAAGCATAGAATCAAAGCATCCTGTAATTTATTACTTGCAACATTAGCTTCCTTATTGTCATCATGTTCTCTATCTCCTTTTTTTCCTTTTTGAGACCAACAATCCTTCTTCAAGTGTCTTGGATTTCCATAGTATCAGCAATCCATTCTTCCTCTAGATTTAGATCTTCCTTTCTTTGAATTCCCTTGTGACTTCCCATGATTTGTTGGGATTTTTCCTCTCTCCAAGTTGTTCTTCCCCTATTATTTATAGTTAAAGCATTACTAGATGTTGAACTCTCACATGTTCTTTTTCATCGCATTTCCTCGCTAAGGATAACACCAACAACATCATCAAATTTCAATGTACTTGAACCAGAGACAGAGTTACTTACAACCATTACCAAGTTATTCTAGCTTTCTAGAAAATAATATAAAACCAAGAGAGCCCTTACCTCTTCATCAAAATTCACTTTTACATAAGTTAATTGATTGGTAATCATATTAAACTCATTTAAATGATCTATCACAAATCCACCTTCAATCATTTTTAGATTAAACAAACGCTTCATGAGAAATAGCTTATTTGAGGCTAAGGGTTTTTTATATAATTTAGCCAAAGCTTCCATTAGATCCTCTATTGTCTTTAATTCTTTTATATTGAATTCCATAGATGGTGCTAGGAAAAACCAAATAGCTCACAGTGCCTTTCTATCCAGAATCTCACATTCTTCATCAGACATTGTAGCATCTTTCTTTTCTTTTCCTTGCAATGGACGCCATAGATCCTTTGATACAAATAATATTCCATCTACATCTTCCATAATTGATAATTTTGGCCGTTGAACTTCTCAACCTTGAATTTTACTTCTTCCATTGCTCCCACTCAAATCTAGAGGTTTCCTACCAATTGATCAAAATAAATGTGGCTCTAATACTGGTTGTTAGGGTTCATGCATATCTGAGCAATAAACATTAGCAATTATAAGAAGATTAAATAACCCAAAAATAACAATGAATAATAATATAAAATAGATCAACACAAAATTCTAACGCGGTTCACCCAATATGGGCTACATCCACAAAAAATCAATCATCCAATGATTTTATTATCTAGTGCAAAACAAATTACAATCACACAAATCGCACACTAGAACTTACATCCCAGCTGCTTATAACAATATTTTTGGAAGCTTCTAGAATTAGGGTTTTAAAATGTCATTTTTTGTTTTTCAATTAAGAAAAAATAAATACCGACCTCAAACCCCTGCTATTAAGGGTTGTCACCCCTGAACCCTGACAAGGATACATTAAGAGTGTACAATATTTGCATGATCAGTCGCCATATAACATGTTCTTGAATTCCTCCATGTTCAAAGTGTTTATATCCTATGAATAGCTTTGAATCTTGATATTGTATCATAACCTCGTATTTGTTGATCATAATACATTTTATTTGGTGCTTGAGGTTTGGTTTTTCCCTTATAAGGATTTTTGTAAGGTATATCAATGCCACTCTTCCTTATGTTTGTTCCTTATATTCTTCTTCTTAGTCTCTTCCATTTTTAATTTTTATTTATATGCCAAATTTTGTTGAAATTTAGTTAGATGTAGAAACTAGGAGCACTATCTATATTAGATTAATTGTTGGTCCACCACATACATTGGAAGCATATTTTCCAAAAAATAACTTGATTCTCCCATTCTATCCATCCATCTATCTTAAGGCGATATAATGAATTAAAATTGAGTTGCATTTACAATGTACTTTACTAATAAATCTAAAAATTGGAGGTGAATATTGAGTCTCTATTTGAAATAATTCAATGTAGTCTAGCAAATATCTCATAATAATACTCTCACATGGATGTTCTATTGTATTTCATTTTTATAAGGAATACATGTATAAAATTTGTTAATTTATCCACTATGACCATGATTACATCATAATGGCTAGTAGAGGTAGGAAGTCCAACAATGAAATCAATAGAGATTATATCCCATTTCAATTCAAGCACTTCATAGGGTAAATGTTGAGATATTTTAACACAACATTCTTGAGTTCTATTAAATTGAAGCCTTTGTTAATTTTTCTGTCATTTTTCCCTTTTATCTAATTTATTTTATTTTTTACCTTATGTGTCTCTCTTGACCTTCTCAATATTTTCATATTTTCTATGTGGATTTTTCTCATTTCTCTAGTTTCATTGTTTGGTTGTAATGTTCTAGGTTTTTTGTTTCCTTGGCTTTAAATTCCATAGTTTTGATTTCCAAACTTTTTATGTATTGAAAAATCTATAATTTTAAACCTTTTTTATTGCTTAATGAAGACATTTTAGAACATTTAATTGATTTTTGTAAGTTGGTAGGTCCATGTTTAGGAAGTCTTGATTTTTTTTGTCATTCTCTTCTAATATTCTTTATAATTTTCTTCCTAAGTTTCATTTTCCCATCTCATCTAAATTTAGACTTGTTAAGTTGTTAAAACCTATTGAATTCCTTTTAAGATCAAGGTGGACCTTGAGTTTCTCCCTAAATTCAACATCTTGTATTTGAACTATTTTGGTCCTTATAATAGTTTCACAAGGAAAGGAATTCATTGGACAACTAATTAATGATGTTTAATTGCTAGTAGATCCCATTCTTTACCTTGCATCTCGCATTTTAGTTTTAAGGTTCATTTCCAAATGAAAACTATGGAAAAAACCCAATATAAACCTTTGGCCTATCTCTCCTTAGTGCTTGATTTTAAATCTAGAGCCTAGTAGTTTGTGACATGTTTCCCACCTTTTATTTTGAGATATCCTTCCATCTAGTAGGTTATAATGAAATAGGATTGATACATTTTAAATTTCTCTAGTAGAAGACCTTTGATTTAATCATGAAATTTTTACACTTGCATCAAAGTGCTCTCCTTTGAGTTGAATTTAGCATACTTTAACATTGATGGGTGAGCATGCAATGCACTATACCTTGGTACCAATCACCATCTATGATCATGATCATTGTATATTCGTAGCAATATATATTGGGATCAATGGTCACTATCATATAGCTTATCCCCTACTCTTAGACAATTTTTAAAGGATAAATTTTTACATCAAATTCCTAAAGTACCAACATCCATTTTCCTTTATGTTATCCTTATTTTTTGTATTAGCATTGATTTCTTGATCTTTCATACTATATATTATTTGTCAAAATGTTTCCACAATATATTTTTAATTTTTTACATTGTTATTATCACAACATGCCCAAGCTATACATACTTGAGGCCATGTTAAATTTTTCTTCATTTGAATTTTTCTACTTGGTTTCATTTCATTTTCTACCTTAGGTATTTTTTATGTTTTCAATATATTTCCAAGTTCTCTCTAGAATTTTCTAATTTCTCTAGTTTTGGTATTTGATTCTTGGTTCTTTATTTTGTGTTTCCTTGGTTCTAACTTCCATGGTTATTTTTCCCTAGCTCTAGCTTATGTTCGAAAATTTAATTTTCTTTAATGATTTCTTGTCACTTCACACATTCTTATTTTTTAGTTATTTTCCATAAATGATTTTCTATTTTTTCATCTTTAATTTTCTTGTGGACTTGAAGTGGATTAATCTAGCTTTACTTATTTTGAGAGGTCCACCTAATTGGTTTTTTTGTTTCTTTGTTAACTTTCTTGTTTTTAGACCCAGTAGGCATTTAATTGATTTTTATAAGTTATAAGGCCACATGTCCAAGAAATATTGAGGGTAAGTGCAAAAATTTGGAGGGCCAAAAAGTGGCCAAACTCTTATAATTATTCAAAATTCTCTCATATTTTGTAAAAAATACATGTACATGTTATGAATCATAAGCATTTTTTTTGAAAAAGGTGCTAGCACCTATAATATATATATTTTTATCATGGGGTAAACACTTTTGACTAGGACCTATGAACCAGTGAGGTCACAAATGGGGGACCTCATCCTCAATTTAAACATTCAACAATTACACCCTTAGTGGGTTTTGAACCTTGATGGCAAGAGCAACACCACAAAAACTTAAACATCATACCATGCCACTATTTTCAACCTGTAATATATTAATAATATAATTATTGTGCACATTTTTCATAGTGTGCGTATGTTTTTGATAAGATAAGAAGCATTTACAGGGTGATGCACCCTTTACACATCAAGCCTCAGGGGCCAAAAAAGATTAGGTCCAAAGAAACATAACAAAAACCACCAAAACAAAACATAGTAACATCAAACAAACAAATAAAAAATTAACGACTGAACCGATAAGACAACAACAATAGACTAACTAGAATTCTCCCAAATCTGAGAGAGGAGGCAAACAACATCCTCCCCAACCCAGTTGGGGCCTTCTTTCATAGCCTTCTTATCCATTTAGTCCTTAAGTACAGTAAAAAGGGTGCCAACTGCATGGTGGACCATCTTGATAGTGAACCAAGCCAGACCAGTGAAATTATTCTTGAGCTTCTCCACCCACTCCAGTAGCATGTGATGATCCTCCTCTTTGTCCGCAATCTTCATGATGTTTTTATGCTCTATAGCCTAAGGGTCAAAGGAATAGAAAGTTGAATTCTCCTTTAGCATTTTGTTGAGGTTGAAAAAGTGTCTAGGAACTTCAACAAATTCCTCCTCCTCTTCCTCCGTGTCTTCCTCATCCCTATTGCCCTTCCTGGTAGACCGCTCCTCATCAGTAGAAATTTCATTAATCTGCACTTTCTTACTATTTTTTCCAACCTAATAGATCTCCTAATTTTGGTATTTTCAACCCTTGTCTCCATTGTAGCAGCAACCACAGTATCCCCCTTTGAGTCTCTTCCCATTGCATTCTTCCCATCGTTGTTAGTGGATGGTGGCTCCACTAGACCTTTCCCCTCTTCTTTCACTTTTTTCTTAGTTGTAGGTTTTCTATCAATCTTGTTGGGGGTGGATTTGAGCTCACATAGCCCAACCACAACACTTGGATGGGAAATCCCCACACCCCCCTTTTTATTTTTGGCAGATAATTTAGGCTTGGGGGTTTCAGTATTCCCTAGAGGGGTTTTCCTCTTTGGGCCCTTAGATTCAACCGAAGAGATATTGGTCTAAGCAAGGGGTTCAAATTCATCAATACAAATAATAGATATGGATTTGGGTGAGAAGAGTGCAAGGTTAAAATGATAATTCCTCAAGATGAGGCCTTGGTGGAGCGACACGGGAGGATACTCCTCAAGGTTTTGGGCTACAAATTCTAAAACTTTCTCAACGAAACTTTCTAAATCAGTGAGTAAGAATAGTGTGTGTATGTTATAACACACACATGTTCTAGTTTTAACCAATAAAATGTCACCCTTAGGCTTGGAAAATGCTTAAATTTACCAATATTAAGGGTTGAACAATGAATTTTGGGGACCAAATTAATATGCTTTACAAAATATATACAAAAAAATGACAAGTGTTCTCTCCATTAGGTTTACATTTTTTAGGATAAGATTTCTAAAAACACCACAAATAAATAAACCTCTACCTTAGCTTTCTAACTATTTTAAAGAAAATTATATATATCAATATCTTGATCTCTTATTATTTTTACTAGTGCCTTCATTCATTTAAAAAAATACATGTATTGTTTTACATAATTTTTGATCAACCAATCCAAATTTTAAAAAATTACATTTTTAAATTATATGTTTCATCTACCCATATTGATTTTTCATTTTCTATTATTTTTCTTGATATTGGGGGATATCATAATCAATTTTATATTTTTAAAGAAGTGTCCACTTTGAAAATTAGTAAAAAATAATAATGCATTAAAAACTATGAAATAGATACATGTGTTAATACATGATCTTGGCTAGCTTTCTATTCAATGGATTTGTAAAATAAGTAGAACTCAAAATGGGGTCCAACACTCATGAAAATATATTATATTCTTTTGTTAAAATTGGACCACTATGTGTGCTCTCAAAATTTTACCCTCTTAATCTTCACTACTTAAAAAAGTAGTAGTTTAGAAACTAGATTTTGAGCAATAATATTATTGTTCTTATCATATTATCAAATTTTGAGAATGGGCATTGCCAAATTACTTATTGAAGTTCAAATTTTGTTGAATTCAAGAAAAAAATGGCCACTTTTGACCCCCCTTTGGACCCCCATTTCCATGCACTCACACTTGATTTCATTCATTTAGGTGTTTCTCTTATAATTTTTTCCATAACTTTCATCTTGGGTTTTCATTTTACCTTCTCATCTAAATTCTAAACCCACTAGGGTTAAAATATTTATGGAAATCCTTTTGAGATCTATATTAATATTGAGTTTCTCGTCATTTCTTGCATCCTATAGTTGAATGATTATTGAACTTTTAACAGTTTCACAAGTTAGAATAGTCATTGGCCAACCAATCAAGGGAATCTACTTACTAGTGAGTCACATGCTTTACCCCATGCCATTACATCCCATATTTTGGTATTCATACTTGTTCCCAAATAAATAATTTCATGATAAAATATTTTTCTAGGTTATTGTTGTGCCTGTTGCACACACGCCCCATTCAGAATGGGGACCCTCTCTTCCCTCTTTTTTCTTGCCGGGTCCCTTTTTGCTTCACCTCGTTTTGCATGTCCTTTTTGTGCCCTAAAGGTCAACTCACCCTCCAAAGTCACATGTTAAGTTTGATCGAACTTGACCCCCTTCAAAAATGCTAAGTTTGAATTCAGTTCAGGTTTCCCTTGTCAGAATGCCTTTTTGATGTCCGAGGCCCCTTCCGGGTCTAGACCCTCGGGTTTCCCTCTCCGGATTTCCGTTCTAAGTTTGCTGCTACTGGCGTCCAATGCCTGACATCTTTTCGTACCCCAAACCCCGGATCTCAGATTTCTACATCTGGGATTCCGTTTGAACTTTTCCATTCTCCGTGGCCGCGACTAGACGTATTTCCGGCCATCGGACTCCGGGTCACCCACCTTCGCCTATGAGATTTGAACTCACCAACCTCTCGGACCGCCGTACGAAGTATTAATTCATTGTATTAATGGTGTTTTGGGCTATATAAAGTGGATTTACAGCTGCCATTTTCACAGCTGTCATTTTCACTCAATCGAGTGATAGAGAAGTTTGCAGAGCTCCCCGTATCCGACATTCTCCACCCCTGCGCTCGAGTTCTCTTCCGGCCATTTTTCTTGCACGTTCAACACCTTCCTCTTTGAGATTTTGAGGTACGTCTGCCATCCATGCACCTCATCTTCCTTTACGCCAAATTTTGGGTTAAAATCTAGTAGATGAGTACCCTCCCATAAAAACCCATCTTTTGAAATCCCGAGAAATCACATGAAATCCTCAAATTTCAATGTCAGAGCTTAACCCTTCCGCTGCTGTTCTTTAGAATAGTCGCTGGCATCTCCCGGGCTCGAACCTTCCTGCGACCTTCAGCGGAAAACTTAAAATTGAACTTCAAAATTCATGCGGCCAAACTCGTCCTGGACCCCGGCCTCTGAATTTCCCTTCATGGGTTTCCGTTGTGCCCCTGCCATTTCAGACAACCTGTCTTGAGTGTCTTTCCGACCCTTGGACCCGACTGCGTCAAGGCCATTCAAATTTCCAAGGGAGAAACCAAAATCCAAGTAAACTTCGGACATCAACCTCCAGAATTCCACCCTTGGAATTTTGTGTCACTTTTACCATTTTACACGACCATCTTGGGACGTCTTTCCGAGTCCCAGATCCCGGTACCCATTTCGCCTTTAGAGAAATCCAAATGAAGAACCAATGCCCAAAGTATATTTAGACCCCGACCTCTGGAATTTTGCTCCCGGGATTCATTTTACATGGCGAATTCGAAATGACTTTCTGACCTCTGGGTCCCGACCCATTGTTCATCGCCTGGCTTTCCCAACTCCTGAAAATCATCTCTGAGGATTTCCCTCTGAAATTCCACTCTCGGATTGCCGCCTATTTTTTGTCGTTGTGAATAGTTAACCCCTGACTACTTCCGGATGATAGCGGTCTGAGCTTTGGATTCCAACGCTTGGAGTTCTATCTTCCCTACGCCGTTCCAGACGGCCTTCTTGCAGCTGATACCCAAATGCTTAATTGAAGGCTCAAATGACCTCCAAATCCAACATGAACTTTGACCAACTTGCTAAAATTAGGTCTTCTTTCATGTCAACCCACATTTGAGTAAATCCAATGCCGGGAAACACCTTTGGGAGTCCCATGCCTCGTTTTCGCTTCCAAACGACATTCTTCCAAGGGAATTCTGGCCATGGGAACCCGAATTTCCTGTTTTACCTCCTCACGATGTTTTATCAAATGTAATACGATGATCGAATATGAATAACGATTACAGGGCTAACCTTGGTGTGCAGGGATTTTTCTGGGGACAGTTTTTCATGTCTAAGGTTACTGATTCACATCTTTTGTGCAGGATTTATGGAATTCGTCAAATAAGCTTCTGATGCCTCCAAGGAAAAGGGGAAAGGAATAGCCAAGGCACCCTGAGGAAAAGAGGATAAGGATCTGATGAAGTAAAAGTTTCAAGGGGTACCCTTACAATCTAGAATCACCAATCTTTGGACATATGTCACAGATACCAATATTGGTCAGGTCGATGTTGATGAATTTACACAGAGTTAGGGTGAATCCCAAGACAAAAAATGCGAAGTTGATCAGGAGCAGGGGAATTGCCAAGGTTGTAGGCTTCCTGCTGGCCTTGGTGGCCCCATAATTGGTAATGGCATGCATAGAGGCATATCAACCTGAGACCCAAACTATAGTGGATTGGGATGGGAATATCCTTGCAGATATGTCCCCATCGGGTATAACGAAAAAATTCCACATTCATGCCTTTAAGAGCATGGAAACCCCCACAATAGAAGAATGCAAGGAATTATGGGAGCAAGATCTGCTGAAATGTAAGAAGCTAATCAATTAGTTTTGGTTGAAGGACAAGCGAGGTAGTGCCGGTAAGCCCCCTCAGGAGCTTTTTTGCAGTGATTTCTTTGAGGATTACCATGACCTCATGACCTTTCTAAGCTAAGTGATGGGTCTTCCTATGGTGGCCTTCTTCCAGGAATGGATGTTCTACTTTGGGGAGTAGATTCTCCACTGTGACGACACTGCATTTTATTGGGGAGAGCTAATCAGTGATTGCTTCCACGAATAGTTTACAAGTGTGAAGAAGACCTCCAAGTTCTTCATGACCTCCTACTTGGTGTATTTCCTCACCAATCAACGATATTATCAGGGATTGACTATAGTACCCAGTGAGGTATCGGGGGTAGAACTCAAGCCTTATGATAAATACCCTCAACTGTAGTACCGAAAATTCAAGAAGGATTATTGCAGAGTGAATGATGCATTCATCGCCCACATCATTCAATCTCTAGGAGGTGACTTTCAAAGAAGAGTTTCCCATAGTTCTCGAGCCCTCCTCAAGCAATATGCCTTCCTATACATACAATTTCCAAGGTTCACTTACATCCATGCCCAGGGATTCATAGAAAGACCAAACAAGCTACCCCGGTACCCCAACGACTAGATTATACTGGTAGAAGTGACTTGGCAACTATGACACATCCATAATATCTTGAGCAGTAAGCTTCTGGTGGGTACACCTTAACCCATTGGGCTTGGCCAAGGGATGTACAAGATTCATACCTCCCAGTGTGCAGCGTACTCAGAAAGGGAGTTGGTCGAGTACCACTTCTGGTAGTATACAGCTCGGCCCCGAATGGACCCATATGGACATATCAGAAAGGAACTGGGACATGAGTATGCCCACCTCCACAACATTGAAGATTTATGGGCTAATTGTAAAGATGATATTGAGGTGCGGCTGTGACACTACATGCACATGACTGCCCTTTATGTGCAGAGAATAAATTTGTGCCCGATTCCTGACCAGCTTGAAGAGGATGACGACATGGTGATCAATCCAAGATATGATTCCATCACCAATTTTCCACTCCTTACAATTGATTGGAATGAGCGAGAGCTTGACAACATCAACATACTCACCAAACCTGTTGATATCCAAATGAGGGCATGGATCGACCAATAGGTAGCCCGATTGAAACAACAAGGAGTCACCTTGACATTTAAGGCACTGGAAAGTGAAGCAAGTGGCTCCAAAGTTGGGGGATAGCTACCGCTACAACTGGGGAAATTTCCAAAATCCCACCATTAGTCAAAACCAAAAAGAGAAAAGAAGCTAGTGGGCAGTTGCCTAGGCTGAAGGTTTATGCCCGCAAGGCATCAGAAGGCAAACATTCCAAGAAGAAAAGGAGAACAACCGCAGGCATGGAGATGTCTATGGAACCAAAAGGTCCACCCCATGGGATTAGGGGAGAAGAATCTAACTTGCTAAGGTCTCCATCTACTGCAATTTTTGTTGCTGCTGCTTCCACCTCGCATACTCCACTTGTAGTATCCGTTTCCTCCCCGCTTGAGGTGGACATCTCTGTCCAGCTTGCTTCCACCTCTCCAATCATGCAACTTATTCCTATGGATTTGTCCTCCACCTTGACTTTGCCGGTCTCTTCTTCCTCTATGTCTCCTTCTCTTCCATCTATTTCCACTGCTACAATGCCTACCCTCAGCCTCCCGAAGTCCTTTGTGAAGTACATGCAAAACATGCCATCTGAGCTCTCGGGGATGCTTACTAATCCAGTAGTGCAAGCTGCGATAGCTCAGACTATGGCCCATGCTCCAAATCTCCCTCCACCTTATGAACCACCAAGAATGGAGGTAACAATGCAGATATTAGATGAGCTTGAGCAATGAAAGCTAGAGGCTGCGAAGAGGCTAGAAGATGAAGAATTTGAATACCATGAGCACCCTCTATTCGAACACCAGGAGATAGATGAAGTGGCCTATGAGTCTTCCAGTGAGGACAGCAAGGAGCTGGATGCTGAGCTAATCAGGGAAACGAATGATCCCAAACTCAATGAAGAGTGGGGCAAGCAGCTTAAGGAGATTGAGGATAGGGAAGTCGAGGATTAGCTTGAACGTGAAGAGGAAATTGCTGCTCTAGAGATTGAAGGCAACGGGTCTCCAACTGTGGGGCATGGCCAAACCCTAGAACACAATGAGGAAGCATCCCTCCATGAAGATGAGCAAGAGGAGAAGCTCGAGGAACATGGAAAAAACCCTAATGAAGAAGAAAGAGGTGCTAAAAGGGAGGATCCCTCCAACAAGCAACTGCACGCCAAGTCTCCCACTGTGTAACACTCGAACAAGACTCCGATGAGGAGAAATAAGATGTGAGAACTGAGAAGAGGGATCTTGTTGTCAGAGCCATTGATCTTGAGAAGGAGGACAATAGGAATCAAAGTGAACCACCCTAGGAAGAGCCCTAAGTACTCGATTGGCTGGAGAGGCAGTTGAAGCAAAAGAATCCCACCTCAAAAGATCCTAAGGCAAGGCTAGAAGCCATACTGGCCAGAGCATAGATAAGCAACAAGAAAGAGAAAAAACCAAAGATCAGATCGAAGGTGACCATGGATGCCTCCGGATCTAGGGAAGTACAAATAGTGATTCCGGTGGTTAGAGAACAAGGAATAACTTATAACATCTCCACCATCAACTTGGGAGTGGCCACAAGGGAGAAAACGGTCGACCACCTTGAGGAATTGGTCGCCATGGTGGTGCATCTTATCCAACAGGATAAGGTTTCTAAGGAGGAACTCAAAGCACAAGTGGCTGATCTAACGACCTATATTCAGCAGTGGTCATCCCCAAATGAGCAGCCCAATACGTCATCAACCCCACCTTAGTTGTTATCTCAAGAGCAGATCAATAAATTGGAGAAGAGAAGGAACTTGGATAAGACTACGAAAAATTGGTTCCAGTAGGTCTTAGACATGGGGAATACAAGTATCAACTTGGCTATCTAGATAGCAAATAAGTTCTTAGAAGTGTAGAGAAATCTTGAGGGTACGAGGTAGGTCTGTGAGGAAATACAGAGCAACCTACCTGAAAATTGAGGCCATACTCACATTGCCAAGCGAGGTCTGGGAAAAGGACTTCGCCCTCAAAAATGATGACCACTGGTTAGTGGATGTATGGAAGTGAGATTTCGATCACCGGAGGAAAAGGCTAGAGCAGATCCTAGAATGTATAGCACCAGGTATCGAATGGGCCAGGGAGACCAGAGAAGAGTGCGCTTGGTACCTCAAGCTAGTGACAGGGTATGAGGTACCGACGGTTGAAATTAATCCTGAGAGCATAAAGCCTCACTTCTTAAGGAACATGGAAGATGGGATGTCGACTGAAATCACCATGGACTTCATGAGTTTTTCTACCCAAGCCTTCACACAGTCAGAACTCTTTAGAGATAATGCTGCCAAATACGATGATGACTAAAAAAACCTCGTCAGCAATTCTCAGGAGTGGAGCTACCAGGTGCTACGATTAGATATCATGGAAGTAGATAAGCTCCAGCCAATGATCTTGAACTTCTTGGAATATGCAGCGTTAAAGAAATGTGAAGGAAACCCTATCATCGATGAAGAATTCCTCAAGGAGTAGCTGCAGCAAAGGGGCAAACAACAAAAGGATGAAATTACTATAGTGCTGCCACTAGATGACAAAATAGGGAAAAGACAAGAAGTGTTTTATAAATGAAATATATTTGAGGGTAGGTGAAACCCTAGTGTATAGTGAATCTTGGCCACGCAATAGAGTCAAATCTTGGCCACTCATTTTTCTTTTTGAAAACTATAAATAGGGCTCTCCTCCTCTCATTTTAAGAGAGTTGAGTTGTTGTAAAGGCATGTTGTAGAAATTATAATAGAAAATACAATCATTCGTTGGTGTATTTATGGGTTTCTCCTCATGTTTCATGATTCTTCTCCCCTTAGTTAAAACTTTACTTCAAGTTACTTTTCTGTTCTGGTTTCCTTCAGTTAGGTTTAGTGGATTTAGTATGTTGTCTTTGGTTATGAAGCTTTCTGCTATGTGTATGCTTTCCTTGTCCACACTTTTGGTCATTTGCTGCTGGTAGGTGACTGTGCAAATTTAGCCTAGACTATAATTTCATAGCTGCTCATTAAAATTTGTCTTTGTTCACATTTACATGGTGAATGAATGATGAATATCTACAGTCCTTAGAAGATAGCATAGATTTCATGACATTGTGAGAATTTAGATTAAGTGAAATACTATTTAAGGAAACTGTCCATAGCAGAAACCTCCATGATCACTATCCATTAGTAGTTGTAGGTCTAAGAACCATCCTTCTTCCTTGCCCCTTTTCATTTTTTTCTTTCGAAACAACCTGTGCTAAGGTTCATTGCACATTGTAAAGCCAAATCTAACGAAATAATGGAGTCTAAGACTGTTGTTTGAACCTACAAAAAAAGTGCAGTAATTCCATATCTAAAGAACTTCGTTCATCAACCCAATTCTCCTATAGCTTTAAACCACGTAAGACCGCCTTGTGATTCCAGCAAAATCACATCAAACAACTGATACATTCCAAGCATCGTCAAGACCTGATATCTGAGAGACCTTGGGATAGTGTTCTGTAATTTGATTGTGGAAGACTGTCTTTCAAGAGAGGTGATTCACCTATGCATTACCTGTGTTGAGAAGTGCATAAAAACACCATCAACAGTTATCTTTATCATGTGTAATCCCACAATAAAATCAACCCTAATTTAGAATTAAATAGGAAAACATAGATGAATTGGATGCAAATTCTTTAGGAATTCAATTTAGAAAATTCATCCAAATAAAATCATCTAAGGGAAAGGACTAAACCAAATGATATAACACTCATCATTATATTTCTTAAAAATAATATGAAGTAGCCAACATAATGGATGGAAAATAGTATTGAGGTTTAATGCACTATGAGCTCGTCCATCAATGTTTGAGCATGTTAAATTTAACTTAGATGAGAGCACTTCAACTTAAGAGTGAAATGTTCATGGTTAAATCAAGGATCCCATAATGAAGGAATTCCAAAGGAATTTTCAAAGTAGCTATTTTAGGATTAGAGTATAGTTACAATAATAATTTATTTTTTATTAATAAATATTATTCCCATATTACAAATATGTGAAGATGTAAAAGTGCCTCATAACTTGGGATTAATTTTACACTATTGTATCAAGTCCAATCCAATGGCTCTTGGGGATTTTTGATGGAAAGAAAGGTGAAAATAAAGGGGATCCCCAATATTGGTCCAAAAAGGGTGACTCAACATGAAATATTAATGTTTTAATAATTATACTAATAATAGTGTATAAAACCTTTAGGAACTTCAAATGATCCTAAACTCCCATGGAATACATCTTCCACCATCTACAAATAGATACATATTCCACTATCGTGACACCTTCATTTGTAATAATAAATTTAAAAAATGATCAAGTATTGCAGGTTTCAAATAAAATCAAACATTTTCATTATTGGGAGCCACAATTCATAAGGTTGGAATATTAAAATAGTGTTAGAAGTTGTTATATTTGTGAATAATATGAGACATAGGATCAAAAAATGAACAAAACACCTTCTACTCAAGAGCTCTGCAAAACAAAGATTTGTTTTTCCTAAAAAATAAAATACTTATAGAATGAATAATACAAGAGAGAATGAATGCTTTATAAGAGAAACCCTAATGATAAAACAATTAGATCATGAAAAGTGTCAACATCCTATGTGATGAGAAGAATTGATCTACTATTAGCTCTGTATTTAACATAAATAAAGCATTGAGTTAACTAATAAAGCAAACCTAAGTTTATCTTAAGTGCATGAGAATTATAATAATAATTAATTAAAGATTTATTAATTATTCTCTAATACATGATAAATCTAACACCCCCCTTAAGTGTAGCTTAGGGAGTTTCTAAAAAACTCTAAAAACTAATGCATAAAAATAAAAGAAAGCATGAATGGGTCCCAACAACTAGGTGTGATGAGGTACCTAGTACAACTAAAAGATCTTTGAAAAGTGGAGAAATGGAGAAGAAATCCACTCCAAAAAGAGGCGAAAGCATGTATGAAAAAACATGAAGGAAGGAAGGCCTCATGAAGACTCCCCAAGGAAAAATTCCTTTGCGCCAAGCATCGATAGTAGTTGAAGATATAGAGGCAATGTCAAAGGTTTTGTGAAGATGTCTAAAACCTGCTCCTCTATAAGCATGCACTCCAAGGTGAGAAAACCATCTTGAATCAACTATAATATGAAGTGTATGTGGATATCTATATGCTTAGTACATTGATGCTCCATTAGATTGTGAGAAATGTGAATGGAACTTTGATTGTTGCACCAAATAATAATGAGACTATCAAGAGGAAAACTGAACTCAGTCAAAGACTGTCAAGGCCATAAAAACTCCTGGTTGGCCAAAATTGCTGCACGATACTCAACCTTTGTGGATGATAATGCAATAGAAGATTTCTTCTTGCAAGACCATGTAATGGGGCCAAAAACAAGGTAGAAAACAAACCTATAAGTGAACTTCCTATCATTGACATCACCAACCAAATCTGAGTCAGTGAAGCCAATAATTCAAGGATCTCCTGATGTATAGTGAATACCATAATGTGAGGTGCCTTGAATATATCTCAAAATTCATTTGGAAGCTTATCAATGAATCTCATGTGGATCATGTGAGAATCGAGAGACAAGACCAACTGCAAATGAAAGATTGAGATGTGAATGTGTTAGGTATAAAAGATTTTCAACAACTTCCTATATAATGTATTGTAAGGATGACCCCTATGTGACTATTAAATTTCAAGTACTCATTGGTATGTGCTTCATTATAGGATAAATAAAATAGGTGCATGTTATAATTCCATTTATGTGTTGATTTTGGTTATTGGAATGGAGTCATATAGAATAATTATTTTCCTTGAACTTACATAGAAAATATGGTTATTTTGTCAAGGAAACTTTTCATAGTTCTCTTAGAAATTGATTATCTAGAAATTATCAGTGCTTGTACCTTATAGAGTGCTAGAATATTGATGATGCAAATAAATGCTAGGAGTAATGCTAAGAACTATGGTTTATTTAAATTTGGAATAGATGATTGGCATAAGCTATTTAATTACAAGTATGAAAACGCAAATTTTTGATTGTGTAACCAAGACTAGGATGGTGTGTGATTCCTTATAAACGAGTTATTTTCAAGAAACAAGATATAATGGAATTGGTTAAGTAAAAATGTGAAGACTAATGTGGCATTAAACCCTAATTTAAAACAAAGGTACTAATGAGTTGAATGTTTGGATGAAGGTGTTATTTATAATAGGTTTTAGAGGTCTTTAGAGTTTTATGACAATGGAAGGAATTTGTCACCGAGAATGTGTGGATATGAGGCAAGGTAACTATTGATGGTGAGAATGACACAAACAACATAAAAATATATATTTCTACTCTATTTCTCCTGAAAAAGAAAGAAAACATATAGTAGCCTAACTCCCAAGGTCCTAGTAGTTGGTTCTCAACTGTCCGATGTCACTCAATTGGCCAATGCAACTATAATATTCAAGGGGCCTTTGTTGGTGATAATGAATACAAACAACAACGGATTCATCAATATATGTTTAATGGGGAGGGGGTTTAAATAAATAGAAAAATATAGATCAAGGCATAGATCAGTAAAATATGAACAAAATTCTCTAACATCCAGACATATATTCTTAACAGATCAAGTAAACCATAACATGATGCAATTCAAAAAACAATCCATACCATTGCATACATTTACAGTGCTTAGTTTAACCATCAAAATCATTCATTACAATACTTTAAGATTTCAAAGAACAAACTCTTCATTCATTGCCAATAACATAGATCAACAGACATGTAACAATTCCATCCATAGACAATTTAATGAAATAATATTTGAAATATAGTTTCTCCTATTGATTCACATCAAATAAGAAACATTTATGCACAAAAAAATCATTGGCATATAAACCGATTATGGTTCATTAACCTCATCCAAGAAACTCAATTCTACATTAACATTGTATAAAAGTGTATCTAAATTCAACTGAACTTAAAAAAGGGTATCTTTACTTAAAGATAAAAATTATGATCTGCTATCATTAGGTGGCTAATTCCACTTTCATCAGTTGAACTTTACAATATGAAGTTCAAAAATACATATAGGCATGCCAAGCACAAATCCCTCTCAATCGAAATTGAGATCCACTAATCAAGGAACTAGAACCTCCTCAAAAACTTAGACTGAATGATCTCTAGTTCCAACATTGATTGCCTTGTGAAATAGGAGAGAAAAGGGGGAAGTCAAGTGCCAAAAATAGATCATCCTGATGCCAACTCATTCTTGTGTAGTCTGATAAAGAAGGTACTCATCATAACTGGAGAAGACTTGTTGAAGAATATCCACATCAGGACCATCAATCTAGCTGTCAAATTTAATTGTCTTCAATGCTGCAGAGGAAAATCCCTTCATATCTTTTAATCTCGTCAACTCTCTCCTTAAAAATTTCACTTCTTCCTTAACATCCATTAGTCTATCTAATAAAAAATTCTCTCCATCATCCTCTTTCTGCATAACCTCTTGAAACCTATTATCCCATTTCTCATTTAATTGATTCAGAGGCATGCCCTCCTTAACTAGTATATCCACATTAACTAGAATGGCTACAATATCTTCCAGTTCATCAAGCTACTCATTCAAGTCCTTACTAGCATCTTGAATTTCATTCCTATGCTTGAATATAAAATCAGATCTAAACTGGATTATGCTTGAGGCTTTTTTCAAAGAAATCTACATTGTCTTCCTCGAGGATTGATCGCTCAAAAAGAGTTGAGTTTGGTAATTTATTGACCTCCTTTATTTTCTGAATATACCCCCTATATTCCTCCTCCTTATTTTCTAAAGCTTCAGTGTGGTGACTCATTTCCTCTATCAATTCCAAGATTGTCTTATGAATCTCAAAACTGCTTACCAACACCTAACCCACTTCTTGGTTAAACTTATCTATCCACCTATCCATCATCCCAGACTTATTCTTCATTTTCACGAGATCATCATCCTCTCTTTTGCTGAGAAAAACTGGCATTTCCAAGGCAACAAAGTTTTGTGACCTAGGAGTGGAAACATCCCTTAAGAAAGTATGTAGCTAATCCAACTAAGCCTTCAGCTCATAATTTCTTTGTTTTTCTTTGATCATTCTGGACTTGGTGGATGAAGCTACAACATCAATCAAATTCATTTGTTGATTCACTGTAGCCTTCCCTAAATTGACCATGCCCAGTTGATAATCAGTGACATACATATCTCCCCTATCCTTGTCCACTACTAGAATTTCACATTCTACAATGATCTCCCCTATCTCGGTGAGCCTTGTGGAATGAAGAACTCTATCCTTCTTCTTGGGTCTCTCCTTCTCTATCTCTTTCATCATTTCTTCCCAATTAAGAGGTTGTGGTGGAGCTATTTGTTTCTTTTCAAGATCCACCTTTAAATAGGTAGGAGCACTAGGAGTGGTAGCCATTACTACAAAGGAAGAGGCAACAATTGTAGGAGATAGTGGCTGCAATAAATCAAATTTAGGTTGAGAATCAACCTCCTGCACATTTTGTTGTTCTTTTACCACATTCTCTTGTGAAGCCTTCTTAGCCTCTTCCCTATCCTTCTGCTCCTGAAGTCTTTTATTCTCTCATTCATTTTTCAGTCATTCTTCCTCCAACCTCTTCTCTTCAAGAAGTTTATCTCTTTCTCATTCCAATTCCTCGAGCTTGTCCCACACTTACTTCTCCTTTTTTTGTTGCTTAGCAATATCTTCAACATCCTTTTTTTTCTGCAAGCATTCTACTTCCTCTCTTTTCTTATAGGCCTCTTCAATCATTTTAAACTTAGCCTCAAGGGCCTTCCTTTCTCTTCTTTGTTTGGCCTTCACCTCCGCCAGCTCATGAATCTTTTACAACATCTCTAATCTATCATTTTCCTCATTTACTCTGAGCTCATGCTCCTTTTCTTATTGTTGCTCGATCAATTCATCATCTTTTCGCTTGGCCTCTAACTGTTGTTGTTGGAGTACTCCATCAACTTGCGATTTTGTATCCATTTATTTTTTCTTTTCCAAAGCTTCAACATGTGCCTTGGAATCTAATTTATGTTGTTTTTCCAAAGCTTCAGCTTGTGTTTTGGCATGCCATTCCTTCTTAGCTTCTTCAAATAATGCCCATTGATCCTTTGCTGTCAAAACATGCTCGGTTTCATCAAGAGGAATCTCCTCTAGTGTCTCCTTATCTGACAAAGTACCCTCATAGTTTGTTTCTATATTATGAATTTCCATACCAACTTCCTTTCCCTTTAAAGTCTCATCTTCCATATGAAGGGTTCCCCTAGGCACTTCTCCAACTGGTTGCTTTGTAGGAGGGAGTTGAGTATCACCCATAACCGATGCTGAGGCCACAGGTCCTGTTGGGACTTCTTCTTCTTGTGCTTTAGGAAAATCTTGAGCTAGAGCTTCAAGTTCAAATTCCTCTATGTCAGGAGAGAAGTATTCCAAGGAATCCTTTGGAGGCACTCTTCTCTTTGTTCTCTTGTACCCTCTTCCTTTCTTGGAAGTTTGACCCCTAGGCATTTTGGTTATGAGTAGAACCCATTGGATACTTCTATCCAACACTGGTCTTGCTATTTGTTTAATATCAATTGTCTCCTCTGCATCCTTATCTACAGGATCCAAACTCTTAGTACCTACATTTTTTGCTTCATATAAGGGATAAAAAACTACACCATCATCTAATAGTGTTTTAGGAATGTCCACTTTAATCCCACATTCCACCATGAGTGGGATAGGAAATCTTTCATAGTTCCTCTTCCTCAAATCATATTCATCCTAAAGATCACTCGAGAAGTCCTCTAATAGATTAAAATGTCTATCAAAATGGAAGAAAGCAAGGCATTGATCTTCTTCTTTAGATCAAAATTATTCCTAGCGGTATATAGGCTCAATTGCAAATGTATTAATTCATTGCAAACAACCTTAGCTCACACAAGGTGTGGGCAGCTGTATTCACCAAACTGCATGGGGAACTTGTGACAACAGGTCTTATGCTTTATACCAAATTTAGAATTGACCCCCAAGGCTTGGTAAACAAACACCATTAAGACCATCCTATTGCTACAACATCTAGGGAGTAAGTGAGGATGACCATCAAACACAACCTGCTTGAAATAAGTAAACTTGGGGTATTGGATAAACCAATATCCCCACTCTATAATGAATGCCATGTCCTCCTGGCTTAGTCTATACCACAAATCTCCATTAAGTTGGTTAATAATAACATACATAAATGCATCATTAACTCTTCTATAATGTAGTTCAAAAGTCTGCAAGGATAGCTGGTCATAATGGTTCTATAATTTATTGTGTCCATCAGCTTCTCCCAATACTCCCACTCTATTTAACCCTGGGAAAATGTTTCTCCTTGCTGCTACATAAATGACATAAGAGGTCATAAATAAACTCTTGGTTTCTCTTACTCTAACCATTTGATTGTGTATACTTTTAGACATAATCATGGGCCAATCAAACTGCTACCTCCCAGCCAAGATTGTTTGAATGAATGTAAACATCCATTCCTTAAAGTGGAAAGCATCTCTGTTTCCAAAGACTCTGGATAACATCATTATTATATCCCCTACCTCTTTGTAGAACTCTGGCCTTTTAGTCTGATCTAGAAGCTTGATTAGAGACTTCTTCTCAGTCCTCATCCATTTCTTATTCAAATGAGCTTTGTTGGCTTCCTTATGGTTATTATACATTTTCAAAGCTTTCGCCTCATTGAGCTGACTAGGATTCCTTGGATTGGGGACATTGAACATAAATTGGAACATTTGGGGAGTCAAATCAATGATGACATTACCTTGTGAATCCACACAGTATCTGGTAGCTAGATTATAGGCTCCAAGTACTTTCATTATTAGTGTAGAGCATTGAATTGATAGAGGAAAAACAGTGATATGAGTCAAGCTTGATTCCACTATCCTTTGGGTCCTCCCTGTTACCTCTTCCACAAATGTTTCAGAGTACAACTCCTCATAATGGAACGGGCCTAGATTTGTATCAAATATGTCTTCGCAGTCAGATTCCACCTTGCTAGTTGTGATGGTAGGAACTCGATGATTATACCTCAAGGTATAAGGGAGTTGCTTAGGCTTAACCTTTTTAGGCTTAGCTACTACTTTTGAAGTTTCTACAGGTTGACTCCTCTGAGAAGCCTCACCCGATGCTCCTGACATTCTCTAGTTTTTGCAATAAAAACCCAAGATTAGATCTAGAAGAAGTATAAAAAAAACACTGTTAGAGATCTTACCCTTCATACACTAGAGGTGGAACCAGGCACAAGACATCCCTAAAAAGCCCTTTTATAACATTGCTGGGGTCGGGACCGAAATGGGCATTGAGTTCTCAATAAACCATATGGTGGGATTGCAGCAGAGTCGGCATGGTAATCGGAACCGGGATCAAAATGAACATTGATTTGGTAAAAATGAAGAAATTTCAAACTTACATCCGGGTTTGTCTCCGGTTCTGACTATGTTGAACATCCTTTTGATAATCTATAACTCATTAGAAGCGGGACTAGAGCCGGAGTCAAAAATTTATTACAAACCATGTTCTGAGAATGAAATCAATCCCGGCTCTGACCTCGATTTAAACAACCATGACATCATTTTAGGGATTTCAACAGAATAACGAATGATGTCATAACCTAAGAAATGAGGTAACCCGACAAAACATAAGGGCTTAGAAATGACAGCACGAAACTATCACCATGCAAATGAGAGGAAAATACAGTAACTAGGGCATCATTTTTTATTTTAAACAGAGTAGCACAAAAAAACCCTAGTTTATAAACCCTTCGACTAAAATAATTAGGGCACAAAATTAACCCTATTGGAAACTAATCAAATCGATACGTAGAAGAATCAACAAGTAAAACCATACATCAAAGAACCCTATAAACATAATGTAGCAGGTGATTCATACCTTCAAAAACCTAGGGCACCACGGTACGAGCATGAAGAAAATGTTAAAGCTACCGCGACAAAAGAAAAAAACAATAAAATGACAAACAGTAAAATAAAAGACAAACCAAAAACAAGGAAAATAAAGTAGAACAAAAGAGAAGACAGGCAAAACAAACAACAAGGATTCAAAAGAAAACAAAGAGCTACAAACCCACGTGAAAAAAAAGAGACTAAACAAAACACAACAAACAAAAAATGAAGAACTAAAACCCTACCTCCAAACACAATCCCACAAGCTGGTCCCTTGATGCGAATCCATGCGAAAATGCCTCACTTTTGATTGAATTGTACTCCCAAATGCTCCACCGCAGCTCTGGTTTGATTTTACTTGGTAAACAGTGATAATAACCAATGAGTTAACCTTAATTAAGGTTAAAATTGAACCTCATATGTGCGATCTACCTATAATTAATGCCATCAATGCAACAAGTTAGATGTGGAGTTGCGATGGGAACAAGCACAGGACAATTGTGCGACCGAAGTAAAGTTAAACAGAAAAAAGAAAGGCGGGACTAGAAACAAAATGGAAATTGATTTGGGAACTTTTTCCAAGTTTCGAGTTTGGTTCCAGATCCAATTCTGGTTCCGAGAACAAAGAAGAAAAGGAAAGAAATAACAAAAAGAGAAACATCGAGATTGAAACAAGAAAACTTATCACCGATCTCAAGTCCAAACAAACAAACCAAAGGCGGAGGCGGAGGCGGGATGGAAACATGTTCGAGACTATATACAAAATTCAGACTTAATATCCATTCTAGCTCCAGTTCTAGAAAAAAAACAAAGACAAAACTCGAAAAAGACCAACGAAGAGACAAGAGAGACCAGAATCAGAATGGAATCCTCAAAAAATGTTTCAAACTAGATTCCGTTTCGGTTCCGGTTCTGCTAGAACAGAAAGGAAAAAAAAGTATTGGAAGAAAGAAAAAATCCAAACTTTGTTGAAAAACAACCAAGGACAGAAAAAAAAAAGGGGAAACCATTTTGACCAAGGAAAAAGTTGGGGTGGTTATGCAAGGCATAACAAATGACGACTCACATCAAAAATTCAGTCACCCTAAAACTACTTGGCTAATGAAGCATGCTAACTTGAATAAGATTGGATATATACAATAAGGTGGAGCTAGAATCTTAGATGTATGTGCTCATGAATTTTCTTTTTTGAAACTGAGTGTGTGTGTATATTGTGCATCATTCTTTATAGATACTTTCTCCACTCTTGAACAACTATACCTAAGATCCAAGCTACATAGGTTGAGTCCTTTAACTATTGTGCAATGAAATCCTGGGCATTGCTCCACTGCCAGATAGGTGTCCATAGCCCTGACGAAGATACCTCTAGTTCTCTCAAAGAATTTCTCTACTGCCAGACATGTGTCCATAGCCCCGATAGAGATACTTGATTCACCCATTTTATATTGAGTTTTCTTTTTCTCTCTTTTTTTTTTACTTAAGCTTCACTTGTAGAAACCTTTTATGAAATTTTCTTAATACTCAGATGCAATTGGTTTGAAATGTGGGTTGAGAACTACAATGAATTTCATGATAGTCTTGGAATCAAATTTTTCACTTGAATAAGAGATAAAGCCACCTTGAAGTAAATAGGTATTTACTTAGGAAAATGTTTATCTATTTTGTGACAGATTTTTGATCATAATTCATCAGATATTCACAATGTACCTTTTACCCTTAATAAATTTTCAAACCAACATTAGAATGGTCATAAGACATGAGTTTTAGAATGAAATCCTTCAAAATATGCCTGTTGAAAATACCTAAATCAATTTCTCTCCTAGTGCCTGTAGCATACTTTGCATAACAACCCCTTTCTTGGAATGGATAGAGATGAAGATCCCCAACGAAAAACAAAAACAAAAAAACAAAGAAATAAAATAAAGAACACAAAAACAAAAAAAGAAAGAACTAATTACATATAGCACAATATAGTACATTTATTCAAAACATCAGACCTTCATGAGCCAAAATAATGCTTAAGAAACTGACCATTAACTAGCAATGGAACAGGTTCTCCTATCAAGGTACTCAAAACAAAAAGCATTCTTTCCTAGTATCTCAACTACTTGATATGGACCTAACCAGAGTCTATCAAATTTTTGGTGATCTCCCTTCTTCTCTTTAGCTTTGTCCCATAGTAACACAAGATCTGATATCCTAAAAGCCTTTACCTTGGCCCTCTTGTCAAACAAGCATTTGACAACTTGATGGACCACAGAGTGTGATCCGAAATGTTGATGGAAAAAACTGGACACAATCAAATCCATAAGTCTTTGCACTATACAATATGGATTGTGGAAATCTGATATCATTAGTTTAGAGAACTGCTGCAAAGTAGCATCTCTCTATTCCTTCATGTTGAACAAGTTGGTTAGTTTGAACTCGATCCTATCATCCTTCGTATAAAATTACTGCATAAACTTGAGGATAAGTATTTGCAAATGGATCGGGGAGACTGGGTCTTGGCCATAGACTAATTTGAATGGTGAATTTCCTAGGGTGTCTTTGATTCGAGTTTGATCTTCCCATAGGGAAAATCATAGCTGGGTATGCTAGTCTCTAGAATTATTTTCTAATAATTTTTTAATTACCTCCAACAGATTTTTATTAGTGGATTCAGCCACTCCATTTCCCTGAGCATAGTAATTAGACAAATATTTGAAAATGATTTTATGTTCATAAGCCCATTGAATAAATTCAGCTGAAGAAAAAATAGGGCCATTATCACATACCAGGGTGAATGGTACTCAAAACTTGGTGGTGATGTTATCAGTTAGAAACTTGATAACCACCTCTGTGGTGCTATTTTTGTAGGGCTGAGCCTTGGTCTAGCATGTGCAGTAGTCAATAATAGTTAGGATGAACTTGTGACCTGCATAAGAGTTTGGATTAATGACACCTATAAAGTCTAGTGCCCATTGAGTGAACGGTCTTACCTCATACACTGGTTGCAAAGGCATTGTTGGATTTCTTTCCCTGAGTTCAGAGATCTGGCATAGATGGCATGTTTGAACATGTTGGTGTGCATCTCAAAATACATAAGGCTAATAATAGCTTGATCTAAGAATTTGATGGGCTAGAGTATCTGCAGATCCATGTCCTGTACCATGTCTTCCATGAAACTCAACAATGGCGTGCTTAGCCTCTTGTTGATCCAAATAGCGCAAGTAAATTCCTTGAAAATTTATTTTGTATATAGATCCCCTCTTGAGCATATAATGAGCACTCTTCTTCCTCAATGCTCTTCTCTAAGTAGCATTCATCCCTTCTGGGCATCTGTTGTTGAGGAGGAAGAAGATCAAATATGTATACCAGGGATCCTTAGTAAATTATTGCATAGTGTACTACTGACATGTGATATTCTTGTCCACATCTGCCATTTCCTTCAATAAATCCTGCCCTCAGATGAGTTTCATTGGATGAATATCTAATTCAAACTATTGCAAAATAACCATCCACTCTCCTCTTCTCTCTCCCAATTCACTTTGCATTAAGAGGGATTTTATAGCTGGATCAGGAACTATGGCAATTACCTAACTTCAAAGAATGTAATGCCTAAATTTATTTACTGCTCAAACTAATGCAAAGGCCTGCTTCTCAAGGGGCAGGTATCTAACTTTTTCATTCTTAAATGGGTAGCTCATGAAGGTGATAGGTCTTACCTCTCCCTCACCTCTTCATTGTGTTAAAACAACTGTACATGAATAGTCAGATGCAAAAGAACAGATATAGAAGGGCTTTAGATAATATAGGATGGTCAAGATAGGGGCCTTAGATATTGATTGCTTAATCTGCGAGAAAGAAGATTTGGCCTCATTCATCCATTCTATTTCCACATCTTTTTTCATCATCTCATTAAGGGGTTTGACAATTTTTGCAAACCCTATTATGAATTTTTTGACAAAATTAATCCTTCCAAAGAAAGATCTCATTTCTTTCTTGCTTCCTAGCCTTTTTAGCTTTAAGATGGCCTCTACTCTATCAGGGTCTATGGATATCCCTTATTCTGATATGATGTGGCCTAGGATTTTCCCTTCAAATACTCTAAACACACATTTTTTTGGATTGAGGGAGACACCATAGCTTATACACTTTTTGAAGACCTTTTGCAGATCTACAACATGGTCTCCCCAGTTCTTGGAGAAGATAGTTAAGTCATCCACACAAATAATGATACCCTTACCTATTAGATCCTTGAATGCTACGTCTATTGCATGCTGAAAGGTTGCCCTAACATTGATAAGGCCGAATGGAATCCTATGATAGGCAAATGTTCCCCACTTGGTGGTGAAGGCAGTTTTCATTTTGTCCTCATGACTTACAAGGACCTGATTATACTCAGAATAGCCATCTAGAAATGACATCATCTGGGACCCATTAACTATTTGTAATACCTCATCAAGAGAAGGTAGTGGGTAATTATCCTTCTCAGAGGCCTTATTTAAATTCTTGAAATCAACACATAACCTAATCTCACCATTTTTCCTGTGCATAGGAATTAAATTTGCAACCCACGTAGAATGTCTGACTGGGAAGATTATTCTTGCAAATAGGAGATTTTGCACCTCCTTCTGAATTACGGATTCAATCAAAGGATTGACTAGGTGTTGTTTTTGATGGAAGGGCTTGGCTTCTGGCTTAAGAGGTATGGTATGTGTGATCACCGAAGTGTCAAAGGTCTTTAAGTCATCATAACTCCAAGCAATGGATGCAATGTTCTTCTCCAAAACTTTAACTATCTTGTCCTTAAATTCTTGATGACAAGTCTTTCCTATGAGAACATTCCTTTCAGGATCCGAGTGAGTTAGATTAAAAGATTCATACTTCCCCCATCACTCTCTATGGGCACCCTTTGATGAGCCCGTGGGTCAGAGTCAAAGATTCTTTCTAAAGCTACCATCCCATTTGGAATAATATTTATTTTCAACTCTAGTATTCTTTATACATCACCATTCTCAGGATCCCAATCTGTTTGATCTCTCTCAGATTCATCTATTATCTGTCCTTCAAAGACATCCGAACTTGCCAAGAAGGCCAATATATGTTGGCCATCATCGAATACTTGAAAGTTTCGGAAATTATCTAGGACAGCTGGGACTAAGACTAATTCAACTGAAAATATTTTTAGCTTAGAATCTTGCATAGGCTCCAAGGTTCTAGCAGTGACGACAAGGGCATCTGCAATCTGATTAGCTTCTCTAGGAATTAGAGTGATCCCAAAAGTGTCAAAGTCTTCAATCAGGTTCCAAATTCTATTTCTATATGCAACCAATCTTTTGTTATGACAAGTATACTGACTGTGTACCTGTTTTACAATTAATCCAGAATCCCCCATCACCATGAGAGTGGTGACCTTCTTTTTATGGGAAAACATAAGTCCATGAGGGAGTTCTTCATATTCAACCACATTGTCCGTGCAGCAAAATTGTAACCTATAAGATGAAAAGTAAGTCTTCCCTTTCGGGTTGGTTAGTTCAATCCCTACTCCACTTCCTTCTTTGGACTTAGAGCCATCAAATTTAAGACTCCACAATTGATCTTTAGCTGAGAGCTCTTTCTTTTTTTTGATAATAGGGGATGACTTACTTGAGATAGGTGCCGGCTCAAAATTTTTCTGGTCATCAAGAATTAAAGGTGATTGGGGACAAGGCTCACTTAAAGGATTTTCTATATTTAAAGTTTGATCAAGAATCACTTCGTGAATAATTTATCGGATCAAGTTGCAATCCAGTTTATTTTTTATCAATGCCTTAGGAATTGGTAGAGTATCCAGGGTAGGGGTATTGGAGAAAGGCTGAGACACCTCAATCTCCTCCTGAAACTCAGAGCATAGAACCCAAGTCTTCTCCAATGGTGGGGAATCTTCCCCTTGAGAAAGACTAGTTCTAGTGAGGATTGTAGCATCCTTAGCTTCAAATGAGAATTCATTGATGGGTGCTTGAGGTTGATCTCGGCCAGTTAGTTGACATTGGCCTATATGGTTTAAGATATCTAGGAAGGGTTGACATGTCAATTCAGAATGATTCTGATATTGTATCCTACACCAATTAGGAAGCAATAAACTACTCAAATCAGTCTCTTCTCCTAATACTAGTCTATGTTACAATTTTTTTATTAGAACTTGTTGGTTGAATGAGAACATTGGGTCACTCTATTCTAGGGGTAGTGCATCATTAGGATTGAGTACTGAGAAGGTCATGACTTCCTCTTGTTTGTAAACTCCTATCTCAGTCTTGAAGTATTCTACTTCATTTGGAGAATCATATTCTGTAATCCTATTTTTGAGCCTAGGCTCACTCTCAATTCTAATATGTGTTGCTATCCCTTTCTAGGGTAGCCACATGTGAGATAAATCCAAAGACAAATACCCCCAATACTCTTCATTAGCTCCCAACTCAGGAGCATACCATATGTTTTTGGGATATCAACCACTTGGATATCTATGTAAGTTTGGATCTGTGGATCCGATCCAACTTGTACATGCATATTTTTTAATTCTTCCACCACATTAACCTCATTTTTTTCCAACTAAATTAATTTCTTATTAGTCTGGGCAGGACTTAATCCTAGCTTCTTGCAAATTGAAAAGGGCATAACATTACCCGATGCTCCAAAGTCCAGCAAACAGTTATGCAGATTCTTTCCAAAGATCCTTAAAATTAAAAGGAAAGGTTGGGTACTGGTCTTACCTTTATAGATGGCTGAATTTGTCTCCTTCACTGGAGTAACTCAACCTTTTCCTTTTGAATGATCCGCTTCCTCCAAGGCTTTCAATACAACTTCCCATTGGGTCGAGTACCATTTCATAATGTCAAAGAATGACAATGATGTCTTTTGTCTCTATAGTTCTACAATAAAATCAAACTCCGAATCATTCCTAGCTTGATACTTAGGAAAATAAGGTGGATTACCTTTATTATGAGAGTTAGAAGGTCCCTTTGGTGGTGGTGGGTTATTATCTACATTCTGATTAGGTGGGACCATGTTGTTTGGGGGTGCAAATATAGTGAATGGGCCCTTATTCTGATTTCTCAGGAAGTGACCACCTTTGGACTGGAAGGCTTGGGCATCATACACATCTTCTTCTTGTTCATTGTCTCCCTACATGGGAAATTGATATTTCTCCTCAATGGTCTCATAAGTCATAGCAGTACTTACTCACCCACGATATTGATTTGAATTTCCTTGTGGAGGATGGGAATCAGCTTGTGCAATCTTCACCATTTTTTCCATCTCTGGGCAATTAACCTCAAAATGTTCTATAGTATCATGTAGTCTACACCAATTGGTCATGAAATTGAGGTCCATCACACTAGTAGTGTGTGGTTTATCCTCACCAGACTAATAGTTATGGGGAACTCTCCCGTTGTTGGGTCCAGTGTTCCACTGCCTATTATTATTGTTGGACCTTTGATTGTATCCTCTGTTCTTATTTTGATAATTTTGGTTAGAGGATTTTTGGTTCTGGAAGTTCCTATTGGTGTTCTGATTTGTATTTTGGCTAGAGTAACTATCCTGGTTGTTATAACCTCCCTAATTTTGATAGTTCTGGTTTTGGTTCTAAGGGGGGTTATGTATAATTTTTTCCATGTCGTTGGACATTTGAGATAGAGTCTTTTTTAGAGTCTCCACCTCATTGGTTATTTGTACAATTTGTACATTTTGCACAATCTTCCCTACAGATGGAGAATGAACATGAGTTGACCCTCCCCCTTGCTTCTGGTGGTTTTGAGACTATTGAGAAGAATCCTACATTCCACTAGCGAAAAAAGGCATGGTAGGTGAGGCTTGTAACTCAAAAATAGGTCCATATTGGGAGTAAGACATCCCTAGGACCATGTTGAATAATGGTGGGTTGGGCATTTGATAACCCATGGGAGGGATAGATGGTCCTAAAATTCCAGATTGTAGACTTATCTATTGTTGCAATTTAATGGCTAGATGATAAATCTTAGACAAAGAGTCAATCTCATTGGCATCATAGGTTCTCTGTAAGAATAGGCCAATCAAGGGATCAACAAATCTTAAATATGCCCTAATGTAAATATTTTTAGCCACTAAGTAGGGGTCTTGTAACTTGTGAAACATTCTTTGGAATCTAGTGTTGAATAATAACAATGGCTCATGATGTTCCTTTCTTATTGTAGCGAATTGATGATACAAGATGGTTGGGTCTACATAGACCCAAAACTAATTAATAAAAGCATTTTCTAAATCCACCCAACTTAGAATAGACACCTGGGGAAGATTTAGATACCAGTTGTATGCCATGTCCCCCAAACAATAAGGAAACAAACTACATACAATGTGCTGGTGAGCCACCTGAGCACAGGTAGAAGCATCCTTGAATGCTTGTATATGTTCCTCTGTGCTTCTTGATTCTCCATGAATATACCTGGGGAAATTTTTTTTTGGATTCTTTGGTAGATCATAGATACCCCCAAGAATAGTCCCTAACGGAGAGGGGTTATTCACTAAGTAAGCCATGGATGATGCTAGGATTGGTTGAGCAGGTTGGAATAGTGGTGATATAGGCCGAACTGGTGGTGGCATAGGTTGGATTGGTGGTGATATAGGCCGAACTAGTGGTGACACTAGTTGGACTGGTAGATTAGGTTGCTGGGGTGATAAAGATGGATTTGGCCAAAATCCAAGTGGAGTAAGTGTTGGTGAAAATGGTGGGATAAAAATTCTATGAGCTTGGTGTCTAAGTCTAACTGAGGTTCAAAGTTCAATTAATGGTTCACAATCGGTAGAGGATCTGAGAATCCTCCCATACTTTTCCAGTGAGAATGACCCAATCCGAGCCAACTTGTTCCTTTAGGCCCTCCTTCTAGCACCATATCTGTTGATGGTGAAAATGACACAAACAATGTAAAAAAAAAAAATTCTACTCTATTTCTCCTGAAAAAGAAAGACAACATATAGTAGCCTAACTCCCAAGGTCCTTTTATTTGGTTCTCAACTGTCTGATGTCACTCAATTGGCCAATGCAACTGTAATAATCAAGGGGCCTTTGTTGTTGATAAGGAATAAAAACAACAACAGATTCATCAATCTATGTTTAATGGGGAGGGGGTTTAAATAAATAGAAAAAGATAGGTCAAGGCATAGATCAGTAAAATATGAACAAAATTCATTACCATCCCCAAACATATATTCTTAACAACAAATGCTTCTTAAGAGATCAAGAAATCCATAATATGATGCAATTCACAGAACAATCCATGCCATTGCATACATTTTCAATGCTTAGTTTAACCATCAAAATAATTCATTACAATACTTTAAGATTTAAAAGAACAAACTCTTCATTCGTTGCCAAAAACATAGATCAACAAACATGTAACAATTCCATCCATAGACAATTTAATGAAATAATCTTTGAAATCTGGTTTCTTCTATTGATTCATATCAAATAAGAAACATTTATGCACAAAAAACTCACTGGCATACATACCGATTATGGTTCATTAACCTCATCCAAGAAACTCAATTCCAACATAACACTATATAAAAGTGTATCTAAATTCAACTGAACTTAAAACAAGGTATCTTTACTTAAAGCTAAAAATTCCTATCTGCTATCATCTGGTGGCTAAGTCCACTTTCATCAGCCGAACTTTACAATATGAAGTTCAAAAATACATATAGGCGTTCCAAGCACAAATCCCTCTCAATCAAAATTGAGATCCACTAATCAAGGAAAAAAAACCTCCTCAAAAACATAGACTAGCTGATCTCTAGTTCCAGTGTTGATTGCCCTGTGAAATAGGATAGAAAAGGGGGAAGTCAAGTGCCCAAAATAGATCATCCTAATGCCAACTCATTCTTGCATAGTTTTCTCAAGAAGGTAATCATCATAACTGGAGAAGACTTGTTGAAGAATATCCACATTAGGCCCATCAATCAAGTTGTCCTCAAATTTAATTCTCTTCAAATCTGCAGAGGCAAATCCCTTCATATCTTTTAATTTCGTCAACTCTCCCCTTACAAATTTCACTTCTTCCTTAACATCCATTAGTCTATATAATAAAAAATCCTCTCCATTGTCCTCTTTCTGCATAAACTCTTGTAACCTATTGTCCCATTTCTCCTTTAATTGATTTAGAGGCATGCCCTCCTTAACTGATATATCCACATTAACTAGAATGGCTACAATAGCTTCCAATTCATCAAGATGCTCATTCAAGTCCTTGCTAGCATCTTGAATTTCATTCCTATGCTTGTATATAAAATCAGGTCTAAACTGGATTATGCTTGAGGATTTTTCCAAGAAATATGCATTGTCTTCCTCAAGGATTGATTTCTCAAAAAGAGTTGACTTTGGTAATTTATTGACCTCCTTTATTTTTTGAATATACCCCCTATATTCCTCCTCCTTCTTTTCTAAAGCTTTAGTGTGGTGACTCATTTACTCTATCAATTCCAGCACCATCTTATGAATCTCAAAACTGCTTACCAACACCTCACCTACTTCCTGGTTAAGCTTATCTATCCACCTATCCATCCTCCTAGACTTATTCTTCATTTACACTAGATCATCAACCTCTCTTTTGTTGAGAAAAATTGGCATTTCCAAGACAACAACTTGTTGTGACCTAGGAGTGGAAACATCCCTTAAGAAAGTATGCAACTAATCTAATTGAGCCTTGATCTCATCATTTCTTTGTTTGTCTTTGATCATTCTGGACTTGGTGGATGAAGCTACAACATCAATAAAATTCATCTATTGATTCCTTGTAGGCTTCCCTAAATTGATCGTGCCTAGTTGATAATTAGTGACCTGCATATCTCCCCTATCCTTGTCCACTACTCAAATTTCACATTCTACAATGATCTCCCCTGTCTCAGTGAGCCTTATGGAATGAATAACTCTAGCCTTCTTCTTGGGTCTCTCCTTCTCTATCTCCTTCATCATTTCTTCCCAATTAAGAGGTTGTGGTGGAGCTATTTGTTTCTTTTCAAGATCTAACTTTAACTAGGTAGGAGCACTAGGAGAGGTAGCCATTACTGCAAAGGAAGAGGCAGCATTTGTAGGAGATAGTTTCTGCAATAAATTAACTTTAGGTCAAGAATCAACCTCCTGAACATTTTAATGTTCTTTTTCTGCATTCTCTTGTGCAGCCTTCTCAGCCTCTTCCCTATCCTTTTGCTCTTGTATCCTTTTATTCTCTTGTTCCTTTTTCAGTCGTTCTTCCTCCAAACTCTTATCTTCAAGAAGTTTATCTCTTTATCCTTCCAAGTCCTTGATATTGTCCCACACTTCCTTCTCCTTTTGTTGTCGCTTAGCAATCTCTTCAACATTATTTTCTTTCTGCAAGCATGATGCTTCCTCTCTTATCTTATAGGCCTCTTCAACCATTTTAAACTTAGCCTCAAGGGCCTCCCTTTCTCTTCTTTGTTTGGCCTTCTCCTCCTCCAGCTCATGAATCTTTTGCAACATCTCTAATCCATAATTTTCCTCCTTTACTCTGAGCTCATGCTCCTTTTCCTATTGTTGCTTGATCAATTCATCATCTTTCCACTTGGCCTCTAATTTTTGTTGCTGGAGTATTGCATCAGCTTGTGCTTTTGTATCCATTTATTTTTTCTTTGCCAAAGCTTCAACATGTGCCTTGACATCTAATTTCTATTGTTTTTCGAAAGCTTCAGCTTGTGCTTTGGAATTTGATGCTTTCTTAGCTTCTTCAAATAATTCCCATTGATCCTTTGCTGTCAAAACATGCTCGGTTTCATCAAGAGGAATCTCCTCTAGTGTCTCCTTATCTGACAAAGTACCCTCATAGTCTATTTCTATATCATGAATTTCCATACCAATTTCCTTTCCCTTTAAATTTTTATCTTCCATATGAAGGGTTCCCCTAGGAACTTCTCCAACTGGTTTCTCTGTAGGAGGGAGTTGAGTAGGCAACTCGCCCATAACTGATGCTGAGGCCATAGGTTTTGTTGGGACTTCTTCTTCTTGTGCTTTAGGCAAATCTTGAGCTAGAGCTTCAAGTTCAAATTCCTCTATGTTAGGAGAGAATTATTCCAAGGAATCCTTCAGAGGCACTCTTCTCTTTGCTCTCTTGTACCCTCTTCCTTTCTTGGAAGTTTGACCCCTAGGCATTTTGGTTCTGAGTAGAACCCATTGGATACTTCTATCCAACACTGGTCTTGCTATCTCTTTAATATCAATTGTCTCCTCTGCATCCCAACCTACAAGATCCAAACTCTTAGTACCTACATTTTGTGCTTCATATAAGGGATCCAAAACTACTCCATCATCTGATAGTGTTTTAGGAATGTCCACTTTAATCCCACATTCCATGATGAGTGGGATAGGAAATATTTCATAGTTCCTCTTCCTCAAATCATATTCATCCTAAAGATCACTCTAGAAGTCCTCCAACAGATTGAAATGTCTATCAAAATGGAAGCAAGCAAGGCATTCATCTTCTTCTTTGGATCAAAATGATTCAGCTTGTGCTTTGGCATTTGATGCTTTCATAGCTTCTTCAAATAATTCTCATTGATCCTCTGCTGTCAAAACATGCTCGGTTTCATCAAGAGGCATCTCCTCTAGTGTCTCCTTATCTTACAAAGTACCCTTAGAGTCCATTTCTAAATCATGAATTTCCATATCAACTTCCTTTCCCTTTAAAGTCTCAGCTTCCATATGAAGGGTTCCCCTAGGCACTTCTCCACCTGGCTACTATGTAGGAGGGAGTTGTTTAGGCAACTCACCCATAACCAATGCTAAGGCCATAGGTCCTGTTGGGACTTCTTCTTCTTGTGCTTTAGGAAAATCTTGAGCCAGAGGTTCAAGTTCAAATTCCTCTATGTCAGGAGGGAAGAATTCCAAGGGCTTCTTTGGAGGCACTCTTCTCTCTGTTCTCTTGTACCCTCTTCCTTTCTTGGAATTTTGACCCTTAGGCATTTTGGTTATGAGTACAACCCATTGGATACTTCTATCCAACACTAGCCTTGCTATTTGTTTAATATTAATTATCTCCTTTGCATCCCAATCTACAAGATCCAAAATATTAGTACCTACATTATGTGCTTCATATAAGGGATCCAAAACTACACCATCATCTGATAATGTTTCAAGAATGTCCACTTTAATCCCACATTCCACCATGAGTTGGATAGGAAATCTTTCATAGTCCCTCTTCTTCAAATCATATTCATCCTAAAGATCACTCTAGAATTCTTCCAACAAATTGAAATGTCTATAAAAATGGAAGCAAGCAAGGCATTCATCTTCTTCTTTGGATCAAAATTCTTCCTAGCGGTATATAGGCCCAATTTCAAATTCATTGAAAACAACCATAGCTCCAACAAGGTGTGGGCAGCTGTATTCACCTAGCTGCATGGGGAACTTGTGACAACTGGTCTTATGCTTTATACCAAATTTAGCATTGACCCCCAAGGCTTGGTAAACAAACTCCATTAAGATCATCCTGTTGCTGCAATATCTAGGGAGTAAGTGAGGATGACCATCAAACCCAGCCAACCTAAGATAAGTAAACTTGGGGTATTGGATAAACCAATATCCCCACTCTATAATGAACACCATGGCCTCCTGGCTCAGTCAATACCCTGCATCTCCATTATGCTGGTTAATAATAACATACATAAATGCATCATTAACTCTTCTATAATGTAGTTCAAAAGTCTGCAAGGATAGCTGGTCATAATGGTTCTATACTTTATTTTGTCCATCAGCTTCTCCCAACACTCCCACTTTGTTTAACCCTAGGAAAATGCTTCTCCTTGCTGTTGCATAGATGACATAAGATGTCATAAAGAAACTCTTGGTTTCTCTTACTCTAACCATTTGATTGTGTATACTTTTAGACACAATCATGGGCCAATCAAATTGCTACCTTCCATTCAAGATTTTTTTAATGAATGGAAACATCCATTCCTTAAAGTGGAAAGCATCTCTGTTTCCAAAGACTCTGGATAACATCATTATTATATCCCCTACCTCTTTGTAGAACTCTGGCCTTTTAGTCTGATCTAGAAGCTTGATTAGAGACTTCTTCTCAGTCCTCATCCATTTCTTATTCAAATGAGCTTTGTTGGCTTCCTTATGGTTACTATACCTTTTCAAAGCCTTCGTCTCATTGAGCTGACTAGGACTCCTTGGATAGGGGACATTAAACATAAATTGGAACATTTGGGGAGTCAAATCAATGATGACATTGCCTTGTGAATCCACACACTGTCTAGTAGCCGGATTATAGGCTCTAGCTACTATCATTATTAGTTCAGGGCATTGAACTGAAAGAGGAAAAATAATGATATGAGCCATGCCTGATTCCACTATCCTTTGGGTCCTTCTTGTTACCTCTTCTATAAATGTTTCAGAGTACAACCCCCCATAATGGAACGTGCCCAGATTTGTATTAGTTATGTCTGCCTAGTCAGATTCCACCTTGGTAGCTGTGGTGATAGGACCTCAATGATTATACCTCAAGGTATAAGGGATATTCTTAGGCTTAGCTTCTACTTTTAAAGATTCTACAGGTTGAATCCTCTGAGAAGCCTCACCCGATGCTCCTTACATTCTTTAGTTTTTGCAATAAAAATCCTAGATTAGATCTACAAGAAGTATAACAAAAACACAATTAGAGATCCTACCCTTCATACACATTGGAGGCGGAACGAGGTAGAAGACATCCCTAAAAATCCCTTTTAAAACACTTTCAGGGTTGGGACCAGAATGGGCATTGAGCTCTCAATAAACCATATGGCGGGATCGGAGTTGGAGTCGACATGGTAATTGGAACCGGGATCAAAATGAATATTGATTTGGTAAAAATGAAGAAATTTCAAACTTACATCCCATTCTACCTCCGGTTCTGACTGTGTCGAACATACTTTTGATAACCTATAACTCATCGGAAGTGGGACCAAATCCGGAGTCAAACATTTATTACAAACTATGTTCCAAGAAGGAAATCAATCCCAGATCCGATCTCGATTTAAACAACCATACGACAGAGAGGTAAATATAGTAACTAGGGAATCATTTTCTATTTTAAACAGAGTAGCACAAAAAAAACCTTAGTTTATAAACCCTTCGAATAAAATAATTAGGGCACAAACTTAACCCTACGGGAAACCAATCAAATTGATACGTAGAAGAATTAGCAAGTAAAACCATACATCAAAGAACCCTATAAACATAATGTAGCAGGTGATCCATACCTTTGAAAACCTAGGGAACCACGGTATGGGCACGAAGAAAATGTGAAAACGACTACGAAAAAACAAACAAACAAGAAAATGACAAATAGTAAAATAAAAGAAAAACCGAAAACAAGAAAAACAAAGAACAAAAGAGAAGACAGGAAAAACAAATAGCAAGGATTCGAAAGAAAACAAAGAGCTACAAACCCATGCGAAAAGAAAGAGACTAAACAAAACACAATGAACAAAAAAGAAAGAACATAAACCTACCTCCAAACACAATCCCACATGCTAGTCCCTTGATGTGAATCAACTCGAAAATGCCTCACTTTCGATTGAATCTTGCTCCCAAATGCTCCATCGCAGCTCTAGTTCAATTTTACTTGTTAAACAGTGATAATAACCAATGAGTTAACCTTAATTAAGGTTAAAATTAAACCTCATATGTGGGAGGTGCCTGTAATTAATGCCATTAATGAGGCAGGTCAGATGCGGAATTGCAGCGGGAATAGCCACAAGACAATTGTGTGGTCAAAGTAAAGTTAAACAACAAAAAGAAAGGCAGGACTGGAAATGAAATGGAAACCGATTTGGGAACTTTGTCCAAGTTTTGAGTTTCGTTCTGGATCTGATTCTAGTTCCAACAACAAAGAAGAAAAGGAAAGAAAGAAAAAAAAGAGAAACACTAGGATCGAAACAAGAAAACCTATCACTGATCTCAAGTCCAAAAAAAAAACAAAAGGCGGAGGCAGAGGTGGAATGGAAACAAGTTCGAGGCTATATATAAAAATCGGACTTAATATCCATTCTAGCTCTGGTTCCGGCAAAACAACAAAGACAAAACCTGAAAAGACCAACAAAGAGACAAGCGGGACTGGGATCGGAATGGAATCCTCAAAACAAGTCTCAACCTAGATTTTTTTCTGGTTTTGGTTCTGCCAGAACAGAAAGGAAAAAAAAGTACTAGAGGAAATAAAAACTCCAAACTTTGTTGAAAAACAACCAAGGACAAAAAAAAAAAAGGGGGACCCATTTTGACCAAGGCAAAAGATGGGGTGGTTATGCAAGGCATAACAGTAACATTAGTCAAACAAGTGATTAAATTCATGTAAGTACAAGTGGTAAGTTATGTGTTTAATATTTATTCTTTCTTGATGAAGAGAATATTTGCAAAAGGTAAAATTAAGGAGGGTTAAACCAATGGTCATGATTTCCTTTTAATTGATGAGAGTAAAGGAATTATGTGAAATTATTGTTACCAATTAAGTTAGGAAGTGATCTTAGTGTGAGTAATGAAATTTGTGTAAATTATGAGAATGGCTAACTATATTCATATTTTGATAATAGTTACTAATGTTGGGGTTGTCATACAAGGAATTTAGAGCCAATGGGGGAAAAGGGAGAGACATCAAAACCTTGTTAAAAAAATTTAATTTGTTGAAGTTGTTTGGTTTGTTGATGTTAATGTGATAGCTTTATATTTTAAGTCATCTTCTAGTATTTGGGGTGATTGTTAATTTTGTTATTTTATTTTCCTTGGGAAATAGTGTGTTAAAGGTGAAAACCATTTTATGTTTTTTCAATGGAAGGGGATATTTTTCAATGACGTAAAAGTGTTCTAAGTGTTAAATTTTTGCATATATTGATGTTTCTGAAAGCCCTAAGCATGCACCTAAGGGTTAGACACCTTTTTGAGCCCATGAATTACATAAAACATGAGTTTGAACCATTTTAAATTCACATTTTGTTAGTGATGAGAATTGAGTTAGGGTTTTGGTTGCCTTAGCTTTTGTGTTTCATTGTTGAGAATAGAAGAGGGGGAGTGAAAAGATTTGCATTCTTTTGGTTGAAAACCAAGGAAAGTAGGAGAGGTGAAAAAGAGGGTTTAGAAGGAAAGAGAAGTAAAAAGAGAAGGGGTAAACCATCTTGCAAGATAAGTTGCATTAGATTTTTCTTCCTTCTCTTTCTTTGAAAATTTATTTGTATGAACTCTTGAATGTTGTTTTTTTCTTGCAAAAAGGGTTGAGAAATTTTTGGGATGTGCATGAATGTTTTCTTGGAGTTATGGAATTTGGAATGAGTCAAGAATGTGAATGTTTGGGGTTGTGGACATTTTTTTAAGGGGTTTTATGCAACTTATTTTGGGGTTGTTCTTCTTGTTTGAGATTTATTGTTGAATTTGAAACATGAGTTTGGTGCTCTCTCCTTGCTCAGGGGTTGGCTAGAGCCTAGTAATGGTTTGATGATACCAAGAAGATTTGGTGGAGAGATTGATCTCTTCTATTGGCATGGTGTCAAAAAAAATTAACTCATCTACTTTATGCTTGAAAATGGTAAATGAAGATGTCTCATGAAAAGGATAAATTTGTTTATGATTATTTTTTATTTATCATTCTGATGATAGAGCCTAAGGTACAATATTGTAAAACCCTTCTACTATTAAACGAAGGAAGAATATTACAAGTCACTTTAGAGGAGATTTAATGAACTGCTTATCTCATCCCTTGTTAATTTATAATGTGAAGAATAAATATGAAAATTGAAGAAAAAAATTAGAGGCTATAAGTGTAAAAGAGAAATGTAGTATCATTCCTTGTTTTGGAAACATAGTTGAGATATAGATATTGCAAAAGAGAAAGAGATTTTTTCTTATTTTAAAATATAATTCTAAACTTTCTCCTTTCCATATATTTACTCATTTATAAGGTATAAATATAGTACAATGTGTTATCTACCTTTATTTCAATGGACAAATATATAGTTGATACATATTGTATTTTATGTATATATTTTTAGCATTTACCTACTAGGTTTAATGTAGTTTATAGTTTTTTTCTTTTTTGGTAAGTGTTACCAACTTGTGGGTGGTAACTCCCATATTTTTAGTAAAAATTATTGAATTGCATGGCATTGTCCCTAATTTTCTTCTGTATGCTCATGCTAGCCACACTATCACTATGAACTAGGCATTTATTTTACCTTGCCACCCATTCTTATGGTTTTTGTGCCAGATTTAGACATTCTCATCTTTGCATGAGTCATACCTCCTTTTAGTACTAATGTAATTTACTTACCCATAGTTCCTGTAGGCCTTGGATTGTCGAGGAATAATTAGTTCTTACCTTACTCATGTGTTCTAATACTCCAATTCATTACAGGGGATTCGACTTATCTCCATATGATTTCACATGTTGGAGGTTTAATAATTCTGCATTAATAGGAAGCTGAATGAAAATTTTAGAGTTTTCATTTTCAATGGAGACTCCTATTCTATTAACCAATGACTGGAGCCAATTGGTTTTCTTGGGCTGCATTACTGATCAACGTTTGAAACTTGTGTTAGTTGAGAGAGGGTTATTGACAATGAAGGAAACTCAACTTGTTTTAGGCAAGAAGTTTATAGTCTCTACAGAGCCTCACTGTGTTAATACAGATATTCCAGCCCTCTTTGTGGCTTCACTTCCTGATCTATGAGTTCCCACAAATGTCGTTGGTTAATTAGCCTGCAAGTTATTCTACCCTTATTTGCTTGGAAAGTTTGATGCTATTCTAAATATTGCTCAACTTGGGGTTGGAATTCCCCAACCACAAGATCTCCATTTTCCAATTGGGGTTCTATGTTATTACTCTTTTTTATTGGATATAAAGAATGTAGAGCTCCTGGTTCATTGTGGTCACACCCTAGTTGCCTATTAGTTCCTTCATAAATTGTACCAATTTGAGTCTATTGATGACTTTGACTGACATGACAAGTTTGAGATTTTTGAATAATGATAGAAGGCTTGCTTCTAGATTTTGGCATGGTCCTAGATAAGATACTCCTAGGGAACTTTTAATGGGTTGGGATTAGTTTAGGTGGAAATAATGCAGTTTATAGATTGTTACAATATAACAAATTCTTATTTTAAAATAAACAAGATTATTATATTGAGTATTAGTTTAATATTAATAATAAAAATTTAATATTAATATCTCATTATTAGTATTAAATTAAGACTCAAATAGTGAGTATGAACATTAAATTATTATAAGTTTAAAGAACTATTTTGAATATAATATAGATTCCAATATTAAAATATAATAATAATAATAAATAATATTTAAAAAATAATATGCATATGTTAGTATTTAATATATAAAAAATAATTTCTTATTAAAATTTAAAATAAATATTATATAAAGAAAATGAGAGGGAAGGGGGCTTGACCCTTCCCCATTTCCCTACTGTAATGGTAGGGTATGTAGGGGATTCATCTCCCCTCCCTTGGCGATGTGATGCTTGTGGGAGCTGCAACCCTTATGAGGGGTTATGACCTCCCTTTGGTTGTTTTTTCCCTTCTTTGTAGGCACAAAAAAATAAAAACCCCTCACTAATATCAAAACAAAAATCCCCCATTTCACTATTATGGTTTTATTTTCTATTTTTGAAAAAAAATTGAAATATACATTCAACAAGGGTGCTTACACATGTATTTATCTTGATAAAAAATATAAGAATATATCCTTAAAATCTATATGAGAAAAAAATAACGAGGTTTCATATATATGCAAAATAGAGGATAATAAAACTTCATCCATTCAATCTCTTGACATTTAAACAATGGGGTAGGTAGAGGATATCCACAGATCTGCAAAATTTTAAAACTTGCATATAGGGTTGTATTTCATTGCAAATGTAACCTGCAAAAAAATAAATATATAAAAGGGTTTCAAATAAACAAATATTGGTAAATAGCCAACAAGATATTATGGAAGAAACAAATCAAGAGAATTTATAGCAATGCAACATTCTTCATTAAATAATAAAGTTCACACTAATAATAAGCTTGCACATTATTTTCCTCTTCATCCTTCCTCTTCCACACCTCCAAAACCTACAAAATAAATGAGTAAAAATGAGGAGAAATGAGGTTAAAATATTATCTTTATGATTCAGGGCAACATGAAGTTTCCCTAAGATCCAAGAGTTTAAATTAAAACAATCCAATAGCCAAGATTTGGTGCACATACCATTAACCCCTAATTTGTCATTTTATTAATTAATCCCACTTAACTTTCTAATTTTACCTTGGTGGGGGACAATGTAAATAGAGACCCTTATTTAAGTGATAACTTAAAGTCATTGTAGAAGACTTTTAAACTAAACTTTATTCTTTCTTAAAATTTTAAAATTTGAAAAAACACATCAAGTCAAATTAGAAATTTATATTAATTGATTTAATTAGTGGATTTTAAGTAAAAAAATTATCTCTAAATAAAATCTAGTATTAATTGATTTAATTAGTGGACTTTAAGTACAAACATTATCTCTAAATAAAATCTAGTAATGGTGTAGGTTAGAGTATTGCCTTTCAAATATTTTATAAACATTGTTTAAAGGAAGTCACCCCAGACTTTTGGAATTCAGTCCTTGAAAGGATTCGAAGAAAATGGCTAGGTGGAAAGGTTCCATTCTTAGCCATGTTGCTAAACTACAACTCCTATCTGCTACTCTTCAAGGTATCCCTATCTACTTCATTTCTATATTCAAGATCCCCAAATCTATAGCTGAGAAAATTGAGAAAATCTAAAGGAATTTCCTCTGGTTTGGGACTGAGGACAAGAAGAAATTTTCTTTGGTTAAATGGGATAAAGTATGTCAACCTAAACATTGTGGTGGACTTGGGATTAGGATTGTCTCTTTTACCAATAAGGCTTTGATGGCCAAAGTGGGATGGGACCAACTGAGGAATAGGAAGGATTGGTGTAAGATCGTGAATGCTAAATATCTTCAAAACAAACCTTTAGTTGACTGTCTTTCAGAGGTTCACCCTATGGGTTGTTTGGCCTGGAAGAGCATTTATAGCCTACAGGGTCTTCTCAAGAACGAGATGAAGTGGAAATTACATAATGGTAATTAATTCAGATTCTGGGAAGGCCCCTGGTTACTTGATACCCCTCTGGAAAATTCTGAATTTAGAATCTTAAGAGGCTGGCTCAATAGTTCTTTGGTGTTCATATTAGTGATTACCTTCTTGGACAACTTGGTGCTAAGAAGTGGAATGCTTTGGCTCTTTTCTACCCTTTATCCCCTAAGTTGAGCCTCCTTTCCAAGTCCATGTAGGAGTTTCTCTCCCTTACTAGACTTCCCTCAACCAACTTGGGGGATGAATTATTCTAGACTCATGATAAGCGTCGAGATATTTTAGTCGAATCGGCTTACAATCTGTTGAAAGACCAGGGTGTTGTCCTTGACCTTTTGAAGAGGGTTTGGAATTGACACATGATCCTGGAAGTTAACTTATTTTGGTGGAATACCTAGCATAACAAGATTCTTACCACAAACAATTTGAGGAAAAGGGGATTCCAGATCCCCAACAAATGTTTTTTTATGCAAATGTAATAAAGATCTATGGACCACTTGCTGTTATACTACCCATTTGTTGTTGATTTGTGGGAGTTGGCTATAGAACAATTGGGAATTCAATGGAATATGTTTAAGGATATTAAATACTTCATATTGAGCTAGACTGGACCCTTCATTCGCCCCTTACCTCATGAAATTTGGAACCAAGTTCCTCCCATTATCTGTTGGTGCTTATTGGAAGAGAGAAAAAACATGATATTCAGGAACATTGAGATGTGTCCAAAGGAGGTCTTTGGCATTGGTTCTCGGCTCATTAAGGAAAACATTTATCTCTTCAAAGGGAAAACCTCAGATAAGGGACCGACTGAAAGGGAAATTATTATGGCCAATGCTTGGCATTAAATCCTGGATGCAAGTTGCTATGACAACTCTAGATCCCTAGATAGAGGTAACACTATCTGGAAGCTTCTGAATAATGGTTGGTTTAAACTTAATTTTGATGGGGCAGCAAAAGGAAATCTGGGTAGAGCTAGCATAGGAGGTGATATCAAAGATAGCAAAGGAAATTTTATGGCTAGTTACTCTGGAGGGATATGTATCCAATCTTCTATGATTGTGGAAGCTTGTGCACTACTAAAGGGCTCTCTAATTCTATTATTGATGTTGTTAACTTTGGTAGATTACTGGGGTGGAGCACTAAAGACATCCTATTAGACATAAGGCTATTTGTGTCTAAGCTGAATTTGAAGAACACTACCCACATTTACCGTGAAGGTAATCAAGTGGTTGATTCCTTAGCGAACTTTGGCACACATTGGAAATTCTATAAGTGTTGGCGCAATTTGGGTAACCTACCACTAGGAATTCAAGGTCTTATCTTGAAAGAAAAAAGCCCTTACTTAATCAATGATAATAACTAATCATGTGTTTTTATGGGCTAGTTGGGGGGTCCACATGCTTTTCATTTGGGTTATGACGATGAGTGTCAATGCTGAGGTGACCTACAAGTGGCATAATTTGAATACTATTTGGGGGGTCCACATGATTGTTGTTTGGGCTATGAGGATGGGTGTAAATGTTGAGGTGTCCTACAAGTGGAAAAATTTGAATAGTGGGGTGGATTCTATTTTTGAAAAAAGGGCATCATGAGGAATTATGGTGGGTACTTTGTGATCAAGGCTAGGCAGGGTCGTACCTTATGTTATCTCCTTCTAGGGATTGCACTAAGCTATTGAATTTTCATGAAGTCTTTTGATTTTAATACTGATGTGAATACTCATTATGAGGAAAAGCTCCTCCTTGGCTCTATCCTTTTCACTAATTTGTCTCCTCTTCTAAAGGTTGGGTTCATTGATGTTTTCTAAATTTGGTCTCGTGGCCATCCTGCCTAGGTTTTTGTGCAATAACAACGTGGCTGGAAAACCTCCCTTTCCCATCATGTCCTAGTTACCTAGCTGCAAGTATTTGAAGATTCTCATTTATGATTCAACCAAGATTGCGTTTAGAGATTTACCTCCTCATGCATGTGTCATGTACATTGCTTTGATTACCCATGGCCACTCTGTTTGGCTTAAAATCCTAAGTGTGCAGGTGACCTTTCACTTAAAATTTTTCTCTCTTTTACTCTCACAAATCTTCTAGTTTTTTTGTGTGTAGAGAGGAATTATGGGTGGTGATAGAGTGCAAACAAAGCTCGAAAATTGTGGTGAATTTCATAAAGATTTGCTTGTGTGGCATATACATGTGTTGAGGGTGGTTTGGCTCCCCTAATGGATATTTTTGTGGGTCATGACCCCGATTTATCTACGTAGTTTGCTAACTCTTGGAAAGACCGAAGGGTGACTCTGGGTGGTATTTCCTTTGAAGTGAATGAGGAAGTGATAACACAAGCGATGGGCTATTGAGTACCAAGAGTCAAGTTAATGATAGTATGAATGCTTTCTTTATGGGGAATGAGAAGCCGACCTGTAACCAGTTGGGATTTGAGAGAGAGGCCCTTCCACAACCATGGAACCAAGTCTACCTAGCCATTATGAAGTACGCGACTATTGAAGGTAGATACAAAACTTACTAATTCTACCATTTCCCTCTTTTAAATCACCTTAGGCATAAAATTTTGTTAAGCTTTCCTTTCTTCCTTCTTAAGGATTTAGAGAGCTCTATTGAAAAATGCATTGAAAATGCTAGCCTTAACCTTGATGATACCCCTCCTCTGCCACTACACCAAGGTCTCATTATGAGACTCTACCAATTCCATCTTGCATTATGCCCACCCAAATCCATAGCTGTTGTTCATGTGGAGGAAATTGAATCGCTTGCTGTGACTAAAATTTCCCCAACTGATTCCAAATTTCCCATCAGGAAAACCCATTTGGTTGCTGTTGATACCCACAAGCCTAAACCTACTGCTAAGAAGCTTAAGGGAAATGCGAGAAATGACCAGACTAGTGTTGTGGCTAGTCTCTATGAACTCAAGTCGACCCCTGCCAAGACCACTAGAAAACCCACCTAGAAGAAGAAATGTGAGGATGAGGTGAAAGGTTTGATGGAGGCTCCGACAAGGGACAACAAAGGTAAAAATGTGGTTGGTAGGGATTCTAAGTGGGACATAGTGGTTATGGCTACTATGGTGACTAGTGGTGAAACCATTATCAGAAGATCTGGTAGACTTGCTAAGCATAACAAGAAAGAGCATGTTAATGAATTGGATTCAGAGGAGGAGCAGTCTAAAAAACAAGGATTATAGGGATGAGGAGGAGTCTAGGGCTGAAGAGGAGGAGTATGATAGAGGGTGCCACACCATTCCTAATACTAGAAAAGTGCAAAAGGAGAAATTTCCTTCTGAATCTTTGGACCTGCTGGGCATGGAGCATGTTGATACAGTGAAGATTGTGGATCATGGGGAGGAGCTCCATGTGCTACAAGAAAGAATGGATAAGATGGACAAGAAATTTTGTGGCTTGAATCACTTCATTGTCAAGCTTGTCCACTGTGTTACCAACACCCTATCTATAGTTATGAAGGATGAAATGGACGAGAATAATGCTAATGATGACCAAGAATGGGTTGGGGATGATGTTGTTAATCTCCTGTCAAAGAAATGGGAAAATGCCAGTTAGTCTGTGTTGTGTCTATTTTTTTTTTGTCTGTTGTTGGTCTGTGGTGTATGTTTTTTGGCTTAGTCTCTAATGTCTTTTGGACTTGAAATTTTTGGCCCTAGTGGCTCTTTGTGTTAAGGGTACAACACCTTGTAAATGTTGCTTATCATATCAAAAACATTGTTTAAACAACAAATATTATCATTAAGGTTTAAATATGGATTGGATTGAATAATAATAATTTTATCAACATAAATATTTGGGGTGATAATTAATAATATTATTAATGGTTAGATGGTGGATTTAATAACAATTTTGTTATCATTTATTTTATTTTATTTCTCCTTTATTTATAGTTAATTGGATATGGTTTGATTGGTGAATAAACAAATGAGTAGGTAATATGTCCTTATTAGTAACCTATGCATTGACAAATAAATGAGGATTTTATTTAATTAAGGATTAATAATTAATTAAATGACAACAATATCGATAATGGTTATTTTAAGATTGAGTAATATTATTATAAAATCAATAATTGAATGATGATAACATCAGTATTGCTTACCTAAATAATAATAATCCTTTATTATGTTAAAAATATAATTAACTAATATTTTTTGTTAATATATTCTAGTTGAACGATTAATATTAGCTTTCTTATTCATGATATATATATCTTGATGTTTAAACTATTGGTCAACAATGTCAATATGAAATCTCTTGGAGTATCCCTTATAGGTATGATGAACAATCACAACATGATATTATAAATGACAAAAGAATTTGAAGTCACAAATCAAATGTTCATGTATTTGCACAAGATAATTGTTCATGCAAGCATTAAGTTATAGGATGAGTTTCTATCAAAGAAAGTTATGCATGAAGATATGAAATATTTCACTTGAATCAGATATGTGTATCTGGGAAAGAATAGAGGGATGCGGACCATTCCCTTAATAGATTATTCCTATAGGGGACTAGAAGGGTAACAAAATTTATAAGTAAAATAAATTACAATTGAACTTAATTCTCATGCATTTAAGCTTTTGAATGAAAAAGGAAACTAAACATTTTTCAAGGCAATCAAGGATACCCATATACATAGGATAAGCTAGGAATTAAGGTGATTACACATGTCATTTCAAGTAGCTAAGTATTAGTAGTGACAAAATTAATGAGAGTCATAACATGTAATAGTCATGATAATAGATTTAATAGTGCACTATATTAAACACCCAAGTAGTGTTGATCATAGTGATAAGACTATTGGCATACATCTAGCCCTTGTTAGGGTATAGTAATACTTATGTGACTAGAAAGGTTAAAGTATGAGATTTTTTTACACCCTAAATATTTAGTGAGATAATTAGCTTAATTAATGTATTTAAAAAATAATAATTGTTGGTTGTGTTACAAGTTCTCATGTAAAAATTATGGGCATGACATGTAGCATTTACTAAAGGAGTAGTACAAGTGGAAGACAATACAACACCTAATTGAAATGGTGTGGGGGAAGGCTTGCAATCAAGCACGCCAAATATCTAAAGCATGTCCAAATCATACTTATTTTTAAATATGGAAATCCCATCTAAAGATTGAATAACCTATAAACCAAGAAAGTAGTGCAGAAGATCGAGATTTGTCATCTCAAACTGCTCCATCAAAGCCAACTGAACACTCTAGATCATGGAGGATGAACCAACTATAAGGATCAAATCATCCACATATAGAACAAGGATCAAACTATCACCCTCTTTTCTCTGAATGTACACCATGGGATCATAATAACATCGTTTGAAGCTAGAAGAAATCATAAAAGAGTCCAACTTCTCATACCAATCACAAGGGGCTTCTTTGAGACCATATAGTGAATAGTGAAATCTATAAACTAGTGAAGAGTCCTTAATAAAACCATGTGGTTTTTCCATATAAATATCCTCATGAAAATCACCATGAAGAAAGGCACTCTTCACATCCATCTGAAATATTGACCATCCCTATGAAGCTGCAAGGGAAAGTACAAGATGAATAAAATTAATCTTGGCAACAGGGGCAAAGGTCTTAGAATAATCAATACCTTTGACCTAAGAGAAACCCTTTGCAACAAGATGAGGCTTATAATTATCAATAGAACCATCTGAAACATATTTTGTATAGTACACCCACTTGCACCAAACCAACTCTCTTCCCATAGGAAGAGTAACCAAATCCCAAGTATGATTCTTCAGTAGAGAAGAATACTCATTTGCCATAATACTATCCCACTCAAGAATACCAACTACCTCTAAAAACATCTAAGGATCATCTGAAATGGTATGAATCAAAAGACTAACACCCAATGTCTATGCACGAGTGTGATAGGAGTTTGAAGGATCACCTACCAAAGGTCTAGCTATATCAATAATATTTCAGGCCCACTTGGTTAAAGGTTGAATATTTGGAGGTGGCAGAATAGCTGGAGCATGATTCTCATCCTTAAAATATGGGTAATCCTCAAGATATGAATGAGTAATGGAAGATGAGGGAGAAGCTAGGGATGGAGAATCTATCAAACGAAATTTCTCATCAAACTAGACATCTCATTGAAACAAGACCTCTCTAAAATCAAGATCAAAATACCTATACGCCTTAACATCCTCATAGTAGCCAAAAAATATGAGTGGTTGGATCTTCCTCTCCATGGATTTTCATTGAGCTTCAGGAATGAATTCCCAAGCCTCACTACCAAAGAATCTGAATGAAGATACATCGGGCTTGACATGGGACTAAGCCTCTTCAGGAGTCATATGTCATAATGCCTTGTGAGGCATACGATTTTGAATATAATTGACAAAATTCACTGCCTTAGCCCAAAATGAAGAATGTATATATCGTGACCGAATCATACAATTGGCCATCTCCTATAAATTTTTGTTCTTTCACTCAGAAACACCATTCTATTGAGGGGTGTATGGAGCTATAAGCTGATGCTGCAAACTATTCTTAGTGCAAAATTCCCTTAAATTTTGATTAACATACTCCCCCCATTATCTGTGTGTATCTATCTGATAGAAAGACCATATTTCTTCTCCATAAATTCCTTAAAGATCCAGAAAGAATCAAAGGCATCACTCTTGTACTTAAGAAAGTAAACCCATGTATGCCTAGAGAATTCATCAATAAATGTGAGCACATATTTGGCCCTTGAAAAAGAAGAATTTAAAAATGACATGATGTCACTACGAACCAATTCCAAAGGTGCCTTAGCATGTGAATCTCTACTTGTAGGAAAATAATCTTGATAATTTTTTCCAAGAACACATCCTCAACAAACACTATCATTATAGGAAATCTTAGGGATCCTAGACACTAATGCTTATGTACTCATCTATTAGAGATATATGTAATTGGAATGACTAAAACATTCATGCCACAACATGCTCATAGTGTCTACATGTGCTATGAAGGATGAACCTGAACCAACTAAACTCTCAAAACCATCAAATCAATATAAATGAGAAGTATTAAAACTCCTAGTAGCCACATAAATATCATGATAATGAGGTCACAAATAGTTATATCATGAGGGGTAAACTCAACTATCCTACTAATGCTAGATTAACAAATCTAATACAGTGAAAGAAGGTTGGTGGAGATACCAAGAACTACAATTACCTCCTAAAGAAAACCACCCTCAAGTGTCATAGTTCTTGAGCCCAAAACTAAAAGTTGTGTAGAATCCCCAACTAAAATCTAAGTAGTACTGCAATCTAAAAAGGATGAGACAAAATCCTGAGAATGTGCCATGTGATGTGTAATGTCGAAAGTAAGTATTTATGGAGCTGCAGAAGGTAAGGCCCTTGCAGAAAGAGCATGAACTTTACTTGTAGAGGAGGAAGAAGATTTAGGTGTGGAGATGTTATGCTTATGCATGGATTCCTCCAAAGCCTCTAATCTCTTCCAACATCTATTGATTGGATGTCCCTCCTTACCACAAAAACTGCAAGGTTCACCTAATTTCTTCTTCGTCTTGGAGTAAGACTCATTAGACTTATAAGTTTTATCATATCAAGGAGTGGTTTGAGGTTTCTATTCTAAATTATGAGATGTTTTGGAGGAATTGTCAATACCTGATGAAGTATCTATCTTGGGCTTCATTTTCTTCTTGTCTTTTCCTTTGGATGTATTTGCTACCATTGCCTAGGTTTTGGAACTAGAAAGAGATTTGAACTAAACCAACTTAGCCCATTCATGAGTCAAATGATCACAAAAATATCAAAATTAGGCATGGTAAATGCATCACCTAATGCATAAATTATAGAATATAAAGAAGAAGAGAATACCTAAAATTAACCTTGAACCTTAGACAAAATCCGTTAAAAACATTCTTTGTCATTTTTATTCTTTCCACAACCCCGCAAAAGAGATCTGAGTGACTTAAACCTCTGTAGGAAGTCCTCAATGGAGAGGTAAGAATCAGGTACAAGTGATGTTAATTTTTCCTCAATTTGGAGAGCTCTATACTCATTGATGGTCCTAAGAAGATCACTGAATCTCATCCACATAGTTGTAGGAGTGTTGCAAGGCTCCAAATGAAGCAAGATATTGTATGAAACATGTAATGAAATCAAAACCATATCCTCTTCTGTCTTGCTCCTATGCTGAAATATCTCAAATTGATGACTCAATGTTGGCTATATTTCATCCAAAGTGTACCATAAACCCTTACACATGAGCATTTTGGTCATATGAGCTTTCCAAGTATGATAGTTTTATGGTGTAATATGTTCAAATGGAGAGGTGTCCACCATGATGGTTGAGGTTTTCAAAATCATGTGTGGTATAGGATTTCTGATCTCTGATGTATATAGATACTAAAAGTGAGAAATATGCACCTCCATAATAAGAAAAACCAAACCCTAGTACAAATTTGAAGAAAAGCTTAATAAAGAAAAAAATCACATTAGATAGTTCTATATGTACTTGGTGAATATTCTGCAAAAATAGATTGCATGGATGTGTAGAGCATTGAAAGAAATTTCCAACACCTATTCATTTGTAAAAAACGAAGTCTGTATGCCTAAGTTATGGCCCTAGAAACATAGAAAAGAAGGGTTGAATTCAACTGAATCTAGTAGATTTCTGGTAAAAAAATGAAAAAATACCTGCAAATCTAGAATGGGCTTGAAACTAGATTTTTGATGATATAAATTTTTAAAAAATGAAGTTCGTATTTCCAAGATATACTTGATTTTGTAAAACTTCCCAATTTTCCTTGGAAAACCAGATAGAGGGCTTAAAATTTCAGCCCCTAGACATATAGGCACCCAATTTTTAGGGTCTAGAGCTAAAGAAAATCTTAATACTTCATTTGTGGTTGGTAGATTTAAAATTCCAATGATTAATAAATATACGTAAAAGGAATGCAAAGGGAATATTAAAACTTATTTTACTATTTCATATGAAAATCAAAATTCACATGGAGAGTTGTGAACTTAGCCCAAAGGTGAATATGTGATTCAAACATATGAATCTAAGGAGAGACATAACTATGGAGGTAAATATAATGTCATAACATTCCACAAAAGGTGGGATAAGTTGTAGGTGAATTAATATGAATATTATTTCTCACAATAAAGCTATAGGTGAAAAGAGCTTCATAGGGAGGCTAGTGATTTCCCCCAACGTAATGTGACTATTGAAACTATTATTTTAGTTACAAAATTTTATTTTTGTAAAAGTGAAATATTAATATTTCATTTTTCCTTCACAAATATTATATGAGAAAGCTTATGTAGGATAGAAAGGTGAAAAACTAGAACTATCAAATTAGGGAAGTAGATTTCGTATGTTTTGGATTTACTAATACATGGATGTGTTATGTGAAGTTGTCTTGCTGATTATTGCATGGTTTTATACTAAGAATTGGACAATTAGTGGGAGGATGCTTATTCTTGGCTTATGTACTTTTTTCTTTTAATATTTACTTTGAAGCATTTCCCTCTCTTTTTATCTTTAGTTAGAGTTAGCTTGTGAAAGGTAGGGATCCAATCATTGGCTTGTAGGTCACTCCTTGGCCTACAAAAAATTTCATTATTGGTGGGTCTCATGTAGTGCATCTTCTCATTATAGATAATAAAAATCGAACTCCAACAATAAATACCAAATATTTTTTAAATAAAATGATCTTACATTGTACTATGACTATTTTCTTGCTTTATAACTTTTGAAGCATTTATAGTTATCCTTGAGTAAAACCATTAATCCTAGACCAATATAATGAAGGCTTGGGGGATTGTAAATCCATTTAAAGAGGATAGGAAACCTCTTGTTCCACCTCAACATTATCATGTATCAAATCACACACCAACAAATTGGCACTATAAGGAGGAATTTTGGAAAGAAATCAATTCTTAACTAGGGAAAAATCTACTAATATAAATTATAAATTGGACTTTATTTTAATTTAATAATTCACTCTTTAATAATAAAAAAATGAAATAAAACTAAAATTTGAGTACTCTTCTCTTCTAGAATTACAATAGATCCCTCTACCAATGCTCCTCTAGTCTTTTATTTCTTAATTTCCCTTGGTAAACCTATTTTAAGTATCATTATCTCTAGTTATGGTGCAAGCCTAGTTAATGGGAGGAAATTCTATTGTTGTACTTGGTAAAAATAATTACCTTCCTTGTAATTCTAAAAAATCCATCCTAGATATAAATATAATATGTATCACATTATTAAGGAACAAATCCAAGAAACTAAGAAGTACTAGTCCTTATGAGGTTCAAGAACAAAGATGTTGCATGCTCTTTTTTTCCTTTTACCCTAGACAACTCAACTTAGGACTAATTTATACACATACTAGTTATTTTATTAAGTCATAGACTTAATTGGAAATATCTTTCCTAGGAAATTTAAGCATCCCCATCAACTTGAGTATAGTTTACGATTATTACTTGAAAAGTAATAAAAAAATTATTCAAGTATTTCATATGAGATTCCATAATATGTGAAATAATGTTATGCCTCCTCACTAGCCCATTGGACAAGCTAGGATTCAATTATTTAAAAAATAAATGAAAATAATGAAGTTATATGAATCAAGTATACAACTTTGATTATGAACATGTAATTAACTATTGAAATTTTTCTCTAACTTAGAAGTATGTAAAAAATATTATTAGTAATAAAATTTAATAAGCACATAAAATTATACGCATGACACTAGATGTACGTGAAGAAAATATTTTAGGAAAAATCTTCAACACCAAGGAGGGAACAATTCTATATTAATCACAGTAATATTATTGCATCAATACATCAACTCCAAATTTTTAGTTTGATAGTATTCTAGCAATGTAATAGTATTAAACTTGAGAAATATCATAGTACATCCATCCAAGGCATCCAATTTATAGATGAATGGAGATGAAAAATTATAAATGGGTTCTCAAAACCAACAATAATGAAAAACCATAGCATGAAAAAATTCAATGCCTCTCATGACCAACTATTTAGTGCTCCATAAATACAAACTATAAATAACCATTTTTATATATTACACATCATAAGCACACATGCACAAAAGTGGTGGTCCAAAATTAAGATCACAACTCATGAGGGTCCACCTAATATTAAGAAAATTCTCTACTAACTTTCCTAGTGCCTAGGAATAAGAAAGTGATATAAATGCATAATTCCAGCCACTTTGTAACTATCATTGTCATAAGTGATCTCCCCTTAATTACAATATAACTAATATTCCAAGTCAACCATAAAAAATAATAATTAAATAATTCCCTTGGAATCACCCCTAGATGTCCATGTATTCATTCCCAAAGTGTTAGAGGCACATGAAATACATTATATTATAAGGTTAATAGCATATCATCCTAAAATTCTCCCAATTGATATTATCCATTACAATGACACAAAAAAGAAACATAAGATAAATCAAGTACAAGATGCAAGGCCCATAGCCTCCCTACACCAAGAGAACTTTTCTAGGCTCCTTATTTTCATAAGTGAATTGGAAACAATATCCAAAGTCTCAAATTTTTGAATTGTGACCTTACCACTTTCCATCATCTCATGAAAAAAATAATATTATAAATCCACAAATTATTAGTATGATCGTGGTACACAGGGTTCCTGTCCAAAAAAATAACACATCAAATCTCACATCCAATTTTAACCACCTTGCAATAAAAAATCTCCTAATCACACAAGTTCTATAACTACACCACAAGCATGTGTAGCATCCATACACTCTACTTAAATAGTGGATAATGTAATTATAGATTATGTCTTAATCATCCAAATAACAACACTACCAAATATGGAAACCACATAGCCATTAGCGAATCTTTGACTCTCCAAGTCACCTACCTAATCTAAATCAATAAAGCCATACATGTTTCCCACATTATTAGAACCATGATAACATAAAATTATTATAACTTCCTTGAAAATATTTAAATACCCTCTTAACATAAGTCTAATCCTCTTTACTAAGTTTAGAAATAAAACCATTAAGAACTCACTCTACTTGATAAATATCCTATCTATTATATAATATTTCATACATCAGGCTCCCTACAACACTAGCATAAGACAAGGAACTATTTAAGTTCCCCATGGAGGATTGGGGCCAACTCTTTGGTTAGGTTGTTTCGTTAGTGTTTTTTGTTAGTTGCTTATCTTTATTCTAGATGAACTGTTAAAGCATTGTTTTTGTGTTGTGATGGTCTTTGGAATTGGTTTTCTTCCTTCGGGCTTTTTGTAACAGGCCAACACCCTAGGTTTTTCTGCTTTATATATCAAAAACACTAGCATAAGACACAATATACATATCCTAAAAATCACTATTTTATTTGGGTAATATATGCAATCAAATATTAGTTCCTATAGGTAAATAAATTATCAATCTAATTCATAACATACATAGAAATCACTACAAAATAGCATCAACATAGTTACTCTATTTGGTCCAAGCTTTCTATAAACTTGGTTCTCACTAATTTCCATTGTTAAAATACTTTATTGCCTGTAAATTCTTCACATAAAATGTATTAGAAAGCTAATTTTTTAATATCCCTAATCATCATCTTTTTGTTAACAAAAAAAGTGTCATCAATATATAAGATAATAATTAGAATCCAATTAGAATGTAAAAATAATGATCTTCTTCACTAAGAGTACTTTTTTTTTCTATATTTTATTATGTAGTTTATTTTTCTCCTACAAATATCTTTTCATCTTGATGATGGATCACAAAGTGTGATCCAAAATATTGATGCAAATAAATTACATGTAGTAAAATCTAGAAAAAAGTACTCTCATCAATATGGACTGTGGAAATCTAATGTCTCTAATCTTCTTCACTTATAACAAAAATCAAATTCAATGTAGAAGAATTAAAATGATGATGCCAAATTCAAGGTGAATTTTTTAGACCATGCAATGATTGTTTTAAAATGATCCATTTTTTTATCTTTTACCTCAAATTCATCTAGCTATCACATGTAAAAGATATCCACGAAAGATTTTTTTTTTTACATTCATTTATTCTACATCAAAATCATAAAATACAAAAATGGAAAGTAGCAATTATATAATCTAGTAATAGGAGATAAAATTTCACCAAAATTAATTTTCTCCCTCTAGGAGTAGCCCTTAAACATTGGTCTAGTTGATAGCCATGGAATTGCCCAATTTCCCGTTGTTATTTCATACTTTTATCTTTATTTCTGATAAACTTTGAGACATTACCAAACCTTTCATATAAAAATTTAAGTAGTTTAAAGCATTTTGGAATTGAACATGTTATATTAATATGTGTTGTATGAGTTACAAATTTCTATGAAGTTTAGTAACATTTTATGTTTAAAGTATGGTTTTTAATATTGAGAATTCCTTAGAAAATAAGACTAAAATTTGCAGCGAGATATTTTTCAACCCACAACAATGGGCTTCTCAACCCATAACATAAGAACTGCAACTTAGTGTAAAGGAGTCAAGTCTACTGCAATGCAACCACTTTCTGAGAAGATGAAGGTGATAATTTAATGATCAAATCATGAATCATCGAGCATTACTTTTATCCTTCAATAAGATAACTTGGAGAAGAAGTCTATTCTCAATAGTAATTTGAATTATAATAGAAAGCTATTCTACTGAGTATGTTTTTTTATTATAATAGTTAAAATTATTGAGTATAGAGTCCTTATTTTATTTCTATACTCCTGTGTTATGGTTGTTGGTAGATGGTCAACACTCCCCTTGGGATCTGTGACATGGAATAATTGCCTCATGTGGATCTGTTAACTCTGGCAGTTGTATAAGACATTAACAAGTCGACCTTTTGGTGCAATGACAATTATGGGGCCAACAATTGGTATCAGAGCCAAAGGTTACAAGTTCGAATCCCCTTGGGTAACATTGAGGGGGAGTTTGTTGGCAGATGGTCAGTGCTCCCCTCAGGATTTAGGACATGGAATAACCGCCTCCCATGGATCCGTTAACTCTGGTGGTTATATCGGACATTAATAGGTTGACCTTTAGGTACAATGACAATCGTGGGGCCGACAATAGTTATTATTTTATATTTTGAAACTCATTCATCTTCCCATTCTTGAGAAAGATTTAACATTTGTTTTTAAGTTTATTTTTAGTTCATAGATAGTTGGACTCCTTTGCGGACCCTATATAGTGGGGTATCCTATTGAGGAGGAGATTTAGATGATAGATGTGATATATTGAATAAGATTGTAGGATAGATTTTACTTAACAATTATGTGAGTGATTAAGATGTAATAAAGAATGACTATTTTGATAATATTGTTTCTAAGTAAGTGATAAAAGAAGTTTTATGGACATGGTAACTCAAGCAATCCACTTGAGGTATTGTTGAACCACTTTACTTTAGGTTGGTAGATTAGATTATGTGTTGTGAATTTAATTGATTAATTTATAGTTTTTAGTTCATGATATTATGAATGATGTATTATAATTTTGAAATAGAATATATAGATTGATAATTTATTTTAGTACTTTGAAGATTAATGAATCTAGTAAATACCACAATTTAATAGTTATCTAGTTATAGTCTTAAGCATTAGGTACGTATAACAAAAGGTAGTTGTTTGTATTCATTTACTTTGTTTCGATAAATAGAAGTTTATTTTGATTAGGATATTTTACTCTATTCAAATGTGTTCTATTCACCTATGCTAAGATGATATAAGATTTATAGAATCCATGAATTCATATATTTTTCCAACACTATCTAAAGTTGTACAACTCCCTAGTTGATGATTTAACGAGCCCTCTCCTGGGTGATGAACTACTTGATCTAGTTGTCATAAGGGGGGAACAAAGAATACAAAAAACAAATTGAATTACACTAATCCAAATGAGATTAATAATCCCTAAACCCATTACTCATGAAATGTGAAATGCAAGACCTGAATTCAATCAAATAAGCAATTAAGAACCTTAAGTCAATCCAAAACAACCAAATCTTACCATACCATGTTGAAGTTGTATTCACATTGATATTGAATTATGTTTGTATCAATGCAAAGCCTCCATTATGTGTTGCAAAAGATTTAATGTGTGTATGATGTTAAACTAGAATGTGATGATAACTCATAACATGCTCAAGAGGTAATTGGGGAACGCTTCTCTTATGTAAATTCTAGATGATATGTGAGAAGGTAGAAGGTTATTTTATAGATTTCCTGTTTCGAGATGAACGATCAAGATGCAACAATGCAAAATCACGATCAATAGTTGAGAACCATTGAGAGAAAATAGATTGCAAATTTAGCTTCTGTGATTGATCCAATTAAGGATGTTAATTGCACAATCAGAGGATTTCGATTGCATAATCCATGGAATTAAGGAAATCAAGTTGAGTATTCTATGAGATTGAAGAATATATGGATTAGTTAGAAAATGGATGAATCAGTTAGGAAATAGATGAATTAGTTAGCCAATCAGAGTGAGAAATTAGTGGTCATGATTTGCTCACTCACAAAAGGGGGTGAAGATAATTAATTTATTGAATTAATTAATTAACATTTTAGTGTTGAACGTGCAAAGTCATGTTTGAATTTAACAAATAGAGTTGTATTTGCTTGTTGACCTTTTTGAATGATGTTTGAATAATTAATTAAATTATTCTAATTTAGAAAGGTGGAAAGTGATTTAATTAAATTATTAAGTGATAAAAATTTAATTGATTTAGATCAATAGGGTAAATAGTGATGGGTGATCACACAATACTGGTTTACAATTTTTGGGCAAACTGGACACTGAACTGATTTTTTTAACTAAATCTTCACTTTCAGGCTCCTATAGCGGCTAAACCGTGACGAATTTGAAGATGATGTAAAATAATTATTTGTGACATTTTGTCTATAGATTCTAAATATATATTTTTCAAAATTTTTGGAATTAAATTTCACTTCTTTTTCCATCTCCTTCAAAAACTAGCTTTTTTAGAAAAACAACATTTTTTGAGTGATGCTCATTGTATACAATATTTTTTTTTTTTGTATGAAGGATGAAATTATAATTATTTTGAATTTAGATTTGTAACTACGATATCTAGTACTTTAATTTGGTTTCATAGTTTTTTATTAAATATTTTTTCCTTAATCAAGTTTCGAAGTCAAACCAATTACAATTGAAACATAGGCGAACTGTAGACAACATATTTTTTTTGTATGTATCAAAATTCAATTTTTTTTTTTAATGGATCAAGGACATCAATACCCAGCCTGATGATATTTTTTAAAATTTTATTTTGATAATATGCTATTTTTCCACATGTGCATAACATAGAGCTTGATTTTCGGTGAAAAACCTATGTTTAATAAAACTAAAAAAACACATACATAATAAAACCAAAACATATTAAAATTATATTCATTGGATAGTTCATTCCAAGGACTACCATGATCATTTGAAATAAATTTTATATGAATTCATTTAATCCCCCAAAAGGTAAATCAAAAGTGATTTTTTATTAGCATTTTGATAGGTGTAAAGGAGACTTCATTGTAGGTATAGTTTAAAACTAGCGGGGTTCTATCCAAGGGGGTTTGATCAAATCCTCTTTAATTTAAATCCTTAAAATGGAACTTTTAAAGGATTAAATCATTATATTTTCTAAAAATATGTGATTTCAGCAAAAATACGAATCTCCCAGAAATTGTAAACCAGCTTTGTGGGATCACCCTAACATAAATAAATAATTGGTGTTATTTAATTAATCAGGAGGAATAAAGTTAGATAAATGATGAAATATTGAATTAATTAAATAATTAAATATTAGTTAATTAATAGAGGAAAATAGGGTTTAATGATGTAAATGATGATTGAGGATGAATTAAATAAATAATGTTAAATCACTTAATTAATAGATGCATATAAAATTTGATAATAATTAAATAATAATGTATTATTTAATCATTTAGGGAAGAAGGGTAAAAGTTAGTTAAATAGTGTTGTTTCTAGTCAGGAAAATTTAGGGTATCTACATTTATCCCCTCTTTGATACAATATGATTTTGAGCGTTGGTGTTAAAGAAAATTCAAACATTCATACTTAGGAGTTACCCCAGTATGCCTCAGGCGAGATAGCATGGCACCCCCTCGGGGAATTTGGTGAAAATTCTAGATATTGAGACAAATTTTCCAATAAGATGATGTGATGCATTTAAGTGCAAGGATGAACAAAAGAAATTTTAAATAGAAGAAAATGTTAGTAGGATTTAGAAGAAAACTGATGTTGTTATTCATTGATGAGTTTTCTTTTTCTTCATGGAGACTTCATATTTTTAGCAATCCTTATTGATGTAGAAAACATATATGATGCACCAGGGTATTAATGACCAAGGTGGATTTGTATCTATTGCATGGACTTTGAATCCACAAACAAGGAGAATTCTTTCTCATACCAGACATACAAAAACCCTGTTAGTGTATGGGTGAGAAGCTTTAAAATATTTCAGACCAGCTACACTAGAGGTATGGAGTACCTAACATGCAGCCACTACATGAAATACCTCAAAACAAATTCCACACGTAGAAAAAAACAAGTATTTGTCATGGTAGTATCACAAAAATATCTAAAAAGAAGAGAAAATAGAAATGACGCTCAATTTCCCCCATTCCTTCCTCTCTAAATCCTTAATGGACATCCTTAAGAGATCTTGGGAATGAGTCAATAAAATAAATCAAAAAGATAAGATCACAAAAAGATAAATGATGTTGTATCGCTTGCCATATCTATTTTGAGTTTTTAGGATGTTATTCGGTATTGATGTTGTCTATTGTAGGAACGATCTATCCATTAAGACATATCTCAGGATGTTGATGGTGGATTTTCAATAGATAGGTAGTTAACACTTTGGCATTGTTTTAGTTTGTTTACAATAAAATATTTGTAATTGTTTTCTTGAAAGTTATAGCTTTTGATGTCTCTTTGTTTGTTGTCTATTTTTTTAAAGGGTGAAAATGACGATTTTGTTTATTATGGATAGAGATTTACCGTAGATAGGTGATAACAGAGATAGGATTTGTTTTGTGATTTTTTGATTTATTTGATGCTTTTGTTGATTTTTTCGTATTTTTATGAATGTTTTTGGATTTTGATAAGATATTTGAATTTTTTTGTTGTTTGGATTTTCTCCCAAGTTTAAAGATCAAGAGGAACACCTAAAGGGGACTAACCTAGGGCCTCGAGGGCTCATTGATGATGGCCTTGCCTATGTTATCCACACAGAGGCTCGTAGTTCACTTGTTTGATAAGAACATATTTTTGACCTTTCTATTTTTCAAATGTTTTGGATTTTGATATTGATCATATGGATGTATGATAAAGAGATATCAGTATGTAAGGATATCAATAGTCTTTTGAGATCTTGTTGATAGGTCACCTAAAGCTAATTGATATGATTAACTAATTTATGATAATGATAACATTATTGAAGATACACAATAATGAAAAGATAGTGTTGTCACGATAGGAACAACATGAGGATTTGGGAAGGATACATCCCAAGATGATTAATTGATTGGATAACAATTGATGAAGATTTGTAGCCAGGATAAGAACAATATTGTTGAATGTTTTGATACCACGTTGAAGTGAGCAAAATGCAATTGATATAGATTATTTAAATTGTTTGGATGATTCCTAGATCACAACATGAGTTAGAAGACATAGATCAAGATTTATTCTGAAGCAAGATGTAAATACCTATCCCTAATGTCTAGCAATGTAAAAAATGCAAGGATTATCTTGTGGTTGGATAAAATGTTTGGATATAGTATTCCCCTTTGGACAATTCCTTCATGGCTCAAATAATGCTGGATAGGATAGGATCAATGATAGTGACCCATGTCAAGATGTTTACCATTAGCAAGTGTGAAGTGTATGTTGGAATGTGGCGATTGATCATGCTATATTGTACACTCTTCAGGTAAAAAGGCTTTACCAAACAAATGGGTTTACAGGCTAAAAGAGAAGGATGGAGGTAAGCAATGATTTAAAGCCAGATTATTTGTAAAGGGATTTCCACAAAAAAAGGGTATTGATTTTGATGAAATATTTTCTCTAGTTGTTAAAATGACTTCTATTCGTACTGTTTTAAGTATTGTGGTTGCTGAAGATTTGCATTTAGAACAACTTTATGTTAAAACTACCTTTGTCCATGGTCATTTGGAAGAGGAAATATATATGGAGTAGCCACAAGGATTTGAGGTCAAAGGTAAGGAGAAACTTGTGTGCAGATTGAAGAAAAGTTTATATGGATTGAAGCAAGCACCTCAACAATGGTATCTTAAATTTGATAGTTTTATGGCTGAGCAAGGCTACAACAGGTGTAATTTAGACCATTTTGTTTATTTTAAGATGTTAGGTGAAGATAGCTACATTATTTTATGTTTATATGTTGATGATATGCTTGTAGTTGGGTCTAACAAGGATCACATAAAGGGGTTAAAACAATAGTTAGAAAATTTATTTTCTATGAAGGATTTGGGGGCAACAAAACAAATCCTTGGTATGAAGATTACAAGAGATAGGAAAAATAGGATTTTTTTTTAATCTCTGGCTGATAATGTTGAAAAGGTGTTGCAGATATTTCATATGGAGAATGAAAAAGTTGTTAGCACACCTTTGCCCAGTCATGTCAAATTGACTAAGGATATGTGTCCAAAGACACAAGAGGAGGAAGAAATTTTTTCCAAGGTACCATATGCTTCAGCTATAGGTAGTTTAATGTACGAGATGGTATGCATGAGACCAGATATTGCACATGTTGTAGGAGTTGTTAGTAGGTATATGAGTCATCCTAGAGTTGAGCATTGGAATGCGGTAAAATGGATTCTCAGGTACTTGAGAGGAACATCCAATAAATGTTTATGTTTTGGGGGCTCTAATACTGATTTACAAGGCTATGTTGACTTAGATTTGTGAGGGGATATAGATACCAGGCGGATTACCACAGGTTATATATTTATAGTTGGTGGGACATCAGTGATTTGGATTTCTCGATTGCAAAAGGTGGTTGCTTTTCCACCATAGAGGCAGAGTATGTGGCTGAAATAGAGGCAGCAAAGGAGATGATATGGCTGCAAGTTTTCATGGAAGATTTGGGAAAAAAATAGGCTGAAAATCACTTGTTTATAGATAGCCAGAGTGCTATACATCTTGCAAAGAATTCTGCCTTGCACTCTAAAACCAAACACAAATAGCTGAGATATTATTTAATTTGGTCAGTCTTGCAGGATGGACAGGTAAAGCTTGAAAAGGTACATATAGATGAAAATCCAGCAGATATGTTTACAAAGGTAGTGACAAGGGAGAAGCTGAGCTCCTCTTCAGCTTCAGTTGGCCTTCAAGGTTGAGTTCAAGTATAACAGAGCAACATGGTCCAAGGTGCTTATTTCCAATGGGAGCTGTAAGTGCAGCGGTGTCGTCCAAGATTACTCTCCAAGTAGGAGATTGTGTTGGTATGGAGCCTGATCAGTCTCCAAGTGGGAGATTGTTGGAATGGCAATTGATCATAAATATTTTTTTTCACCTTTTTTCGCTTCGTCACCAAAAAAGAAAAAAATCCTACTTTGTAAACCCTAATTTCTGGAAGCTTCTAAAAGCTTGTTATAAGCATCTAGGATGGAGAGTTGTAGTATGGCATTATTCACGATATTGTAATATGTTTTTCATTGGATAATAAAATCATTAGATGGCTGCGGTTTTGTGGATGTAGCCTAGATTGGGTGAACCACGTTAAATTCTTTGTGTTGTCTTCTATGCGTGTTTTATTACTCTATTTTATTGTTCAAATTTGCATTTAACTTGTTATATATCTTCCTTTATCCCTAACAGTGTACTGAAACTTTTCCAAGATCAAGATAAGTTGGATTTGGATGAAAAAATGGGTTGGATGAATGGTTCATGAATTAAAAAATAAATAGGATAGATGGATGATGGATGGAATTTTGGATTTATTATGGATACAATGATATTCTTCTACCTGAAATGGTGCATGAATATGCTTGATTCTACTTATGATTCCAATTTTCCAAATTTTCATCATGGTACTTGTCCAAAGCACCACCATAGTGGTTTTCACTGAAGGACAATTTTTCTCTTGACTTTTTTTTTTTTTTGATTTTTTGAAATATTTTGTGCCCATGTTGAACCACCTGGTGGTGCTGATGTAGATGTTTCTAGTGCTAATATAGGTGTTGTTTTGGTCATAATGTGCCAATGATGTCCCACTTGAAGGAGTTGTTTTGCTAAGATATAGGCACTTATATGTAACCCCTGATGATTTTTTTCTTCTTTGTCGATATCAGAGTCAACTTTACCTTAATGTGCACATCACGATAGGGTGACCTTAAAGTTCTTATGATAAAGAGTTGCTGCCAATACATGTATAATGTGAGATTTGGATATCATCGATGAAAAAATGCATTGAGGGATATGGGATTCATATAAATTAGTTGACAACTTGGAATCTTTAACTTTCCAAACTTGGGATGATGAGCAATGATGGGTAGATATGAAGATTTGATTGGGACCAACTTCTTGATATACCTTGTAGGTCACTCTTGAAGCTTTATTTTGTATCATTGGATATTTTTTATGGATGAAATTCCCTTTTTGATTTTTCCCCATAGTTTCTTTGACTAATGGAGTTTGATAGGGATGATTTTCTTTCTTTTTCTTTTGTATCTATTTGTATTTTCTTTGTCCATTTTGTTTTACCAATTCTTTTTCTTTAAATATTTCCTCTTTTCTTTGATATAGCTTTTTCCCTTGTTATTGGTCCCAATTAGAGGGTTGAAATATGCATGGATGACGATTCATGATATGGCTAGTTGTAGCATTGGTATTAGTTTCATCATAAGGACTCTTCATGCTCTCTATGCTGATGTTTTCATTAGATAAATTTCCCCCCGGTATTATGGAGGTATCACTGATATGTTTAGTTCCTTTAATTGTTAAATAATTAAGACCTTGATGCTTAGGATTTTCAATAATCTGCATTGGTTCTAGTACACCCTATTCATGTAGGCCTCATCCTCTGCCTTGATAATGCATCCATTGAAAAAAACTATTTGCAATAGGATATGATTTACCTTGGAAACAAGGTGCTAATCCTTTTATGCCTTGTTTTAGATCTTCAAAGGTGATAGATTGTTCATTGGTAGGATAGCTTTCTCTGACAAAGGTAAGTGATCCAAGTTTATAAGTGATAGGATCCTCCATATATGGGATAACTTCCTGATTGATATCTTTGGCTTGATCTTGTGAAATATTAGATTTCATTATTTATTCAAGAGGTTTTGATGATTCACAACCCATGTAAAAGTCTTCCTCTTTATTCATTTTTTATATTCCTTCACAGGAAGTTTCTAATTCACAACTTATGTAGAAGTCTTCTTCATGATCCATTTCAGATATATCTCTAGATTTTTCTATGTCTTGTTCATGTGTAGAGATGTCTAGAGTAGGAGACCCTTATTCATTGATAATGATGTCAAGAGTATGAGACTTATTTTAAATGAAGATCATCTACATGTCCTTTAGGAATAAGCATCTCATGGGTAGATGTATGTGCACTTGGTATATGGATTTGTTCTTCTTTTGGAAAATATTGGATGTCTTGGAAGATATCTTCCAAGTCATTATAGTATTTTGATGATAGGGATTATTGATCTTGACTTTATGTGGTGTTATCTTCAATATTCTTTGGTTAATTCTTTTGACATGAACCAATTTCAAAGAAGGGATTTCTTGTAAAGGATCCTTGGATTTCCTCTAAATATGGATATATGGGTGATAGCTATTGGCTTATATTTTTTGCATTGGGTATAAATGCTGGATTAAGAGTCTCTTGATCATCAATATGTACTTCCATAAAGTTGGATGATGTTAATATATCTTGGAATGGATCATTGCTAGACTTTGGTGATTGATTTTGATCATGCTTGGAAATAAATTCTTGATGTATGCCATCTTGCTCATTAGATGATGTAGAGACACTGTCAACGTGATCATTGGTAGATGAATCTTGATCATTATCTTCAACATTAGAGGTGGAGATGTTGTCACTATTATCATTAGTAGTTGAACCTTGAATGTTGTCTTCAATAGATGTTTCTCTTTGATCAATAAGGTCTTGCATAAGTTTTTTGAGTGTAACACATTTTGATGTATCATGACCTTTTACTCCATGGTATTTACAATAGGCCTTGTCATTGTACCATGGGAATTTGATGGTAGGTTCACCACTTCATGATGGTTTTGGAAGTGTGATAAGTTTACCATTGTTTAATTTGTTTTAACACCCCCTCAATTGGCTCCCCTAAAGGAGTGTATTTGTGTTTAGAAATGTGGTTGGATTGTAAGGCTTGTTGTGGTGGGGATGGGTTTTGTATATGAGATGGAATTTCTTGCTTATTTTGAGATTGATGATTTTGATGTGGATATTGTTGATTTTGTTGTTGGATTTGATTTTTATGTTGGGTGATTTGATTTTAATTTGTGACAATTGATGTTGTTGAGTCACTTGATGTTGTGGAAATAGACTTTGTTGCTGATATGAATCAATGTTTTGATGATGTTGGAAGTATTGTTGATGTGTATATTGGGATGTTTGTGGGATGATGCTTGTTTGTTGTTGATACTCAATTTAATGACATTGAAAATGTTGTTGATGATATGTCATATTTTATTTTTGTTCCAAGTGTGTCAACTATTTTATCAAGTGAATTCAGGGAAATTTGATGTTGTAGATTTTGTCCTTGATGGTGATTTTGAAACCCTTGATAAGGGTGATTTTGATATGGATGAGGATTTTGATTGAAATATTCCATATGACAAGATGTGCTAAAACCTTGATTAGGGAAATCCATAGTTGATATATCATTGAAATTTGTTGTATATGATGACCCCATGGGTATGTAGAGTGGAACTTGATTTTGGTGATGGATCGATATTTCCATGTTTTGGGGATAGTTGGATGTTTTGATATGATGCTAATCCATAGGATACAAAGTGTACAAGACTTGGACCAATATGTTGCTCTATTTTACTAGAGGATATGTTGATGATATACTTGAAATAGCCTTGAGGTTGCAAGTAAATGTTAATATCTTAGAAATTAAGAGCAAGGGAATAATCCAAGTTTTTGTGTTTGTTTGTATCCTAAAACTAGGTTGATTTTTTTATTTTTGATTTGAGGATGTGGAGTGAAAGTTTGATAAGATATGGTATGAATGTTGGTGTCAAAAATATTCTATGAATCTTATGTAAACTAAATCTAAAATGAAGGATGATGATGTTCGATTTTAACTAATAGGTCTAGTGATGTTTTTTGATAACTAAATGGAGTTTGAGGTCAATGTTAAAAATCAGTTGTTCTTGACAATTTTGAGGCCATTATATAAGTAGGTCGATAGAGTTCCATATTTAAAGCAATACGGGTAGTGTTTTAGATCAATAGTGGTTTTGTGTAAGGAAATTGTGGCTAAGTTCAAAAAAAGCGACTATGTTTTGATAGTGAATGTCAAAAACTAGAGACACCAAAAGTGACTATTTTGAGCAATAGCGCACATATTTTGCAATGTCTAATTTTTTTAGGTCAATAACGCTCATATTTTGCAATAGCACACATATTTTTCAATAGCTACAAATTTTAGGTCAATAACACTCATATTTTGCAATAGCGCCAATATTTTTCAATAGCTACAAAGTTTAGGTCAATTGCTACAAAGTTTAGGTCAATTTCTACAAAGTTTTAGGTAAATAACTACCAAGTTTAGGTCAATAGCGGTAAAATGTTTTGCAATAGAAACTATATTCAATTTTGTTTCTAGTTTGCTATGATGGCAATTTGTTGGATAACTCTCGCAATTTTTAAATGTTTGAGATGTTTTGGTTGATCTAATTTTTTTTTAGAATTGGAATGTGATACAACACAACAAACAAATTTTTTGACTCTAAATGTCTATAGCTTATAAAAGTTTCTTTCCACAAAGCTCAAAGTTTGTGAAAGTCAAGATACTAAAACCATAGTTCCCAATGTTGACTTTGGTCTAAATGTGACTTGAAATGTAAGCCTAAATATTCAGAAGCCTTTAGAGATATTTGTTTAAGATATCCTTTAAGGAGTGAAAATATAGGGATATTTTCAAAGGTATTCACACTAAGTCCAAAGCGTTTGAGATTATGATAACCAAGTTCAATGTTTGTTTTGTTGTGTTCTTTTTAAATCAAGCAAAGTGTTTGATACCCAATAAAAATAAATTTTGGCATACATCAGTCAAGTCACCCTAAGTAGGTACACTATTTTAGGTAGGCTTACCTCATGCCCCAAAGGGATCATTTTACATGCAATTTATTGAGTAAACCATAAATCAGACCTAGTAAGTAACTTCTCAAAAGAAAATTTTCAATGCACCAATTTTAAAGAACATTTCAAAAAACAAGGTTGGATTCTAAAATAAGGTATTTAATGACAACCATGAAAACTATACAGAAACTACCATATTCCTACCACTTAAGGCATTAAACCATTCCCTTTCGGTTTCAAAGATGGATTAGGCATAGTATGTTGTCACCCCAGATTGAAGATACTTTCATTACAATTTCAGAACCTTTATTTAAAGCCCACTGGTAAACGTGCTTGCATGAATCACAAAGAGTTCTCCATTGTGGGATGTGTCTCCTAGAAGGTTCTCTCTTAAGGGTGACTCAAAATCATATAAAATCCCAAAGTGTTTCTCATCACCGAAGATCATCAAAAGATATAGGGGGAGAGGATACACACTCAACTTGCGAATCACAATAGACATGACATACAATTCATCACAATTTATTTTTAAATCCCATAAATTGAAGTGTGAAGTTATCAATTCACTTTTTATGTGCACCAAATCGAAAGCATTTGAGACTTCAGTCAAATATAGAAAACATGCAAATAAAAAATGGATTTGTTCAATTTTAAGCACTGATCTTAAGTGTTTCTAATGACCTCGTTTGTCTTAATATGGTCAAAAAAAATGAAAAAAAAATTTCTCAACAAAATGAAATATGTTGGTGAAAATAAAGCACATTCAATTTTACAAGCACCAAAGTGAAGTGTGAGTTTTTCCTTGTTCAATTTTAACAACACCAATTGAAATTTTTTCTAACTAAGAAAGCTTGTAGGTTTAGTTTTAAAAACATCAATTTGAAGTGTGCAAGTTGTTGGTTCATTTTTTAAAAACCAAATTGAAATATTCTTTAAACTCTGAAAGTTTAGTTTTAAGAACACCAATTTGAAGTGTTCAAGTTGTGGGTTCAATTTTACAACACCAAATTGAAAGATTCTTTAAACTGAGAAATCTTTGAAAGTTCATTTTTAAAATTGAAGTGTCCTTGGACCATTCGCCAACCCTACAATGAAACTATTAATTTTTCTCATGGAAACATGTTCCATACTCCTACAAGGGCTACACAATCAATGTTAGAAACTTTTCCAAACACACCAAATAGTCAAACATTAGAATTAGATAAACTGATTAACCATTAAAACCCTAAAACCTAGACCGAATTGTAATGTAAGTTAACTTTAGGTGCACCAATGGAAAATTTAACTATACAAAAAATGAAATCTACCTACACCATTAAAAATAGCATGAAACTCTACCTCTTTAAAAAAAAAAAGAATTGAAAAATACTTCTCTATGACCAAGATATGGTCATTTGAAGATAGGGTATAAAAGTCATGATTTCCAAACAATAGCGACCCTGTTTACAACATTAGAGACTCTTTTCTTAATAATAGTGACCCTATTTAGGTCAATAGTGTTGATGCAAAAAATTGGCAAGGTAACAACCCTTTGTAGGAAACTCCATTTTACGGGCGACCTGTTATGCCAAATTGAGTAACCTCTGGATTTTAAAGAAGTCGACTTCTTCTATAACTGGGGTTTTGAAAGGGAAAAGGAAGCATATATAAAAATAAAAGATCTAACTAAGGTGATACATAGAAAATTAGATGTGAGGCACGATAGACCTATCTTATAGATGCGGTCTAAGGGCTCGTTCAACAATCTTCTATTTTCTAAAATAACAAACATCAAAGAGAAAGACCTAGATAATTTATTTCATAACATAAAAAAATTTGCATAGAGATTTACTGAACATAAAGAGTCGAAGACATAGTTCTAAATCAACATTCTATTCAAATGATTGAAGTTGCAAAAAAAAAATTTAGTAACAAAATAGTATAATGTCATCCAATAGTTAAGAAATAGAAAGGCAAAATTACAAGGGCATAGTCTGTGAGTCTTTACAATTTTCTAACAAAACAAAAGGCCTAGTGTTATCCTAATTTTTTTGGGGATATGGAGTTGGTCTGTCATCAAGAATGTCATCTTAGATAGTAGTGCCTTAGTGATTTCAATTCAATATCACTCTAAAGACACACACAACTGAGCCATAAAGTGGAAGCAGGCACAATTGTACCCCCCATTGATCCTATGAGAGAAGTGAAAGAAAACAAAAGAGAAATTCAACACAAGCAGATAACCATGAAAGACAAAGCAATATTGACACACAGATATATGTGGGGAAAACCCTTTCGGGTAAAAAACCCCACCCTCCAAAACACTCAGCTCAAATTGTATTATTTAGTAAAAGGATTACAATACAAAAATACACAGCTATGCTCTTCCAGGAGTGTTACATCATGTCCAACATGAGAATACAAGCAGGCAACAAAACCAGAACCTTCATGTAGTTCCAATCAAATCCATATGTCATTACTACATAGATTCCCTTCAGCTCCTCATAACAGGCTGTCATAGCCAGCCTCTTGGCCAACACAACCACTCGGTTTCACAATAAGTTCACATCTTTCTCAGCTCTTGTGACAATCAAACTTAATAGTTACAATGCGTGAGAATACCATTCAAACTCTCTGCCAAACCCTTGACCCTTTTCGATGTATTTGACTTATATAGGTCTTACATCACAATCAAGACTCAACCACCCGTCATCCTTGACCTTCGCTGCTCTTTCCAATCCAGCAAGCAACCAATCTTTCTAGATTGCATCGAGCCACCTTGGCAATCAATTCCTTGCCATAATTGGGTTTCATTTCCTACAAGAAGACCAACTTGCAATAATTGTCAAATTCTTCATTTGTCTTTAGCCAATCAAGCATTGTCAACCTACCATGTGCCACCCTATCATTTTTCGAATGAACTGACACCGAGTCCAACTCAGTCAAACACTGCACCGAGCTCATCTGAGCTCGTATCGCATTACCATCGAGCTCAAGTCACTGGACCGCGGTAAGGCGGTGAGCTCGCCCGAGCTCACCCTGCCATCTACCGCACTACCACTGCCCTGTTGGAATCACCTCATGGTAAGGAAGTGAGCTCACCTGAGCTCACCCTTTGCCTTTATCAAGCTCGCCAAAGATAACTTGCACTATTGTGCCCTGACTGCCAGACAACTGCGGTAAGGCGGTGACACCGCCAGCCCAGACTGCTAACAGTCAACTGTGCTACTGCGGGGGCCAACAGGCCACCCCATAGGTAGTGACCGCCAAGTAGACTGCCAATGATCATACCATGGCACCACAGTGATACATCTCATTTCTCACGGTATGGGGGTAACAACATTCGTCGATCGCCAGTCATCCACTGCAACCACCGTGGCTTCCCCGAAAACTACCAGTCTGCCACCCCTGTGTCGCTCACCACATTACCATGCCATTGACCAAACCACCCAACGGTAAGGTGGTAAGCCTTTCCTCTGCTAGCCCACCACTAACCGCACTGCCTCGCCACCATCAAGCCACCTCCGCAGTAAGGAGGTAACTATCAACCAAGTTGCCACCACTTCACCATGCCACCACTAGTCTAGAACAAGACCGCCATGGTAAGGTGGTAACACCACCCAACTGTCGAACAAGGTGGCTCATGGTATGGTGGTGAAGGCCCAAAATAGAGAGAAAACACCTAAGTCTTCAAATAGGTCGACCAAAAAGTTGAGGAAGATTTCAACAATCTCCCACTTGTCGAAGATTTTCAGGTGTCCTCCAAAACTTGAACAAGGACCAAAACATGCTCTCATGCTCCAACCAAGACCACTGCAATCAACATTCATAATGTCCACCATCTCAGGAAACTACTCCAAACATCTAACGTAGGAAAAAGAACAAGCTAAGGCGTATATGCACCAGTCTCAGGAATGAAAGCACCAGACCCTTCAGGCGGCAAAGGCAACATATCAGAAAGCAACAAGGCACCAAGATGACAACATAGGAAATAGGAACACAATTCTCTAGAACAAGAATACCAATTAGCTAGAACAACAATCGGAAAAAACTGATTGCCCTCATTCGAATGACCACAAAACCACCCGACTAAAAATAATACACACAACTCGTGCTAATCCATCCAACTGCCCATACCTCAAAGGTATGAAAACCAGCAACAGACTCATGCCATCATAAAACCACCCATCTCAGTAGCAAACAAGTACCCTGTGTCAACTAGTCGTAGACCAAACATGTCTAGGTACTCCCACTACAAGGGCACTGTCCAGATGAGTGCCAAAAAAGCACCATCACAAATGATCCAGGCATACCAAGTCCACTAGCCCTTGCATATAGAAGAAAGTAATCATTTAGTTCCAAGGGACACCCACTCTAATTTGCACAGCCTGGAACCTCCTACTGCAAGAAAATTTTCTCTCATCAATCATCCACTGTTCTTCCAAGGTTCCATATCTAACTGAAGAAGGAAAACCCCTCATGTCATCACCAACATGACAAACACATGACCACAAGAAACAGTGACCATCACGGCTCCAAAAACATCTAAAGTCATATGAAACAAATAGGAAGAACAAAACTAAATTAGGGAGAAACATCGAATCAAAAGCATGCCCTTCTACAAAAACTTCAATATGCCAGTTGTGGCAAGAGTGATCTTGTTCACATCCGAAAGAAAAGCCTTAACAACACCCAACAAGACCATGGGTGTAAGCATCAAGAAGATCAGACTAACCCATACACATCTCCTATCAGCCCTCAAAAGCACAAGGAGATCAACCATGCTATCCATCTTCCATTATGAATCCTCCAGAATCTTAAAACAACAACTCAAGATTCATACTAATGAAAGATAAAGCATAACACACCTGAAAAGTATAATGGGAAAATACCTTTCACAGGAACGTTGTCAAGTAGACCAAGGAGAAAAGAAAACATGCTCCTCCAAGATATACAAGTCACTGTGACTTACCCAAGAGAATTCTCCTTCAAGGTCTCTGTTGAATTCACATCCAACCAAGGTGCAGGCTTCTCAAACTTTCAGCTGTAACAAAAACATTCTCATAAGAAATCCAGCCTCACCTTATTCTCCATGCATCCATGAGTATCAACAACCTGTCATCTCATGCTGACTCCAATCTGCAATACTGCAACAACCATGAAGTTCACCAGCATGTGACCAATGCACTCAAAACATAGAGAAACCCCAGACCACTGTCAAAGCTCCACAACACAGGAACAAGAACTTATCATGACACCATGATCTACTCATCTCCATTCAGAGATACCATGCTTCAAGTGAACAAGCTATGGTCTCAAGAGCAAAGAAAAATGCCAAAAATCTAAGAAATAGTAACCATGACATAAAGCAAACAACTCTAAACCAAAACCAACATCACTTGTCAAGCACCACCAACAACTCAGCCAAAACAAAAAATTTCTTCCATGGCCCCAAGATGTTGTACACCTTCAAGTAGTGAACATGCAGATGCAAAATAACACAACAACTACAACACCAAAGAAGGACACTAGTCACTGCTAAAGCTCCCACTGCAACATGACACCAAGCTCTCCAAGCACCATGATTGACCACACCATCACTATCAAAAGCTTACACTAACTAGTGTAACAAGCTCTTCATGACAACATGACTCTCATGCTATAGGTCCCCATAACAGACTATTCAGGTACTCAGAATGCCATTCACCTTCTCATCTCAAAACAACTATTCCAATGCACAAGTGACCACAGACAAGGTCAGCTAACAGATATGTAATATCACATAAACAATCACATGGATATTGACAGTCCAATCCCAAGTTGTCTCACAACAGTCAATAGGTAGCTAATCTATCAGCCACACAACTCAAAGATCGACTTCAAAGGACAACCCTGCAAATCTATTATCACACTAGAAAACTACAAAACTAAGATCTCAAAAAGAATAGCCATGTAGATCACCATGACTTAAACACTAGATCAACAATGGATCTGACTTTCCAAAAAAACATCCATAATACAAGCACCATAGTCTAGGAAGCCCGCAAGAAACACCACAAGAAATGTTGAATGAAAGAACACATACCAACATTCTCATGTAGAGAAGATAACTCTCCTTCAAACAAGTCGAACTGCAGCTATCTCATCCAGTCACACCCCAAAAGGCAAGATCTGGAAAATACCAGACAACAGCTCCACACAACGCAAGTTTTATCTTGACTGTGTAAAACCTAAAAAACCACAGTGTTTATAAAACACCCACGCATCTCCATCTTCATTTCTCATCTAGATGACTCAGGAGTTTGTACACAACCATCACAATTAACCAAAACAATGAAAAAACATGAATATGCATGATAGAATTTGTAGGAAAATCTACAGAAAAGCTCCAAAGCCAAAGACACGAATTTGAAACCATGCAAGTACAAGACACATAGGAACAATAGGTCCATTTTAGACTAGTCCCAACACCACATTCATGCATAAGAAAAAGGGAGAACCAGGCTATCCAGAAGTTGCAGACCACCAAGATCACTTCATACCCTCCATGCAATTAGAGCACCAAAGAAACTGCCTTCAGTGCTAAGTCAGAAAACACCCAACACAAGAAATTCCATACCGCTAGGGAGCCTCTCACATAGATACCCAATATGAACACCATGCTTCACTGCAACTCAGCCATGAACACACCTCACGCCCTTTGCATCAGGAACTTATGTTGCAAGCCAGGAGCCTCAGACCATGTTGCCACAACATGACCAAATCCGATCATCTCCAGCATATTTCAAACTGTGTTTTGAATCAAAGAATCACACACTTCCACTCATCGAAGGATCAATCACCAACCGATTTCTCTAGATTTCCTCAAGCTTGCCAAGCTAAGAAATCAACATAGGAGAAAACCCAAAACTTCAACAATGAGAAGACTTTGATACCACAGGTTGGTATCATCAAGCCTCGACCTCCTTCAACCAACTCTGATACCACTTGTTGGGGATACAGAGTCAGTCTGTCATCAAGAATGTCAACTTAGACAACAGTGCCTTAGTGATTTCAATTCAAAATCACTCCAAAGACACACATAACTGAGCCATAAAGTGGAAGCAGGCATAGTTGTACCCCCCATTGATCCTCTGAGAGAAGTGAATGCAAGCAAAAGACAAATAACCATGAAATACAAAGAAATATTGACACACAAATATACATGGGGAAAATCCTTTCGAGTAAAAAACCCCATCCTCCAAAACACTCAGCTCAGATTATATTATTTAGTAAAAGGATTACAATACAAAAAATACAAAGCTATGCTCTTCCAGGAGTGTTACATCATGTCCAATAGGAGAATACATGCAGGCAACAAAACTAGAACCTTCATGTAGTTTCAATGACATCCATATGTCATTACTACATAGATTCCCTTCAGCTCCTCATAACAGACTGTCACAACCAGCCTCTTGGCCAACACAACCACTCGGTCTCACAGTAGGTTCAAATTTTTCTTGGCTCTTGTGACAGTCAAAGTTAATGGTTAGAATGTGTGAGCATACCATTCAAACTCTCTACCAACCCCTCGACCCTTTTCAATGTATCTAACTTATACAGGTCTTACATCACAATAAAGACTCAACCACCCACCGTCCTTCACCTTCACTGCTCTTTCCAATTGAGAAAGAAACCAATCTTTCCAGATTGCATCGAGCCACACTGACAATCAATTCCTTGCCATAATTGGGCTTCATTTCCTGTGAGAAGACCTACTTGCAATAACTGTCAAAGGCTTCATTGGTCTTCGGCCAATTAGGTGTTGTCAACTTGCCACGTGCTGCCCTATCATTCGCTGAATGAACTAATATCGAGTCCAACTCGATCAAACACTACATCAAGCTCCTACGGTATTACCACCGAGCTCAAGTCACCCAACCGTGGTAAGGTGGTAAGCTCGCCCGAGCTCACCCTGCCATCTACCACACTACCGCTGCCCTGTTGGAATCGCCTTGTGGTAAGGTGGTGAGCTCGCCCAAGCTCACCCTTCACCTTTATCGATCTCGCCAAAGATACCCCACGCTACCATGCCCCGACCGCCAGACAATTGCGGTTAGGCGGTGACACCGCTAACGGTCAACTGTGCTATCGTGGGGGCTGACAGGCCACCCTGCGGTAGGGCGGTGACTACCAAGCAAACCACCAATGGTCATACCATGGCACCGTGGTGAGACATCTCACTGCCCATGGTATGGCGGAAACCGCATTCATCGACCACCAACTATCCACCGCAACCACCGTGGCTTCCCCGAACACTGCCAGTTCGCCACCCCTGCACCATTCACTGCGTTACCTAGCCACCAATCAGACCACCTAGTGGTAAGGCGGTAAGCCTTTGCTTTGCCAGCCTGTCGTTAACTACATTGCCTCACCACCATTGAGCCACCTCCGTGGTAAGGAGGTAACTATCAACCAAGCCACCACCACTTCACCATTCCACCGCCAGTCTAGAATAAGAACGTCGTGGTAAGGCGGTAACACCGCCCAACCGCCGAACAGGTTGGCCCATGGTATGGCGGTAAAGGCCTGAAATAGAGAGAAAATGCCTAAGTCTTCAAATGGGTCCACCAAAAAGTTGAGGTAGATTCCAACAAATTCTTCTATGGATATTTCTGAAATTGATAAAATAGAAAACCTCTTTGCACTCGAATTAAGAAACAGTATATATAGCTAGGGGTGTCCACCGCTTGAAGGACTATAATAGAAAATATGCCTCATTATGAATCATGATGCTTGCAAAAATGATTCATCACTACCATTGTAACAAAAATATTCCTAAGCATGAAATGAGTCATTCACGAGCCAAATTCATCTTCTATAAATGATTAGTGGTCATGGCTTACCCTGTGAAAAAAAAGTGTCACCTCCCAACAAAAGTAGTTAGAAAATGTGGCAAAGTATGGTAGCTTGGATTTTGTACCACTCCTCCTTCTAATGAAGATGCGTCGAAGGGACACGTGGTGACATTTCACAACCAGTGGTTCATTCTCTCCATCGTTTGATAAGAGCTTGTGATGAGAAGACATGTGTCAACATTCATACTATTGGCACCGCTTGAGGGGCCCACCAAAGTGTGCATGGGAAAATGATACGTGGCATGCAGTTAGGAGCTGAAAAAGAATCATATGAAAATAGGCTCAACATGACCAATTAATTGACACGTGGGAGTGGGTCCAGGCTCGGAAGAGAAGGAAAGGGAAGCTTCCCTTCGGTAAGCGATTCGGTGAAACATGGCTATAGTTGGCCAAGACCACCGATAGGTTTGCATGGAGGCTTTTAAAATCATCAAGTGCAGTCGAAAGTTGAGAAAAATATTAAAAAAAACCTAAAGAGAGCATGGGGCATATAAAATATCAATAGTTTTTGGTGACTAATAGGGGCGTTTCGCCTACAGAACGACAAACCCAATTTTTTTTGTTTTTGTGGCTAGGGCCTTATTCATTGAGCATTGGAGTCAAAGTTTAGAAAGGGTGATTTGCAAGGGTAGCCAATCAACCTCAAAAAGTGTTGATATGGCATGTAGACTCCTGTTCACCTCATGCAGAATGATCATTTACTTAAAAGGCAGCTTTGTAGATATTTCAAACCCAACCTTGAGTTGAAAAAATAGTTGTGCGATTTGACGTGTCATGCCCTCAATGTCCTCGATGGTGGGAGGTTGGTTGAAGCTTTGAAAAATTGATAAATCTTAATTCCTCTCCTCAATTTTGGCTGCGATTTTCTTTGCGATAGCCACCGATTCATCAAAAATAAATTGTGAGGGCAAGCCTATCTGGGTTAGTTGGGAGAACTTTTCTTGTATGTTGTCCATATTTTGCCCCAATGTGATCAAACATCATTGAGGTTGAAGGGTGGCCTCATGGTAGTGGATAAAATCCTTCGTGTTCGTAGCGGCTGACCTTCGATTCTCAACCCCCACTTGAACCAGATCCTCGCTTGGAACGGTGTATAGCTTTCTTAGAAACTTCTCTGCTTCAAGATCCTTTTCCCTTATAAATTGTGGGAACTATTCCATTGTGCAGTGAGCCTCCCTACATAAATTTGTTGCATCTACCATGAATTGAAGTGTGGGCTAGATTGTCAGACATAAAGCCTTGACTCTCTCCCAATAGGAAGCATACAGTTTTTGGGCTACTAAGCGAAGGTCTGACTGTAGATCAGGAGATGGAATGATCTTCTTCAAGAGATTAATCATTGCATCCCTCATTCTAATATTTTGTGTTATCCCAACAATTTATTCTATGGAAAAGGAGATTTTCTCTTGAAGGTATTTTTGTGTGGCCAACCACCTTTTCTCAGCATGGCTTTGGGTTGTAGACTCTTCCTCCAGGGAAAGCCTCATCTTTTGGAGGTCTTCTTGAAATTGAACCTATGTGCTCGCTTGATTTGACTCCTTTTCTTGTACTGCCTGCTCTACTTGAGCACACAGTTGCTGCAATTCTTTTTTCTTTCACTGAACCTCTTCTTCCAATTGGGCCAACCTATTTGATAGTTCCTAGTTCATTTTATGTAGCTCAGCTACTTGGTCAGATTCTTGGGATTGGAACCTTTTGAGCTCCCTTTTCAAGCTATCCTTCTCTTCCCATGCATTCTATGTGAAGTGCACCCTTTCTACCCCCTGTGATTTCTCCTTGGCCAAAAAGACTTCCATCCTTCCTTTAACTACCTTGAACGCATCCTCTACCTTCTTTAATTTGTGACTAGACTTAAGAAAAAAAGTGGCCACTACCCATTGTGTCTCCTCCATTAGCTGGACTTTATGCAATGTTATGAAACTACTCAGTAGTATGCAAGTCCAGTCCGATGGGATGGATTCCATAGTCACTAAGTTGCATTTCTCCTTGTAGTTTCATAACATTGGGGTGCAAGGTTGTGAAATGCAATGATTGTTGAGCCTCATTATAAATTTTTTGGACTCTGGGCTTCACTGGCCTCCTGGCATCCTTTTCTTTTTTCTTTTGGAGTTAGAGAGCTTGACCTTGCTTTGTGACAGGAATTGAGTTGGCAATCTGATGCATTCACATAAAAAGGGTATGCCAAGAGGGACATCAAAAGGGAATGAGAGGTTGGTGACCTCAGATGATTTCTTCTTTGGAAGGGGAACTATGAGCGGAGAGAAGGGAGGAATATTCCAAATCCTAGGTGATGAAGGTGTGGAGGGACATATGGGGAATAAGGGTGGTAATGGAGATGCGATAGGTTTTAGCAACTGCACAGGTTGAGTCAGAAATGAATTAGAGGATGCAACAGGGATGGTGGCCTCAAACACCAAGGGGGTGATAACCACTGATATAGATGAGGAGGAAAATGAGGATGTCGATGGGGTTCTGACTAGAGATGGGGCAGCTCGAGGGGAAGTGAAATCCATCTTTCCAATATGAGATGACTAGGAGAAACCTCCCATAGCCATTATAGAGGGGGCAAAGGAATATGGGCTCACATTTAAAGCGATGGGTGCCATAGGGATTGTAGGGGAAACCTTAGATAGCCATTGTAGAGGGGACAGAGAAATATGGGCTCAAATTTGGAGTGATGGGTGCCATAGGGATTGTGGGAGAAACAAGAGACTATGAGCTAAGAAGAGAGAGAGAGAAAGATACTTGAGCGGTTGATTCCATCTCTGACCGTTGGCCAACCACAACCTCTTGCGAACCACATCCTAAAGCTGCATCAGTACATTGTCTTTTGCTTGGTGGGTAGTTCTCTGCATCTACCACTTCCATTGATTGATTTTTTTCCTGAGGCCTTGTTATGGTCCGAGTTTGGGACTATGAGGACTACAATCATGAAACATTCCTCCACACACTCCTGACAGCTGTGGGAGGCTGCATCACCATTTTTTATTTTTTCTTCCCCTTGTCAGAGTTTGGTGCAACATATTCAAGGTCGGCCTCCTTTGCATCACTCGCACTGGATTCAGTATGTTCCCTATTCTAGAGGGTATCAAACTAATCATTGTTGTCAAAAAAGGATGGGTGTTGGAATGGGGCGGTGGTTTTTTTGATCTCTTGGCAATAAATCTAGAAATCATCGATCTTTTCTAGTTTCCATCCCTATTCCCTTACCAAGCTATTTCAGAGGTTAGTACTCACATGAAATTTTTTGTCTACCTTCCCAATAGGTAGATAGAAACCGAGCCATGATGGCCTTCGGTTATCCTTTGGCATGAGTGCCAAATCCACCTAGAATCTGCTGATATCATCCATAAGAGTTCGTTGTGCTTCCCAGTAAGGCTGAGGGCTATGTTTAACTTTGATGAACATGTCACCCAAATCATCCTCAAGGTTGTAGTCCCACCCATAATAGATGAAAAACAACCCAAGATGTTCCAACTTTTCCTCTAGTAGCTCTGCTGATTTGTTTTTTACGATGACCACTATTTTGTAGTTCATCGAGCATTCAAAGAATCGCCTTTTCTTCTTCTTTGTGTTGGAGAAAAAGTTCCAATCCATTATAGCCATTTGTCTGAAAACTTAAAGGTCTAATACCTGATCAATGGGGGATGCAGGGAGTTGGATTAGTTCTTCAAAAAAGCCACGCACTCAGATGCATGTGAATTCCTCCCTGAGGAACTAGTCACACTTGGGAAAGAGGGATTGCATCCAGCCAGTTTGGTCGCCCAAAAGGTGATAGTAGTCACCATCCTCACTTAAGTCACACAAAATTAGAATAAAGAAGTTTTTCAAGAAAGGATAATAATCATATGTGGAAGAGAGGATGGGAGTCCACACTAAAACTAGCTTTTGATGCTTCTTATCATCAAATATTGATAATTCCATTTTTCCCTAAAGAAATCGGGGTTTTTGATGTAGAAACATGTAGGAAAGAAGAGAAGGATATCTAAACTTATCAATAGTTTAAAACTCAACAATCGGCTTCCACATATCTTTAACAATCATCTCTATGAAATCATACCAAAAAGGGTCCTTCTGCCTCCTTCGTTTAAAACCCAGGCCCAACTGAGATTCAGACATAATCTCATCATCGTCCAAGTCAAACACAAAAGCCATAATGGAGAAGGAATCCTTCAAGTCCATATTTATGAAGCCAACACGATGATTCAAAATTTTTAACGGTTGCTAGCACTCTTGGGGCATTCCAATCTCCACATTATAAAAGTCAATGGCTTGTTTCCTACCTCTCCAGAATTTTGAACCCTTTTTCTAGTTGAACAAATCCATTGGAAACTCTTTGGTGCTTTTCTCAGGAACACATAACATGTTCCTAAGAGCCTCCATAGTCAACACGCTCTCAACCTTCTTCCCTCAATGACACCAATCATCATATTGAAGCATCAAATACTTTCGTGAATTATTTCTGGGCAGTGGTGCACATAAGGGACCATATATCATGGGAGTCCGCAGAGCCATTGCTTGAATGATAATTGATTTTTGAAGGTGTTCTTCATCCTAGCAAAAGTAGCTTCTCTCAAGCCCTTAGGGTTAGTCTTGAGGACAAGGTCATATATGTTATTCCACTCTTTCTTTACCAAATTTGCATCCCTGAGAGTACCCTTCTTGGTCATCCGTGTGTGAGGCTAATCCAGCTTATCTGGGATTCCAGGGATAGTGTAGGACTCATTCTCCTCAAAAATATTGACCATAGGTGTTGTGAGTATCGCATGGCCAAGATTTGAGAAGCTTCACCTAGCTCACTCATCTATGGGTTTTGGGCTACTTCAGGGGCTATAGATTCCATTTCTCTTCAAATTTCTAAGAATTTTCACGTTTTCTTTAGCAGTTCTACACTTTGAAAATTCTCTACATAATTCTTGTATTAAAAAAAACCTTCTTTGCTTTAAAACAGTCACATGCAACATTTAGCTTTTCTGTTCTCCTTGAGTGGTAGATGTCAATTGCTTTTTCTGCATTAAATTCGGTATGTAGTGCTAGGATTTTTGGTTTGTGCGAAGTGAACTACTTGCTATTTTAAAATGAGAAGGATTCATAATGACCCAAGGTACATGCAATCCATGACATGATTTTCCTTGGAAATTGAGCCGATGATTTGAGAGTAGGCTAGGTGTCATATGCCATGGTAATTAATACCACAAACATAATGATTTTTCCAAAGCATGTGATAAGCATCAAATAGATACACATCCTTTCTTGGACTTTGAGGAACACCTATAGGATGACACCTCAGCGTTCAGTTGAATGGACTACCGTCAGATATTGCTAGACAGCTTGTGCTAATAAGTTAGCTTGCCTTAATTCTGTATGCAACAAATCGTACCTACAGTCATAATTGGGTGAGAGTCTCAAGTGAACCTTGGTGTAATGTTCGAGGTGGTACCTGGTTAACCTCATTCTTATGGTATGCAGTTTACCATTCTTATCGCTTGTTGTGTCTATAAATAGGTGCCTAGGCAGTAGGGAAATTAACTTAGCAAATTTTGGCAGAATTAGCACTAGGTGATTTGCTTAGCATTTGGTAATTGTAGTCTACGTAGTATTTGCATAACAGCTCGAACTTAGACATCTTGCATAGTTTTATGCTTGAAATTCATATAGCATCTGATGCCATGGATACCCCAATTAGGTTGAGCTCCCATAAACCTCAAATGGATTTTTTTGGGTGAAATTTTGACTAGGCGTTTGAAAATGATGACCAAAAACAAATATTCTTTGGCCATTATTGCCATAAAATGGGTCTTGGGACATGAATGCATTGAGTACGAGGACAAGCATAGGGTTAACACTAATGTGTGTTCTCATTTCATGGAATCAATGCTAGATATTCAAATCCCCAAGCCACTTGTCATTCGTCTGGTGAAGGAAATATTTCCACACAAGTATTTGAACGGCCTTAGGGAGGTGGTGGCAAACACTCCATTTGGTGGAGGAATCCCGACTATAAGTGACCTTTGCAGGTTCATTGAAGAAGATGTGGTCATCCCATGGTTGTTGTTTCTGAGTGATTTTTGACTACAGTCGTGAGAAATACATCATGAAAAGGTCGTTCATGCCTGCTACTTCCTATTCCAGATATACAACGTGGTGCCATTCTACAACATCGATTGGTACACTAATTTTAGGAACTTAGTGTTCCCTCCACCACCTACTACTTTCTTGGATGGTGCCACTGACCCCATTGCTACTGAAGATGACATGGTTTCAGATGCTATTCCTATTGCTTGTTCTCACAACTAAAGCTTTTCTCTCCCTTTTTATGTTTTAAGACTGCAACACGTTAGTATTTTTTGTATATATCCTGAAAAAGGCTTCATATAAACATATATAAGTATATACTTTTTTAAAAGCATGGCTCCTGGGCCATTTTGATACTTGTACTTATCGAATTATATATAAATATAATGAAGATATGGTCTATATTTTAGAATTTATGCTTTACTACATATTTCTCGTCTCTTCTATCATATTTGTTATTTTTTGTATCACATTGTGAGCTTCTACTACATCACTGATTAGAAAGACCGGCCAAACAAAGAAAGGACCAAAAAATAAAGAAACCACGCTAATTACATATTTACATGGTAGAATTGTCAAAACGAGCTCTATAGAAATTTTAAGGTGAATTCCCTAACAAGAATCCCCCTAATTTATTTTTCCTCTATGCTTTCTGATTCAAATGATTCAGATTGCCTGTACTAAATTACCATGAACGGACTTTCCCTTTTGCTGTAGTTTTTCTCATATTGACCAGGTCTTGTCATCTTCTTATCAAATTTTAGTATTAGGCCCTTACTATCTAAGCTTTGGTCCAAAAAGTCGTCTAACAAACAAGGCACACCTGAACCTGCTATATTATGGACAATTAACCCCATGGAGGGTATTAAGTGATGATTTTTTAGTGATGCTTGGTTTAGGTCATGAAAATCAATATACAGGAAGATATCTCCATTCTTCTTTCAGACTGGTTTTAAGGTTGTGTATCCATGTGTTAGGCTTGACTGAGAAGACAAAACACAACTAAACTAGCTTTACTAACCTTTGCACCATTAGTGCTTCCATATCGGGGTTCACCGACCTCTTTTCTTGGCAAACCAATTTGGCCTCTCTCTCTAGTTCTATCGCAAGCTAGCTAATGTCGGGGTCATATCCTCTGAGTTTATCATATGGTCGGGCTAATACCCGATCATTCCTCTTTGAAAAGTGGATGAGCCTTTCTCCACTTTTATATAGGACATCCTTTTTGGTTTTGAAATTTATCCCATACCTGATCTAAAAATTCACATATTCACCTCCATTTTCTATAAACTTCCTCTTTTTATTTCCTACATTGTTAGAATCAAAAGGATTTTTGAGATTAACCAAACCTTTCAGAAGCTTATGGAATCCTTATTGAATGTCCTGTCTGTTGTCGATTTCAGTGACTCTTGAATGGAGTTGGTCGAAAGAATTTTTTGACTGTGAATTGAATAAGGTGATATGTTCAATGCTGTCAAATACTTTCTAGCTCTGACCACCATCTGGAGTTGTTGGTTAAAATATCATTCGCATAGAGCATCGATTATGCATTGGGTCAGGTGCTATTTTGAATTGAAGTTTGATTTGGCCAACACAATTTACATCAGCATTATGTTCTTGAGGAATAGTTTGACTATTAAAAACCTTAAATCTCTTAATTAGGTCCCAAACTTCGTCTCTGTTGGGTCTCATATGAACATTCTTTGTAGTATTGATATTCCGAACTTGATTGATGATTAGCTTGGAAGCCCCAAACACCTTCATGTGCTTGTTGTCCATTTGCTTTGCTAGGTTCAAACCTAGTACAAGGCCTTCATATTCATCCTTGTTTCTAGAATAGGAAATTTGGGATCAGAAAGGTCTGATTGACTTCTCACTGCTTGAGGAAGTCAGGTATACTTCAACTTCCATATCAAACTTGCATTTTGTACCATCAAAGCGTAGTGACCATAGTCCTATTGTCGAAACACCCTCAGGTTCACGTATCACCTTTTTGATGGCTTGGTCTTTGTCATAAATGACATATAGTTTCCTAATCCAATGGTATGATAGTTTTCAAAAGGGTCTTTATCAATGAAATCACTTAGGAGAACCTCTTCTTGATCAGTCTAATCTCTGGTGATTTCTTCATCTTCTAGAAGCTCAGTACAATACATCTCCTCCTTGGTGATGGAAGTGTGAGTGGAGTCAAAAAATTTCTTAGCTTCATCCGTAACATGTTCTGAATGCAAAGGTTCAGACACCAACTTCATTTTGGATCCATGTTTGGTCCTTATAATTAGGTGTGACCAATCTAAGGAAAGGTATCCACCTAGTTTAGAAGTGAATTCCTTGGATAAGCACAAACCGAATATTGGAGGAATATCAATGATCATAGTATCTTGCTTGACTATGATGTTGGGGCAAGCAAATAGAGTTAATGGAAGGTCCCTAATGATCCCCACAATATAAACCATATTCCCATCTAATTGTATTACTCCTTTTATCAAAGGTTCATAGCTCAGTCCTAGGGCTTCAACTATTTTCCTAGGCATGACTGAGGTGCTAGCGCCAGAGTCAATCATGGAGTTATGTAGTAATTTCTTACCCACAATAAGGGTCAAGAAAAATGGCTTCGGTTTTTCTTTTCCTTCACAGAATTTGACTGTGGATTCTTCCTCTTGATCCTTAGTAGAGGCCTCTTCTGCAGTATTCACAAGAACTTTGGTTGGGGATGACTGATCAACAGTTTCCTCTTGAAGTGATTGCTCCTTTGGTTTTGAGATCGGGTCTTCTTGGAGAGCCCTCTGTAGTAATATCTTTTGCTCTGGAATGGCTAAGATTTCTCACAAGGAAATGTTAGCAGATGATTTTTTTAGTTGTTCCGCTACATCAAATGGTGGTGGTCTTGGAGGCTTCTACTCTTTAGCTCTTTTTGTTATGATTTCCTTTTGAGGAAGACATTATGGTACCACTGCAGAGGCACTAGATCTATGTTCAGGAGCGCTTTTTGGTTGAAGACTAACTAATTGTAGGATGACTCCTTTGCCCATGAATCTCCCTTTGGAATGAGTGTTGTAATCAAACTGCACTTGCGGAGTCTCAGAAGTGGATTATTTGACTATGAACACTACTTCCTCTCCTTCCATCCATGAGAAGAGGGTGTGGTCGGGAGCTATATCATTCTCTTGTTCTAGATACATCCCTTACATTTGAGTGGTGAGTACCACATTCTCTATTTGCGTGGAGGTATATGCATAACCCCCATTATTTGACATCGCGCCTTGGCTGTGTTGCTCTACTACCTTTTGTTGTAGATTGCCATGTGGGTAGTTTCAGGGCATATGTGAAGCACCGCAAGGGAAACACCAGGGGTTGTTGTCATCGACCAAGCTGTTTTTCCCCGCAGTTAGCTCTGTACTTGAGCTTAGGCTAGAATTCTATAGTGGAGTGGGTACCGACACTATTTGACTTATTGTTTGCACCTGAGGATTTGTGCGAGCACCTCCTTGGAACTGATTTTGTTGGTAAGCGGGCCTTCCTCCCTAATAATTATGATAGGTCAGTTTTGGAGGAACGACCTGGTTGCACTTGATGATAGTTATCTCATTGGCCATTGCCTACAACATTTAATTTATGTCGCTCATCTCATCGTTCAAAGAACTAGGTGTGACATTCTATGGTGTACTCACGTATGTGTACATAGATTGAGGAGGAGAAGCCGGTGCAGTCGGTGGTGTCACTTGGGCGGAAAGTGGTAGCTCGAGAAATATAGGCATGATAGGCCAAGGCGGCAATTTTCCAGCATCAATCAAATTGTTCTCTGCTTTAATTGCGATCCTATATACATTTGGTAGTGTGAATCCACCGAGTGATTGAATCATCATTGAGATATCGACGTTGATGGACTTCAAGTAAAACATAAATGCCAAGTCAGGTGGCAGATGGATTGCAACCTGAACTCTTTGCCAAGTTACATGGAACTGAGAGTTGAAGTCAGTCAAGGCTTCATAGGGATCCCGCTTGATGATCTCTAGTTGGTGATACTAAGAAGATCTATCACCATCATTTGAGAATTTCTCATAAAAGGGATCTCTAAGTTGATCCCATGTGCTGATAGAGTTAGCTGGTAGAGTGCAATACCAGTCTGATGATTTTTCTTTGAAAGAAGTTGTAAGCAATCTCAGCGCTATATTTTGGTCAGTAACTCCATGTACCAAACACATGTCTACCACATCTTGCAGATGTTCAGATGGTGTTCTTGAGCCGTCTTTGGTGAATTTAGGAATAGACTTGAGGGAAGAGAATAGAAGGGGGGCCCAAACGATAGGTGCTATTAGGGAAACAAGGGCACTCTCGATGTCCCAAACCACATAGTTTCGGTTAGTGATCTGCATCGTGGTTGGTGGAGGAACTTGAGTGTTCACGCGATGGGTTCTAGCTCGTACTATTCCTAGCGGTGGTACCAAAAAACCAGGGTTATTTACTATTTGAGATCTTGTGATAGGTCGATGGCTCATATACCCGCTTAAGGCTTAAGCATATCTTTTAGTGTCCCATCAAGCATGCTAGGAAAAATAAAAAAGTATTGATGCCAAAAATTGGCAAGGTAACAACCCTTTGTGGGAAAATCAATTTTAGGGGGGACCTATTGTGCCAAACTGAGTAACCTCCAGATTTTCAAGAAGTTGGCTTCTTCTATAACTGGGTTTTGAATGGGAAAAGGAAGCACATATAAAAATAAAAGATCTAACTAGGGAGATACGTTGAAAATTAGATGTGAGGCATGATAGATCTATCTTGTAGATGTGATCTAAGGGGTCATTCAACAATCTGCTATGTTCCAAAATAACAAACATCAAAAAGAAAGACCTGGATAATTCATTTCATAACATAAAACAATTTGCAAAGAGATTTACTGAACAAAAAGGTTTGAAGACATGGTTCTAAATCAACATTCTATTCAAATCATTGAAGTTGCAAACAAACAATTCAGTAACAACATAGTATAATGTCATCTAATAATTAAGAAATAAAAATGCGAAATTACAAGGGCATAGTCTATGAGTCTTTACAATTTTCTAACAAAACAAAAGGCCTGGTGTCCTAATTCTTTTGTGGATATTTTTGAACTTGATAAAAACATAAAAACCTCTTTGCACTCGAAAGAAGAAGCAGTATATATAGCTAGGGGTGTCCACCACTTGAAGGACTGTAATAGAAAAGATGCATCATCATGAATCATGATGCTCACAACAATGATTCATCACGAACATTGAAAAAAAAGATTCTCGAGCATGAACCCAGTCATCTGCGAGCCAAATGCATCCTCTACAAATGATGGCAGTGGTCCTAGCTTACCCTATGAAAAACAAGTGTCACCTCCCAGTGAAAGTAGTTAGAAAACGTGGAAAAGTATGGCAGCTTGACTTTTGCACCACTCCTCCCTCTAATGAAGATGCAGTGAAGGGACACATGGCAACATTTCACAACTAGTGGTTCATTCTCTCCATTGTTTGATAAGAGCCTATGATGAGAAGACACGTGGTAGCATTCATACTATCGACACCGCTTGAGGGGCCCGCCAAATTTTGCACGAGTGGAGGCTACGTGGCACATGGTCGAGAGCTGAAAAAGAGTCATCAAAATAGGCTCAACATGCCCAATTTATTGACATGTGGGAGCAGGTCGGGGCTCAGAAGAGAAGGAAAGGAAAGCTTCCTTTCGGTAAGCGATTCGGTGACATGTGGCGACAGTCAGCTGAGACAGCTGAAAGGTTGGCATGGAGGCTTTTAAAATCATCAAGCACCGTTGAAAGTTGAGAAAAATATCAAAAACAACTTGAAGGGAGCATGGGGCATATAAAATATCCACAAACAAGACCCTTGTTCAGAAACCTACAACATGAAAAATGTCAATAGCGTACATATTTAGGTCCATAGCACCACTTTTTAGGTCAATAGTGACCAAACAAAAGAAGCAAGCACGTGCAAGTTTGGAGCGGAAATATTCCAATTTTAGAAAAAGTGACAAAGAACCTACAACTTATTATCAAACTCAAAGAAAATGTGAAAGTCAAGGACCGAGTGTGCCAAATGTTGTAAGGGGGGGACAAAGCATACATAAAACAAATTGAATTAAACTAATTCAAAGAAGATTAGGAATCCCTAAACCCATTGCTCATGAAATGTGAAATAAAATCCATGAATTCAATCAAATAAGCAATTCAGAACCTTAAATGAATTCAAAACAACCAAATCTTACCATACCATGTCAGAGTTGTATTCACATTGATGTTGAATCATGTTTGTATCAATGCAAAGCCTCCATTATGTGTTGAAAAATATTTAATGTGTGTACAATGTTGAACTAAAATGTGATGATAACTCGTAACGTGCTTAAGAGGTAATTGGGTAGTGCTTTTCTTATATAAATTCTAGATGATTTGTGAGAAGGTAGAAGGTTATTTTATAGATTTCTTGTTTCGAGATGAATTATCAAGATGCAACAATGCAAAATAATATCAGTAGTTGAGCATCATTGAGAGGAAATAGATTGCTCAGTTATCTTTTGTGATTGATCCAATTAAGGATGTTAATTACACAATCAAAGGATTTAGATTGCATAATCTGTGGAATTGAGGAAATCAAGTTGAGTATTCTATGTGATTGAAGAATAAATGGATTAGTTAGGAAATAGATGAATCAATTCACCAGTTAGAGTGAGAAATTAGTTGTCGTGATTTACTCAATCATAAAATGGGGTGAAGGTAATTAATTAATTGAATTAATTAATTAACATTTTTAGTTGAACATACAAGTCATGTTTGAATTTATCAAATAAAGTTGTATTTGTTTGTTGACCTTTTTGAATGGTGTTTGAATAATTAATTTAATTATTTTGATTTAGAAAGGGGGAAAGTGATTTAATTAAATTACTAAGTGATAACAATTTAATTGATTTAGACAAATAGGGTAATTAGCGACATAATTAAATAATTGATGTTATTTAATTAATCAGGAGGAATAAAGTTAGATAAATGATGAAATAGTGAATTAATTAAATAATTAAATATTATTTAATTAATAGAGGAAAATAAGGTTTAATGATGTAAATGATGATTGAGGATGAATTGATTAAATAATGCTAAATCACTTAATTAATAGATGAATAGAAAATTTGATAATAATCAAATAATAATGTATTATTTAATCATTTAGGGAAGAAGGGTGAAAATTAGTTAAATAGTGTTGTTTTTTTATCAAGACAATCTAGGATATCTACACTAGTAATAACATCAATAGTTAATTAGGAATTTGAGGAAGCCTTACACTAGTCTTGTACCTCTTTGACTTACCATCTAATCCAAATTTACTTTTAAACACCCATTTGAAATTAAAGGGATTTATTCCCTTGGACAATCTCATAAGATCCTAGGTGGCACTTCCATCAGAGGTCATAATATCCTCCTACATGGCCTCAATCTAAGAATCACACTCTTCTAAAGAAATATTTTGTCAAAAAGATCTAGGTTCATCATCAATACATGATAAAGTAAATACATAACAAACATCTATACATCTATTAGGCTATACTTTTCTACTAACTTTTATTACCACATAGACCTTCTCAAGGGTGGAGTAAGAGATTTTTCTTGTTCCTCTACATCCTCAACCAGATCAAAACTCTCACCAAAAATCCTCATCTTCCTCTTCATCCTCAAATACATTATTTTTTCTTCAACATGTGAGTCTTCTATAATGGCCATATTTTACACTCAGACAAACAAAAAAAGGAAACAATTTTGTTTTGTAATGATATTAATCTTGTCTATTAACATTAATAATAATATTTACATTAGTATTAATCACACACATGACAAAGATAATTTTAATATATTGATACTCTTCTTAATATTAATATGTTAATATCCCTCTTAATCTTAATAATATTAAACCAAACTAATAATAAAAATTTCTTACATATATAAAATGTATTTATTAATTAAATTATCTACTAATCAATTTTATTTATATCTATATTTAAATATATGAATAAAGAATACTATATAAAATTAATGACCTTATTTGCTCTTCTATATTAAATTTATTTACAATAGGAAGAAATATCATGGATAAATAAAAGAAGCTCTCTTTTCTTTTTTCTCTTTATAAGAAAAAAACTAATTCTACCCAAGCTAATATAATCTACCCTTCTTAGGAAAGTAGGAAACATTTCTTTCTTTATTTATTTTTTTAAGACTTATTAAAGGAAAATGGACTCATTTTTTTTAAAGAAGGGCTCCCTTGGGAAACATGTAGAATCTCATAAAACCTACTTTTATTAATTAAGTTCATTCAAAATTATCCATCCCTACTATTTCTTAAATTCTCCAAATACACGTGGTCCCTTTTAATAATGGCTAGAAAGATAAGAAATATAAATATAAAAAGAATGAAAAGAATTTAAAATAGTAAAATGGAAGTCATGTTTAATATTTTAAATTTGCTCATAAAGGGACATGGCTTTACTAATAGGTTAAGAATTTAATCTTGAAGTTCTAGAAGTTGACTATTTTAAAACTATCGTTATACTCCTAGATACCCATGGCAATGTTAAGCCCCTATCAATGATACCAAATATTTTAAAAAGGTTAAGATAAAAAGGGTGCAACAATTCATCCCAATTTTGATTCACCAATGTCCTTTCGCTTTCAGTAAATACAGAGAAGTCTAGAAAACCGTTTTCACTTTGATGGAAAAGTGGGATGAGAATACACTCTAACAGGAATGTGGGATGGGAATAAGGTTTGCAAAAATATGGAGGAGTATATTAAAATAATAAATATAATCCAATGTTTAACCTCCCAATTAACCATAAGATAAACGATAAAACTGTTGGTATCCAAAATTTGTCATACCCGTTTAACTATCCGATAAATGTTATTTTGTTCTCCAACTAGCTTATTTTAGCATTGACTTAACTCTGGTACGTTAATATTTAAACAATTTTGAATGACTTTGGCATCCATTTTTAAATATGAAGACAACTAAACGAACCCTAAAATTTTTCTCCAATGATTAAGTGAAGCTGCCCTAAAATGTTTCACCTTAGGCGATGGAGCTTAGAATAGGAAACTATCAAGGGCAGACAAGGAGAGTGTGATGAGTTTGGTTGGGTATGACTATAGAGTATGAAATGTAGCCAAAGAAGAAGGGGACAAAGACTAGTTTAAATCTACACCAATATTCCTCTTTGCAGCTATATTAGGTGGCAGTGGTGGTAGCCTAAATTGAACCTTTGCTTCAACGTTGAAGTATTTATGCAGATATAAACCCCACTGTATAGTTTAGACGGTTTCTTTATTTGTGTTTTCTTGATGCATCCTACTAGAGGCACTAACATAAGGATAAAGTGGACGTTCTAGTTCCTCAGTGGAGACCATGGCCGCCTTCATGGAGCCATGACTCCTACACACGTGTCTTGCTCTTACCAGGAGGCTATGCCCAAGAAGTTAATTTTTTTTATTACATAAAACAATATAACTATATTCCAAGCATCTATATTATTATTTGAATTTTATATATTCATTTCAATTCTTCTCTTTTATTTTATATTGCAATTCCTACAAGTGTTGACCAGAAAATAAGACATAATGCTAACTTTTACAAGAGATTAATATATGAATTTTGTGCAAGTTCCTAATAGCATACATCTTGGATCCATTCAACAATATCTCTCCTACAAACAGAAGGTTTAAAAGAATAATCCAAGGAAACATGGATGCCTCGAATACTCACTATGAACAGTCATCTAGCTATTTCCTTTCTAGATATTAAATCAACAATGTAATTTCCTTTATACCTTTAGAATAAAAGAAATTTTACCACAATAAATATAGATACTATTTTAGTCCTTTCTTTGGTCACTTTGTATGCCCATTTTAGAAGATTGGGTAAATTTACTTTTGTTCCAATCCAATAACTTCATAGAGGCATTATGTTTTTCTATGAACATTACATTACCTTTATGCTTCTTTTATTTGATTGGCAAAAAATATGGAATAACTACTTTTATATTTTCATATTGCTCTAAGTGAAATATAATTTTTGAACGTGATTCTCATCCCTTATAAGGTAGAATACAAAGCTAAATTTTTCATTTCATTTTAATGAATAGAAACTTATAGAACAACACACTTCTCATATGTGATAACAAAAGATCGATACTAGCATTAAATCATATCTTTTCTTTCAACATAAATTATATTTTCTTTCTTTTCTGCACAACAGGTGTTCATTGTGTCAAATATAAAGCTAGATAAATTGCTTTATGATTTTCCTAAAACCCATTGAGATATTACAATGTAATGATCTACATGACCCCCTCCTTTTATTTAATAAACTTTAACATGCTTTCATCCAACAAGAGGAAATTTTATGACAGTTCCAAAACATACATATACTTGCTAAAATAATCATTGGTATGGTAACAAAAATATTTATATATATTCTCTTTTTTTTTGTTGTTTCCAAACCACACTCATAATCACAACTCAAACATAATGATACAAAGGGATATTCTCTTTACAAAAACATTTAATTTGCTAAGAAATATACTAAAATGATAAGGAGACATCTGTTCTTAAACTACATATATTGTCCCAAGTTTTCACATAACTTCTACTGCAATAGATCTATAAAACCCCTTTTTTTTCTTTACAATTTCTTTTCCAATAAGATAGTTGATATAGAAATGGCATTAGATTTGTAGTCTACAAAGGAATACAACTTTATCCTTTCTTTTACATTGTAACAGATATATTAGTTACTCCCTAGTAGAATCTTTGTTACAACAACATAAGAGCAATTTGAGTTAAAAGATGAAAAATCTTTTTCCTTACAAACTATAGATGCAAACTTTCCTACTTGTTGATTTATAATAGAAAGGTCACAAAAAACACATGTTTTGATTTACAAAAAGCATCCAATAGGAGATATTTCTCATAGAAGATACAACAAATATACCAAATTATCCAAGCAACAAGGGTACACCATATTTTCAATTTCCTCAAGCCTGCAAAAACCACACAAGACACTAACTTTTTCCATAGGCCATGGGTGCTCACCTCCCAACCTTTGGTTGGAAAAACCAACCACCCTTGAGCTAGGAGGCAACATGGGAATTGGGTACATACAGTTCCAATTCCAAACAACATTGAAACACACATTATGCACACAAGAAAATTTCACACCCCTCAAGGGGATTTTCACATAGCACAGGATTCATCATGAACCCAAACTGGGGAACGGATGGTGGACTACGTGCTCCATTTTGGGGACTCAAAAGTAACACCATGAATAACCATCACAAAGTTTAAACCATTCATAAGAAACCCTTCCTTCACATTTCCTTATCCACCAAAACCATCTATATTTCATGAAACATATGGGTAGTCGTACACCTCTTTTTAATGTCTCCTTTTAAGGAGGAATAACATGTCGCCATGGAGGTTTGTACTCCAACCATCTCCAAATTAGGATTCTCCACCCAAATTTGGGTGATCCTATCCCATTACAACCCTTTTTTCCCAACAAAAAAACACAAAGTCAAAGCTTAAGGGACAAAATTCCAAACACACCATTACTTAAACATAACAAATGCAAATTGAAACACAAAGAATTAAAAAGGTGTGGTGATCCTACCTCAATCCAAGCTTAGGAAGGATGTGATGAGAATGAGCATAACTCCCCCTCCTCCAAGATTTATCTCCAATCTCTCAAGCCAAATCCAAGAGCCCCCAAGAAAAAATACAACTCCAAAAACAAAGAATGCAAAAGAGAACCCCCAAAACCCTTGTTCTTAGTTTCCTTACAGAATTCAAATTTGAATCCCTTTGAATGGGGAAGTGACACTTGTCACTCCTCCATTCACTCTCCCAAGCACAATCACCCATGTGTTCTCACACATGTGTGAGAACTTGGGATCCTCCCGAGACAATTTGGAGAAGTGAGACTGAAAAGAGACTAGTCCCCATCCCACTTCCCAAAACCTTATTTTCATCAAAAATACTTAAGCTCTCAAAAGAATGACAAATCTTAGAATTGACCCAAGATATAGAGATAAAAAGGTAGCTGACCCATAGGTACCTTCCCTAGAGACCTTAAACCTATAAAAACACTTAAAAAACACAACTTTTCAACCCCCAAAAGGTGCCCTCAAGGTCAAATTCGAGTTAGTCCAGTTGGGTGGACAACTCGCCATGTAGATGGACTAACATGTCAATTAAAACCAATTTACAAAAATTCACAATTTACTTCATGAATAAAATACATTACATAACAAAACTATAGTCCCTCTAAATGCACTATAGTTTGATTTCACTGGTTAATTTACTCAGGGTTCCGAAAGGTTACCTCCAATTTCTATTGGTCATTGAAAGTGTACCTACACACTAGATGCACACTTTAATCCATCAAAATAAATCATATAGAAAAAAATCGAATCACCATTTCATATACACAATTTTCCATCCAAATAAATCATATATCAAAATAACTGAATCACCATTTCATATACACAAGTTCCATAATTTCACATAACATATATATCTCATATCATAATTAGAAAAATCATTAATCACATATCATATCCAAATTTTTTACCTTATTTTTTAAATTCATCAAATTACAACATGATTCATTCACACCACATATTTCATTCATTCATTGTTAAGTTTCAAAATTCAAATTAAACAATCTTAGTAACTAGCATAAAATTATGTCAATCATCATAGTCAGCTAACTAAACATGTAGCATAATCAAAATCAAATCATCATATGAACTCAAATGTCTAAAATATCATGTCCTAAATGATAAACTCAAAACAACCTAAGTAATAAATGTATCATAGAGGTGGGCCTCACATCCTCCCCATCTAGGCATGGACTTCCTCTTGGAAGTACTCAAAGTGGTTTGTCTCTCAACCTCAAAGGGCCTATGTCTGTTGAGCCAAAATGTGGATGGGCTCCGAGACTAGTTGTGTACCCAACTCCACCTTCAAGGCATCCCAATCCAAAACATAAAATTCATCATGCACATAATGTCCCAATACTAATACATGAAACACATCATGGGTACATGACAGGCTAGGTGGCAAGGCTAGAGGATAAGCTACGGGACCTATCCACTCCAAGATCTTAAATGGACCAACAAATTGAGGTACAAGATTAGAGCCCTTTCCACAACGGATCATAATCTTATGCGAACACACTCTCAAAAACACATGATCTCCTACTAAGAAAATTTGATCAACCCTCTTAGCATCTGTATACTTTTTTTGTCACTCATGTGCCTCTTAAAGGCATTGCCTGATCAAATCCACTAGTTGCTCGATATATTATATCATGTCTAGACTAATCAACACTCTATCCTCTATGTGATCCCAAGTCAAAGGAGTCTTGCATGGCCTACCATATAAGGCCTGATAAAGTGGCATACCCATGGGACTATGATGCCCATTATTACAGGAAAACTCAACCAAATACAAGTACTCCTCCCATCGGGATTGATGATTCATCACATACATGCATAACATGTCCTCTAAATCCTAATTAACCCTGTTTGTCTATCCATCTATCTCGGGATGGTAAGCCGAACTGAAGTTGAGCTTGGTCCCCAACACTCGCTATAATGAAGTCCAAAATAAGGATGTGAAAAATGAATCTTTGTCTAAAATGATCCTCTGAGGAACCCTATGTAGTCTAATAATATCACAAAGGAATACCCTCACAACTTTTGGTGATATATATAACATATGTTTAGGTGAGAAATGGGCCACTTTGGTCAACTTGTCAATAGTCACCATGATGGCATCATGATGACGTGAAGACAAGGGGAGATCAATAATAAAATCCATCAAAATGGCGTCCCATTTCCACTTAGGAATATTATGTGGGTAGAGTAATCCTGCTAGGTGTTGCTGCTCTGCCTTGACTCTTTGACACTCAAGGCATTGAGTCACATACTCTGCAATGTTGCATCGTATCCCTTCCTAATGGTATAACTGTCAAAAGATCGACATGCATCTTCTTCACCCCTGGATGTCCTACATATAGTGTCTTGTGCCTCAAATATGATAATTGTACAAAGATCAATAATGTTAGGTATATAGATACAACCCCTATGTCCAACAACCCATCTAAATCCAATGTGTGCCCTGTAAAATTGACATCAAGGGCTCTCTGTGACATGAAATCTTGTTGTACCTCTCTATACCACTCATCCTCTACTTAGTGATGAAGAATGCACCCCCTCAAATATAGGCCTAATGACATGGATAACAACTCGTGTCTCCTCCTGCTCAATGCATTGGCCACCACATTCTCCTTCCCTTTGATGTTATGGAAATCAAAGTCATACACACAAAGGAACTCCATCCAATGCCTTTGACAAGCATTTAGATTCAGTTGTGTGAAAATATATTGTAGGCTCTAATGGTCTAAATGAAGCTCAAAATGGTGTCCCAAAAGAAAGTATCTCCAATGGACTAAATCATGAACTACTACTACTACCAAATTTAAGTCATAAGTAGGGTAGTTCAACTCATGGGGTTATAGTTTTCATGACTCGTACGTGATCACTCTACCCTCGTACATAAGCACTACACCTAAACCATCCAATGAGGCATCAATGCATACCATGAAATTTGTTGATGGATCTAGTATTTCTAGGATAGGAGTGCTAGTGAGATGCTCCTTGAGGGTATGAAAGGCCCTCTCACACTAATTTTTCCACTCAAATTTCTTCCCTTTCCGCTGAAGAGAAGTAATAGAATGTGCAATCCTAGAGAAGCTCTTAGCAAAGCATTGATAATAACTTGCTAAGCCCATGAAGCTCTTGAACTCTATCATGTTGGTAGGAACTAACCACTCTATGATAGCTCTAATCTTTGATGGATCTAAAAAGATACCATCACCTGATATAATGTTCCCAGGATAATGAACCTTTGAACAAAATAAGTCACACTTAGACAAGCTATGATACAATTGATGCTCCCTCAAACACTGTAGCACCTATCATTAATTATCCTCATGCTCCTCCTCTAAATGTGAATATACAAAAATTTCATCCAAGAAAACTATCACAAATTGATCTAGGAAGGTACAAAATACCTTGTTCATGAGGCTCATAAACACTGTAGGGGCATTTATCAAACCAAATAGTATCACTGTAAACTCATAATGGTCATATCCAATCCTGAAAGCAGTCTTATGTATATCTGCATCTGTAACCCACAACTAATGATATCCAAACTTAAGATGAATCTTAGAGAACACTCTATAACCTTGTATCTATTTGAATAGATTATCGATCCTTGAGAGGGGGTAACAATTCTTGATTGTCATCTTATTTAACTATCTGTAGTCCACACAAAGTCGAAGGGATCCATCCTTCTTCTTAACAAAGATGACAAGAGCACCCCAAGGTGAGACACTCAGACATATATGACCCTTCTGTAACAACTCCTCCAACTATAATTTGAGCTCACTAAGCTCATGTGTGGTCATCCTATATGGTGCATGTGATATTGGCTTGACTCTTGGTACTAATTCTATGTGAAAATCAATCTCCCACCGAGGTGGCATACCTAGAAATGTTGAAGGGAATACATGTATGAACTCCCTAAGGATGGGATGATCATTCAAGGATGTATTTGAATCCTCCTTAGTCTTGTCACTGATGGTAATGATGAATAATTGACATCCCTTATGCATAATATCTTAAGCTGCATAGTGGATATCATGAGAAGAGATATGGGCCTCTGTACTCTTGTAATCTCCACTACTATACCTTGGTTGTCTACAAACTCAATTGCCTTTAAATGATAATCTACCTTAGATTGATATGTGTTAAGCCAATCCATACCCAAAACTAGCCCATAGGAGCCTAATAGAGCAACACAAAGGTCTAGTGAGGTAGTCTAGCCTCCCAGTCGTAATGGAAAATCTGTCATTACTGAATCTATAGACACATTAGCTCCTGAAGCTAACTCAACCTCCCACCTATCATCTTTCCTAGATGCCACTAGCCTACTACACTCCATTATAGATAGAGAAATAATAGAAACAATGTCCCCAGAATAAAAAAAATAGAAACATGAAATCACCAATCATACCTAGTGTCTCAATGACAAAGGCCTCATGCTCAGCTTGATGGTTCTCAACTATTGCAAAAAATCTATGGGAATTTCCCACATATCCCACTATCTTCTTAGAACCTCTTGCCTATTTTCCTCTAGCTGTAGGTCCCTAAGGGTAATCCCTAGCTAGGTGTCCTACTGCACTGCTTATGTAACAAGGACCTTGAGTTTACTCTTGAGCCAACTGTGTCTTGCTAGAATTTTGTCCCCCAATCCTACTAGAAGCACTAAATCCACCATGAGAAGGACTCTTGTGAATGTGCTTGGGTGGCAGCCTATGTGTGAGGACATTGATCATGTTGAGAAACCTATGGTCACTGTGGATTAAAGTGGTCACCCTATGAGCTCTATTGAGGCCTAGGCCTCTAACACTATTTTTGTTGCTACAATGGCATAGCTGGTCCAACTAGAGGCCTGAATCCTCCCTCCAAAGGAAGGGGAGGTCTTTGAAAGCTATGTGACTATAGAGTGTGGTTGGGGTTCTAAAACCACTCTCATGCATCTTGAGACTTCCCTTATATCTCCTCAGCTATAAGGGCCTTCTCCACAACAACCTGTAGGTTCTTTGGATCGACCATGTAAATGGGACCTGATATGCCTACATTCAAGCCCCTAATAAAATGATCGATGAGAAGCTTCTTGTCATGCAAATAATCCACATACTATAACTCCAAAAATCGGCTCTTGTACTATGCTATTGATAAAACCCTTTGATGCAAGTCATGGAACTCATCAATGCGACACTATCTTAAATACTCTGATAAGTAGTGTGCCCAAAACCACTCTCAAAATGTTTCCCAAGTGAGAGTGTCCAAAGATAGGTGGTGTTTGCACTCCTAGCACCACCACATAGATGTTGAACTTTAAAGGAATAGTATCACAACATATTCTTTTAGATTTCTTGACTAAGAAGCCAAGTCTCAGCCTCTACTCCATTCGTGGATCCCTCAAAATTAGGCGATTTCAGTCAGAACAACTCATGAATTTGATATCCTGGATCTTGATACACTCTACCCTCATCCGGTACGTCAGGATGGGGAACTTGTGGTGGAAGATCTAGATGGACTGATCCCTTCTCACCCTCATTCTAATACTCCTCAAGAATGTGAGGGGGACTCCTTCTAAACTCTTTATGCTCTAATCTATGTACCTCGGTCAAGTTTTGTGTTTGGTCAGATCTAGGGTCCTCCTCCGATGTTGGTAGTCAAGCATGAATAATCCCAATCAAATCCTCTAATGCATAGAAGATTTGAGAATTGAGGTTCTATGAAGGCTCATGTTGAGGTACCTCTAGAATGTGTGGGGCTACTGGTGGTGACTCGACTCACTCTCGCCTCTCACCACATCCGTGTGTGTGTTTGTGAACCTTCCACAATCTAGGTGGCATCCTACATGATAATTTCATAACACAAATCAAATTGGTGAACACATACAGTCAGAGTTCTTGGTGTTGGAACCTAGGTTCTGATACCAAAATGTAATACCCATATTTTACACTCGGACAAACAAAAAAAGAAACAACTTTTTTTTGTAATGATATTAATCTTATCCATTAACATTAATAATAATGTTAACATTAGTATTAATCATGCACATGAAAAATATAATACTATTATATTGATACTCCTCTTAATATTAATATATTAATATCCCTTTTAAAATTAATAATGTTAAACCAAAATAATAATAAAAATCTCTTACCTCTATAAAATGTATTTATTAATTAAATTATCTACCAATTAATTAAGTTATTTATATATATTTAAATATATGAATAAAGAATATTATATAAAATTAATGACCTTATTTACTCTTATATATTAATTTATTTACTATAGGAAGAAATATCATGGATAAATAAAAGAAGCGCTTTTTTTTTTTTTTTCTTTATAAGAAAAAACTAATTCTACCCAAGTTAATATAATTTCCCCTTCTTTAGAAAGTAGGGAACATTTCTTTATTTTTTATTTATTTTTAAATGATTAAAGGAAAATGGAATCATCTTTTTAAAGAAGGGCTCCCTTGGGAACGTCTAGAATCTCATAAAACCTACTTTTCTTTATTAAGTTCATTCTAAATTATCCATCCCTACTATTTCTTAAATTCCCCACATACACATGGGCCCTTTAATAATGGCTAAAAAGATAAGGAATATAAATATAAAAAGAATGAAAATAATTTAAAATAGTAAAAAAAGTCATGTTTAAGTTTTTAATTTTTTTCAATAGATTAAAAATTTAATCTTAAAGTGTTGGAAGTGGACTATTTTAAAAGTATCGTTATACAACTAGATATTTGTGAAAATGTTAAGCTCTTATCAACGATATCAAATATTTTCAAAAGGTTAAGATAAAAGTGGTGCAACAATAAAACCATACTCACCTTAATTTTGTTTCACCAACATCCTTTTGCCTTCAGCAAATACATAGACATCTAGAAAATTGTTTTCACTCTAGAAAAAATGTGGGATGAGAATACACTCTGATGGGAACATGCGATGGAAATAAGGTCCACAAAAATACAAAAGATTATAAAATAATAATAAATATAATCCATTGTTTATCCTCCCAATTAACCATAAGATAAATGATAAAACTGTTGGTATCCAAAATTTTCCATACCCGTTAAACTGTGCGATAAATGTTATATTTTTCTCTAGCTAAATTATTTTGCAATTGACTTAATTGTGGTAGGGTATTATTTAAACAATTTTGAATGACTTTGGCATCCATTCTGAAATATGAAGACAACTAAACGAACCCTAAAAATTTTCTCCAATGATTAACTGAAGCTGCGTAATGCCCCACCATGTAACCCTAGAGAATGACACAAACACAACAAAAGCATAACAATTTTTTTTTTGAAAGTGAAATTAACAATAAGTAAAGTGAACTACACTTAACACATACATCCTCTAAGGTACGTGACAATGTTTACATTTGAAACCCATAACATACAAAAGTAAACTAATACATAGCATATAAATTATTCTCACGAAATAAAGAACATAGATCCAATAACATTAAACTCATTTCATAAGATTACAAGATACATATTAAAACCTTTCAAAGATTGTAATCATTCAATATAGCAGTTACAAGGCTCATTTCCAAAATGATGTAGATCATACAAACAATATTACAATTACAATGATGTAAGGATTTTCCTCAAATACAAATGAGGAGTAGTACATATACAATAACATCCAACTGATCCAATAAAACACAATAGATGGTGCAAAGCAACTGGAGCATGCGAGCTCTCCTATCTAGAAGATCCCACCATCACAAAAATAAAGTGGAAACCCAACGGTGTAAGGTGCACATTCCACCCAACCATGTGGTACCTGAAGGCCCACCCCCCATGCTAGGAGATAGTAAAAGGACTTCCTAGGCATAACCAACAACCTCATGACATAGGAAACCACAAGACTAAACAAAACAAATACAATACAATACATTAAGGTTACATTGCTTATAGAGTAAAAGAATCAAGTACTTCAACTAAACAACGCATACTGTTGTCATAGGAGGAGTGTCATCACAAAGTTGCATGGGTTATCCTAGAAGATCTTCTTAGGCCCCGACCCCCATCTTGGGTTATCTTGGTAACCTCTCACGATCCTTGACCCCACATGCAAACTGATGTGGAGTCAAATATGTTTCAAAGGGAAAAGATAATGACCTTTCGATTCCAGGCCTTCTTGTCTCATCTCAAGTCTAAACGAGCCCTTGAGCCCATGAGTGAGGCACAATTAACAAGTTATGTGTTTTTAGGCTACCCTTTCCCCTAATACATTTATCTAATTTCCACTAAATTATCTAACTCTCACATGAGTTATCCTGGCATCACTTTGTACATCGAACCACATTGAGAGCCACTCTCCTACTGAAAACACAAGGATCTAATCTATAAACCAAGGGTAAGAAAAGTGCACACAAATAGATATTAAATCCCAACCATAATACAAGAAGCAACACATCTCGTTCGTAGTAACCAGGTGTTTAAACTGAATCACAACCAAGTGCACTACCCAAGGAAAAAAAGGGTTGAACAAAATATCACAACAACCCCCACATAATATTACAACATTTGGAAGGCTTACACGTTCACAACTAACAGATTTCCCAACTTACGTGGACAAAAGACATCATAATTAAATAAGCAATTCAGGCAATTAATAAAACTATCATTACAATTTCCTTAATCTAATTTCCATTCCAAGAAAAACAATAACACATTGCTTAAAATAATCTAGCTTAATACAATTTCATTTATAGTCAATAAAGAAATTAGATCTATTGTTTTAAAACAATTCATATTTTCAAAAGAATATAATAATATAATTTGAGGCTCTAAAGCTTTCATGACAATCTTTCCAATTTTCAAAACATATTAATTCTTTAAAACAAATTACATTTTCTTTATTGTACAAACAATCTTTTTCAATTTGAATTTAAATAAAAACAATAAAGAACTTGTTTCAGATGCTTGAAGGATTGAAGTTTGAAGTAGAGCCTCACCTTCAGATTCTAAAATTATCAAAGCCTCTCCCAAAATAATCCTCTTTTCTAGAAAACTGAAAATAAAACCAAAGCCAATATCTTGAGAACTTCTTTCAATTTTCAACCACCCACAAAATAAAATTTTCATTCTCGTGAAATAGCCTTTTCCCCCTCTTTTAGTTAACACAATGATTCTCTCCATGAATTATTTCCCAACACCAGATTTTAATTCTCTAACTCATGTCACAATCCCAAAATATCTTTCCAAATCAAATCACAAGATATTTCCTCTTAGGTATTTTATAAGATATTTGTTTATTTAATAATTTAAAATCAATATTAATTTTAATTATCCATTCAATTAAATTCACAACTTTATTTAATTAACTTAAATAACTAATTAAATTAAACTTTTATAATCTAACAATTTTAATATCAAATTTAATCTAATTATTTTTAATCACTATATAAAATAAGTGTAATCTAAATAATTAAATTTCTTTAAAAAATAAATTAAATGTAATTAACTAAATCAAATTTAATGTTTCTACCACTATTAATCATGATTAAATAAATAATCAACCTAAAACATTATAAACATTAATTAACATTAATTTCCCACAGAGCATACCTTGCAAAATAATTAAACGACAAGGCAAATGAGGACAACATGACAACAAAGCATGTACAAAATAAGGACTGACAAGTCACTGTGACTAGGGATGTGGTTTGACAAGGAAATCCTGTTACTACCTCCCAATCAACTATTCCGTTGGGCAAGGGATATGCTAAAACTTGTGAATCCAGGAGGAGTTGATGTCTTGTACCTCCAATCCTGCAATCAAAACATATGTCATACATGTATATAGATCATGAACAATCACACTATGAAGAGAAAATCATGGAATCACATGGCACTCGCAAGCAAGTGATGCAATCCCTTTCCCTTCACCAATACCATGTCACACCAAAACTAACGAAACTAAAACATCAAATAACTATCGATGTACATATATCAATACCAACTCACAAAATCAACTTTGCTAACTAGAAAGCATGTCATAATAATTAATCATCAATATAGTGTACCATCACATCTCAATATAAAAACCATCTTCACTATAATGTCAATGATCAAATAACAACATCATAGTATCATAGTCTATCAAAATAAAAGCACTGCATGAAAACATGAGAAAATCGGAAGGGTGATACAAGCTTCCCTAAAATGTTTTGCCTTAGGTTATGGAGCTTGGAATAGGTGGCTAGCATCAAGGGAAAACAAGTAGAGTTCGATGATTTGGGTTGGGTATAGTTATAGAGTATGAAATGTAGCCGAGGGAAAAGGGGACAAAGAATGGCTTAAGATACACCAATATTCCTCTTTGCAACTATATTAGGTGGCAAAAGTGGTAGCCTAGATTAGACCTTTGCTTCAGCATTAAGGTATTTATGCAGGTATAAACCCCATGTCACAGTTTAGGTGGTTCCTTCATTTGTGTTTGCTTGATGCAGCCTACTAGAGGGACTCACATAAGGATAGAGTGGATGGTGTAGTTCCTTAGTAGAGACCATGACTGCCTTCATGGAGCCATGATTCCTACATAGGTGTCGTGCTCTTACCAGGATGCTATGCCCAAGAATTTTAGAAGTTAATTTTTTTTATTACATAAGAAAATATAACTTTATCCTAAGCCTCTATAATATTATTTGAATTTTATATATTCATTTCAATTCTTCTCTATTTTTTTATACTACGATTCCTATAGGTGCTTACTAGAAAATAAGACATAATGTTGAATTTTACAAGAGATTAATATATATAAATTTTGTGCAGAGTCCTAATAACATACATCTTGGAGCCAGTCAACAATCTCTCTCATATGAACATAAGGTTTAAAAGAATAATCCAAGGAAACATGGATGCCTCAAATACTCGTTGTAAAAAATCATCTTGTTATTTCCTTTCTAGATATTAAATCAACAATGTAATTTCATTTATACCTTTAGAATAAAATAAATTTTCCCACAGTAAATATAGATACTATTTTAGTCCTTTCTTTGGTCACTTTGTATGCCCATTTTAGAAGAATGGGTAAATTTTCTTTTGTTGCAATCTGATAACTTCATAGAGGCATTATGTTTTTCTACAAATAGTAAGTTACCTTTATGCTTATTTTCTTTAATTGGAAAAGAACATGAAATACCTATCATATTTCTATATTGCTCTCAGTGAAATATAATTTTTGAACGGATTCTCATCCCCTCTAAGGAAGAATACAAAACTAAATTTTTCATTTCATTTTAATGAATAGAAACTTATAGAACAACACACTTCTTATATCTAATAACAAAAGATCGATACTTGCATAAAATCACAACTTTTCTTTTAACATAAATTACATTTTATTTCTTTTCTGCACAACACGTGCTCACTGTGTCAAATATAAAGCTAGACAATTTGTCTTATAATTTTCCTAAAACCCATTGAGATATTACAATGTAACGATCTACATGACCCAACATGCTTTCATCCAACAAATGGAAATTTTATGATAGTTTTGGAACATACATATACTTGCTAGAATAATCATTGGTACGGTAACGAAAATATATATATTCTCTTTTTTTTAATTTTTTTTAAAACCACTCATAATCACAACTCAAATAGAATGATACAAAGGGATATTCTCTTTACAACAACATTTCATTTTCTTAGAAATTTACTAAAATGGTAAGGAAACAATTTGTTCTTGAACTACATATATCGTCCTAAGTTTTCACACAACTTCCACTGCATTAGATCTATAAAACCCCTATTTTTTCTTTACAATTTTTTTCCAATAAGATAGTTGACATAAAAATGACATTAGATTTATAGTTTATGATTAAATACAAATTTATCCTTTCTATTACATTGTAATAGATATATTAGTTACTCCCTAGTAGAACCTTTTTTACAACAACATAAGAGAAATTTGAGTTGAAAGATAAAACATCTATTTCCTTACAAACTATAGATGTAAACTTTCCTACTTGTTGATTTATAACAACGAGGTCACAAAAAACACATTTTCTAATTTACAAAAAGCATCAAATAGGAGATATTTGTCATGGTAGATACAAAAAATATAAAAAATTCTCCAAGAAACATGGGTACACCATATTTTCAATTTCCTCAAGCCTACAAAAACCTCACAAGACACTAACTTTTTCCATAGGCCATGGGTTCTCACCTCCCAACCTTTGGTTGGAAAACCAACCACCCCCAAGGTAGGAGGAAACATGGTTACTAGGTACATACAATTCCAAGTCCAAATGACATTGAAACATGCATTATGCACACAAGAAATTTCACACCCATCCAAGGGGATTTTCACATAACATAGGATTCATCGTGAACCCAAACTAGGGAATGGAGGGTGGAATATGCGGTCCATTTTGGGGACTCAAAAGTAACACCATGAATAACCATCACAGAGTTTCAACCCTTCATAAGCAATCCTTCCTTCAAATTTCCTTATCCACCAAAACCATCCTTCATATTTCAGAAAACATATGGCTACTCATACCCCTCTTTTTAACCTCTCATTTTAAGGAGTAATAACATGTCCCCATGGAGGTTCCTACTCCAACCATCCCCAACTTAGGATTCTCTACCCAAATTTGGGTGAGCCTATCCCATTACAACCCTTTTCCCCAAAAAAAACAAACACAAAATCAAAGCTTAAGGGAAATAAATCCAAACACACCATTACATACACATAATAAGTGCAAATTGAAACACAAAGAAGCAAAAAGGTGTAGTGATCCTAACTCAATCCAAGCTTAGGAAGGATGTGATGAGAATGATAATAAATCCCCTCCTCCAAGATTTCTTTCCAATATCTCAATCCAAATCTAAAAGTCCCGAGGTAAAAATACAACTCCAAAAATAAAGAATGCAAAAGAGAACCCCAAAAACCCTTGTTCTTAGTTTCCTTATAGAATTCAAGTTTGAATCCCTTTGAATGGGGAAGTGACACTAGTCACTCCTCCATTCACTCTCCCAAGCACACTCACCCATGTGTAGTCACACATGTGTGAGAACTTGGGAGCCTCCCAACACAACTAGGAGAAGTGGGAATGGAAAGAAACCAGTTCCCATCCCACTTCCCAAAATCTTATTTTCGTCAAAAATCTTTAAGGCCTCAAAAAGGGTGCCAAGTCTTGGACTTGACCAAAGATTTATAGATAAAAAGGTACCTGATCCATAGGTATCTACCCTAGGGACCTTAAACCCATCAAAACACTTAAAAAATATAACTTTTCAACCCCCAAAAGGTACCTTAAAAATCAAATCCAATTTAGTCCGCCTGGGTGGAGAACTCACCACCTAGATGGACTAAAATATCAATTAAAACCAATTTACAAACATTCACAATTTACATCATGAATAAAATAAATTACGTAACAGAACTATAGTCCCTCCAAATGGACTATTGTTTGGTTTGACTGGTTAATTTACTTAGGGTTCCCAAAGGTTACCTCCAATTTCCATTGGTCATGGAAAGTATACTTCCACACTCAATTCACATGTTAATGAATCCAAATAAATCATATAGAAAAACAATTAAATCACCATCTCATATACACAAGTTTCCATCCAATGATATCACATATCAAAACAATTGAATCACCATTTCATATACACAAGTTTCATAATTTCACATAGCATATATATCTTATATCATAATTGAAAAAAACACTAATCACATGTCATATCCAATTATTTTTACCCTAATTTTAAAATTTATCAAACTACAACATGATTCATTCACACCACATGTTTCATTTATTCATTGTTAAGTTTCAAAATTCAAATTAAAAAATCTTAGTAACTTGCATAAAATTATGTCAATCATCATAGTTATCTAACTAAACATGTAGCATGATCAAAATACAATCATCATATGAACTCAAATGTCTAAAATATCATGTCCCAAATAGTATCACTAAACATAGTCAATAATAAAACTTAAAACATTCTAACTAATAAATGTATCATAGAGGTGGCTTCACATCCTCTCCCTCTAGGAATGAACTTCCTCCTGGAAGTCCTCAAATAGGTGGGGATATAAATATCTCAATCGTGAGGCATCCTCCCAAGTGATTGGAATCTCATCATATCAATCCCATTGGACCCCAACCTAGTCAAACTCTCGACCTCGAAGGGCCAACATCCTTCAAGCCAAAATGTGGATGGGCTCCAAGGTTAGTTGTTCATCCGAGTCCACCTTCAAGGTACCCCAATCCAAAAAATTAGATTTATCATGCACATAATGTCGCAATACTGATACATGAAATACATCATGGATACACAATAGGCTAAGTGGTAGGGCTATATGATAAGCTATGTGACCTATCCACTCTAAGATCTCAAATGGACAACCAAACTGAGGTGCAAGATTAGAGTCCTTTCCATAATGGATTGGACTCTTATGGGGAAACACTCTAAAAAAAAAACAATCTCCTACTAAGAAACTCTGATCAACCCTCTTAGCATCAACATACTTTTTATGTCGATCTTGTGCCTCTCAAAGGTGTTGTTTGATCAAATCCATCTACTACTCCATATCTTGTATCATCTATGGACCAATTTCCACTCTATCCTCTATTCAATCCCAACTCAAAGGATTCCTACATGTTCTACCATACAAGGCCTAATAAGGTGGCATAACCAAGGAACCGTCATGCAAATTATTATAGGAAAACACAACCAAATACAGGTACTCCTCCCATTGGGATTGATGATCCATCACATACATGTGTAACATGTCCTCTAACACCCGATTAAATCTCTTTTTCTATCAATTTATCTTGAGATGGTAAGCTGAATTGAAATTGAGTTTGGTGCCCAATGCCTGTTGTAATGAAGTCCAAAATAAAGATGTGAAAAGTGAATCTATGTCTCAAATGATCCTCTAAGGAACACCATGTAGTCTAATAATGTCATCAAGGAATACCCTCACAATTATTGGTGTTATATATGTCATATGTACATGTGAGAAATGGGCCACTTTGGTCAACTTTTCAATAGTCGCCATGATGGCATCATGACGATGTGAAGACAAGGGGAGACTAACAATTAAATCCATCAAAATGGTGTCCCATTTCCATTGAGGATTATCATGTGGGTAAAGTAATCTTGTTGGGTGTTGGTGCTCTACCTTGACTCTTTGACACTCAAGGCATCGAGTCACATACTATGCAATGTTGCATCACATCCCTGCCCAATGGTATACCAATCAAAGATCGACATGCATCTTATTCATGCCTAGATAGGTTGCATACGATGCCCTATGTGCGTCATATAAGATAAATGTATGAAGATCACTAATTTCAGGTACATAGATAAAAACCCTATGTCACAACAACCCATTTGACTCCAATGTGTACCCTATAAACTTTCCCTTAAGGGATCTCTGTGACTCTAACTCCTAATGTACCTCTCTATAAAACTCATCCTCTTCTAAGTGCTAAAGGATGCGCCCCCTCAAATTTGTTCCTAATGACATGGATAAAAAATTATGTCTCCTCCTACTCAATGCATCTACCACCACATTCTCCTTCCCTTTGATGCAATGCACATAAAATTCATACTCACAAAGGAACTCCATCTAATTCCTTTGACGATCGTTTAGATTCAGTTGTGTGAAAATATACTATAGGATTTGATGGTCTAGATGAAAATCAGTGGTGTCCCAAAATAAAGTGTCTCCAACGGACTAAAGCATGAACTAATCCTGCCAACTCTAATTCAAGAGTAGGGTAGTTCAACTCATGCGGTTTGAGTTTTCGTGACTCATATGTGATCACTCTAACCTCTGACATCAGAACTGCACCTAAACTATCCAATGAGGCATCAATACATACCATGAAATCTACTGATGGATCTAGTACTACTAGGATAAGAGTGCTAGTAAGATGCTCCTTGAGGATCTAAAATGCCCTCTCACACTGCTCTTTCCACTCAAACTTCTTCCCTTTTTGCTGAAGAGAAGTAATAGGATGTGCAATCTTGGATAATCTCTCAACAAAGTGTTGATAATAACAATCAATGCCCATGAAGTTCCTGACCTCTATCACAGTGGTAGGTGCTAGACACTCAATGATAGGTTTAATCTTCAATGGATCTACAAAGATACCATCACTTGATATAATGTTCCCAAGATAATGAACCTCTGAATGGAAGAAGGAATGCTTAGACTAGCTTCCATACAACTGATGCTCTCTCAAACAATGTATCTCCTATCATAGATGTTCCTCATGCTCCTCCTCTGAATGTGTATATACCAAAATTTCATCTAGGAACACTATCACAAATCGATCTAGGAAGGTATGAAATACCCTGTTCATGAGGCTCATGAACACTATAGGGACATTCATCAAACCAAATGGTACCACTGTAAACTCATAATGGCCATATCTAGTCCCGAAAGCAACCTTATACATATTTTCATATGTAATATGCAATTGTTTATATCTAGACTTAAGATCAATCTTATAGAACACTCTAGCACCCTGTATCTGGTTGAATAGATCATCAATCCTCAGAATGGGGTAACGATTCTTGATTGTCACCTTATTTAACTATATAGAGTCCAACCAAAGTCAAAGAGATCCATCCTTCTTCATTAAGATGACAAGAGCACCCTAAGGTGAGACACTCAAATGGATATGTCCCTTCTCTAGAAACTCCTCCAACTGTAATTTGAGATCACTAAGCTCATGAGTGGTTATCCTATATGGTGAATGTGATACTGGCTTGACTCTTGGTACTAAGTCTATGCAAAAACTGATCTCCCACCAAGGTGGCATAATTGGAAAGTCTAAAGGGAAACATCTGTGAACTTCCTAAGGATGGGATGATCATCCAAGGATTTCTATGACTCCTCAATCTAGTCACTAATGGTAATAGTGAATAACTAACATCCCTTTTTCATATACCGCTTAAGATACATAGTGGGTATCATGTGAAGAGATATGGGCCTCTATACTCCTATAATCTCCATTGCTATACCCTGGTCGTCTACGCACTCAACTACCTTTTAGGGAAAATATACCTTAGCTCAATGCATGTCAAGCTAATCCATACCTAAAACTACTCCATAGGAGCCTAATGGAGTAAAACAAAGGTCTACTGAGGTAGTCCAACCTCCTAGTCGTAATGGACAATCTCTCACTACTGACTCTACAAACATAGTAGATCCTAAAGCTAAATCAACCTCCCACATATCATCTTGCCTAGATGCCACTAGCCTACTACAATCCACTATAGATGGGGAAATAAAAGAATCAAATTCCTCATAATCAAATAACATAGAAACATGAATAACACCAATCATACTCGGTGTCTTAATGACAGTGGCCTAATGCTCATCTTGGGGGTTCTTAACCACCAAAAAACCTTTATGGGACTTTCCACATCTGCCACTATCTACTCTAAACCTCCTACATGTTATCTTCTAGCTATAAGTCCCTAAGGTCAATCCCTAGCTAGGTGTTCTACTGCAACACATATGTAACAAGGACCTTGAGTATACACCTAAATTGAGTGTGTTATGCTAGAATATTGTTCCCCAATCCTACTAGAACCACTAAATTTGCCACAAAAGGACTGCTAAACATGTTGGGGTGGCACCCTTTATCCGAGGATGCCAATCACATTAAGGACCATGTGGCTGTCATGGTCTGAAGTGGCCACCTTGTGAGCTCTATTGAGGCCTAGGAATCTGACTCTATTGTTGCTGCTATGATGGCCTATGTTGTCCAATTAGAGGCCTAAATCCTCCCTTTGAAGGAAGGGGAGGTTGTTGAAACCTATGTGATTGTAGAGCATGGTTGCGGTTCTAAAACTGCTCTCGTGCATCCTTAGACTTCCCTTATATCTCCTCAATTATAAGGGACTGCTCCACAACATCTTGAAGGTTCCCTAGATCAGACATGTAAACAAAACTTGATATGCCTACATTCAGGACCCTAATAAAAATATTAGTGAGAATATTTTCATCATGCAAATTATCCACCTACTGTAACAACTTCAAAATCAGTTCTCATGTTGTGCTACTGATAAACCCCTCTAATGTAGGTCATGGAACTCATCAATGTGACACTATCTCAAATGCTCTGATAAGTAGCATCCTCAAAACCACTCCTATAATGTCTCCCAAGTGAGAGTATCCAAAGATAGGTGGTTTTTGCACTCCTCTTGGAACCACCACGTAGATGTTGAACACTAGTAGGATTTGGAAAATAAATGACTAGGTGACTAAAAAGTTTAGTCACAACAACTAAAAATGACTAAATTCTACCCATTTTTTGCAACTTAGCTATAAATGAGTAAATAAATGACTAATTTGGTTGTTGACTAAAAAATTATTTAGTCACAGAAATAAAAATGACTAAATAGTTAGTCATCAAATCCAAATTAGACAAAAAATTTGAAAAATAATTCAGCCAATTATTGCAGCAATGTATTCATGCGCCCGATGTATGGGCACAATTATTCACTTTCATTGTAGATTCATTCATCTCGTTCATTGAATATTCATTCGTCTTCCTTGACCTCACTTCATTTGTTAGCCTGACATGATTTGTTTTGACCAGTTATGGCAACTTCTTGCATGGGCAATAAGGATTCAGAGAGGACCTGGAGACTTCTGAAAAGGCAGGCAAGGGAAAGGAATTCATTGAGGCCTTCTATAGTGAAATCAAATTTGGGGAAGCCCTCTGTAGTGAATTCAGAGGTAATTTGAAACCCTCATTACATTAAATAGAAATTTGAAATGCTCATTACAATCTACTACTCTAAATAATGTTCTATTGCTCTTAATAATGTTCTTTTACAATCTTGCCACTATTCCACTTCATAATGTGTTCAAGCTAAATATAATAAAATTTGGGTGTCAGTGCCAAAATAGAATTTCCTAAAACAATTTTAATACATTTTCACTGCAAGTGGAAACTGTCCTTGTGCAAAGTAAACATGTCCTAGATTTACCCACACATTAGACATCTATACAAAGATGTTTCCTGTATCAGCTTCTTGTACCTATGTAAAGATTTTCCTTTGCAATATCAAATTGACCCCTTTCAACTAGCACAATGGTTGGCCCATTTGCAACATAAACATTTCATAGTCTTTGTGCCAACACTTTACAATGGCTACCCCATTTGCAGGATAAATATTTTCACTATGAGCGTAAACTATCCTTGTGCAAAGTAAACATGTGCTAGATTTACCGACACATCAGACATCTGAACATAGATGGTTCCTACAACAACTTCTTGTACCTGTGTAAAAATTTCCTTTGCAATATCAAATTGACCCCTTTCAACTAGCACAATGGATGCCCCATTTATAGCATAAACATTTCCTAGTCTTTGTGCCAACACTTAAGTGGCCCCTTTTATGAAATTAAGATCCTCTTGAGTTATTATTATACTCCTATTTTCCATGTTAAAAATCCCCAAGGCCCATGGGAAATGAATAATGAGAATTTGAGTTTCAACTTGGTTTCATTTTGAAAGGGGGACATTACATTCTATAAGAATTTTTTAACAACAAAATAATTTAATCCACCTATTTGGGACTATAAAATAAAAATAGATGAATTAATACATTTTCAATTATAGGTTCTTTTAATCTAGAATTTCATAGAAATATAAAGCATAATACATTGAAGGACACATAAAATGTTCTAAAATAAAGACTAAAATAGGTTGCCCATGAAAAAAAAGAAAGAGAGAAAATGAAAAGATAACATACAGATGATTCATTTGAGGTTTTTGATAAGATCTCATTTAACTATGTCAAATGGATTTAGAAGGGACAAAGCATATTTTATTGACTAAAATTTTGAGGTAGCTTATCAATTGTCATTGTATGCATCATCTTCTCTTGGAATTTGTTTCTACAATGCACCAAGCCTAGAATTGATTGGGGATGCACTTAAGGTGGATAAAAAATCATCAAATGATTTATGTATGCTTGGAAACATGGAACTGAAAATAGATGAATGGCTTAAAGAAAAAGAAACAATTAAAGTAGCACACCAACTTGTCTTGGATGATGAAGAAAACTGAAAATTTGATGAAGAATGAATGATTTAGATGGAAAGGAGAAAGAAAGAGGAACAACTTAGGTAGGTGATGTAATAAGAGGAGAAATTTGAATGTGTGAAGCAATTATAAAAGAGTAAGTATAAGGATAGGGATGATGATGAGGTTGGCTAGTCTGAGAAGAAACAAAAGGAAAAGAAGAAAAAGAAGAAGGATAAGGACCACAAGGCTTATGATTCTTATATGGAGGAACCTAATATTTCCATGGAAGATGAGGCAAATTATATGAGTGATAAGGTATAGGATGATGTAGAAAATTGCCAAGATCTTCTTGCAGCTACAGGTCTAGAAGACTCTGATGATGGTGAGACAAACTCTCCAATTTCAACAAAATCATGAAGGAGACATGCATACTCTGATTCTGAAGATGATAAACCATTGTAGAAACAGATTCCGAGAGAAGATGATCCATATGATGATGATGTCTAGAATTCCTAAGCTTTAACCAAATCTAGCTCCTATTTTCCAAGAGAAAAATCCCCAATGCCCATGGGAAATGAATGATGGCCATTTGAGTTTCGATAGATTCCAAGAGAAGATGATGCATATAATTACAATGGATAGGCTACCTCAAAATTTTAGTCAATCAAATATGATTTGTCCCTTCCAAATCCATTTGACATAGTTATATGAGATCTTATCAAAAACCTCAAATGAATCATCTATATGTTATCTTTTCATTTTTCCTCTTTCTTGTTTTTTATGGGCAACCATTTTTAGTCTGATGAAACTCAAATGCTCGTCATTCATTTCCAATGGGCCTTGGGGATTTTTTTTTTGAAAATAGGAGGTAGGTTTGGTTAAAGCTCAGGAAGCCTAGACATCATCATCATATGGATCATCTTCTCTAGGACTTTGTTTCTGCAATGGTTCATCATCTTCAGAATCAAAGTATGCATGTCTCCTTTGCGATTTTGTTGAAACTGGAGAATTTGTCTTGCCATCATCAAAGTCTTTTAGACCCATAGTTGCAAGAAGACCTTGGGAATTTTATGCATCATCTTGTACCTTATCACTCATATAATTTTCCTCATCTTCCATGGAAACATAAGGTTCCTCCATATAAGAATCATAATCCTTGTGGTCCTTATCCTTCTTTTAATTATTTTCCTTCTTTTGTTTCTTCTTAGACTAACCAACCTCAACCTCATCATCATCATCCATTTCCTTACACTTTCTCTTCCATGATTCCTTCACACATTCAAATTTCTCCTCTTGTTGCATCACCCATTGAATTTCTTCCTCTGACTTTCTCCTTTCCATCTGAATCCTTCGTTCTTCATTATCTTTTCATTTTTCTTCATTATCCAAGACAAGTTGGCATGCTACTTTAATTGTTTCTTTTTCTTTAAGCCAGTCATCTGTTTTCAATTCTATTTTTCCAAGCATACATAAAGCATTTGATGAGTTTTTATCCACCTTAAGTTCATCCCCAATCAATTCTAGGCTTAGTTGTATCTCATTCCTATTGATGTTGTAGCTTTGGGCTAAATACTTCAACCTTTCTTATTGAACAATAAATTCATATAGCCTAACGACTATTCATTTATTGCATTGATTTAAGTGAAGAGGTGCTTCACTTGACAACTTATTATATTTTATTTGGGCCGACTTCCTTCTTGTAACCAACCTATGTAATTATTGGTATTTTCTATGGAGGCCGACCTACATGAAGAGACATAATAATTTTTATAAATATAAGGTGATGATCTCTCATTTTTTTTATCAAGTTCATTCATCATATTCACACTCCTTGAAGAAGTTTTCACTTTAGTAACAAGTCATTATCTTGAGGAATAGATCATTATCTTGAGCAATAGATCATCATCTTGAGCAACAGATCATCATATTGTTGCAAAAAATATATTTCAGGGAGAAATATATTGATTTTGTATCTTTGCATCTAGGAGAGGTGCTATTATTAATAGTATCAAATTCGGCCTTGTGTTGGGCGTGAGTTGTAAGAATTTTTTTTCTCTTATTCCATAATATATAAACGATATATTTTGTTGGGTTTTTCCCCTCAAGTTGGAGGGTTTTCCCAGGGTATCTTGTGGTGTTCATTGTTTTATGTGTTGCATTTTTTGATTTCTTTCATTCTTGATCCTAAAATTAACATGGTATCAGAGCGGGTCTATGAAAAGATCTGATCATAAATTGATTGTAGTGAGAGTTATGAAGTCAGCATAGTACAGAGGCCTCATTGTCGAAATTGGAAACTTGGATTGAAGTTATGCACATTTCAGGATAATAAACTAAGAGTCTTCAATGACATCCCTTGTTTGTGTAATTGATGTGCTTGCAAACATTGTGAAGAAAGTAAAGAGGCATTTTTGGATCCTATCAGAAGTTTCCTGGAGTTCAACATTCCTTTTAACCTTTTAGCGAGTCTATCTTGTTGGGCAATTAATTTCTTTGGTATCGATGAAGATAGTGAAGGGAAAAAGACATGGATATAATGACCCAACAGTGCGGAATACATTCCCTCAACACTAATACAACAGAGGAGGAGAGATGAAAAGGTGTTTCAATAACATCTAAAACTACTTGAGATGAATACAACATGTAAAATAGAGATAACAAAAAATTGAGCATTCATAGATGACAAAGGTATTTAACATGGGAAAACCTTTCCAAGTAAAAAACCCACCACACCAAGCAAAGAATATTTTGTATTATAGTAATAACAATATTACATACAAATCACAGTCTTGCTTTTGTTCAGCTCACAACAACAACACACAATTGATTCTCATGATTACAATTTTCATTTTAATATATAGTTCGGATCACCTCTCTTGCAATAACGTCCTCGACTTACTTAAGTCAAATGATGCAATTAATTCTACTCAATCAACCATCGATCACAAGGTACATCCAAATCAGATCCAATCACACCAATGATCTACCCATGTTGATCTTCCTGCATCGAGCTACCTAGGCATTAATGCCATCACCCAAATCGGGTTTAGTTTGCCACCCTAAGTTGACCTGCACCTGCTACAATAACTATTTTTGGTTTCTATCCAATCATCGCTAGACACTGAGCCTTGTGTCTACATCCCATTTGTCTATCGCTTTTGCCACTAATTCCAACTTAGTCAACCCTGTCAATGAGCTCATCCGAGCTCTCCAAAGTCCTTACCGCGCTACCGCACCCCTATCGAGTTCGACATGCGGTATGGAAGTGAGCTTGATCAAGCTCACCCTGACTTCACCGATCCCAGATAAACCTTCCCACTGCACTACTGCAGCTAGCTTCAAGACCTACCATAGTAAGGCAGTAGATGACCTAGCAGACCATTGGCGGTAATACCATGGCCATCACGGTCAGTCACTTGACTTTCCGCAGTACCGTGGTAACCGCCAACTTGACCCTCTAGCGGTCTTACCGTGGCCACTATGGTCAGTCACTTGATTGTCACCAGTACCGTGGTAATCACCAGCTAGGCCGCTCGTGGTCTTACCGCGGCCACCACGGTGAGAAAGCTTACCGTCTGTTGTACAATGGTAACTACCTACCAAGAATGATGAGACTGGAGCTGGAGCCGAAACAAGAATAAGAACACTCACACCACAGAGACCGGAGCCAGAGCTAGAGCTAGAACGAGAACAAAAACAAGAACTTGTCAAAAGTTCAGTGAAAGGTTCCAACCCAGTTCCGCCTCCGACAAAAACAAGGTAGAGTTAAGACAGAATGAAAACAAAGTGGAGGAAGCCAACCTGAATACAAGAAAAACAACAGGGAAGACAAGAACACTGAGGCCGGAGTCGAAGCCGGAGCTGGAATAGGAACAAAAAATGGAACTTAGCAAAAGTCCAATGCCAAGTTCCATCTCGGTTCTACCTCTGACAGAACAAAGGAACAACACAAATTTTTTCCAAGGCATGAAAATGAGGACTTCAAGCTAGAAGTTGAGACACTTTTTCTTAAAAAGATTCGACTTGGCGAACACTTCTAGCTTCCTCAAGTCTTCAAAACTTACTGACAGTCATGGGCCCCAAGGCCCATCGATTCTATGCATCATCTGAACTTGTCTGTGCTAACCGACTTTGTCAAAGCGTCTACAACATTATTCAAGGTGTCAACCTTTTCCAAAATAACCTTTCCATCTTCAACCACATCCCTCATGAAGTGATACTGCACATCAATGTTCTTGGTCTTGGCATGAAAGATTGGATTCTTTGCCAAACAAATGGCACTCTGACTATCACAGCAGATTGAAATCTGCCCAACATTAAATCCAATGTCTGAACATAAATGCCTCAGCCAAACAACTTCCTTACAGGCATGAGTGGTAGCCATGTACTCTACCTTTGTCATGGTTAAAGCAACTATAGCCTGTCACTTGCTCATCCAACTGATTGCTCCACCATTAAGCATGAAAGTGTATCCATTGGTGGAACGTCTGCTGTCAATGTCCCCTGCCCAATCTAAATCAACATACCCATGAATGTTGAGAGTCACCTATGATGCAAATACAATTCCATGGTCACACAGTGCATAATTTGAAGTTCCCTTAAAATACCTAAATACTCTCTTCACAACATCCCAATGTGATCTTCTCGGATTTTCCATAAATCGGCTTAAAAATCCCATTGCTTGGGCAATGTCTAGTCTTGTACAAACCATAGCATACATTAAACTACCAACAACACTTGCATAAGGCACACTGGTCATGTCCTCCATCTCAGTAGCAAACTTTGGACAGTCTTCAATAGACAACTTAGTTCCATGCATGATTGGAACAACAAGCTTCTTGCATTCATCCATGCTAAACCTCTCCAAAACTATTTTTACATACTTACTCTAACTGACCCAAATATTTCTGCTTGTTCTGTCCCTAGATATCTCCATTCCAAGAATTTACCTAGCTGCACCAAAATCTTTCATTTCAAACTTTGCAGACAATTGATATTTAAGGTCAGAAATCATAGTCTTGCTATTTCCAATGAATAACATATCATCCACATACAGGGTAATAAAAATCACACGATCATTCTCAGATTTATAATAAATGCAATGATCAGATTTTGATCTCACAAATCCAATTGACAACACAAACATGTCAAATTTCTAATACCACATTCTAGAAGATTGTTTTAAACCATAGAGAGATTTATTCAATTTACAGACCAGATTTTGTTTACCTTTTTCAACAAAATGCTTAGGCTGGGACATGTAGATTTCTTCTTCCAGCTCACCATGGAGAAACACTGTCTTCACACCCATCTGCACAGTTTCAAAATCATGCACAACTGCCAATGATAACAAAAATCTGATGGATGTCAGCTTTTTGCTACAGAGGAAAAAATCTCTCCATAATTAATTCCCTCAATTTGAGAAAAACCATTTGCAACCAACCTAACCTTATAATTCTCAACACTGCCATCAAGATTTGTCTTCTTTTTGAATATCCACTTACAAAATACATGCTTTTTCCCTTTAGGCAATGGTACCAAATTCTAGGTTTCATTCTTTTTCAAAGAACTCATTTCTTCATTCATGGCTTCCAGCCAAGACTTTGAATCAGCCATGTTGATTGCTTCTTTCACAGTCCTGGGTTCATCAGTGCTAGTAATTAAAACATAGGCACAGGTCAAGTCTAACATAGAGAAACCATACCTTTCAGGGTGTCTTTTTTCTCGTGTAGAAATTCTTACAAGCTGAGGTTTTTCTTCATCATCAAAACTTCTAGAGCTGCTTGAGCTCTCCTCAGTCTCAGGTACACCATGCAACTCTTTCCTTTCTGGAGTTTGGTGAACCTCAATTGCATCTGTCTTGTCACTCTAATCTATCTCAAGCTGCTAATCACTTACTGTAGGTTTCAACTCACGAAAGATCACACTTCTGTTGTAAAAAACCTTCTCCGTAATAGGGTTCCAAAGCTTGTGTCCTTTCACACCAACTCCATAGCCAATGAGAATACATTTGACAACCTTGTTATCCAATTTAGATCTCTTTTCATTTGGCACATAAACATATGCCTCACAGCCAAAAACATGAACATTCCTGAGAGAGGGCTTCTTACTAGACCATGCTTCCAAATGTGTTTTATCAACAAGAGTAGAGCAAGGAGATTTGTTTATTAGATAACATGTTGTAGCCACAACCTCAGCCCAAAACTTCTGCTCCAGAGCAGCACCACTCAACATACTCCTTGCCTTTTTCATCAGCATCCTGTTCAGCCTTTCAACAACTCCATTTTTCTATGGAGTGTAAGGCATTGTCTTATGCCTTTTAATTCCATGATCAATTCAATACCTTTCAAAATATGCAAAACAAAACTAACTGCCATTGTCTGTCCTCAAACATTTAATTTTCCTTCCAGTCTGATTCTCTACCAAAGATTTAAATTCTTTAAACTGACTAAACACTTCTGATTTACTTTTAATAAAGTATACAAATTCCCTTCTCGAACAATCATCAATAAAAGAAACATAGTATCTAGACTTCAATAATGAAGGAACATTAACTAGACCAAACACATCTTAATGAACATAATCTAGTATACTAGAAGATTTATGAGGACTAGAATAAAAAGAAACATGGTGTTGTTTTCCATAGATACAATGTTTGCAGAAATCGAACTCAAGGTTACAATCATCAAGCCCTTCTACAAGATTTTTATTCTTCAAGGTTTTTAAACCTTTCTCACCTATGTGACCAAGTCTATGATGCCATAGCATAGTCTTCTCTGCTAGGAGTTTTACCTCCATAGCATTTGCAGCCAAAGAAGTGTCTTTATCTTTCTCTACAGGTGTAGCATTGCATGAATTTACAGAGGCACTATTGCAAAGAATAGGTCATGCATCTAGCTTGTACAGAGTGCCAGTACAAACAACCTTAGCCAACACCATTGCACCTCTAGCCATTTTACAACCCTCACTTGAAAAATAAACTTTTACACCAACATAATTTAACTTACTAACATAAAGAAGATTTCAGGCTAGACCTGGCATGTGAAGTACGACACCAATACCTTTGACTCTCCTGTCAGGAAACTGAATTTTGACTCTTCCTCTGCCAACTATCTCCAATGTTGAATCACTTGCCAAGTATACCTTTCCACCGTCATACTTCTCATATCTAGAGAACCATTCTCTATTGGACATCATGTGGAAGGATGCACTTGAGTCAACCAGCCAGACATTCATCTAATGCTTGAGTTGTCAAGGCTGCTGCAATGAAGGCATATGCATCACTTTGAGAAGATTCATTGTCAGAGACATTCTTCTTCTTCTTCTCCTTGTAGTCCTTCCTAATATGACTAGGTTGCCCATAGTTCCAACATCTCACCTTGAAGTTTTTACTAGGAGACTTTGATCTCCCTGCAGATTTGGATTTTTACTTCTTGTCCTTCTTCTTTCCTTTCTCCTTTGGTCTACCTCGAACAACAAGATCCTCTTTGGCCATTTCAGAAGACTTCCTTCACATTTCTTCTGACAAGAGCGAAGCAACCACGTCATCCATCTTGAATGTAGTTTTTGTGCTTCCAATGGCCATCACAAGATGATCCCAACTATCAGGTAACAAACACAACATGAGCATGCAACGATCCTCCTCCTCTATCTTTACACCTACAGATGCTAGCTGAGTAACACTCATATTAAACGAGTTCAGATGGTCTGCAACAAATGCACCTTCTTCCATCTGCAAGGAGTACAACTTCATCCTCAGGAATAACTTATTTACCAGAGAATTTCCCTCATAGATATCACCAAGCTTCTTCCATAATGAAGCTACAAACTGCTCCTCATGGACGTTCAGAAGTACAGAATCGGCTAGACTCAGTTTTATCAAACCTCTTGCTTTTCTATCACCAAGATCCCAAGCTTCTTGCATCATACTTTGTGGCTTAGTTCCAGACACTACAATCCAGAGGTCTCTATCCACAAGCAAGTCTTCTATCTTGAGTTTCCATAACTCAAAGTTGCTGCCATTAAACTTCTCAATATCTACTCTACCTGATGTACTTGCCATCTCAAACATAAACAAGTTTTAACACAACAATACTCCCACTGAAACAGTATTAGCACAAAAAATGACTTTCTTAACAAGGATAACACAACTGGCCAGGCTCTGATACCACTTGAAGGGAAATAGACGTGGATCTAATGACCCAATAGTGTAGAATACATTCCCTTAACACTAATACAATAGAGGAGGAGACCTGAAAAGGTGTTTCAATAGCATCTAAAACTACTTGAGATGAATACAGCATGTAAAATAGAGATGACACAAAATTGAGCATTCACAGATGACACAAGTATTTAACGTGGGAAAACCTTTCCAGGTAAAAAACCCACCACACCAAGAAAAGAATATTTTGTATTACAGTAAAAACAATATTACATACAAATCATAGTCTTGCTTCTATTCAACTCAGAACAACAACACATAGTTGACTCTCACTGTTACAATGTTCATTTTAACATATAGTTTGAATCACCTCTCTTGCAATAATGTGCTCAACTTACTTAAGTCAAATGATGCAATTAACTATGCTCAATCAACCACCAATCACAAGATACATCCAACTTAGATCAAATCACACCAATGATCTGCCTATGTCGATCTTCCTGCATGGAGCTACCTAGGCATTAATTCCATCACCCAAATCGGGTTCAGTCTGCCACCCTGAGTTGACCTGCACTTGGTTTATTTTTGGTTTATGTCCAATCATCGCTAGACACTGAGCCATGTGTCTGCATCCCATTTGTCTATCGTTTCTACCACTGCGTCCAACTCAGTCAACCCTATCAATGAGCTCATTCGAGCTCTCCAAACTCCCCACCATGCTCCCGCAACCCTACCAAGTTCGACATGCGGTATGGCGGTGAGATCGACGAAGCTCACCTTGACTTCATCGAGCCCAGAAAAACCTTCCCACCATGCTACCGCAGTTGGCTTCAAGACTCACTATGTTAAGGTGGTAGATGACCTAGCAAACCACTGGTGGTCATACCACGACCATCGTAGTCAATCACTTGACTATCTATGGTACCGTGGTAACCGCCAACCTGACCCTGTGGCGGTCTTACCATGGTCACCATGGTCAGTCACTTGACTATCAACGGTACCATGGTAACCGCTAGCCAGGCCGCTGGTGGTCTTACCATGGTCATCGTGGTGAGCAAGCTTATCGTCCATGATATAGCGGTAACCACCTACCAAGAACAATGAGACCAGAGCCAGAGCCGGAATGAGAACAAGAACACTCACACTACGGAGACCGGAGCCGGAACGGGAACAAAAACAAGAACTTGTCAAAAGTTCAGTGAAAGGTTCCAACTCAGTTCCACCTCTGATGAACACAAGGTAGAGTTAAGACATAATGAAAACAAAGTAGAGGAAGCCAACTCGAAGACAAGAAAAACAACAGGGAAGACAAGAATACTGAGGCCGGATTCGGAGCCGAAGCCAGAATGGGAAAAAAAAAGGAACTTAGCAAAAGTCCATTGCTAGGTTCCATCCCTGTTTCGCCTCTGACAGAACAAAGAAACAACACAAAATTTCACCAAGGCATGAAAATGAGTACTTCAAGCTAGAAGTTGAGACACTTTTTCTCAACATATAGTGCCGTTCCTGTAGAAGACTAATATAGCATTGAAGGAATGCACTATCCTGTAGTACCTTTTTGTTACCTGTGACATCTTTGAAATGGAATGAAAATGTGACATGTGTTGGGAATTGTTAGTGAGGAGGTCGTGATCTTCATTTATATGCAACCACTATGATTTTTGTGTGGGCTCTAATAAGTGTGTTGTTGAAGTTCTATCAAAGTGGAGAACGCGCTAAATGATCTGAACCTATCTACATGGAAGAAGCTTGAGCAGATATGAATCCTTGGTGAATGTAAGGAAGATTAACTAATAAAGAGATAAGTATTTTTGTTTATAATTTTTAAATCTGGGGTGAATTTCAATTTGTTGAGTTGTGTAGATCTAACATCGTTGTTTCATACTAGTTGTGAAGATTTCTAAGTGTGACTCAGAAGTGAAAGGAGAACTGCAATTTAGATTGTGATTGGCTAGTCACATTGATGGACTATTAGTCACATTGATGGACTATGATAGAGCCTTGATTTTTGAGAAGTCTAGTTCCATTTGTTGGCTGCATAATGTAGCTAAGAAATCTGTGTTGAGCAGATTGTTTTTTTTGTTGTGCTAAGATTAGCACTCCTGATAGCAGTAAAGATGAAAGAAAGATATATCAAGGAACAAAAGAGATAAGTCCTATTATTTATTTTATTTTATATTTCTAATTATGTTTTCTACATGCTACAGTTGTTGTTTGATATGAAAACTATTATTAATCCTTTAAAATGCAAGTTAGATCAAGAAGCAAATGAATGATGAATTAATTATCTGAGATGAGATTACTAGTTTCATTAAGATAATTATTTCATGTTGAATAAATGTTCATGAATTTTGATGTAGTTATTAATTCATTCTATAACATTGGGATAGTAAATCATGTATGCTTCTAGGATTGGTATTTATCCTTAGAATAGTTGAGTTCCATGAACTATTAGTAATCTCTCCTTAATACTTTCAGGATGGAACAAGAAGCATAAGAGAATTATTTCAAAGAGAAGAAGAGATTGATGCATAGTGTAGGTTGAAGAATGGAGACATTGCTTGCAGCCATGGGACTGAGTTGATGGATGAAGAAATATCTCAAAGAGGAAGAATCTATTCAGGTTGTCTTTGTGATCAGTTTCTTTAAAGAAGAGGAATTAACCTTCAGAGGGAGTTTGTGAAACCAACAAAGGCAACCTTGGATGAGGAGATCAGGAGCTTGATGAAATAACTTGGAGATTCAGAGGGAGTCTACTAAAATAGAAGAGGATGATGATCTAGTTGAGCCATTTGGAACATAGTGATGGGTCTATAGAATTTGTTATTGGTCGAAAGAGACCTCTATGGGCTAGGCAAACAATGTAGGAGGCAAAAAGGTTTGCAGCTCCTAGAGGAACATTTAGAGAAAGTGAAAGACCTCAGAAGTCTTCAAGATATGTTGCATTGATGAGTCAAATGATTGAATTTGAGCCTCCTAGTCTTGAGGAAGCTTCAAGTCAACAAGTATGGAGAGATTCTATGGCTAAAGAATATCTATGTATCCTTAAGAATGATCTTTGGGACATTGCAACTAGACCAGGAGGAAAATCTGTTGTATCTTCTAAGTGGCATTTCGAGATCAAGCATGCAACTAATGGAAGCATTGGGAAGTACAAGGATAGATTTGTGGCTAGGGGGTTATCTCAGAAAGAGGGAATATATTATGAGGAAACATTTTCTCCAGTTGCTCGTTATACCTCCATCAAGACTATCATTGCTATTGCAGTGACTAAAGGATGGAAGTTAGACTAGATGGACATGAAGAAAACATTTCTAAATGGTGTAATTGAAGAAGTTTACATTGAGCAACTTGATGGCTTTGAAGTTCATGGGAAGGAGTCTCATGTTTATAGATTGTAGAAGTCTTTGTATGGCCTTAAGTAGGATCCTCGTGCCTGGTATGAGAGGATTGATCGATACCTGCTGAGCTTGGGCTTCTCCAAGAATGATGCAGATTCAAACTTGTACTTCAAGGTAGTTAATGGTGAGGCATTAGTCTTGGTTCTTTATGTTGATGATCTATTTCTTACTAGAGAAGAAAATCTCATTATCAAATGCAAGAAGGAGTTAGCTTTTGAATTTGAGATAAAGGATCTTAGATATATGCATTACTTCCTTGGACTAGAAATATAGCAGAGGCCCAATGAAATCATTCTAAGTCAAGTAAAGTATACTATAGACACCTTGAAGAGATTTGGTATGATGGATTGCAAATACATGTCTACACCTATTGAAACCAATTTTTCAGAAGTTAAAGGAGATTGTAGCTAATTTAGATCTAGTGGATCCTACTATGTACAGGCAGTTGATTGAATCATTGATGCATCTAGTCAATACTAGACTAGATATTTTCTATGTAGTGAGCGCACTTATTCAGTTCATGTGTGAACCAAGGAAAATACATCTAGTTACAACAAAGCATATCTTGAGATACTTATGTGGCATAGTTGGGTATGGCTTGAGATATTCTTCTGGTGTGGAATTGAAGTTGCATGGTTATACTGATTCTGATTGGTCAGGGTGTGTTTTTGATTGGAAGAGAACCTCTAGATGTTGATTCAGTTTGGGGTTTGTGATGATCTCCTGGTGTAGTAGGAAGCAGTCTTCAGTGGCACTGAGCACCACAGAGGCCAAGTACATTGCAGTGTGTGTGGCAACTCAAGAAGCAGTGTGGCTTTGGAAGCTCCTTGCAAGATTTTTTGGACAACTATTGGAGCCGACTGTCATTCATTGTTATAATCAAAGTTGTGTGAAGCTTTCTGTCAATCTAGTGTTTCATGACATAAAAACATGTTGAGATCAAATACCACTATATCAAAGATATGGCATTGAGGAAGGCTATCTAGTTGAAGTATAGTAGCACTGATGAGAAAATGACAGACATTCTCACAAAGCCTCTCTCCAGAGTAAAATTTGTGTAGTTTCAAGACAAGCTTGGTATTATGGAGAATGAATCCCTAGCTAAGAGGGAGACTCAACTTCAATGATCTTTTGTGATTTTTCTTAATGCATTTCTCTCTATGAGAGAGATTTGAGGTGCAAGCCATTGTAAATGAATCTTTCTCTATAAGAGAAATTTGAGGTGAAAGCCCTTGTTTCCACCCTCTAGGAGTAGCCATGGTGGATGTCATGTTGAGTGACTCCATGAAAATATCACGTGAGAGAGTTCGTGATGATTTTCGTGTACTTGTGTTTATTCACCCTCTGGGTGTAGCCATGGTGAACGTCATGATGAGATGATGACATCACGTTGAGTGATTTAATGATGGAAACTTGTACACATATGATTTACCATACTTGGGTGTATCCATGATGGTTGATATCATGATTGAGTGAATGCGTGATGAGATCCTACCACATATGGGTGTAGCCATTGTGGGTATCATGTTGATAAATTCATGACCTTTGTGTATCAGAAGTATTCCTCCCTAGCTAAGAGGGAGTGTTGATGTTGTAGCTTCGGGCTACATACTTCTTCCTTGCTTATTGAACAATAAATTCATATAGCCTAATAGATATTCATTTATTGCATTGATTAAATTGAAGAGGTGCTTCACTTGATAACTTATTATATTTCATTTGTGTCAACTTCCTTCTTGTGGCCGACCTATTTAATTACTGGTATTTTCTAAGGAGGCCAACCTACATAAAGAGACATAATGTTTTCTATAAATATAAGGTGATGATATCTCATTTATTTATCAAGTTCATTCATCATATCCACACTCCTTGAAGAAGTTTTTACTTGAGAAACAGGTCATTATCTTGAGCAACAGATCATTATCTTGAGCAACAAATCATCATCTTGAGCAACAAATCATCATATTTTTGCAACGAATATATTTCAAGGATAAATATATTGATTTTGTATCTTCTCATCTAGGAGAGGTGCTATTATTCATTGCATCAAATTTGGCCTTGTGTTGGGCTTGAGTTGTAAGTAGATTTCTGCTCTTATTCTAGAATATATAAGCGATATATTTTGTTGGGTTTTTCCCCTCAAGTTGGAGGGTTTTCCCAAGGTACCTTGTGGTGCTCATTATCTTATGTGTTGCATTTTCTGATTGCTTTCATTCGTAATCCTAAAACTAAAAATTTTGAGCCCAAGACATAGCTGCAAGATGTAGATAGGCATCGATATAATGAGGAAACTTGAACAATTTTGGCCTATATAAAATATTTAATTTTTCAGTATCATGTAGTTGTTCAAGAGACCTAGAAAGATTAAATAGTGTTGTGACTTTATCCCATGGTAACTCAAGTGAAACACCACCTTCTTCTAGTCGATGGAAGAATTCCATATCCTTAAAGCGCATAGGAAAAACTGCATAATTGGCACTGGGGCTTTCATTTATGAATTCAACCCAAATGCCATTTCCTAATGCCTCAATAAAAGTTTGTTGAGCCAACTCTAGTTCATCATGCTCAAAATGAAGAACCCCAATGTTGTTTAACAATTCAATGGGTACTTTGTCTTTTCTCTTCTTCATAAGAGACTTTGTTGTCTTAAGAGAATCTAAGGCTGCACTGGGGTATGTCAATATTAATAACTCACCCATCTTGATAAATGCATGGGAATCATGTGGATCTATGTGAGTTACCTTTCTTAAAATTTCAAAAGCCTTCTCTACCTACCCTTGCTGAGCATATATATGGCCTACAACTTTTAATCTCTCACACTTCTCAGGGTGGACCTCCAGAACCTTTTCAAAATTTGAGAGAGAACTTTTAAGATCTCCTAGCTTCAATTGAACATATCCAAAAAATCTTGTGGCCTCTGGCTTTCCTTGACTAATGTCATGTATTAGCAGCCAGTGGTGTCATAATAACCTTTATTATTATAAGATCATGCAATATTATAATATGAATGAGATTTCATGAGAGGGTGGTCAGTTGAAACAAGAGTTGTCTTAGTCAACTATTCCACAAGAAAATGTTGCCCTATGAAGAAAAATGGTTTGTTAAATGATTCAATTCCATTGCACAGTATGGGTATAATTCAAAGGCTCTATGCATATTTTCCATTCCTTCGTGAGTACTACCTTTTTCACTAACTATGAGAATCCTACAATTAAAAATGCACAAAACTGACCACAAAGATTTTCCCCATTTCAAATAGCAAAATTGCAAATGAAATCACGCTGATTTTTGCGCCAAAAAAAACCATGAGACCAGATTTTTTCTTACTATTATGCTTTGATGGATTTTTTCCAAGCATCCATAGCTTGTTTAAAATCACCTATTTTAGGATTTTAGCCATAGCAGCAAGGTAGTGATCTATTTGATAAAATTCTTTGGTAGACATGTATGAAAAATGTGGTAGCATCGACAAGGAAATGAACTTTGGAAAAAATGCCTCAAAGAAATGTGGTTTCATGGTGATGGAATTCCATGACGAATTCAATAACAAGTGAATTTTTATGGATTGTCATGGCATTCCATCACCATGAGACCACATTTCTTTGAGGCATTTTTTCAACTAGTTCACTACCTTATCTATTCTATTGCTTACTATTATGCTTTGATAGATTTTTTCCAAGCATCCATAGCTTGTTTGAAAACACTTGTTTAGGATTTTAGCCATAACAACAAGGCAGCGAACTATTTGATAAAATGCTTTGGTAGACAATATGTATGAAAAATATGGTAGCATAGATAAGGTAGTGAACTGTTTGAAAAAATGCCTCAAAGAAATGTGGTATCATGGAATTCCATGACAAAAAAATGCAATTGGATGCTGCTCCTAGTTATTAGTTGTGCAATGTGAAGTAATTGCATAACTTCTTAGGCTGGCTTTGTAAAAACTATATTGTAATTTAAATTTTATCATCTATCAGAATCTAGTTATTAGTTATGGAATGTAATAAAAAATGTAGATGATTATGAACAAATAATTGATACCAATTCATAATATACCCCTATATTGCAACCTAAAATACATAAAAAATCCTATCATACACATTATTATCAACAAATAATTGAGACCAGAATTCAAGCACCAGGTTAAATCTTCTTGTCCATTGTTTGCTTCAAATAGACATTACAATAAAATACAAGTATCCTCATATATGTTTCTATAAATTCCTATGATGATGATATAAAAATTTGGTCTTGGTTCCTTTTTGTAAGAGAAGAAACAAACTTTTAAAAAATATGGCATCTTTTCAAAATTCATGCTCTTTGTATAAACTAGACTAAACATTAGTTTTTCTTAAAAAATAAAACAAAGAAAGTAGATAACTAATGAGGTCCACAACACTCGTGACACTATAGTTCGTTAATCTTCGTAAGGTACCCGTGATTACTGAAGATCTATTCAAGGTCCTTTCTCCATATTAATGTATCTGAATGTGTGGTTCTTCCATTGTGACATCCCTAAGGCCTATTGTTCGAGGGATGACCCATATACCTCTACTCCCACTTGTACATTGTATAATCATGTGACTATTCGTATTCTTGAATTTTTAATATATTTTCAAGGTGACTCTTCCATCGGCTATCTAGTAATGTCTTGTCATCCATGAAAAACTTAGAATATCTAGCATCTAATGCTATTACTCCATCCATGATTCAGTCAAACCCGTCAAGACTCAACTCAGCATCCTTTTGTATGTGAGTGATGCATTGTGGAACAATCAGGACAAATTCACTCTTTCATTCATTGATTTCCTTCAAGTGGTCATCATATTTCAATAGTATTGGCACAGACCACTGATTCAGAGTATGAAATGAATCTATTCTTATTATGATCTTTTTGTCCTCTCCTTGCATATATTAGAATTCATCTATAACTATTTTGGCCATCTTCTCTATAGGTTTTAATGTTGCAGGAGCCTCAGTACTCCTTTGTAATATTTTGCACAAGGTTACCAAAGTGTGGTGTATGGGCTTCTAGTTCTTAAAAAGGGGGTCCAGTATGGGTAGTTTTGTTTTCATCTGATCAATTTCCTATGTTGGTGAGCTGTAGCAATCATACACACTTTCCAAATTATCCACAATTAGCTTTATCCTATGCTTGAGGACCTTCTCTAAAAAAATGAAGATTTACTTATTCACTCCTTCCTTACCCTAATAGTTGGATTTCTTTAACTCTTCAATCTCCTATCTAAGAATTCTCACTTTTTCAGTAGAAGCACTTTCTATATCAAGTGGTGGAGCAAGATGACACTAGTGTAACATTATTTCCTTTTTCTATGAGGGGCCTTCTCCTTTCAATTGTTCCTTCAAATTCACATTTTCCATGAACAATTTATTGACTTCATCATTTGAAAAAAATTGTTCCTTTTTTTACTCTCCCAATCTAGCTTCCATCTCCTTAATTGTAGCTTAGGTGAACACAACTGGATGCATTTTCATGGTTGCAGCTTGTAGAGGAGATGTATCCTTTAATGTTTTCACCATAGTTGTCCCTTTCATTTCTTACACTACATCTAGTAACCTTGGTTTTTGTGTACTCTTTTGTTTGGCCCAGAATGCCTATAAGACCCCTCCGTTTTTCTCTTTTGATCGAATAGTGTTTGTTTGGTTGTCTTATTTTTATGTTAGTACTTTGACTATGGTACTCAGTATCTATTTGATCGCTATTTGTAAAGCGATGTGAATGTGATATTTTGATGTGATTGTAATTTATTTTGATATATCATTATGGCATGCTCTAGATTAGCATAAGTGGATATTTGAATTAATGACGTTTTATGCCTTTGATTATATTATTGATGTTAGATTCGTCAATTGGTAATACTGTATTGGTGAAGGGGACGAGATTGCATCACTCACTTGCGATCGCCCTGCGATTTCGTGATTTCCTCTTCACAGTGTGTTTTATATGATGCAAATATACATGTGCGATATACTCTTTGTTCGCAGGTTGACAAGTACATGGCATTGACTCCACCTGGTTTCACAGGGTTGAGCATGTCTATTGCCAACGACATTTGATTGGGAGATAGTAGCTAGGTTTCCCGTGTCAAGTCATCACCCTAGTCTTGAGTGTGTCATCGGTTTTAGTCTAGTTTAGTTGTTTGTTTTTTGTTTAATTGCCTAAGATTTCATTTAATTGCAAGTTAGAAAGGGTAATTAAATGGCTTTATGTATTTAAGTTGTTGATTAAATTAATCTAGTTATAATGTGAAAAAAGTGTTATTTAATTTAATTAATAAAATAATTTAATCTTGGATTAGATTTATTTTATTGATTAATTAAATTAATTGTGTTGATTTGAATTAAGTTATTCATTTTGGAAATTAATAGATATTTTGAATTGAAATTAAGTTTGAAAATTGAAAAAGGGTTTAATTCCATTTTTTGAAAATTTAAAATGCAAAAATTGAAATTAGAGGTATTTGAGATATTTTTTTGTTTTTGTTTTGGGAGGTTGTTCATTTTGGAGGATTTTGGCTCTAAAAACCTCTCCTTGTCATTTTTTTTTAAATTGGAATTGGATGCATTTGTGGATGGAAAGAGATGGGATTTGTTTTGGATTGGATAGGAATGGGTGGAGGATTGCTCGGGTGTCTAGATTCTTCATCCGTCTTTGTGTTTTCCAAGCTTTGTGTGATTGTGTGTGGCAACAAAATTGAGGTAAGTTCATCTTTTCTTCTCCCTTTGATTGTGTTTTGTCATTTAGAGGTCATGCTCACCCTTAAGGGAGCATAGGACTTCCCATTTAGATTTCAAATTGAGCAAAATTAGTTCATTTAAATTGTTTTGTGATTTTTTTTGGAAAATGTCAATTTGTGCCCTCATCATGGCAATTTTTTTTCAAAATCATTGAAAAGTGAAATTGACGTTAAAAGTGTGTTATTGGGCATATTTAGAGCCAAAGGGTATTTTTAGAAAATTGAAATTGAAACTTTAAAATTTGAAGCTTTTCATCAATGGAGTTTTTGGGAATTTATGGTTTTCCAATGTAAAATAAAATTAGAAAAATTGAAATTGTGCATGTTTTATGATGAATTTTAATGCGGGGATAGAATTATCCCTATTAATTTTTGAGTTAGAACCAAAGGGTATTGCTAGAAATTTTGGTTATTGGCCATTTAAAAAAAGTTGGAAAATTTTGAAAGTTTTAAGTGAATTATGATGTTTTGGAATGTGTGAGTGAAGGTGTACCTTGTGAAATTTTGAAAGAAAATATTTTATATTTTATATATTATAATTTATAATATTAAAATATTTAAAAATAATATTTAATATTATATTTTATAATATTAAAATATTTAATATTAAAATTTTAAAGTTTACATATTAAATATATATATATATATATATAATGGTTGTTTTTTTATAATGGTATATTTAAAGGTAATGGGGGAAATTTTAAATGTTTAAATGATGATTTAAATATTTAAATACATATAGAATGAGTAGGGGATTTAAACATTGGTATCTTTTAAATTTAATTGGAGAATTTTAAATTAACATGTTATAGTCGAATTAATGAAGTCTTTTTAAAAGGATATATTTTGATGAAAACATTAATTTTGATTTTAAATAACATGTTTATTAAGATGAGTTAAGTATTTTAAATTGGTTATGTCGAGTAGAAGGAATAGTTACTTAGTTTAAAACTATATGCCTTGGATCTAAAAGTAATATGTTTTAATAGCAAGATTAGTTGTCTTTTGAGAAAAGATTTATTTTGTAAGGACAAAAAGTTATTTTTAAAAGGTTATTTTCTAAATTGCATAAGTAAATGTTTATTTTATGATTATTTAAAAGCTATTAGGGAATTAAATATTTAGTTTAATTTCTTACTTGGTCTGAAAGAGATACTATTAAGTTCAAAGTCTAATTGAGACATTAAACTATTGAATTTCATTAAAGGCAGTGGATTTATTTTGTTTGTAAAAGTAATCATGGATTTGGATTAGTTATTAAAATTAGTTTTCCCTTATCAGTAATTAGAAAGATAAAGAATAATTTTGTGTAATTATTTTGTTAGGGCAATTGTTTTCTTTACTGTGAAATGAATGTTAAGGGAAATGGATTTAATATATCCAAAATTAGTTATTTCCTCGCATTTTCTCTCATGATTGTTTCCTCTGTTTTATTTGGGGAAGTGGATTAAGTGTCTTTAATATGTAAGTCTTCCAATGGATCCTAGAAGATTGGGGTTGCCATTTGTGATGTCAACCGCTTGTTAATTCCCTTGGTTAGTGCTTGAGCTATGATAATGTTATTACTCGGTTTCCACCAACAGGGATGTTTTGTGCCTCCTGTGGAAGGAGTGGATTATGTGATTTGTGGCTCCTTGTATGGAGTGGCATTGTTATCATTGTTACCTCTTGAGTTGGAGTGAGTGCTCTTTTATGTTTCCTCCTAGAGTTGGAGTGATCGTGATGTCTTGTTGTATGTAACTGGGTTTTGATTGTGATCAGTTAAGTCTGGTGTGTTGTCAAGTAGAAGAATGAATTCCGTTAGGGGCCAGATCCGTGAGAGGTAAACTGGGTAACCTTCGAAGGTAGTTTATTCGAGTGTTAACTACAATAATTTATTCCATGTCAGTATTGTAATGGTGTACTTGTAGTTGGTACTTGATTTTCATCTATTGGTAATTGTTTTGTGTGTATGGTTTTCTTAACATACCCGATCTGTTATTTCTGGAAGCAATGTGGCCATGTTAGAGTTGTGCTTGTGATGTACTTGTGTTGTACTTGTGTGGTGCATGTGATTGGTTATGTCAGTTTGGTTCAGTTATGATTCAGCCTATGTCTAGAGGTAGTGGGTCTTGTCTAGGAATCCTTGTTACTATCTCCTAGCATGGGGGGTGGGCCTTTGGGTTCCACTTGGTTGGGTGGCGTGCACCTTACTCCGTTGGGTTTTCTTCTTGTTCGTGTTGACAAGATTTCCAGTTGGAGAGCTCGTGGGATCCAGTTATCTTTATGCTTTTATTCATTTCAGTTAATCTTGTAACTTATTATGCCTCTTTGTAATCGGGGTGGATGTTGTAATAGGTAATCATGCTTTTGGATTTACCTCATTCAGGGAATGAGAGTTGTAACCGTATTGTTAATCGAGATCTTATGGTGTCTTTATTTTCTTTGATGAATTTATCCTATATGGAATGTATGTGCTCTTAATTTCTTAAGTATTTAAATGTTGTGGTTCCAATTCTTTATTGTTGTTGTGGGTTAATAAGTAATCTCCATCTCGTAACCTTAGAGGTTGTTGCAATGTGTAGTGAACTTGCATATTATTTATATTTAAAAAAAAAATTAGTTCGTTTGTGTAGTTAATTGCAACTTCCTCTAGGGTTGCGTGACGGGGCGTTACAATGCCAAGGTTTAAATCTTAGGGTTATACCCTATGGCACTTACCCCTTCATCTGAGTCAAAATCAGAAATCAACATTGGGTCCTCCTGTGTTCTCACTTGATCAAGTAAAAAAGTTTTCTTTAATTCCATACCAGGGGCAATAAGTATATTACTTTTCAAAATCATCTCTCTAGCCTCTTGTGGGCTAACATCAATATTATCAATCCTTAATTCATTAAAATTTTGGCCTAATATCTGATCATGCAGGGATTCCTCAACCCCCATCTTATTTATTTAAACCCTCACTTCAAACTCTCTCATTTTCATCTTCATCCAAAAGTCTTTAAATTAAGGGGTTTTAATAAATTCATCATCTTCCAAGAACTTGCGAGATGCAAATACCTTGTCATCCTCATGCATTTCTCTTTCTCCTTATACCTCAATATTGGCTCTAGCTTTAGGCATGTGGGCTTCAGTTTCAAGCATAGGTTGGTCCACTTCAACATCATCCTTGAAATTTCTTAACACATTAAATACTTCTTTTGTATCTCCAACCTCCTCACTTATTTCATAGGAAACAAGTGGCTCTATCTCTTGTGTCTTTTTTTTTAGAAGGTGGTTGTTTAGGAGGTGATCCTGGGGAAGCATGACATACTAAAAGAGTATCCAAAGTTGGTTCTATAATTACAATACCACTCGGCCTTTTGGGACACAATTTGGCAAGTCTCCTAGTATCTACTGCAGACTTATATAATTCATGATACTTATCAATTATCATATCAATCCTCTTGACATGATCTTCTTTCTCTAGGAAATAACCCAAAAAATCACTGTGCTTCATCTTTGTTTCTTCCTCAAGCCTTTTCATAAGTTCCCATTTTCTCCTCCTATCATATACCTGTTGAGGAGTGAAATAATTTCTGATTTCATCTTCTTCATAGTCAATCTGATGAGTAACCATAGTCTTGGTAAGGATAGTGTGTCTTACAAAATTCATGTGACCCTCAGGGTCAAAAAGCTCTTTCCTTTCCAAACTATAAAGGGTACCTTGATTTTAGATAATTTTGCAAATCTTTAAGTGTATCACATCCCACTGATAGTTCCCAACATGTTGTCAATTTGGGTAGAAATGTACGCTTCCTTTTTTTACTCATGAAATCCTTTTCCATCCATAGAATTTGCCACATGAATTGTAAAAAGGCTAATCAAAGGGAGAAAAACTTTGGTAGTATATGTGGGGCCTATGGGCATCCATAAATCCTGATTATTGTGGTATCTGGTAGAAAAAACCAATCACCAAAGTTATTAGTATGGCCTTGCTAAGGTTTCAAAGAAAAATGTCTTAACAATTATAGCACAAGTGTGTGTAGTATTGGTGGTTGGTGGCCAAGAAATCTCATAATTTTGTACACAAAATCATCAAGGAATATCACATAATTTGAATTCTTACATCTGATGTCCCATTTATAACACAATAGTTGCACTAGAAGCAAATTCCCCTACTTGTCAATCTGACCCAAACACATCCTTTTGCTCCATCTATCTTTATTTTGGTATAATATTAGGTGGCACAAAAAATAATATTGTCTGAATGTTATGGGGGCTCGATTTTCCCTTACTTGCAGAAAATGCTTCATACAATGCTTTCTCAAGATATGAGGCAAAATCATATTCAATGTTCATCTCAGGGTTTTGGATCCTCATAGACAACATCATTAAAATAATTGGAATTTTCTCTTTTTCTTCTATCCCAAGTACTTGACAAATAAAAAAGTAGGTTTTCTTGAAATAGAATTGTAAATTTGAGACTTCAAATGATTCAGTAGTAGAAGGGATATAGGAACCACCCTCTTGTTCACACCCTTTTTCATGTAAATGGGGATTTCATCACTTCTATGGGTTTTCCTCAATCTAGTATATTCTTCTTTACTTCTTTTCAAATAAATTTTAGTTGGGGCTTGTTTGTTTAAGTCAAAACATTCAATGATGGCCACTTTTGGCAACACAACTATTGGTGAACCATCTAGGAATCTCATAGACCTAGTAGCAAGATGATAAATTTGAGCCAATATTGTGATGAACTCTACATCTATAAAAACATTTGGGACAATTAAATTGGCCAAATCTAATGCCCATGGATTTGACACTGGAATCTTTCCCTCCCTTTTTTCATAAAAGTATTAGAACAACTCCCACCCAAAGATAGGGATAAGGGCATCTCTATAATCGTGATCCACATCATTAAAAACATTCTTAAATCCTCTCTCAATTGATTCGGGGAGTATATCCATGATAGACTAGTGTAAGGACCTCTTTTCAACCTTAGATTCTTCATTTTTAGTTTGAGGTTCTTTCTTCTTGGGCGATATGATGTCCTTTTTAGTTTCAGGTTCTTTCTTCTTGGGTGGCGTGATGTTTAACTATCTTACGTCTCCTAGTGTATCTAAAATGCAGAATTCCAAATAATATTGTACTCGTAAAACCTAATTCAAAGTTTAACTATCTTAATTCTATACTTTTGAAATGAAAAATTCTAAACAATCTTGTACTCATAAAACTTAATTCACAAGAGTTTTGTGCACTTACGCAGGTTCTGATGGTTGCAGAGATTAACCTCCTCAAACTCATAGCTCCCCACATGATATTTTTTGCAAATGAGTGGAAAGAGAATGTCAAATTCTTGGTTTAATGGATTTTGAGCTCATTCATGTCAACATTAATATCAACCTTACACCAAATATTTTTCTTGTAATTTGATTTTGAACATGCACCATTGATTTTACAAGATCAGACGGTTGATGTGATTCGTGCATAAAATATTGTTTTATTGCCACCACTTTCTATAATTGCCACAAGATAGAGGGGTATAAATCACTATATTGCTATACCACATGCTTCTTTGCATTTCACCATGGGGTAGTGGGATCCTTACCTCTATACCACAAGCTTGACTTGTTTAACCTACAGTACTATTATTTACATTAATGGTTACTACCATATCACATGCTTTGTCACATCCTTCCATGGGATAGTGGTTCATACCACCCTATCACATGTCTTTATGATCTTCCTCATGGGATGGAAAGTTATTTCCTGCTATACCGCACCCTTCATTTTTCCTTCTCATGGTATGGCGGTTTATGATGCATTTAAATTCTCTCATACCACCCAACTACATTCTCATCATAATACTTCCATGGTATGGTGGTAAACATCTTCATGTTGTTTGTTACACACCGCTAGCCTACCAAGGGTTCAGATTACTAATTTAGGATCATGGTAAGAGATTGTTAAGGAATTTGGAATGTTTCTAGCTGGACACATTTTTTCTTAATTTTATATATGATGAATTTTTGGCTTTGTATAGGTCTTTCAGTGTTAGCCAAACCTAAAAAAATTATATGTTTAGTGAAAAATAAAAAGGAATATAAAGGTCAAGGCTTGGGTCATGGAGCTCAAGGTTAATTGTGATGATGGAACTAGGAAAAATATTAAGGTTCTAACACACCTCATGATGAACTAGACTATGTTTTTCCTTCATCCTACTTGTGTTACTTTTTTATGAGTTCTTCTCTTGTGAATATATCCCTAAGAAAAAATTGTCTGATACTAGTAATTGTAAACATCTTCTTGGTTTTTGACTGCAAATTCCTTTTAATTTGTAAACTAAATTCTATTTTAAGTTTCCATTTGTAGTTATCAGTGGATTGGAAAGTCAACATTTATCAACTTATGAACTCAATAAAGTTTTACTAATTCAAGTTGCTGATTTATACATTATTTTTTATTTGGACTTTAGGAAATGAAGAAAAGAACTGTAAGGCACAAATTGGATGATAGTGATCATAATGTTCAAATTCCAAAGATAGAATATGAGTGCACACATACTTAAAAAGTGGCCAAGAATAATTAATATTTTTGAGTCTTGGTTTGAAAAGGCAAGTTGCAAATCCACTAAGTAGTATATTATTTGTTTAATAGTGTTTAATAAAATTTTATAGGCAAGAGCTTTATGTATATAAGACATAATATGATTTTTTTTTTTTTTATAGTCAACAAAAAGAGTGCAAAGAAAATGTGGAGAAAAACCAAAAGGAAAAAGTGATATAGTGTCACCATCTCATAGAAGCCAACACTTTTGTAATTCAAAAAATGCAATTGGTGAAAATGATAGTTGTGATGATGTGCAGCCTTGTATAGCACATAGTGATGTGCAACCTAATATAGCACATGATGATGTGCAACCTGATATAGAACATGGTGGTGTGCAACCTGATATAGCACATGGTGATGTGCAACTTGATATAGCACATGGTGATGTGGAACATTATGATGATCTCTTAGGACTAAGTCTAAGAGAGATTATTGAAAAAAATCAAGGCAAAGGACCAACAGGTCTTTAGATGATTTTTTCAACATTAAAGGATGCATTTAATAATGTGGAATCCATGGAGACTGATACTAATCTACCTACTTATGCCACACTTGATGTGGCCAAGGAACATGAAGTTTTGGTTAATGAAAGTCATGAAGAGAGATCGCTTGCATCTGTTGTGCCTCATAGTGCACCTGTTGCATCTAGAAATTTTGATGGAACTAGTGATCAACCGGAAATACTAGTAGTGGTAATTTAATAGATGTGGATGATTTTTTCAAAAGAAAAAGATTGAGCCAAGATTTGTACAGATCTACTTAGAGGAATGCAAAAGAAATAAAATTAGAAGGCAAGAATCCATTCTTGTTTCAAGTATCGAGAGATGGCGATCCCATTGGACCAAATGTTGCAAAGTGGGAAACCAAGTTGGGTGTAAGATGTAGGGCCCATTTGGATATATGTAAAAAAAAATTTGTAGAGCAAGATCCATGAGCTGTGGAAAATGCTTTTGAGACTAATGGTAGAAAAATCTCTAGAAAATATTACAAGCAAATGATGAGAGTTTTGATGAATAATTACAGATATAGTTGCAAAAAAACAATCATGTTGGGAAAAGAGAGGTTCAACTCCAATCTATCTCCAAAAGAGTGGGAGACATTGAGAGAAAGTATACATTCTAAACAATATTTGGTAAAGAGTAACAAAGGCAAGAGAGAAAGAGATAATGTGAGGGCTAGATATACATTTGGCTGAGGTGAGTTGCATGCCAAAATGGATAAATTTGTAGTAAGTGTATGGATTTTTGGTTCAATTTACATTGTGTTATTTATTTTTTATTTTTTATTGAACTAACTATATGTTGAAATTGACATTGTATTTTAGGTGGAAAACACTAATAGAGAAGCTGGTGTAGAAGATATTGTCAATTATATGGTAGCACTAGATGCTAGTAAATCTAAGAGTAGGTTGAAGTTGAAATCTAGTTCATCAACATATATTTCACAACCATTTGTTCAATGACCAGTAGGAACCTCTATAGATCATGTCAAAATCATATGAACTAGGGTACCAAAAGGTAATGAGTTGCATATTAGGTCTCAGTCAACAAGTTACACAATTGTTTGAAATCATTAACCCTATAATTTCTGCATGGAATGAGAATAAATCCATGGATTCAGATGAGATAAGAGGCTCTATTGATCTCATTTCTTCTTGTTTGGTAGTTTTATATACAAATGCCTCTTAATATGTAGATTATTAAAATCTGAGCATAGGAGAATCCAACCCAGTTTCTTTATTGTTGAAGTGATCTAGAAAATGTTCTTTTGGACAAATTTATAGCTTGCATTCTTTACTTGACTATTGAATGCTTTGTATATTTTTCTACATGATGGTTAAACCACATGTAGAGCAATTTTTTCAAAGCAATAGGAAAAAAAAATTGCCTTCATGGTGTCAACAAACCTATTGATATTGATAGTGATGAAGTTGACAAGAATGCACAACACAGTCATCTTAGTTGTCCCGAAGTTGAGGTAATTAATATAATAGTTGTCAATTATATGTCCCAATGTTTTTTCATTCTTCATGCTTAAAATGTTCTTTTGGAAAATTTTTTATAACTTTTACATTCTTTACTTGACTTATATTAAATTTTGCATGATGATTAAACCACATGATGTAGAGCAATTATATGAAAGAAGGACAAAAAGAAAAAGGCCTTGTCAATAGAAGTCTTTACAAAGATGTACAACTTAATGTCTGCAATGACGTTGATAGTGGTTATGATGATGAACTCGATGAACGTGCACATGAAATTAATAGTGGTGGTCATGCTAAACTCAAGGTGAGCGCTATGAAACCACGTGCAATTAAGTACTATTCAAGTAAGTATTGGTTGTTTTATTATGTAAATAAGGGTAATAATTATCTATTTGATAGAAGCTTGACATTATAATAGTAGTGAAGTGTAATTAGCTAGTATACATAGATTATGGAATTAAGGGAGAACATATAACTTACATATGGAAGCTTAGAGCTTAGTTGTAATAGAGTGTTTTATAAAAGCACATACAAAAACTGATTTGTTCCAAGACATAAGACATTACACACAGTTGTCAAAAACAATATAATGTGTGTTTTATATCTCAATTAAATGTGTATTTTTTTTGCTTTTGTAGACATTTATTGATAAAATCCAAGAAGGGGATACAATTGAGGTGTTAGATCTGCATGATGGTGTTGTTGTGAGCATTGGATGGACTCACTCACTATCTATTGTGCATGGAGTCAAATTGAAAGGAATAGGAGATACAATGTATGTATTTTATGGGTTTCAAGTAACATATCCCTTCCTCATCTAGACAAAATAGATGGAGCTATCCATTCGAAAGAGAAACTAGGGACCTTCGTATGGTAGCCACTAAAATATTTGAAAAAATTCACAAAGAGCTACTTGTAAGTGTTGAAGATAAAAATAAGGGTTAGTCGTAGCAGAGTGTGGAGAGTGAATTTGAAGACAAAGAATGTAATGAGCCTAAATAAGTTGAACCCAAACAAGAACCAAATTTTTTGATTTGGGTGTACATTCTGTGAGTAGAACAAAGAATTTTTTATCTTACTGCACCTGTAATATAAAACCCCTTGATTATGTTTTTCTCTTTTTGTTTAGGTTTCTCTCATTCAAACTGGTGCATTATAGAAGAGGGGATATGTTGTTGTGTAAGTAGTAGATGTAGAGAACAAGGGTGCAAAAAAATAAGTAAATACAGAGCAGATAAAGAGGTGTAGAGAAGAGGAAAAGTTGCAAAGAGTGCAACATACATGTATGTGCAACTGCAAATAAGTTATAACATAGAATTGTCATTAGAATTGTAATATCTTGCATAGCCAAAAAAAGGCATTATAACTCAGTTTTCTCAGTCACAACACTGAGAAACACACTTTGTAACAGTACATTTTTCAAAGAAAAGATACATTTATGTCTTGTATTTGGTGTAAGAACACATTTTCTTAATAAAATTTCAATATTTTGCATTCGTAATAGTCATTTAATTATGTGCAAATGAATGATTGATTATGTTTTTCTGTGTTTTTATATGTTTAAACCTCATTTAAAGCATTGTATGATTATTTCCAACACTTGTAGGAAGAAATCAATAAGCAAAAATAATTAAATAAACTACCAATTGACTAAATATACTACCAACTGATAGAAATCAATGTTAATAAATATGACTAAATATAATGATTTTGTAATTAATAAATAATGTATCAATATACCTATCAGTTGACATAAACCGGTGAGCAAAAAAAAAACAAAAAACTACCAAATTGATCAAAATGATGATTAAAATTAATGACTAAATACACTACCAATGGATGGAAATCAGTGAATTAAAATGACTAAATAAGTGACCAGTTAACATCAATCAATGACTAAATTAACGACAAAATATACTAGTGAATAAAAAAAGACTGAATAGTGACCAGTTTAAAACATTCAATAACTAAATTAACGACTAAATTACACATTGCCAAATCAATCAAATTAATGACTACATCAATGACCAAATCGATCAATCAGACGACTAAATTAATGAGCAAGTCGATCACTCTAATGACTAAACCAACAACCAAATCGATCAATCAGGCGAATAAATTAACGACCAAATCGATCAACTGAACAACTAAAAATGGTTTAGTCATCAATTTGGTTGCTTTATAAATGACTGGCAATAAACTACTACTGGTCATGTGACCATGTTCAATCATTCATAAGCAGTTTTTAGTAGTTTTTTTAGTCATATATTATTATTTCTATACTAGTGAAACCTCGAAGCAATAGTATCACATCATGTGATTTTAGATTGCTTGCATATGCATGCAATCGCATGCGGCTCTCAAGACTAAGAAGACAAGACTTAGCCTCTACTCCATCCATGGATCCCTCAAAATTAGGCGATTTCAGCTGTAGAAACTCATGAATCTGATACCTTGGACCTTGATATGCTCTACCTTCATTTGGTACCTTAGGATTGGGAAATTGTGGTGGAGGATCTAGATGGAATAATCCCCTCTTACCGTCATCATAATACTCCTTAGTAATGTGAGGGAAACTCCTGCTATGCTCTCTACGCTTTCACCTATGTACCTCAGTTGAGTGTTGTGTCTGGTCTAGTCTAGGGACCTCCTATACCACTAGTAGATGAGTGTGAATAACCCCAATCAAATACTCTAATGCATAGAGGATTTGAGAATTGAGGTTTTATGAATGCTCATGTTGAGGTACCTCTAGAACATGTGGAGCTATCAGTGGTGGCTCAGCTTGCTCTCGCCTCACACCACCTTCACATTCATGTCTATGAACCTTCTGCAATCTAGGTGGCATCTTATGTGAAAATTTCATAACACAAATCAATATGGTGAACACATACACCAACAGTTCCCAATATTGGAACCTAGACTCTAATACCAAAATTTAATGCCCATCTTTTACACTCGGGCAAACAAAAAGAAAGCAACAATTTTTTTTTGTAATGATATTAATCTTATTGGTTAACATTAATAATAATGTTAAAATTAGTATTAATCACGCTCATGAAAAAGATAATGTTAATATATTGATACTCCTCTTAATATTAATATATTAATATCCCTCTTAATCTTAATAATGTTAAACCAAAATAATAATAAAAATCTCTTATTAATTAAATTATCTGCTATCGATTATATTTATATCTATATTAAATATATAGATAAAGAATACTATATAAAATTAATGACCTTATTTACTCTTATATATTAAATTTATTTAGTATAGGAAGAAATATCATGGATAAATAAAAGAAGCTCTCATTTCTTTTTTAGACTAATTCTACCCAAGTTAATATAATTTCCCCTTCTTCGGAAAGTAGGAAACATTTATTTCTTTGTTTATTTTTTTAAAAATGATTAAAGGAAAATAGAATCAATGTTTTCCTTGGGAAACATGTAGAATCTCATAAAACCTACTTTTCTTAATTAAGTTCATTCTAAATTATCCATTCCTACTATTTCTTAAATTCCCCACATACACGTGGACCCCTTTAATAATGGCTAGAAAGATAAGGAATATAAATATAAAAAGAATGAAAAGAATTTAAAATAGTAAAAAGGAAGTCATGTTTAATATTTTAAATTTTCTCATAAAGGGACATGGCTTTACTAATAGGTTAAGAATTTAATCTTGAAGTGCTAGAAGTGGACTATTTTAAAACTATCGTTGGACTATTTTAAAACTATCGTTATATTGCTAGATACCCATGGCAATGTTAAGCCCCTATCAATGATACCAAATATTTTCAAAAGGTTAAGATAAAAGTGGTGCAACAACAAAAACATACTCATCCATATTTTGATTCACCAACATTTTTTCGTCTTTAGCAAATATAGAGATGTCTAGAAAACTGTTTTCACTCTTGCAAAAATGTGGGATGAGAATACACTCTGATGGGAATGTGGGATGCGAATAAGGTTCACAAAAGTATGGATCAATATATTAAATTTTAATAAATATAAGCCAACATTTAGCCTCCTAATTGACCATAAGATAAAAGATAAAATTGTTGGTATCCAAAATTTTCCATACCCGTTTAACTATGCGATAAATGTTATTTTGTTCTCGAGCTAAATTATTTTGGTATTGACTTAATTGTGGTAGGGTAATATTTAAATAATTTTGAATGACTTTCATGTCCATTTTGAAAATTTAAGACAACTAAACGAACCCTAACAATTTTCTCCGATGATTAAATGAATCTACCCTAAAATGTTTTACCTTAGGCAATAGAGCTTAGACTAGACGACTATCAAGGGAAGACAAGGAGAGTGTGATGAGTTGGGATGGGTATGCTACAGAGTATGAAATGTAGTTGAGGCAGAAGGGGAGAAATACTGGTTTAAAGCTACACCAATATTTCTCTTTGCAGTTGTATTAGGTGGCAATGCCGGTAGCCCGAATTGGACCTTTTCTTCAACATCGAGGTATTATGTAGGTATAAACCCCACTGCATAGTTTAGGCAGTTCCTTCATTTGTATTTGCTTGATGCAGCTTGCTAGAGGCACTAACATAAGGATACAGTGGACAGTCTAATTCCTTAGTGGAGACTATGACTGCCTTCATGGAGCCATGACTCCTACATAGGTTTTGTGCTCTTACCAGGAGGCTATGCCCAAGAAGTTTAGAAGTTAATTTTTCTTATTACATAAAACAATATAAATTTATCCTAAGCCTCTATGTTATTATGAATAGCACAATAGCTTTATGCTTCTTTTCTTTGACTAACAAACAAAATCAAATAACTAATTTCATATTTCCATATTGCTCTAAGTGAAATATAACTTTTGAACGTGAATTTCATCCCTTATAAGATAGAATACAAAACTAACTTTCTCATGTCATTTTAATGAATAGACACTTATAGAACAACACACTTCTTATATCTGATAACAAAAGATTGATACTAGCATAAAATCATAACTTTTCTTTCAACATAAGTTACATTTTCTTTCATTTCTGCACACCAGGTGTTTGTCATGTCAAATATAAAGTTAGATAGTTTGTTTTCTAATTTTCATAAAACCCATTGAGATATAACAATGTAACGATCTAAATGACCCTCTCCTTTCTTTTTTTAGAAAATGTAACATGCTTTCATCCGTTAAGAGGGAATTTTATGACAGCTCCAAAAAACACATATACTTGCTAAAATAATCATTGGTATGGTAACAAAAATATGTATATATATTCTCTTATTTTTTTGTTTTCAAACCATACTCATAATCACAACTCAAAAAAAATGATACAAAGGGATATTATCTTTATAAAAATATTTTCTTTGTGCAGAAATTTACTAAAATGGTAAGGAAAAAATTTGTTCTTGAACTACATATATCATCCTAAGTTTTCACATAACTTCCACAACAATAGAACTATAAAACCCCTTTTCTGTTCTTTACAAAAAAAGTTCAAGTAAGACAATTTGCATAAAAATAGCATCAGATTTGTAGTTTACAAAGAAATATAAATTTCTCCTTTCTTTTACACTATAATAGATATATCAGTTACTCCCTAGTAGAACCTTTTTTACAACAACATAAGAGCAATGTGAGTTAAAGATAAAAAAAAAATTCCTTACAAAATATAGATGTAAAATTTCCTACTTGTTGATTTATAACAACGAGGTCACAAAAAACACATTTTTTGATTTACAATAAGCATCCAATAAGAGATATCTCTCATAGGAGATATAACAAATATAAAAATTCTCCAGGCAACACAGGTACACCATATTTTCAATTTCCTCAAGCCTACAAAAACCAAATAACACACTAAATTTTTCCATAGGCTATGGGTGCTCACCTCCCAACCTTTGGTTGGAAATCCAACCACCCTCAAGATAGGAGGCAACATGGGAAACAAGTACATACAATTCCAAGTCTAAACTACATTGAAACACACATTATGCACATAAGAAATTTCACACCCACCCAAAGGGATTTGCACATAACATAGGATTCATCATGAACCCAAACTGGGGAATGGAGTGTGGACTATGCGCTCCATTTTGGAGACTCAAAAGTAACACCATGAATAACAATCACAAAGTTTTAACCCTTCATAAGAAACCCTTCCTTCATATTTCATAAAACATATGGGTACTCATACCCCTCTTTTTAACCTCTCCTTTTACGGAGGAATAACATGTCCCCATGGAGGTTCCTACTCTAACCATCCCCAACTTAGGATTATCTAACAAAATTTGGGTGAACCTATCCCATTACAACCCTTTTTTCCAACCAAAACAAAGATAAAATTAAATCTCAAGGGAAAGAATTCCAAACACACCATTACATACACATAACAAGTGCAAATTGAAACACAAAGAAGTAAAAAGGTGTGGTGATCCTACCTCAATCCAAGCTTAGGAAGGATGTGATGAGAATAAGAATAACTCCCCTTCCTCCAAGATTTCTCTCCAATCTCTCAAGCCAAATCCAAGAGCCCCCAAGAAAAAATACAACTCCAAAAACAAAGAATGTAAAAGAGAATCCCCAAAACCATTGTTCTTAGTTTCCTCATAGAATTCAAGTTTGAATCCCTTTGAATGGGAAAGTGACACTTGTCACTCCTCCATTCACTCTCTCAAGCACACTCATCCATGTGTTCTCACACATGTGTGAGAACTTGGGAGCCTCCCAAGACAAATTGGAGAAGTGGGAATTGAAAGAGACTAGTCCCCATCCCACTTTCCAAAATGTTAGTTTCATCAAAAATATTTAAGGCCTAAAAAAGAGTTCCCAATATTGGGATTGACTCAATATTTAGAGCTAAAAATTTACCTAACCCATAGGTACCTTCCCTAGGGACCTTAAACCCATGAAAACACTTAAAACACATAACTTTTCAACCCCCAAAAGGTACCCTAAAGTCAAATCCGAGTTAGTCTACTTGGGTGGACAACTCACCACATAGATGGACTAACATGTCAATTAAAAATAATTTAAAAACATTCACAAATAAAATAAATTACATAACAAAACTATAGTCCCTCCAAATGGACTATAGTTAAGTTTCACTAGTTAATTTACTCAGGGTTCCCAAAGGTTACCTCCAATTTCCGTTGGCCATGAAAAGTGTACCTGCACTCTCGATGCACATGTTAATCCATCCAAATAAATCATATAACAATATAATTGAATCATCATTTCATATACAAAATTTCCCATTTGAATAAATCATATATCAAAATAATTGAATCACCAATTCATATACACAAGTTTCATAATTTCACATAGCATATATATCTCATATCATAACTGAAAATATCACTAATCACATATCATATCCAATTATTCTTACCTTAATTTTTTAATTCATCAAATTGCAACATGATTCATTCACACCACATATTTCATTCATTCATTGTTAAGTTTCAAAATTCAAATTAAACAATCTCAGTAACTAGCATAAAATTATGTCAATCATCATAGTCAACTAACTAAACATGTAGCATAATCAAAATAAAATCATCATATGAACTCAAATTTCTAAAATATCATGTCCTAAATGGTATCACTAGACATATTCAATAGTAAAACTGAAAACAATCTAACTAATAAATGTATCATAGAGGTGGGCTTCACATCCTCCCCCTCTAGGAATGAACTTCCTCTTGGAAGTCCTCAAAGAGATGGGGATATAAATCCCCTAATCATGAGGCATCCTCCCAATTGGTTTCAACCTCATCATATCTATCCCATTGGACCCTAACCTAGTCTAGTTCTGGACCTCGAAGGGCCAACGTCCGTTTAGCCAAAATATGGATGGTCTTGAAGGCTAGTTGTTTGTCTGACTACACCTACAAGGCATCCCAATCGAAAACATGAAATTCATTGTGCACATAATTTCTCAATACTGATACATGAAATACATCATGGATACATGATAGGCTAGGTGGAAAGGCTACACAATTAGCTATGGGACCTATCTGCTCCAAGATCTCAAATGGACCAACAAATTGAGGTGTAAGCTTAGAGCCCTTTCCATAATGGATTGGACTCATGTGCGGACACACTCTCAAAAAAACATGATCTCTTATTGAGAAACTTTGATCAACCCTCTTGGAATCAACACACTTTTTATGTCGATCTTGTGCCTTTTGAAGGCGTTACTTGATCAAATCCACCTACTGCTCCATATCCTATATCATCTTTGGAAAAATCGTCACTCTATCCTCTATGCAATCCCAACTCAAAGGAGTCTTGCATGGTCTAGCATACAAGTCCTAATAAGGTGGCATATCTGAGGAACTATGATTTCCATTATTATAGGAAAAATCAACCAAATACAAGTACTCATCCCATTAGGACTGATGATGCATAAAATACATGCGTAATATGTCCTCTAACACCTAATTAACCCTCTTTGTCTATCCATTTATCTCAAGATGGTAAGCCAAACTAAAGTTGAGTTTGGTGTCCAACATCTACTTTAATGAAGTCCAAAATAAGGATATGAAAAGTGAATCTCTCTCAAATGATCTTCCAAGGAACCCCATGTAATCTGACAATGTTATCAAGGAATACCCTCACAACTATTGGTGCTATATATATCGTACATACAGGTAAGAAATGGTCACTTTGGTCAGCTTGTCAATACTTACCATGATGACATCATGATGACATGAAGACAAGGGGAGACCAATAATAAAATCCATCGAAATGGTGTCCCATTTCCACTCAAGAATATCATGCGGGTAAAGTAATCTTGTTGGGTGTTGGTGCTCTACCTTACCTCTTTAACACTTAAGGCATCAAGTCACATACTTTAAAATGTCATGTCACATCTTGCCTAATGGCATAACTGAAAAAGATCAGAGTGAATCTTTTTTACCCTTGGATGTGCTGCATATGGTGCCTTGTGTGCCTCAGATAAGATAATTCTACAAAGATGACTAATGTCAGGTACATAAATATGACCCCTTTGTCACAACAACCCTTTTGACTCCAATGTGTACCTTGTAAACTTTCCCTTAAGGGCTCTCTAGGATTGTAACTCTTGTTGTACCTCTCCATACCACTCATCCTTTGCTAAGTGCTAAAGGATGTGCCCCCTCAAATATATGCCTAATGACATGGAGAACAAATCATTTCTCTTCCTACTCAATGCATCTATGACCACATTCTCCTTCCCTTTGATGTAATACACATCAAGGTCATACTCACAAAGGAACTCCATCCAATGCCTTTGACAAGTGTTTAGATTCGAATTTATGAAAATATACTATAGGCTTTGATGGTATAAATGAAGCTCAAAGTAGTGTCCTAAAAGAAAGCGTCTCTGACAAACTAAAGAATGAACTAATGCTGCCAACTCTAAGTCATGAGTAGGGTAGTTCAGATCATGGGGTTTGATTTTTAATGACTCATATGTTATCAATCTACCCTCTTGCATAAGTACTGCACGCAAACCATCCAATGAAGCATTAGTACATACCACGAAATATATTGATGAATCTTGTATTTCTAGGATAGGAGCACTAGTAAGATGCTTCTTGAGGGTCTGAAAGGCCCTCTCACACTATTCTATCCACTCAAACTTCTTCCCTTTCTACTGAAGAGAAGTAATATAATGTGCAATCTTGGAGAAGCTCTCAACAAAGTGTCAATAATAACCTACTAAGCCCATGAAGCTCCTGACCTCTTTCATGGTGGTAGGCACTAGCCACTCTATGATAGCTCTAATCTTCAATGGATCTATAGAGATACTATCACTTGATATAATGTGCCCAAGATAATGAACCTCTGAAAGAAAGAAGGTGCACTTAGGCAAGCTTCCATACAATTGATGCTCTCTCAAACACTGTAGCACCTATCGTAGATGCTCCTCATGCTCCTCCTTTGAATGTGAATATACTAAAATTTCATTTAGGAACACTATCAAAAATAAATCTAGGAAGGTATGGAATACCCCATTCATGAGGCTCATGAAAACTATAGGGGCATTCATCAAACTAACTGGTATCACCGTAAACTCATAATGACCATATGTAGTCCTGAAAGAAGTCTTATGTATATTTGCATCTTTAATCCATAACTGATGATATCCAGACTTAAGATCAATCTTAGAGAACACTCTAGCACCCTAAATTTGGTCAAATAGATCATCATTCCTTGAAAGGGGGTAAAGATTCTTGATCACCATCTTATTTAACTATTTGTAGTCCACATAAAGTCAAAGGGATCCATCCTTCTTCTTATCAAATATGACAAAAAGCACCCCAACACCCCAAGGTGAGACACTCAAATGGATATGAACCTTCTCTAACAACTCATCCAACTATAGTTTGATCTCACTAAGCTCATGAGTGGTCATCCTGTATGGTGCACACAATATTGGCTTGGCTCCTAGTAATAAGTTTATGTGAAAATAGATCTACCACCGATGTGGCATACCTATAAATTCTAAAGGGAATACATATATGAACTCCCTGAGGATGGTATGAACATCCAAGGATGTCTTTGACTCCTCCTTAGTATTTTCACTGATGGTAATGGTGAATAACTACCATCCCTTTCACATATAGCACTTGAGTTGCATAGTAGATATCATGCAAAGAGATATGGGCCCTTGTACTCCTGTAATATCCATTGTTGTACCCTAGTTGTCTTCATAGTCAATTGCCTTTCAGTGACAATCTACCTTAGCTCGATGCGCGTTAAGCCAATCCATACCAAAAACTACTCCATAGGAGCATAATGGAGTAACATGAAGGTCCACTGAGGTAGTCCAACCTCCCAATCATGATGGACAATCTCTCACTATTGAATCTGAACACACCATAGCTCTTGAAGCTAACTCAACCTCCCACATTTCATCTAGCCTAGATTCCACTAGCTTGATACACTCCACTATAGATGGGGAAATAAAAGAATCAGATACCCCGAAATCAAACAAAATAGAAACATGAATATCACCAATCATACCTAGTGTCTCAATGGCAGTGGCTTGATGCTCAACTTGGTGGTTCTCAACTGTCGTAAAAACTTTATGGGACTTGCCCACAACTCCCATTGTCTTCTCAAAACCTCCTGCCTAATGTTCTCTAATTGTAGGTCCTTGAGGTAAATCCCTAGCTAGATGTCCTACTACACTTTATACGTAACAAGGACCTCAAGTATACACCTGAGACAACTATGTCCTACTAAGTTGTTGTCCCCCAGTTCTACTAGAACCACTAAATCCACCATGTAAGGCCTAATATTAACATGCTTGGGTGGCACCCTATTTTTGGGGATGTTGATCATGTCGAGGACCCTATGGCTGGCATGGCCTGAAGTGGCCACCCTATGATCTTTGTTGAGGCCTAGGCCAGTGACTCTATTGTTGCTACTATGATGGCCTAGGTGGTCGAATTGGAAGCTTGAAACCTCCCTTTGATTGAAGGGGAGGTTGTCGAAAGCTATGTCACTATAAAGCATGGTAGTGGTTCTAAAACTGATCTTGTGCATCATGAGACTTCCCATGTATCTCCTTAACTATAAGGGCCTTCTCCAGAGCAACTCGAAAGCTCCCTGGATCAGCCATGCGAATAGTAATTGATATGCCTGCATTTAGGCCCTTAATAAAATGATTTACCAAAAGCTTCTCGTCATGCACCTCTCAAGACTAGGAATCCAATGCTCAACCTTTAATCCATCCATGGATCCAGCAAAATTAGGCAGTTTCAATCATAGAAACTCATGAATTTAATACCCTGGATCTCAGTACGCCCTACCCTCATCTGGTACCTCAAGATGGGGAACTTGTGGTGGAGGCTCTAGATGGACTGATCCCCTCTCAACCTCATCATAATACTCCTCAGGAATGTCAAGGGGACTCATGTTACATTCTTTGTTCTCTGACTTGTGTACCTCGGTCGAGTGTTGTTTCTAGTCTAGTCTAGGGTCCTCCTTTGTCATTGGTAGACTAGTTTGAATAACCCCAATAAAATCCTCTAATGCATAGAGGATTTGAAAATTGAGCTAAGGTACCTCTGGAATGTGTGGGGCTATTGATGGTGACTCAACTTGCTCCCACCTTGCACCATGTCCGCGTCCACATCCGTGAACCTTCCGCAATATAGGTGGCATCCTACGTGATAATGTCATAACAAAAATCAACATGGTGAACACATACATGCAGAGTTCTTGGTGTTGGAACCTAGGCTTTGATACCAAAATATAATCTCATATTTTACACTTGGGCAAATAAAAAAAAGGAAACATTTTTTTTGTAATGATATTAATCTTGTCTGTTAACATTAATAATAATGTTAACATTAGTATTAATTATCTAAATGACAAAGATACTGCTAATATATTGATACTCCTCTTAATATTAATATATTAATATCCCTATTAATCTTAATAATGTTAAACCAAAATAATAATAAAAATATCTTACCTATATAAAATATATTTATTAATTAAATTATCTACTAATTGATTTTATTTGTATCTATATTTAAGTATATGAATAAAGAATACTATATAAAATTAATGACCTTATTTAATCTTATATATTAAATTTATTTAGTATAGGAAGAAATATCATCGATAAATAAAAGAAACTCTCTTTTCTTTTCTTTTCTTTATAAGAAAAAACTAATTCTACCCAAGTTAATATAATTTCCCCTTCAGAAAGTAGGAAACATTTATTTATTTATTTTAAAATTATTAAAGAAAAATGGACTATTTTTTTTAAAGAAGGGATCCCTTGGGAAACGTGCAAAATCTCATAAAACCTATATTTCTTAATTAAGTTCATTCTAAATGGAACAAGCTAACTCCTAGAAAACATTCACCTATGTATATAACATAGGATATGCCCCTATACCGCATGGAGAAAAGAGTTGCGATGGAAGAGGTGGGACTTGTGACATAAAAGGTTGTCAGATGGAAGGAAAGACTTGATGGCTAGACATATCATCCCATCTGCCGTTTGTTTTCCTATCGTCAAGAAATCATGTTAGTGCCGGTGGGTTTTCAAAATAATTTTTTGACGTGGATGGACAAAAATCCAAAAATGTGGCATTTGAAACCATTATTAGAAAATATCAAAAATCCCTGACGAGGTCCCATTTTTTGCATTTTTGGACAACGACGTTTTGGTGGATAGCAAGGGAAAGAGTTGCAAGAATGAAAAGCTCCTTAAGGTATGTATATCCACTCTATGTATGTGCCATTTTTCCATTCTTCCATGAACACTGAAGAAACGAACGACCATTCGTTGTGGGGTTTTCGTTTTGTGATTTTCCGTTGAGGGTTTTTTAATTTTGTCTCCTCCCGTCTGTTGGTTTTGAAAATTTGGGGTTTCTGAATGAAATAGATGAGAACCCATCATGGAAATATGAGTGAAATAACCGAATAAGGTTTACAAAGATCACAAAGCATTGTGAAAATTAAAATAAGTGAATAAGGTTTACAGAAACCACAAACTATTGTGAAAATCAAATAAAGCCCAACACATCGCCATTGTTCACATTCTTATTTTGAATTTTGTAGGGTTTTTGTTGGGAAACTATTTAGTTGAAATGCAGGTCTGATAATGTTTTTTTTGTGTCAAGGGTTTTTAAATTTTTGTTTCGTTTCCTCCCCATATGATGATTTTTGAATGTTTCCATTTCCAAATGAAATAAGCGACAACCCATTATAGAAATATGTGTGAAATTATTGAATAATGTTTATAGAAAGCAAAATTTGTGGGCTCTGCAATGAAATGCTATATTTCAAAAATCACGTAAAACCCAGAATGTCGCCATTGTTCACATTGTTTTTCGGAATGGAAAAAAAAGTCCAAAACGTGGCATTCGAAATCATAATTCGGAAATAGAAAAAAGACCGTGCATGACATCCCATTTTTTTTGCCATTTTATACACTGTTGTTTTGGAAAACACATTGTCTCCTAAAACTCAGACTATTGTAAAACTCACTATTTCAAGCATCTGGCGAGCCCCTCACTACGACATCTCGTCATGTTATGTATGTATCCATGTATGTTCTTATGTATGTTTTTCATGTGCTTTTCAATGTGCATAGGTGAATTTTGTCTAGGAGTTAGTTGAAATGTAGGTCTGATAATGTTTTGTTGTGTCGAGGGTTTTTTAATTTTTGTTTCGTTTCCTCCCCGTATGATGGTTTTCAAAATTTTCCATTTCTAAATGAAATAAGTGACAACCCATTGTAGAAATATGAGTGAAATTACTGAATAATGTTTATAGAAAGAAAAATTTGTGGGTTCTACAATGAAATGTTATATTTTAAAAATCATGTAAAACCCAAAATGTCGCCATTGTTCACATTTTTATTCAGAATGGATAAAAAAGTGCAAAACGTGGCATTCAAAATCATAATTCAGAAATAGAAAAAATCCCACATGACATCCCATTTTTATCACCATTTTATACACTGTTGTTTTGGAAAACACACTATCTCCTAAAACTTGGACTATTGTAAAACCCTTTAGAAGTAACTACCCAATTGGTTACTCGCCCCTGACCTCAATTTGGTATGTTTTGTGATTGTGTGGAGAACCGTTTGTGATTTTGATAGTAGGAATATAATGAAATTGGAAAATAGTAGGTATTATGAAACCTGCAAGGCACAGTGTGATAGATTGTTTGTTGTGTTGGAAAACACACTGTCCTATGTTTGCCATAGTTCACATTGTTATTCAGAATGGAGAAAAAATAAGAAAATGTGGAATTCGAAATAATAATTTTCAAATAGAAAAAAGCCCAGATGACATCCCATCTTTGTGGCCATTTTATACACTATCATTTTGGAAAACACAGTGTTTCATAAAACTGTGAGTGTTGTAAGGGCCTTTAGAAGTAACAACCCAATTGGTTACTCACCCCTGAACTCAATTTGGTATGTTTTGTGATTGTTTAGAGAACCTTTTGGGATTTTGATAGTAGGAATGTAATGATACTCTTTGTATTTCATTTGAGCCTACGGAGAAGAAAAACTCCTGGACATAATTCACCAATATATATAACATTATATATGCTATATTTCCCCCCATACTGAATGGACAAAAGAGCCACAATGGAAAAGGTGGTCGGATGGAAGAAAACCACGATGGAAAAGGTGGTTGGATGAAAGGAAAGACTTGAGGGCCGATGTCTCATCTCATCCGCCGTTTTCTGCCCTATCGCTGGGATAACATTTCAGTGCTGATGAGTTTTCAAAATAATTGTTCGGCGTGGATGGACAAAAAGCACAAAACATGTCATTGAAAACCATTATTTTCAAATAGAAAAACAAGATGCCAAGAATATAATTAAATTTTAAAATAGTAGGTATTATGATACTTGTAAGACACAGTGTTGTTATAGATGGTTTGCAGTGTTGGAAAACACACTGTCCCATTTCAATTAGTTCATTATGAAGAGTTTTATTTCGTTACTCCAAGAATGTAATGCAATCCACTTTCAAATTGTGGAACAACTCTTTGATACAGTCCAAATTTCATTTCGATTTCTCTATCTGATTGGAACAAATAAAATGCTTGCATTATTTGTAGTGTTGGAAAACACACTGTCTCTTCTCACTTGCAGAGGGTTTTAGAATAGTATATGCATTGCTAGTTTCTTAACACCTAGGGTTTTCCAACATGGATTCTTACTAAACAGAAACAATGTCTTCAAGATATTTTGTAATGTAGATGGTCTCAATGTATTCAAAATCCCTTTCAAAATTTCTAAGGACTTTTAATTTGGGCAAAAATTGTATTTAAATTTTGCATGACTGAAAAAAAAAATTGCATCAAATAATTGTAATTTGGAAAACCCAATGTTGGGTTTCAGTTATGTGAATGTACTTGTTTAAATTTAAAGGGTTGTCTAATGGTTGGTTGCTTGATTCTTAAACCCCACAATTTTGCAACATGCAATGTTACAAGACAATACGAATGTATTACAAATCACACATTTGATTGTTCTATTTAAATTTTGAACCATTGAAAAAAAAAGAGCACATAATAATTCTAAATGGGAAACACCATGTTGGGTTTCAGTTATTTTAATCTCCCTTTTTAAATGTAAAGGGTCGTCTCATGTTGGGTTTCTTTCTTCTTAACACCCACAGTTTTGCAACATGGAATGTTACAAAATAGTATGAATGTCTTCCAAATCACACATTCCATTGTTGTGTTTAAATTTCAGTTTATTGAAAAAAACCAGCACAAAATAATTCTTAATGGGAAACACAGTGTTGGGTTTTAGTAATTTGAATCTCCTTGTTTAAATATAAATGGAAAGCTGAAGGTCTGAGTGCACGTGGATAACTTGGAGGAGAATACTGACCAAATTGAGGTGATGGGTAATTCTATTGCAAGTAGAGGGTTTTACAAGATCTTTTAATTTGAAATTTTGGAAACACAATGTGGAGTATTTCAGTTTCTTGAATGTCTTCCAAATCACACATTCCATGGTTGTGTTTAAAATTTAGTCGATTGAAAAAAAACTGCACAAAATAATTGTGAATGGGAAACACAGTGTTGGGTTTCAGTTATTTGAATCTCCTTGTTTAAATGAAAAGGTTGTCTCATGTTGGGTTGCTTTCTTCTTAACGCCCATGGTTTTGCAACATGGAATGTTACAAAATAGTATGAATATCTTCAAAATCACAAATTCCATTGTTGTGTTTAAATTTTGCACCATTGAGAAAAAAAGTGCACAAAATAAATCTAAATGGGAAAGACAGTTCTCGGTTTCAGTTATTTGAATCTCCCTATTTAAATGTAAAGGGTTGTCTCATGTTGGGTTTCTTGGTTCTTAACACCCACAGTTTTGCAAGATGGAATGTTACAAAATAGTATGAAAGTCTTCCAAATCACACCTTCCATTGTTGTGTTTAAGTTTCAAGTATATAAAAAATTGCATGCTTCATAACACACTACATTTTTCAACCTCCACATCACAACATACCCAAGACCTTTGTATTTTTTAAACTAGTATATCTAGGTGTGCACATTGGGTAGTGCATGTTGGAAAACACAATGTGTTTTGAAACCTGCCTTTACTTCATTCTATTTTGGAACAATTCATGTTGGAAAAGCCTTGGTGTTAAGAAAGAAGCAACCCAAATAGTGTTGTAAAACCCTCTACAACACTATTCGATAGTACCTGTCACCTCAATTTGGTTTGTTTTCTCCTCCAAATTGTCCACGTGCACTGAAACCTTCAACTTTCCCTTTCAATGTGTAGACTGGAAACAAATAGTATTTTCACCTTTCTTTCTCAAAACAAAAAAGGCCCAATACCTGCAACCATCACTGGGAAAACATGTCAATGCTGACGGGTTTTCAAAATAATTTTTCGGCATGCACAAAAATCCTAAAATGTGGCATTTGAAACCATTATTTGCAAATATAAAAAATCCCAGACAAGATCCCATTTTCTCCATTTTTGGACAATGATGTTTTGGTGGATAGAAATGGGAAGAGTTGTAGGTATTCAGAGCTCCCTAAGGTATGTATATCCGCTCTGTGTATGTGCCATTTTGCCAGTCTACCATGAACACTAAAGAAAGGAACGACTATTTGTTGCTAGAAAACAATATTTTCACCTTTCTTTCTTGAAACAGAAAGGCCCAATAGTAGGAAATAAATAGTATTTTCACCTTTCTTTCTCAAAACAAAAAAGGCCCACATCATTCCCTTCCACTTTTCCCATGCTAGACAAAAGAAACTTGTCGACAAAGATAACCCACCCACTTTTTCGCTAGGCAATAGGCGGGAAAACCCACTTGATGGCGTCGTTAACTCCCACCTAACCATCGCCCAGAAATTTCGTCCCATCTGCCAGTTTTAGCCAACTGGCAGGCCCCACACTATGACGTCTCATCATGTTATGTATGTTTCCATGTATGTTGTCATGTATGTTTTTCATGCATTTTTTAACAACTCTTTGCTATAGTCCAAATGTCATTTCACTTTCTTTATCTGATTGGAATAGATAAATTACTTGCATTATTTGTGGAGTTGGAAAACACACTATCTCCTCTCAATTGCAGAGGGTTTTACAACACTATATGGGTTTCTTGTTTCTTAACACCTTATATCAACACAGTGTGTTTTCCAACTATGCAAATAATGTGAGCATTTATTTGGTCGAATCAGATGAGGAAAATGAAATCCCATTTTGATCTCATGTTCCATTATTGGAACAAATGAATTGCTCTCATTATTTGCATAGTTGGAAAACACACTGTCTCCTCTCTATTGCAGAGGGTTTTACAACATTATTTGGGTTGCTTGTTTCTTAACACCTTATATGGAGACATTGTATTTTCCAACACTGCAAATAGTGCAAGCATTTATTTGGTCGAATCAAATGAGGAAAATGAAATGCCATTTTTATCTCATGTTACATATATAGGTGTTTTTATTTTACGAGTTAGCTTTGTCCTGATTCCTAATTGGAACAAATGAATTGATCCAACAGAATGAACGTTCATTACTTCACAGTTCCAATAGAATGGAAAAATGGCACATATGATTGCGAATATATATACTAGTGTTGGCGATAGGTTAAATTGGAAATTAAATTCCCAATGTACAGTTTAATATGTTTGTTTATTATCTGTGCAAGTTGGCATTTTGCACTCAAGAGAACATATAAATTGTATATTGAGGAAATTTGGAAGAAATAAAATTATTTCTAGCACCAATTGTCTTTAATTTTCCAATTTAATCTATTGCTAACACTTGTCTTTCTTCCAGTTGGTTGATATAGGCTAGGAAAGAAAATTGAACAAAAAAAGGGCAAGTGGATTCAGAAGGATTCTTCAGGAGATGTGAACCTTCTATAGCAAATACAAGTTATTTTGGCTATCATAGTCTGAATCGTAATTGTAGTGGATGCATAGTAATGTTAATAAATGTAAGAACATAAATTGACATTTTAATGTAAACTATATTCTAACAAGGTTAGTATAAAGCAGAATTACATAGCATATAAACATAAGTTCAACAAGGTTTTGTTGTATAAATGATTTAGTGAAAAAATATTCCTCACAAGGTAAAGAAAAGTAGCACACCTACCAATTGAACAAGGCTTTAGAATAATAAGTTTCTATAGCATACCTACCAGAGTTGAACAAGGATTTCTTTGTTGCATAGTTTATTTTAGTAAAACATATTTTATAACAAAATAAAGAAAAAGAAAAGTTTACATAGCATTATCTACCAGCTGAATGAAGGTTTCCATAGCTGAGTAACTTTCTTTGCCATAAAGTTGATTTTTCTCTAAAAAATTACAAGTTACTAAAGGGCTGCTAAATTAAATAAATTTTAGAACATATGAATATTAAACTCATACAAGCAAAGCGGAGCCAAATTTAGTAGCTTTGGCTAGTTGTCAGCGGAAGGTCCCTGCTAGAATAGACACATTTGTCTCTTCATTAAGATGATAGTTCTGTATGAAGTTTCCTCATTGTATAAGTCATTGTTATCTTTAATATCTATTGTAGCAAATACATCTAAAGCCCCAACAATAGTACCAACAAGTCTATCTAGAGATTGAAACTCGAAACCAAAGCCTCAAGATTGTTGTAGTGTTTGTGCAAAGGCTTGATACTTCCAAATATCAGCATCACTAACACTTCTTCGGGCATATTTCATAGACTCCTCAAAATGATTAGCTTCAATTTCAGCTACCTCATCACTATCATCCTCATCCATTGCCTCAGGATTCTCGACTCTTTTTTGTTCACATTCAATATCCTAAAAGTGTGGGGGGATAGGTTATGGTAAAATTGAAACGCATGCTAGTATGATGAATTGAAATAACAAGCTACAAGTTGAGATAAGTTCAATAGGTAGACTACTGCTCTATCCTAAAAATTAGTAACATAACAATCAAAATAAAAACCATTAGAAATTCATAAGCAGATCTAGTTTGCAAAAGATGGCACAATTGAAACTCACCTTTTCAATTTTTTCTCTAATAGCATACTTGCAAGCCCTCTAACAAATTTTAGTGATATCGGCTCCACTAGATCCTTGGGTATAACAGGCCAGTGCCATTAGGTCCACATCCTTTGATACGGGTGAATTTCTCAAGCAAGATTTGAAGATTTGATAACGTGAGGAATCATTAGGTAAGGGAATATAAATCAGCTGGTCAAGTCAGTCAGGCCTTAACAATGCAGGATTAATGATATTAGGCCTATTTGTAGCACCAATAATGAAAATTATTTTCTTGGCTATCATACCATCCATCTTTGTCAATAGTTGATTAAGGACTCTGTCTACAACACCACCAACATTCCCAACACTACTTACATGCTACAAACATGAAAACCAACTATGCATCATAAGTTAGAGCCTAATTCAAAAAGGTGAAACAAAATTCCCAGTGATTTATAGTCAACCTTAAACTCTTACTTATAAAAAAGCAACACACCTGTCTAGCAATAAAATCAAGCTCATTAAAAAATAGGACACAAGAAGCTAACCCTCTGACTTTATCAAAAAATTGTCACATTAGCTTCACTCTCTCCAAACCACATTGTTAACAATTCAAGGCCCTTCACACTGATGAAATTGTCTCAAAATTCATTGCAATGGATTTTGCAAGAAATGTCTTTCCACAACCTGGTGGCCCATATAATGGAACTTCTTTTGAAGGAGACATTCCAAATTTTTCAAATTTCTTAGGATGCTCCACTAGATATTGAACAGTCTACACCAAAATCATAATGAATTTTGTTAGTTGATATCTCCTTGAAAAGCATATTTTCTGCATTGAAAGAAAAGAAAAGAACAAATATAGTGAACCATGTATCTCAAAATACCTCTTGAAGCTCCCTCTTGACATTTTCCAACCCTCCAATATCTTCCTAAGAGACATCTGGAACTTCAACAACCTGTCAATGTTTTCCCAATATTCGTAAGAAAATTTACCATTATTAAAATCATCACAAACAAACAAACTTAGAAAATTCAAATTTAGGGGCCCAACATATCAATAGTTTAAAAATACAATCCCTTCTTAATCGATATGAGAAAAATTGGACGTCTAGACATGGTTTGGAAAAACTCATAGTTTCATGGAGAGTGGATGGGTTGTTAGAGCCCAATACAGTCTAGAAGTGCTCATTAGTCACAACCATTGAATTTAGAATCTCAACATGTATTGTCTCATCTTCTAAGTTAATGAAATCCATTTTTTCCCTAATACACTGAAGTGCAGCCTCAGTGCACAAAGCTGCAAGATCTACTCCAACATATCCATGAATATCCTTAGCAATTCTTTCAAGATCAACCTGTACCAAGAATCTTAAATATTAATAGATACTCTCACCAAGAAAAACAAAGATTAATAAATTCTCTCAAAATCCAAGCATTGCTTGACATTAGATCTAGAAGTACAAAAACAATTTAGGTTCTACAATACGTACATCATCAGAGAGCTTCATATTCTTCGTATGGATACGAAGCACTTCAAACCTGCCTACTTCATCTAGAACCCCAATGTCAATTTCCCTATCAAACCTTCCAAACCTTATGAGTGTCGGGTCAATACTATTTGGTCGGTTAGTTGCTCCAATCACAATAACATGAGCACAAGACTTAAGTCTGTCCATAACTGTAAAAAGTTGAGAAACAATTCTCCTCTCAACTTCACTGTGGGTTTTTTCCCTCTTGAGAGCTATGGAATCAATTTCATCAATAAATATAATGGAAGGTGCATTATTCTCACCCTCCTCAAAAGCCTTCCAGAGATTGGTTTCACTTTCTCTGGAAAACTTTGACATAATTTTAGGTCGATTGATACAAAAAAAGAAGGCACGGGTTTCATTTGCAACTGCCCTAGCAATTAAGGTTTTCCCAGAACCAGGTGGCCCATAAAGCAGAATACCCTTTGGGGGTTTCACACCAATTGATTTGAAGAGTTGTGGGTTCCTGAGAGGAAGCTCTACCAATTCATGGATTTGAGTCATTTGTTTTTGTACACCATGAACATCATCATAACCTATTTCATCTAATCTATCTTCATCCTCTCGCTTTACAGGCTCCCTTTCACAAAAAAAATTAGTATCTGGAGAAACAGAACAGTATTCCCCAGGGTCTATCCCAATTACCTTAAAATCCACACTATGCATACCACCTCTTACAAGGAAAATATCACCTTTTCTCACTAGGTGATAAGCTTCAAGAAATAGGCTACAAGTTATAAATCAGTAGTGTCTTTTAGCACATAGAATTCACAAAGGTAAAAAGGCTACCACATATTTGATTCTTGTTAACCCTAATTGCAATATATTTGATGCTTACAATGAAATGAAATGCAGATAAAAGAAAATTTTGAATAGTTGTCTTCACCCAAGGCACTAACGCTTGCATCAATATATAAAAATAATAGTTTGGTAAGACTGAAAAAAAGAACCTAGAAAATAGGAGACCTAAAGGGGAGGGTTCAAATTCGAAGAAAAAAAGTATAGGTTTACAAATTCCCCCAACATGTGCAATTTACATACGAAAAAAAAAAATTAAATATAAAAAAAAGCGGTAGAGGATGCATTGCGAAAATATGGAAAAGAAAGTACAAAAAGACTCACGCTTTAAATAGGCATCAAAAAAATTCCCAGTGACACCCTCAATGGTATCATCAATGGGAAGAATATGGACGCACTTGTTGTACTTAACATCAAGACATTGGTGAAAAAAAACCACGTCTCCCAAATGAACCCTCAGATTCAACCGCACGACCTTGTTCATTCTAATCTTGGGCTCCTCACAGTTCTCCTCTGCCTGAGCAATACAAATTGTATCCTTCCTCTTGTTTCCCTGCAATACAGTCCATAGGAGAGATCGAGGGAAAAGTAAAAAACCTAAGCATCTAAAGTGCAAAACAAAATACCGTAGTGTCTCAAGGGAAAAGGGCAAAGGGCAAAGGAAAATACCTTAATAAGGATTGTGTCTCCATGGAACAATTGCAATTTCTCCATGGTTTCTGGGTGCAAGAAAACAACGAATTTATCATTGTTAATGACTTCATCCACAACTAGCCGATTCACCACCTACTTTTTCTCTAAAATTTTTGTGCTAAAATCTCTTTTCGTTCCTTTCCTGTTACCAACAAAACCACTCATTTATTTGGCAATCCATGAAAATACCTAACCAGGCAGAGGCAGAGAATGAGAAAGATTTAGTATTGATCTTATGATTCTAATTATTCTCCCTTATGAGCCATCACCACAGAGGAAATATTAAATATTGTTTGGAGTAGTGCAAACAATGAACAGATTGAGAAGAATGAAGCGAATTGGGGTTTCAATTACCTTAAACTCCACACTACAAATAATGTGAGCATTTATTTGGTCGAATCAGATGAGGAAAATGAAATTCCATTTTGATCTCATGTTACATACTTAGGTGCTTTTTGTTAATGAGTTAGCTTTCTCCTGATTGCAACAAATGAATTGCTCTCATTATTTGCATAGTTGGAAAACACACTGTCTCATCTCTGTTGCAGAGGGTTTTACAACACTATTTGGGTTGCTTGTTTCTTAACACCTTATATCGAGATAGTGTGTTTTCCAATTGTGTAGATAATGTGAACATAAATATTTGGTCGAATCAGATGAGGAAAATGAAATGCCATTTTGATCTCATGTTACATAAATAGGTGCTTTTTGTTTTCGAGTTAGCTTTCTCCTGATTGGAACAAATGAATTTCTCTCATTATTTGCATAGTTGGAAAACACGTTGTCTCCTCTCTATTGTAGAGGGTTTTACAACACTATTTGGGTTGCTTGTTTCTTAACAACTTATATCGAGATAGTGTGTTTTCCAACTATGCAAATAATGGGAGAATTTATTTGGTCGAATCAGATGAGGAAAATGAAATACCATTTTGATCTCATGTTACATAAATAGGTGATTTTTGTTTATGAGTTAGCTTTCTCCTGATTCTTGATTGGAACAAATGAATTGCTTTCATTATTTGCACAGCTGGAAAACACATTGTCTCCTCTCTATTGCAGAGGGTTTTACAACACTATTTGGGTTGCTTGTTTCTTAATACCTTATATTGAGGTAGTTTGTTTTCCAACTATGCAGATAATGTGAGCATTTATTTGGTCGAATCAGATGAGGAAAATGAAATGCCATTTTGATCTCATGTTACATAAATAGGTGATTTTTGTTTATGAGTTAGCTTTCTCCTAATTCCTGATTGGAACAACTGAATTGCTCTCATTATTTGCACAATTGGAAAACACAATGTCTCCTCTCTATTGCAGAGGGTTTTACAACACTATTTGGGTTGCTTATTTCTTAACACCTTATATCGAGACAGTGTGTTTTCCAACTATGCAGATAATGTGATCATTTATTTGGTCGAATCAAATGAGGAAAATGAAATGCCATTTTGATCTTATGTTACATAAATAGGTGCTTTTTGTTTATGAGTTATCGTTCTCCTAATTGGAAAAATTGAATTGCTCTCATTCTTTGCACAATTGGAAAACACATTGTCTCCTCTCTATTGTAGAGGGTTTTACAACACTATTTGGGTTGCTTTTTTCTTAACACCTTATATCGGGACAGTGTGTTTTCCAACTGTGCAGATAATGGGAGAATTTATTTGGTCAAATCAAATGAGGAAAATGAAATTCCATTTTGATGTCATGTTATATAAATAGGTGATTTTTTTTTGAGTTAGCTTTCTCCTTATTGGAACAAATTAATTGCTCTCATTATTTGCATGGTTGGAAAACACACCATCTCCTCTCTGTTGCAGAGGATTTTGCAACACTATTTGGGTTGCTTGTTTCTTAACACCTTATATCGAGATAGTGTGTTTTCCAACTGTGTAGATAATGGGATTATTTATTTGGTCATATCAAATGAGGAAAATGAAATGCCATTTTGATCTCATGTTACATAAATAGGTGATTTTTGTTTATGAGTTAGCTTTCTCCTAATTGGAACAAATGAATTGCTCTCATTATTTTCATTGTTGGAAAACACACCATCCCCTCTCTGTTGCAGAGGGTTTTACAACACTATTTGGGTTGCTTGTTTCTTAACACCTTATATCGAGACAGTGTGTTTTCCAACTGTGCAGATATTGGAAGCATTTATTTTGTCAAATCAGATACTGAGGAAAATGACATGCCATTTTGATCTCATGTTACATACATAGGTGATTTTTATTTACGAGTTAGCTTTCTCCTGATTCTTGATTGGAACAAATGAATTTATCCAACAGAATGGAAAAATGGCACATATGATTTCTGATATATCTACTAGTGTTAGTGATAGATTAAATTGGAATTTTAATTCCCAATGTACAAATTAATATGTTTTTTTATTGTCTTTGCAAGCTGGAATTTTGCACTCAACATAACATATAAATTGTATATTGGGGAAATTTGGAAGAAATAAAATTATTTCTAGCACCAATTGTCTTTAATTTTCCAATTTAAATTATGGCTAACACTTGTCTTTCTTCCAGGTGGTTGATATAGGCCAAGAAATAAAATTGAACAAAACAAGGGTGGGTGGATTGAGAAGGATGCTCCAGGAGATGTGAACCTTCTGTAGTAAATACAGGTGATTCTGGCTACCATAAGGTGATCCCACAAAGTTGTTTTACAATTTCTGGGAGATTCTGATTTTTGCTAAAATCACATATTTTTAGAAAACATAATGATTTAAGCCTTAAAAAGTTCCATTTTAAGGATTCCAATTGAAGAGGGTTTGATCAAACCACCTTAGATAAAACCCTGTTGGATAGAACCCCACTAGTTTTAAACCATACCTACAACGAAGTCTCCTTTATACCTATCAAAATATGGATAAAAAATCACTTTTGATTTACCTTTTGGGGAATCAAATGAATTCATTTAAAATTTATTTTAAATGATCATGGTAGTCCTTGGAATGAGCTATCTAATGAATATAATTTTAATATGTTTTCGTTTGTTATGTATGTGTGTTTTAGTTTTATTAAACATAGGTTTTTCACCGAAAATCAAGCTCTTTGTTCTGTACATGTGGAGAAATAGCAGATTATCAAAATTAAATTTTAAAAAATATGTTCAAGCTGGGTATTGATGTCCTTGATCCACTAAAAAAATAAAACTTTAATTTTGATACATACAGAAAACGTTATGTTGTTACAGTCTGCCTATGTTTCAATTGTAATTGGTTTGACTTTGAAACTTGATTAAGGAAAGAATATTTAATAGAACACTATGAAACCAAATGAAAGTGCTATATATCATAGTTAAAAATATAAATTCAAAAAAATTAGAATTTTATCCTTCATACAAAAAAACTTATGTTGTATATGGTGAGCATCACTCCTTAAAAATGTAGTTTGTTTTAAAAAGCTAGTTTTTGAAAGAGATGGAAAAATAACTGCAATCTGATTCCAATTTTTTTTAAAAATATATATTTAGAATCTATAGAAAAAATTTCACAAATCACTATTTTGCATCATCTTCAAATTCCTCACAGTTTATTCGCTATAGGAGTCCGAAAGTGAAGATTTAGTTAAAAAAAATCAGTCCAGTGTCTAGTTTGCCCAAAAATTGTAAACTAGTATTGTGGGATCACCCCATAGCTTGAATCGCAAGTGTAGTGGATAGTTAAATTTCCAAAATTTAATATGCATTTAGAAGTGTCGATTTGTTTGAAATACTGAAATGTTGGGATTTTCAATCAGCTGTCATTTTCATGTGATTCTTAAGTGTTTTGCGCTAATTTGAAATCTATTTGCAAAAGAGTTTATATGTGGTTGGTAAGTTTTTTTGTAATAGTTATTTTTACAATTTCTCTATTTGTCTAGAATATTTAGTAAGTTATAAATGGTTTATTTTTAACATCTAATGGAAATTTTGTAGAATGATATTTCTATATCCTATTTCTACTCTTTTTCAGTATGTTTTGATCTACCCACCACACTTCAAAAATATGTGCACATATAACAAGTGATTACTTGAAATAGTTTTATGCACTGTATTAAATAGAACTTGTAAAGCCAATCAGTAGGAATAGCTTAATTGAGAATTTGGCCTACATTACTTGGCCCTAAATATTATAGACAAATAGAAAAATTGTAAAAGAGATATTAGAATAACAACATACATGGAAACAAAAAGTGACGAAACCAAAAAACGGGACCAAACATCTAGGCGATGGTTAAGTATGAGTTAACGGTATCGTCAAGTGTGTTTTCCCGCCTATTTCTAGGCAAAAAAGTGGGTAGGTTAGCTTTGTCAACAAGTTTCTTTTGTCTGGCATGGGAAAAGTGGAAGGGAATGATGTGGGCCTTTTCTGTTTCGAGAAAGAAAGGTTAAAATACTATTTGTTTTGTTTCCAGTTTGCACATTGAAAGGGAAAGCAGGAGGTCTGAGTGCACGTGGATGACTTGGAGGAGAATACCAACCAAATTGAGGTGATGAGTACTATCCAATAGTGTTGCAGAGGGTTTTACAACACTATTTGGGTTGCTTGTTTCTTAACACCTAGGGTTTTCCAGCATGAATTGTTGCAAAATAGAATGAAGTGCATGCTATGAATCACACTATGTGTTGAGGGTTATTAGAGTCCCCCTTAAATGAGATATGTTCTATTTGATAAAATAAAACACCATCTATACATTTGTATATTTGCATTACAAGACAAAGGTTGGGTATAAGTAAAGGAAAGCTTCAAAACACATTATGTTTTCCAACATGCACTACACAATGTGCACACCTAGATATATTGTTTTAAAAACTAGAAAGGGCTTGGGTATGTTGTGATGTGGAGGTTGAAAAATGCAGTGTTATGAAACATGCAAATTTTTATATACTTGAAACTTAAACACAACAATGGAAGGTGTGATTTGGAAGACTTTCATACTATTTTGTAACATTCCATCTTGAAAAAAAATGGGTGTTAATAACCAAGCAACCTAGCATGAGACAACCCTTTACATTTAAAAAGGGAGATTCAAATAACGGAAACCTAGCATTGTGTTTCCCATTCACAATTATTTTATGCAGTTTTTTTTTTCAATCGACTGAAATTTAAAACCAACAATGGAATGTGTGATTTGGAAGACATTCATACTATTTTGGAACATTCCATTTTGCAATACCCTAGGTGTTAAGAAGCAAGCAACCCACCATGAGACAAACCTTTACATTTAAAAAAGGAGATTCAAATAACTGAAATGGGACAATGCATTTTCCAACACTGCAAACCATCTATAACAACATTGTTCCTTGCAAGTATCATAATACCTACTGTTTTCTAGTTTAATTACATTCTTGGCACCTCGTTTTTCTATTTGCAAATAATGTTTTTCAATGACATGTTTTGGGCTTTCTGTCCATCCATGTCTAACAATTATTTTGAAAACAAAATGACTGTTATGATGCATGTGACAAATGTTTTTGTAAGGAGAATAGCCTGCTCCCAATTGCAGAAGGTGATCTCCTTGTGACATGGCTTACACATGATAATGTATTTCCCTTCTTCAGGGATAAGACATATCTACTTATCATTGCTAGTTGATTTGTGGATTCGATTTTGTAAGAATTTTTGTATCAACGTTGCAGATGAGACTCCGTGATTCAACATCATGATGACTGGTGTTGTCTTCTTCATCCTAATGTTGGATCACAAAGTGTGATCCCAAATGTTGATGCAAGAATTATTACACAATCGAATCCACAAATCAGCTAGCAATAATCAATATGGATTGTGGAAAATTGATATCATTTATGTTTGATTATGTTATCATTTCAAACACATGTTTTTTCAGGGATAATAGCTTGATTTTACTATATTTCATAGGGAGATTAGATTTTGTGTTACAATTGGACATCACTATTATCCCTAGAAGAATGCATGTTAGAGGCATCATAACATGCAAAAACCCTATGATGGGACAATGTAATGTGGAAAATAATTGGCGGTTGAAAAACACCGTGTGTTGTGAGTTCTTTCATTATTGACGTTGAAATCTGAAGCTTTGAGAGCATGGGGTGGACTTGCAAGTGTGAGATATATAAAAGCATCCAAATTCAACTAAGGGGTGATTAACGAATTGGGTTGTTACTTGTGAAGGGTTTGTAAATGGTATTTGGTTTGCAAGTATAATAACACCTAGTGTTTTCCAACCTACAATTACACATTGTTGGCCTTGGCATTCTATGAAAATGTTGACCTCTGCATGCCCCATACAAGCATTAGATAAAAGACATGTCAACATTTCATGACAACTAGGCATCTTTTGATCTACTTTTCAATATTTGTAAAACAAGCTCTTCTCTCCAACACACATCACCATCTCTTCCACAATCTCATCCACTTAGCTTTGTGTTGTTGGAAGGTGTCATCCATGTATGATGGAGAGAAGTGCATGCTTTGGAAATGAGAAAGGTATTCTTGAATGTTTCCCATTTGTCATGAAATATTGTCGCGGTGGGGGGGGAGGGGGGACAACCTTGTGTGTTTTCCATCCTGCAACTTTTTTTGTGCATCTTGTGTTTGAAATGTATAATGGTATTGAAATGGAATGTTTGGTGCAAGTAAGGATTGTTATTAAATATGAAGGTGAAATTTAATACACTATGTTCTTACAGTGTGCATAGCAAAAAGTGTTGTCTTTCAAGAAGAATTGAGAAGTTAGGGACAAGCGTCTAGGTTTTCTATCTTATAACTTTTCTTTTTTTTGCATGCAAATTTTGCTACAAGCAAGGGCAGTTATAAAATATGAAGGTGACCTTCAATAAATTCTCTTCTTATGGTGTACATAACACTAACTATTTTCATTGAACAAGATTTGAAAATTGTGGGACAACCCAGTGTGTTTTCCATCCTGCAAATTTTTTGTCAATCGTGTCTTCCAAACGTATTATGATATTCAAATGGAAACCTTTTCTGTTGCAAGTTCCTTCTGTAAACCTTATTCACTTATTTTGATTTTCACAATGTTTGTGGTCTCTATAAACCTTAGTCAGTTATTTCACTCATATTTCCATGATGGGTTGTCATCTATTTCATTCGACAACTGCAAATTTTCAAAACCAGTAGACAGGAGGAATCAAAATTAAAAAATACTGAATAGAAAATCACAAAACGAAAACCCCACAATGAATGGTTGTTTGTTTCTTCATTGTTAATGGAAAAATGGAAAAATGGCACATACATAGAGTGGATATACATACCTTAAGGAGCTCCACATTTCTGCAACTCTTTCGCTTGCTATCCACCAAAATGTCACTGTCCAAAAATCGAGAAAATGGGACCTCGTTTAGGCGTTTTGATATTTGCTAATAATGGTTTTGAATGCCACTTTTTTGGATTTTTGTCCATCCATGCCGAACAATCATTTTTAAAACCCGTCGGTGCTGACATGATTTCCCAATGACGGGACAACAAATGGTAGACAGGATGAGACATCACACCATCAAGTCTTTCCTTTCATCCGACAACCTTTTCTGTGACTAGTCCCACCTCTTCTATCATGACTCTTTTCTCCATGTGGTATGGGGGGCATATCCTATGTTATATACATATGTGAATTTTGTCTAGGAGTTAGCTCCTTTAAGGAAAAAGCTAACTCTTGGACAAAATTCACATATGTATATAACATAGGATATATGGGTTTCAAACTCCTAGACGAAATTCACCTATGTACATCAAAAAACTCATGAAAAAAATACATAAGAACATACATGGATACATACATAACATGACGAGATGTAGTGTGAGGCCTGCGAAATGATTGAAACTGACATATCCTATGTTATATACATATGTGAATTTTGTCCAAGAGTTAGCTTGCACCCATTATATATAATCTAAATTATCTTAAAGCTTTTTAATAACCATAATTATTTAAGCTTTTGAGAAGCGAGGGACAACCCTCTGGGTTTTCCATACAACTTTTTTTTTTTTTGTGCAGCTTTTGTTGCAAGCAAGGGCAGTTATAAAATATGGAAGTGACCTTGAATACACTATTTTATTACAGTGTGCATAACACTAAGTGTTTTCACTGAACAAGACTAGAAAAGTGTGGGACAACCCAGTGTGTTTTCCATCCTACAATTTTTTTTGTGCATCTTCTCTTCGAAACGTATTACGATATCAAATGGAATGCTTGGTGCATGTGATGGGTTGTTATAAAATATGAATGTGAACTTCAATATAGCTTTTTGTTATAGTCTACATAACAAAAAGTGTTGTCTTTGAAGAAGAATAGAGAAGCGAGGGAAAACTATGTTAACCAAATTGAGGTGAGGGGAGTAACCAATAGGGTTGTTTCTTGTAAAGGGTTTTAGAATAGTTTGTGGGTTGCATGGTTTATAACACCTTGTGTTTTCCAACTTGAAAATTCGGATAACAGTTTGAGTGTCTTGAAAATATTTTTTTATTTATATTGTATGAATGTAAAAATGGCACCTCCAAAAATTACAACTATTAGTTATGGTATAAATTGTAACTGATTATCTTCATGTGATTGACAATAATAATTGGAGAAAATAATTGCATGTTGTAGAACATAGTGGGTTACTTGCATAGCATTTTACAATAGTGTGGGTTGTGCGTTTCAAATTATTCTTTTAATTGAGAAAATATATGCTTGATTACTGCAAAATGGTGCAATAAATTTTGAAACTTTAACTATCCATAACACTTGTAACAATTTTATAGTTTACAGGAAACCAAGGATGTGTGTTGTAAAATGGAAATTGCTTCCAATAGTGAAGAATGTCATTGACGTGGACAACACACCTAAAAGGTTTTGTAGTAGCGCATCTTCTTCGGGGTGGTCGCGTTCATGAAATGTGCATGTAAGATCTGGTAATTACAAGATGCAATCAAATGTAAAATTTTAATCTCTCATAAGTGGTTATGATGTTGATTAGAAAGTGGGAATGTTTTACTCAAGAGGCAGCAATCGTGGTATGGAGGAAGTCCCCTCGATTTACAAAAAAAATGAACCCTAAGGCAGCGATGTGTTTGGTAATTAATTGTGAACTTGCAATTTCCCTTCCCTTCCTATGCATCAATCAAAATTCTTTTTAATTTCAGTTAGAAAATATCATGTCTATTACAAATATTCTGATTTTGGCAGTATATTCTTCCTTTGATTTAGGAAAATAATCGGGAAGATGATCTCGCTCTTGCCATAGTCCATGACCAGAAGGAAAAGTGTGCAAAGGGAGACAGTAAGGATGAAGAGGTATCCAATGAAGCACGGGGTGATGTGGTGGATGGGAAGGTAGATACAATAACTGAATTATTGCATCGTTTGGTTGTGTGTATATGTTGTGCATTCAATTTGTTGGAATATCAAATATATTAAGCGATTTTATTTTCCAAATTTTCTATATAGGTTGTTGTTGAATACATAAGAGAAATGGTGAATGGTAGATATATATATTATTGTATTGTAGAAGAATGTACAAGAAAGTTTTATGATTGGAGAGTGTTCAACATGCATAGGTTTCAGCATCACCACCTTCCTATTCTTGAGGCACCAAAGTGTGGTCGAGCTATGTTGGGGGGGAACCAAAACAAACTACTCCCCCCCCTGATAAATTGAAAGAGTGCCTTCTAAAGAAGGTGGAAAATATAGAGTACCAAATGAATAAATGGTAGCAGCTGCAAAGAAAGCATGTTATTAGACGTACGTCTGTCAAAAGTATGGGAAACATAACTTCCTTCAACTTCCCCAAGAATGAAAAGGATGAGGTGAAGAAGCAAATGGAATTATACAACAGTCATGAGATGGAGCAGAAAAGGAAAAGAATATTACAATTGCAAGAGAGAAAGAGACATGAAGGAATGGTAATGTCGAATTGAACTGTTAAATGTGAATTTTCCTTGCTTCATATTTTTTGTTTAGATTCATACAAGGTTCACTTAACGTTAACTTACATGACATGATAGGGTGGTGGTCGAGAAGCGGTTTCTTCCCCCTAGTAGAGTAGGATTCATTCGCTAGATGAAGTTGTGCCCACGAAAGGTGAAGATGATGTTGTTCCTCCCACCCCTGCATCTAACATTCAAAATAAGCAGGCTAGACGGTTGAAATTTTCAAGGCACCGTCTAAAGAAGAAATGAAAACAAACGGTGATCTTGAAATCTTTTGTTTACTCTAATGTTTGTTTTGATTATTTGAATGAATTTTTTGCATGCATCTGAGTTTGTTGCAACATTTCAATTCCTCCTATTACACAACAATGATGAACAATGAACTACTTCCCTCGAGCAGGTTTTTGTGAGTTTTGATGGTGAACAATTGCCCATGGATGAAGAAGATGATGTTGTTCCTCCCGACCTACTGTCTAACAATGTTGAGAAGAAGAAGAAGAAGGAGTATATGTCATCAAATGTGTCAAGGTGCCTTGACATGGAGGAACTAGAAGAAATGGTGAATTGCAATTATTTTATTTAATGTTTGTTTTGATTATTTCAATGAATTTGTTGCATGCAGCTGAATTTGAAATGACCTTTGAATTCATGCTATTATAGGGAAAGGATAAATAATGAAGTTCTGGCCTTGACCTAATTGGTGATGTCATTGCAATTGAAATAAGAGAGGCTAATAGAGATGGACATGTGGATGGGGAGAGCACTAGCCTCAAAGTGGGATAAGGTAACACGGATGGTCATCAGGATGGGGAGAACACTGGCTTGAATGTGGAATTGGGTAACAAAGATGGACATGGGGATGGGGAGAGCACTCTCTTGCAAGTGGGAGAGGGTAATAAGGATGGACCCGGGGAGGAGGAGAGTGTTGGCCTATAAGGGGGAGATGGAAATAAAGATTGAAATGGGGACGTGGAGAGTTGTGGCATGCCATCTATACCGGTATGAGACCCAACACACTTCCATGCTTCTATTCTTATTTCTTTAGGAATCATTTAATGTGCCTTCAATTATGCTTCACGTCAATGACATTTCCATTGTAGGAAAATCTGGTGGATGAACAAATGATAGAGTTCAATGGAATAAATTTTAAGGTCGATGATCACGTCGACCTTTGGAGGCTTCATAAATGGGTTTCCAAAGGCATTGTACATGTTGTCAACAAAAACACTCACACCCACTGCTTGAAGCACCCAAAAAATTGTGCGAGAGTCAACATTATTGAGGCCATTGATGGTCAATGCTACGTTCCTTTTCCCATGCCTGGCATAGAGACCATTGGAGAGTGCATGGGTGGCTTTGTCATATGGTAGCCCATTGAGATGAAGCATTTTGTTCCAGAGGTAAACATAAATTATATATTGTTGTATATATCATACTACGTATATTGTTTCCATGCATATGTTAATTCTCACTAATTGTTTGCTACAGGGTGAAGGTGTTAAACCTGACAAAAACAAAGAACAGACTACAAAGAAATCTGTTGTTTCATGTTCATCATCTATGAGGGTTCATGGATTTGGAATCACCCCTCTCGAAATACATAAGGACCCTAAGAAACGTGTCATATATTACGTAGACTTGGACTTGATTGCAAGGAATAGGCAACATAGGAATTGATGAGACTGGCTCTGAATGCTGATTCTTCTCTATGGGTTTCATTATTTGAATATTGAACAATTATGGTGTAGAGATACACCATTTGCATATTTTTCAACACTATGGTGCTATACATTTCATACAAGACTTTTCATGGGATTCTCTAATTATTTTATTATTGAACAATTATGTTGAATATATATACTAATTTCATGTCATTGGAACACATAATTGTTATTCATTTCATATCAGACTTTAAGAAAAAAACTCTTGTTCACTATCTGTACATATGTTTCAAACACAAATTTTACATAACACTTGTGTTGCCCCTCTGGAATGTGTTTCCATTAATGTCAAAGCAATAAGACAATAAGATGTTCTTGATTGGTAAACAAGTCAATAGTATTGGTTTGGTAATTCAGTTGATGGTCTCTTCATTTCAGTTCTTTGACAATCACTTGACTTGGCATACAAGTGTTTTTCAAGTCTAGTACACTACATATTGTATCATGTTCAGTCACCTTGCATATTGTGATAAGGACCTAAAATTGTGACTATATGTAAATACAATTATATGAGTTGAAATAGTTATGAAGACAATTCTTTTTCTATTAAAAAATAGAAAACACTATTTATGCATGTTGTTAAAGGAATTCAGTATCACTGAAGTGTTTTGGTCCTCATGTTCATTTATTTATCATATGTCATTCAGTTTTAAAGTTGTCGTAAAAAAATCTTGTAAATATTTCATCTTTTGGGTTTCTATAATGTTCTCAGTCTCTGTGATCTGGTTATGGTCTTTATGTTCATTCATATTAAAAATCATCAAACATTCTTGATAACTAAATTTCTCTAGAGCTTTCACATTACATTTTGTTTTTAATGCTAAAGTGGTTGGTATGGGAACAATTGATGTCACCATTTATCAACAAATTTGAGAAATTATTTTTTAAAAAAATCCATGAGGTATGGGATTTGAAACCCATCAAGTGTCGCTAATCTATTTTTGGATTGTTATAATCCATACAAGTGGATAGAATAATTCTCTTATAGACTAGTTTAAAGTGTTAAAGTGGGTTGAATTTCTTAATTTACCTTTTCTTTGCTATCCATTTCTAAATTATATTCTTTGGATTCTCTATGGATGGTGGTGTGTGTTGAAATAGATAATATCTATTTAGCTTGATCAAAATGCATGGTCATTAATAAATAGACATATCTTAGTACCCTAAGAAAACCAATGATACACCAATTTTTGAAATGCACCATCTATAATGCATATAATATATAAAACTACCTAAAAAATGTGTTGGGTCTCAATCTTGGAAACATAAAAATAAGGACTAACCATGAGTCACTCACAAGATCAAATCAACTTCTGAATGAACAAGTGAAATGCCTCAAGAAAAGAATGATGAAAATCAGACTAATGTCAACAATTGCAAAGGAGATTACAATAGGCCAATCAAAATATCTCAATCAAGTAATGCACCCTTGATTCTCATTATGTACCTTCAACCATATGGTAATGAAAACAATGTGATTGGTGAAGTATTCATTTTCATGGTGTAGCCTTACCCAAATTCCAATGACAAAGCAAAACATATATTGGTGGATTAGAAAACCCTACTCATCCTTCTAGAAAACCTTGAAAGTAAGGTTTTAAGTCTCAATATTCTAAAACACCACTCTCTATGAGTGGTTTATCCTCTACAAACTTAGTTGTTCAAACCTCTTCTCCATTTAATGAGGGTAATTTACTTGTAAAAAAATATATCTTGGAGTATTTTCTCCAAATAACCTGAATTGGTTCTTGTATAATAGTTTGTCTACATAACTGTTGTAGGATGGAAAACACACTGGGTTGTCCCAAACTTTGCAAATCTTGTTCAAAGACAACAATTAGTGTTATGCACACAGTAAGAAGACAATGTATTGAAGTTGAGCTTCATAATTTTTAACAACCCTTACTTTGAGCAAAACACTATTCTTCAATATCTACCCATATGTTTCCAACATATTATTTACATAACAGTTGCATCATGGAAAACACAATGGGTTATGGCTCACTTCTTATTTTATGTAGGTTGAGAGAAATAAATGTTTTGAATTTCACCTTGTTGTTTGTTCACAACCCTTACTTTGAGAAAAACACTCTTTTTCAATATCTGCTCATATTTTTCCAACAGAAAATTTACATAACAGTAGCATCATGGAAAACATAGTGGGTTGTGGCTCACTTCTTATTTTTTCCAGACTGTAAAAAAAAATGTTTTCAACTTCAATTTTTTGTTTTATGACACCCCTTACTTTAAGAAAAACAATCTTGTTCACTAACTATTCATATGTTTCGAACACAAATTTTACATAACTGTTGTAGGATAGAAAACACACTGGGTTGTCCTAAACTTTGCAAATCTTGTTCAAAGACAATAGTTAGTGTTATGCACATAGTAATAATACAATGTATTCAAGTTTAGCTTCATAATTTTTAACAACCCTTACTTTGAGAAAAACACTCTTCTTCAATATCTACCCATATGTTTCCAATACATTATTTACATAACAATTGCATCATGTAAAACACAGTGGGTTGTGGCTCACTTCTTATTTTATGTAGGCTGAGAGAAATAAAATTTTTGAAGTTCATGTTGTTGTTTGTTCACAACCCTTACTTTGAGAAAAGCACTCTTTTTCAATATCTTCTCATATGTTTCCAACATAAAATTTACATAACAATAGCATCATGGAAAACACAGTGGGTTATGGAGCTCACTTTTCATTTTTCTAGATTGTAACAAAATAATGTTTTCAACTTCACTTTCTTGTTTTATGACACCCCTTACTTTAAGAAAAATAGTCTTTTTCACTATTTGTTCATATGTTTCGAACACAAATTTTACATAACTATTGTAGGATAGAAAACACACTGGGTTGTCCCAAACTTTGTAAATCTTGTTCAAAGACAACAGTTAGTGTTATGCACATAGTAATAAGACAATGTATTGAAGTTGAGCTTCATAATTTTTAACAACCCTTACTTTGAGCAAAACACTCTTCTTCAATATCTTCCCATATGTTTCCAACACATTATTTACATAATAGTTGCATCATGGAAACATAGTGGGTTATGACTCACTTCTTATTTTATGCAAGCTGAGAGAAATGAATGTTTTGAAGTTCACATTGTTTTTTGTTCACAACCCTTACTTTGAGAAAAACACTCTTTTTCAATATCTGCTCATATGTTTCCAACAGAAAATTTACATAATAGTAGCATTATGGAAAACACAATGGGTTGTGGCTCACTTCTTATTTTTTCCAGACTGTAAAAAAATAGTGTTTTCAACTTCACTTTCTTGTTTTATGACACCCCCTACTTTAAGAAAAACAGTCTTGTTCACTACCTGTTCATATGTTTCAAACACAAATTTTACATAACTAAATTGTAGGATGGAAAACACACTAGGTTGTCCCAGACTTTACAAATCTTGTTCAAAGACAACAGTTAGTGTTATGCACACAGTAAGAAGACAATGTATTGAAGTTGAGATTCATAATTTTTAACAACCCTTACTTTGAGAAAAACACTCTTCTTCAATATCTACCCATATGTTTCCAACACATTATTTACATAATAGTTGCATCATGGAAAACACAGTGGGTTGTGGATCGCTTCTTATTTTATGCAGGCTGTGAGAAATGAATGTTTTGAAATTCACATTGTTTTTTTTCACAACCCTTACTTTGAAAAAAACATTCTTTTTCAATATCTACTCATATGTTTCTAACAGAAAATTTACATAATAGTAACATCATGGAAAACACAGTGGGTTGTGGCTCACTTCTTATTTTTTCCAAACTGTAACAAAATAATGTTTTCAACTTCACTTTCTTGTTTTATGATGTACCCCTTACTTTAAAAATAGTCTTGTTCACTATATGTTCATATGTTTCGAACACAAATTTTAATTGCAACAAACATTCCCTTTCAATATCATTACACATTTCGAACACAAGGAGTACAAAAAAAGTTGCAGGATGGAAAACACATAGGGTTGTCCCACAATTTTCATATCTTGTTCAAAGATAACAGTTAGTGTTATGCACACTATAAGAAGACAATGTATTGAATTTCACATTCATATTTTATAGCTATCCTTGCTTGCAGGAAATATTTGATGACATTGCAGGGGTCAAAAAATTGAACTCACTATGCTATTGCAAACAAGTCAAATGAATAAACTAGAAAACTCCACCTTTCAGCGAACAACAAACGACTAAAAGAAAGCAATCCCCAACTTAAACATCTCGATATGTGAAATTTCAAAATAGACTATCCTTAACTGGCCTAATTAGGTTTCCTTTAATCATTCAATTTGACAAACAACAACAAAAGACTCTCTTACACTCTTAACTTAGTTCCATGGCATGTAAAATACTCTGCTTGAATTAATCTTCAATGTCTTTTTAGCCTTTCAAGGAAATTGCAAACACTCCAAATACTATTCAATCTATGCCTTTTGAAAATTTTGTCTTGACAGGATAGTCAATTGATGGTCTCCAAATACTCATAAATTCACCAATCTCTATCTTGGAATGGAGTCAGTTATGCCCAAAAACCTCTGCAACATAAAATTACACAACAAGGACTCATATTCCACAAACAAAACTCATCAAGTCACCAATGTACAGAGACATTTAAAGATTTTGAATTTCCATTTCAGCATTCTATTTCAATTTCAACATTCCATTTCCATTTCAACATTCCATTTCAATTTCCTTATACGTTTGCAACATAGTTTGCTGAAGAAAAATAATTCCAAAATGGAAAACATGTAGGGTTGTCCCTCACCTCTGAAATCTTGTTCTAAGAGAATAGTGTCTATTATGCAGACTATAACAAAATAGTGTATTGAAGTTCACCTTCATATTCTCTAGCAACCCATTACTTGTAGCAACCATTCCATTTCAATATCCTTATACGTTTCCAAGAGAAGATGCACAAGAAAAGTTGCAGAATGGAAAACACAGACTAAGAAAATAGTGTATTCAAGTTCACTGTCAAATTTTATAAGAACAATGTGCATCACACAATGAAATGTAAAAACATATCGAGTCAATATTATACAATCTGAAGAAAATTACAATCCACATTTAATACCGGTAACAGTGAGGACTATGTCAACCATTTACGAATAGGTATAATCTTTGTGTCCTTAGCATCTGGAAGCATTTGCTGCACTTTGATTATCAAGGTGGAATTGACGGCATACAATGTTGGCACCCCGTAATTCTCATGTAGCAGCCTAAAGGAGGGCCTGACACGGTGGATCTCAAATTTGACAATGTGGTTGAATTTGAACATGACCAACAACCATTCCTCCACAAGACCTATGTGATTACTAATTAGAGATTCCCCCTTGAGGAATCTCATAAACCTCATGCTCACCTAATCCGTAAGATTGTGCCTGTGTATGATAAGTGTTGGTCTAATGCACACCTTCTAGATGCATCCAGCTAGGAAAAGGTCTTGAATTTTTCAGTAAAGAGACATTGGCCATTCACATTAATTAACAATCTCTATTTGTAGATTGTAATATTGAATGTCCATGCCCATATGTACCCATACACCAAAGAAGTTGTTGAAGAAGTGAGCATAATTATCATAGTGCAAATCTATGCGGTTTGGCCCTTTTCTATTAATTCTCCTTAACATCTTTTCCTACAACCTGTATGGGAGGCTGAATTCCTTAATTTGAGCAAGAATATTGCATGGCAGATATAGGTGGTAGTTGGTCAACCAACTAGCCACCCATGTTCGAGAACTGTGGGACATCTTCTATAGAACTGTAGCAGCAGGTTGTAAAATTCCTTAAATGAAAGACAAAACAACTTTTTCATAAGGTAGACCTGCATTCTCTAATTAGAAATACATTGTCAATGCAATGGAAATAGTGAAAAAATAAGCGAGCAAAGTGGAAGATATAGATAATGTATGTACTAAAGAGATTGTAACTATTGTTTTGAACTGAATGAGGCAGCATGTGTGTAGTATCTCCAATGGGAATATGGAAATACATGAGTCGAACAATAGGAAGAACAATGCTTTAAAGGAAAGAGAACAAAAATTTCAGCACATCCAACAACATTCTCTAATTAGAAACATGAAATAGTTGCTAAGAAAATTGAAAGTGAAAGAAAATTTTTCATAACTAATTAACTGTGTATGGACAATGTCTTTTCCAAAATGGAAAATAATTTGAGCATTCTATTTGTTGCAATCAAATGAGTTGAACTAATGAATTATAGAAAATGTATTTTTGTTACGAACACAAAATGCACATCACAGTTGCAGGATGGAAAACACAGTGGGTTGTGCCTAACATTTTTATTTTATGTAGACTGTAACAAAATAAAGTCTCGAAGTTCACCTTCTTGTTTTGTGGCAACCCTTTCTTTCACAAAACATTCCATTTCAATATGTCTTCATATGTTCCAAACAAAAAATGCACATAACAGTTGCACGATGGAAAACACACTCAAATTTGTCAACTTAACTATCTCAAACTCTTAACAACCCCTACAAATAATCATCATTGTAGAGGCCCATTTTAGTCCCCCTCAACATACTTGAAACCCACATACAAATCTTTTGGAACAACTTGCACAAAAACAAGAAATAAAGCTATCGAAAAGGCCAATTACGCCAAATTTCAGAAAACACACCACTCAAATCATACAACCAGCCCAGGAAACCACTGGGGTAGGTCTCACCAGCCCTCAAAACCACAAAATCCACACTTGGTTTGTAGAGACTATTTTTCCCAAGTGCCTATTCATGAAACCCTTGTTTCAAGCAATTGACATGAGGGTAACTTGGAAAACTATATTCCACTCTTTTTGAAACCTTCAAACCAACTCAAACACCTTTATTCAGGCCTGTACATGCTTAAAATAAAAAGGGATATCACTTCCCTCACCTTTTTGATGAAACCCTAACCTTAAACCTCACTTGTCATGCTCTTTCTCACTCACAGTCTATAGGGACAACAACTCAAACCACCTAATTCCTTCCTCCCTTTAGAAAACCATCTTCCCAGCAATAAAACCTAACCTATCAGAATCATTCCCTGAGCGATGAAGATCACATCGCTGATTACATCCATTGCATCACACATCTCTCATAAGGAATTTTTTAGGTGAAATATGGCGGTTTAGTAAGTGAATGTCTATCAAACATGGGGGCAGAAAATTTTACGCTAAGATTACATTTTTGCAGGCTTAATTAGTCGTGTTTGAATAATGTTTGCCCATGCTTTAGGAAAAAAAATTCAGCCCCATTGAATGCACTTTCCTCAGTTACCAACTTGTACGCATCCTTTTTTATTGGAAATCTTTTGTATTTTCTAAAGATCAGCAACCAAAAATTGAATGGTTTGCTTCCCTTGCATGATTCAACAGATACACTTCTTAAATTAAATAACGTCATACCAAATATTGGACTTATGTAAGAAAATTTATTAAATTTGAACATAACTTCCATTGGGTTTACACCCATGAAAGACAGTCGTCGGCGAGGACTCCTTTCCTGAGATTGGAATGCTTAAGTGAACAAAAAAATCCATAAAATAAATCATAACGTTTATGACATGGTACAAGCACATATTAGAAAAAAGAAATCTGCAATACCATTTCCTATTACAATAAAGAAATTGTAATGGGTTTTCTCATACTCACCCATATTAGATGGTGTATCCTCTGCCACATCCAAATGAGTTGCACCTGAAGTCTCACATTTCATATTGACATTCAAATTCAAACTATTGTTCGCAGACAAGGGAAAGAAGTCATCCAAAGGGGTTTGGTGATTTGAGTGTTGTGTGGAATGCTTTGTACGTTGGATTGGATGTCGACGATGATCCCTGGTTGCACTAAACCATGGATGCATGCGAATGGTGGTCGTTGTATCTTGATTAGGATCTGAAATTAATTCAAACGTAAATGCATTTGATTGTTGTAGGTCCTCTAGAAACCTGTCCGCGCATTTTGTGTATGATTGCACCTGTTGTAGAGATTGTGGCGGTTTACGCATCACTTTCTTTAAGTGTTCATTAGTGTCATTCAAAAGAGACATTTTCACCACATGTTCATCATATACATGAATCATAGAAGGAGCTCGCCTAGAGGTCAAAACATTAGGATTATTTTCTTCAATGGCCCCCTCTGACAATGTCTCGTTCAAATCTATGCCTGTATCAATTAGTTGACCTCCGCCATCTAAATGAGCACACAGAAGAAATTTGTATTAGGCTGTAGAAAATGAAAAACACAATTGACTCCAATAAAGTAATGCAATTCAAATTGAAATTCACTTACCGTGGACCACCCCTTCAATGAAAAATGATATTTCAATCAAGTGAGCAACCTTGATGACATGTTTGCAAGTGTTCACCTGCAAACTCCAAGGGAAGTCACAAACAAAAGGTGCTCCCCAAATTTCCAAAAAAAGGTAGTGCATTGACCTACTTTGACTTTTCACCGAATACCGTCCAGGATCTGTTTCATCAGGAATACAATCATCATCTGGAATTTCCTTGGCCCGCTCCACACTAGATCACATATTTAAATACTTTTTGTTTGTCCACAAACCATAATGCTGCAACTTTTCCTTTTTCCTATAGAATGGTTCCATTTTGGTACACAAGTGTGTAATACAGATAGTCCATTCTCCTATTGCATTTTTTTGAACAATCACACAAGTACCAAGTTTTTAGTGTGCAATGGTATGACTCATTAGCTACATTCGTATCATAGTCGACATGTGGGAATAGTCTACAATTTTTTCGCCCACATGGCTGCGAAAAAAAACATCCAATAGTCAAGTAAGCCACAACGTATTAGAGGTGACATCAAATAATTTGAATGGTGCGAATCATGTGAGGTGATGAAAATTTTTGACTCACCAATTCAACCTTCTCCTTCGTACCAGGTCTTGTTGAAGTACTCTAAGAATCGGGGTTGATCATTGAACTCCTAAAAGAAAGAGTTCAATAGCTGAGTGACACAATCTTCGGTGTCACCAATTAACATCATGATCGCACCAAGACTGTGGAAGATGTCCATTTTCCTTTCCTTGGTTGCATACTTATATACATTCTTTAGCCAAGCCCTTTTGACATGCCAAAGGCATAGAAGCACACAACATTGAAAGACAACCCTAATAGACAATACAACCGATATTTTTTACCGCTTGACTGCATGAGAAAGTGGCATTGAAAATGAATAGCAAATGAGAAAGGTACACAAATGAAGAAAGGGATGCACATACTATATGGCTTGGATTTCTGCAGTCATATTATCGGTCAAAAATGCATTGATTCTCTAGTCGGGCCTGACTCTTCTTCCACAGTCGAGAAATATGCGTAGCCACATAGAGATTTCATCAATCTTGTTTCATGAGGAGACTACCCATGCAATCGACACACCACTTTGTTGCTCATCGGAAACAAGGAGAGTATACAATGGATACTGTAGAGAGAACAACTCAACATGAGCATTGTAAATTTTACAGCCAAGAAGATCATTGAAAACACTATGAACTATTTTTCAATGTTTGTAAGGCCTCACCTCATATTTGTTAGTTGCAAAAATGGAATCCATCAAGATGAATGAATTGTGCGAGCAACTAACCATCCTATCTAGCATCCATGGAGTCTGAACCTTGATAACAAAAGGTGTATTGTTCACATCGGTCCATTAAAATTAGAAGTTGTAAAAGTCTTGTCCACTCCACAGTAGGATACTTGCAAATCAACTTTTTGTTTCTATGCGTGAGTAGAACACACCTTTTTCCAGGCATTCATTACATCCTTTCTTGTAAGGAATTGATCTATCTTGGACATCATGCCACATAACACAAGATTGTTGATGTGTCTATCCATTATTGCATTGGCACTAACGTCCATGAGCAAAAGGATTTTAATATAGCTTTTGCACTTCGTGGATAGATTAGTGGCAAACATAGAACGCTTCTCTCCGCTTGTGTCATGAATTCCATGGAAAAATTCATTGTTTTTATCAACATGGAAAATTTCTTTGTAGATAATATAGGCAACATCAGGTTTTCCTTCCATAACCTTTACCATGAAGTGGTATTGACAACCTCGCATTTGTATAAATTTCTTATGTCATTTCCTCTTTGCTGGAGGTTGGTCTCTCTTGTCTTTAGGACCATATTCACACCAGTAGCTGCGAGAAAGGTATCATCTCATCATGTTCAACCAAGACAGAGTAAAATATCATTCAACCATATAAATGAATGTCGATATATACAAACCTCTTATACAAAATTGTTTTGCTATATTTTTTGTCATAGATGGGACATGAGGTGGTAGGTTCTCTTATTTTCTTGTCCACAAATTTGGTTTCTACACCTTCAATGGACGTTTCACCGTGAATGAAATGATCAAGTCTCGTAAGAGGAATTGCTGCAACAAGGTCAGGGACCTTATCCTTGTTGACATAAATACCAACCCATTCCAAATCGAAAGACAAAAAAGGAGAGCCTCCATTTTGTACATCTTGCATCTGCAATTTGTCTAGCTTCTTCCATTTCAAACCTCTCCCCATTCTAGGAAATTATAGAATTGGGCGAATACTTAAAATTAGTGTGGATTGTGTGAAGAAAAATTTAAAAAACATTCATTAAACATAGATAAAATGTGCTTGCGTTGCTCTCACCCATGTGAAACCAATAGGACGTTCTGACTTCAACTGAGAAAAATTAAAGGTGATAAATTCAATCAAGCTACACATAAAATATAACACAAACGCATGCTGGAAATTGGATAGTCCAACAACCCAACACTTTTTTTTTTAATCACAATTATTTTCTGCACTTTTCTTTCAATCTTGCAAAATTCAAACACAACAATGGAATGTGTGGTTTGGAAGACATTCATACTGTCTTGTAACATTCCATGTTGCAAAACCGTAGGTGTTAAGAATCAAGAAACCTACCATGAGACAACCCTTGACATTTGAACATGGAGATTCAAATAACTGAAACCCAACACTATGTTTTCCGAATCACAATAATGTTTTGCACTTTTCTTTCAATCATGTGAAATTCAAACAAAACAATGGAATGTGTGATTTTGAATACATTCATACGATTTTGTAACATTCCATGTTTCAAAACCATAGGTGTTAAGAAGCAAGCAACCCACCATGAGAAAACCCTTCACATTTAAGCAAGGACATTCAAATAACTGAAACCCAACACTGTATTTTCCAAATCACAGTTCTTTTTTCCAATTGATTTTTTCAATGGTGCAAAAGTTAAACACAACAATGGAATGTGTGATTTGGAAGACATTCATAATATTTTGTAACATTCCATGTTGCAAAACCATGGGTGTTAAGAAGCAAGCAATCGACCATGAGACAAACCTTTACATTTAAATAAGGAGATTCAAATAATTGAAACCCAACACTGTGTTTCCCATTCAGAATTATTTTGTTCAGTTTTTTTTTCAATCATGTGAAATTTAAACACAACAATAGAATGTGTGATTTGAAAGAAACCCATACTGTTTTCTAACATTCCATGTTGCAAAACCATGGGTGTTAAGAAGTAAGCAACCTACCATGAGACAACCATCTACATTTAAACAAGGAGATTCAAATAACTGAAACCCAACACCGCATTTCCCATTCAAAATTATTTTGTGCAATTTTTTTTAAATCCACTAAAATTTAAACACAACAATGGAATGTGTGATTTGAAAGACATCCATACTATTTTGTATTATTCCATGTTGCAAAACCATCGGTGTTAAGAAACAAGAAACCCACCATGAGACAAGTATTTACATTTAAACAAGGAGATTCAAATAATTGAAACCCAACAATGTGTTTCCCATTCACAATTATTTTGTGTAGGTTTTTTTTTCAATCGACTTAAATTTAAACACAACAATGGAAGGTGTGATTTGGAAGAAATCCATACTATTTTGTAACCTTCCATGTTGCAAAACTGTGGGTGTTAAGAAGTAAGCAACCCACCATGAGAAAACCCTCTACATTTAAACAAGGAGATTCAAATAACTAAAACCAACACTGTGTTTCCCATTCAGAATTATTTTGTGGAGTTTTTTTTTCAATCAACTGAAACTTAAACACAACAATGTAATGTGTGATTTAGAAGACATTCAATTTTTTTTTTCACATTCCATGTTGTAAAACCATCGGTGTTAAGAAGCAACCAATCCACCATGAGACAACCATTTACATTTAAACAAGGAGATTGAAATAACTGAAACCCAACACTATGTTTCCCATTCAAAATTATTTTATGCAGGTTTTTTTCAATAGACTAAAATTTAAGCACATAAATGGAATGTGTGATTTGGAAGACATTCATATTGTTTTGTAACATTCCATGTTGAAAAACCATCGGTGTTAATAAGAAATCAACCCACCATGAGACAACCCTCTACATTTAAACAAGGAGATTCAAATAATTGAAACTCAGCACTGTGTTTCCCATTCACAATTATTTTGTGCATTTTTTTTTTCAATCAACTAAAATTTAAACACAACAATGGAATGTGTGATTTCAAAGACATTCATACTATTTTTTAACATTCCATGTTGCAAAACCGTGGGTGTTAAGAAGCAAGCAACCCACCATGAGACAACCATTTAAGAAGTAAGCAACCGACCATGATACAAGGAAAGATAAACAACAAACTAATTTCACAAGATGATTTCTTTTAGAATTCACAGATTCAACAAATAAAACATCAACACAATTTGACTCAACAATTATCATATTGAAGAACGATCATAGAAGCACAAAGAAATTTGTGATCAGGAAAATATTAACAAACTCAAAGATTTAGTATTATTTACTTTTTTTCTCAATACAAAATATGGGTTCAAAGACTCCATGGTTGCATAACAAAATTGTTTGAAAACATAAAATGCCCTTCTCCCTCTTTTTCCTCGCTTTCTTTCTCCCCTTTTTTTTTCTCCAATAATTGTTCGCAATCCTTCTTAAAAATGGTTGAGGTTACAATAATTCATTAAGAAACAAACACTTTTTCCATTACACCCTAGGATTCTGGTCACTATTCATAATTACAAAAAATTTATGCATGTAAAGTAAAGATTTAGCTTTTGTCAAAACAAATTGTTTTTCGCTGACAAATGCATAAAGAAACCAAGTTCACTAAACTATCAGATGAGTTGGAGCTCAAAAAATCTCTGCAAACATTTCATTAAGAAAATTATTAAATCCGGCTCACTCTTCGTCTCTGTCTAAGATAGAGATCACCCTCTAATATTCGATGTAGCTGGAGTTTTCCTTCCATGCAAGTGAATGTAGCTCAATTTTTTTTTTGATTTGTTCCTCCTCGAGCCGCATTAAATTAGTCTGAATGACTGGTACTGGCATCTCAATTTCCCATTCCGCAACTTCACCAGGAAGCACCATGTCGAAGAAAACCTGAGATCAAAATGTTGCCACCTTTGAAAAACTATGGGTGTTAAGAAGCAAGCAACCGACCATGAGACAGCCCATTACATTTCAACAAGGAGATTAAAATAACTGAAATCCAGCACTGTGTTTCCCATTCAAAATTATTTTGTGTAGTATTTTTTTCAATCAACTGAAATTTAAACACAACAATGGAATGTGTGATTTGGAAGACATTCATACTATTTTGTAACATTCCATGTTAAAAAACCATGGGTGTTAAGAAGCAATCAATCGACTATGATACAAACCTTTACATTTAAACAAGGAGATTCAAATAATTGAAACTCAACACTGTGTTTTCCATTCATAATTATTTTGTGCAGTTTTTTTTTCAATGGTGTGAAATTTAAACACAACAATGGAATGTATGATCTGGAAGACATTCATACTATTTTGTAATATTCCATGTTGCAATACCATGGGTGTTAAGAAGCAACCAACCTACCATGAAAAAATCATTTACATTTAAACAAGGAGATTCAAATAACTGAAACCCAACATTGTGTTTCCCATTCAGAATTATTTTATGTTGTTTTTTTTTCAATCAACTTAAATGTAAACACAAGAATGGAAGGTGTGATTTGGAAGACATTCATACTATTTTGTAACATTCCATGTTGCAATATCGTGGGTGTTAAGAAGCAAGCAACCGACCATGAGAGAGTTTTTTACATTTAAACAAGGAGATTCAAATAACTGAAACCCAACACTGTGTTTCCCATTCAGAATTATTTTGTGTAGTTTTTTTTTCAATCAACTAAAATTTAAACACAAAAATGGAAGGTGTGATTTGGAAGAAATTCATACTATTTTTTAACATTCCATGTTGCAAAACCATCAGTGTTAAGAAGCAAGCAACCCAACATGAGACAACCAATTACATTTAAATAAGGAGCTTCAAATAACTAAAACCCACCACTGTGTTTCCCATTCACAATTATTTTGTGCAGGTTCTTTTTCAATCGACTGAAATTTAAACACAACAATGGAATGTTTGATTTGGAAGACATTCATACTCTTTTGTAACATTCCATGTTGAAAAACCATCAGTGTTAAGAAGCAAACAACCCACCATGAGATAACCATTTACATTTAAACAAGGAGATTCAAATAACTGAAACCCGACACTGTGTTTCCCATTCACAATTATTTTGTGCAGTGTTTTTTTCAATCGACTAAAATTTAAACTCAACAATGGAATGCATGATTTGGAAGACAATCATACTATATTATAACATTCCATATTGAAAAATTGTGGGTGTTAAGAAGCAAGCAACCCACCATGAGACAACCCCCTACATTTAAACAAGGAGATTCAAATAACCGAAACCACACACTGTGTTTCCCATTCACAATTATTTTGTGTAGTTTTTTTTACTTAAACTCAGTACTATGTTTCCCATTCTAAATTATTTTGTGTAGTTTTTTTTTCAATGGTGCAAAATTTAAACACAACAATGGAATGTGTGATTTGGAAGACATTCATACCGTTTTGTAACATTCCATGTTGCAATATCGTGGGTGTTAAGATGCAAACAACCAACCATGAGACAACCCTTTACATTCAAACAAGGAGATTCAAATAACTGAAACCTAGCACTATGTTTCCCATTCAGAATTATTTTGTGCAGTTTTTTTTTTAATCAACTAAAATTTAAACACAACAATGGAAGGTGTGATTTGGAAGACATCCATACTATTTTGTAACCTTCCATGTTGCAAAACTATGGGTGTTAAGAAGCAAGCAACCCACCATGAGACAACCCTCTACATTTAAACAAAGAGATTCAAATAACTGAAACCCAGCACTGTGTTTCCCATTCAGAATTATTTTGTGGAGTTTTTTTTCAATCAACTAAAATTTAAACACAACAATGTAAGGTGTGATTTGGAAGACATTCATATTGTTGTCACATTCCATGTTGTAAAACCATCGGTGTTAAGAAGCAACCAATCCACCATGAGACAACCATTTACATTTAAACAAGGAGATTGAAATAATTGAAACCCATCACTGTGTTTCCCATTCTGAATTATTTTTTGTAGTTATTTTTTCAATCGACTGAAATTTAAACACAACAATGGAAGGTGTGATTTGGAAGACATTCATACTATTTTGTAACATTCCATGTTGCAAAACTGTTGGTGTTAAGAAGAAAGCAACCCAGCATGAGATGACCCTTTACAATTAAATAGGGAGATTGAAATAACTGAAACCCAACATTGTGTTTCCCATTCACAATTATTTTGTACAATTTTTTTCAATCGACTAAAATTTAAGCACAACAATGGAATGTGTGATTTGGAAGAAATCCATATTGTATTGTAACATTCCATATTGCAAAACTGTGGGTGTTAAGAAGAAAGCAACCCACAATGAAACAACCCTCTACATTTAAACAAGAAGATTCAAATAACTGAAAGCCAGCACTGTGTTTGTCATTCACAATTATTTTGTGCAGATTTTTTACTGAAACCCAACAATGTGTTTCCCATTCACAATTATTTTGTGCAGGTTTTTTTTTCAATCGACTGAAATTTAAACACAACAATGGAATGTGTGATTTGGAAGACATCCATACTATTTTGTAACATTCCATGTTGCAAAATTGTGGGTGTTAAGAAGCAAGCAACCCACCATGAGACAACCCTTTATATTTAACCAAGGAGATTCAAATAACCGAAACCCTGCACTGTGTTTCCCATTCACAATTATTTTATGCACATTTTTTTTCAATCAACATAAATTTAAACATAACAATGGACTGTGTGATTTTAAAGACATTCAAGAAAATAAAATACTCCACATTGTGTTTCCCAAATTTCAAACTAAAAGATCTTGTAAAACCCTCTGCTTGCAACATAATTACCCCTCACCTCGATTTGGTCAATATTCTCCTCCAATTCATCCACGTGCACTCAGAGCATCAATTTTCCCTTTCAACGTGCAGACAAGAAACAAAAATAATATTATTTTTACCTTTCTTTCTTGAAACAGAAAAGGTCCATGTCATTCCCTTCCACTTTTCCCATGCCAGACAAAAGAAACTTGTCAATGAAGCTAACCCGCCCAACAATAGGTGGGAAAACCCACTTGACGGTGTCGTTAACTCCCGCTTGACCATCGCCTAGATATTTCGTCTCATCCACCGATTTCAGGCATCTGGCGGGCCTCGCACTACAACAACTCATCATGTTATGTATGTATCCATGTATGGTTTTCATGCATTTTTTGATGTACATAGGTGAATTTTGTCTAGGAGTTAGCCGGCTCCATTCTAACTTATCCATCCCTACTATTTCTTAAATTCCCCACATACACGTGAGCCCATTTATAATGGCTAGAAAGATAAGGAATATAAATATAAAAGGAATGAAAACATTTTAAAATAGTAAAAAGGAAGTCATGTTTAATATTTTAAATTTTCTCATAAAGGGACATGGCTTTACTAATAGGTTAAGAATTTAATCTTGAAGTGCAAGAAGTGGAATATTTTAAAACTGTCATTATACTCCTAGATACCCATGGCAATGTTAAGCCCCTATCAATGATACAAAATATTTTAAAAAGGTTAAGATAAAAGTGGTGCAACAATAAAACCGTATTCACCCCAATTTCGATTCACCAACATCCTTTTGCCTTTAGTGAATACAGGGATGTTCAGAAAACCATTTTCACTCTGCCAGAAATGTGGAACAAGAATTTGGGATGGGAATAAGTTTTGAAAAAATACATAATATTATATTAAAATAATAAATATAATCCAACGTTTAGGCTCCCAATTAAACATAAGATAAATGATAAAATCGTTGGTATCCAAAATTTTCCATACTCATCTAACTATGCAATAAATGTTTTTTTTCTCCAACTAAATTATTTTGGCATTGACTTAATTGTGGCAGCATAATATTTAAACAATTTTTAGTGACTTTGGTGTCCATTTTGAAATCTGAAGACAACTAAACATACCCTAAAAATTTTCTCCAATGATTAAGTGAAGCTTTCCTAAAATGTTTTGTCTTAGACGATGGAGGTTAGACTAGGCGGCTATCAAAAGCAGACAAAGAGAGTGTGATGAGTTGGGTTGGGTATGGCTATAGAGTATGAAATGTAGTTGAGGTAGAAGGGGACAAAGACTTTTTAAAGCTACACCAATATTCATCTTTGTAGTTGTATTAGGTGGTAGTAGTGGTAGCTCAGATTGGACCTTTTCTTTAGCGTTGAGGTATTTATGCAAGTATAAACCCCTCTGCACAGTTTAGGTGGTTCCTTCATTTGTGTTTTCTTGATGTAGCCTACTAGAGGCACTAACATAAGGATAAACTGGATAGTTTGGTTGCTTAGTGGATACCGCAACCACCTTCATGGAGCCATGACTCCTACATAGGTGTCATTCTCTTACTAGGAGGCTATGCCCAAGAAGTTTAGAAGTTAATTTTTTTTATTACATAAAACAATATAACTTTATCCTAAGCCTCTATATTATTATTTGACTTTTATATATTCATTTCATCTCTCCTCTTTTCTTTTATACTATAATTCCTACAAGTGTTGACCAGACAATAAAATATAATGCTGAATTTTACAAGAGATTTTTTTTTTTTTTTTTTCAAGTTCCTAATAGCATACATGTTGGAGCTAGTCAACAATCTCCCTCCTATGAACAAAAGGTTTAAAAGAATAATCCAAGAAAACATTGATGCCTCAAATACTCATTGTAAATAGTCATCTCGCTATTTCCTTTCTGGATATTAAATCAACAATGTTAACATATGGGAGGAAAAATATGGAGAGTGGGAAGAGAGGTGGGAGTGTGTGTTTGAAATATTCAGAGGGAAATGGAGATGGAGAATTTGAACCAGATGATGTTGATGTTTTGCTATTGGGTGGAAATGGAAGGTTGTTGGTTCTTGTCCACTTCACAGTTTTTGAGCTAGACTCTTCATTCTCCTAGCATGTGGATGATCGTGAGGTGTTGCTTGGCGGGTTGGAATGGATGGGCGGGAATAGGAGCAAGAGCTCCATTTTTAATGGAGATGGTGAGGATGATGTTTGGTGGGTCTCTTTTCTTTTGTTTATGTAGGGGAGTTATGTTTTCTTTGGGGTCTTAAAGGAAGTTCTGCCTTTGGATTAGCCTTTTTCTATCTCTAATTGATGTGTTAGGTTGGCTTGGGTGCTTCTCTTCTTGGTCTATTTTTTGTCTCCTTTCCTCTTGGTTCCCTATGGCTTCTTTGTTCTCCCATAGCTTTTGGTTGCTTTGGGTTGCCCTCCTAGTTACTGTTTGTTGCTGCTCACTTTAGCTATGGGTCCTTGTTTGTTGTGGGCTCTAGGCCCTTTTCTTTGGTTCCTCCCTATGGTTTTTTTGCTCAGTGGTCTTGAGTTCTCTTTGTTATTGGGCCTCAAGGGTTTTTGTTGGTCGAGATAGAGTTTGCGCTATCCTTTTGGGTTGGGCTATTTTTTCTTATTCAGTCTGTTGAGCTTGGTTCTTTGTTGTCTCTATTTTTCTTGTGGTCTATGGAAGTGTACGCTAGATTTTTCTTATTGTTTTTCTTGTTGACCCAAAAATTGAAGTTGTTTGGGGGTTTCCTATTTCTTGGTGGCCTTTTTTTGTGCAAGTTGTCCCTAAGGTTCCTCTACATGTTTCTTCTTTTGAGGTGAAGGCTGATTTTGTGCTTGTGACTGAGGGTCACTTTTGGTTCGAGAAACTGTTATATAATTTTATCTCGAAGTCTCAGATGTTCCTTCTATTGAATGAAGCTCATTATGTTAGTGTAATCAATTAATTATTACACTATCATAAGTTAACTTAGGTATTTATTTATTAATTAAGTCCTAGGTTGCATCATTAGATAAATCATTAATAATGGGGTAATTCCCCTTTCCATGTTTTTAGGAGATAAGATTCCTTCTAGAAGATGAGTTGTCTTTTCTAGAACTTATCTCAATTAGGTCATCATTCCCTAGGTAGTTAGTTAGGGTTTCATTTTTTCACATGTAGTGTGATTTGAACACTTGGAAACATCTTGTGCATTCTAGGTTTTACTCTTGCCTATATAATTAGACATATGTACTCTTGTAAAATATCTAGATCATCATAATAGAATCTCCTATTTGAATGCCATTATTACATACTTTATGTGTGGTTGATTATTTATTCCTGGAAAAATTTCCTCCATTGAAGATTGCAACTTCATCAAGGACACTATGCATCCATCATTCCAACATGGTATCAGAGCTTTTCTAGTGAAGATTCATCCGAGGATCAAGAAAGTTGGGCTACAGAGATTCTTGTTGGCTTGAAGGTTTCCATTGCAGGATACAAAGATTTTTTTGTTGGTCCATTCAAATCTTCTCTACAGAATATATTGTCAATGACATTTATTTCTAACAGTGGGGTACACTATCGGCCCAGTCCATTCACTGACTGGCTGCTAGCCGTATCACCACCGACTCCCACAGATTAAAGCTTCCACTAACCGTTGAACTCATCGATGGGTTCTCATTCCCCCTTCCACCGACCATCCTCTTGTTGATGGAGATTATTTGTCATCGGCTCTCACCGACCATTGGATTTTTCGAGGTCTTCACCGGCACTTTCCATCTCTTATCGCTAATCATCCTAGCCCCATCCATTGAGGTAACAGTATCATCAAAGACTGGGAGCTCCGCTCACTTGGGGGGTGGGTTCGCCCTATCTCCACCATACCTCCACTCCGACACCACCACAGGAAGAACCCTTTTTTTTCCACACAAACCAGAGAGGTCACATTAGTGACCAAGAGCTAGCCTGAAGGGGGCTAATTTTTGCTCCTCATTAGCCTGTCGAGTGCCTAATATAGGACTTTTTTTCATTTTTTCATAACTTTTAATCAGGGTATCAAAAATTAGCAAACGAGATACCATCGAAAAGAGGATTTGGTCTACTTTCTAGTGGTGACTTCCATTCTACAAAAATTTTCTATCAAAAAAATCTACAGTCAACTGAAGTCAAAACCCTACATTGGACTCAAAGGCTCATATCTTCTCAACCATTTATCAAAATTCAGTGACTCTAGTAGCATCAGGAAGGTGATTTAGAGCTTTTTTCATCAGTTCAATCACTTCGTTTAGTTTCATCTCTAGGTACTCTTGCATTGGTTTTTTTCAATTTGGTGTATTTGTTTAATAACTTGGATATCCTGAAGCTTGGGAAAATTATTTTTGATTTGGGTGGCATCACTTCAGTTGCATATCATCTTTGGAATTTTTTATTTGGTGTTGAAGGTCATTGTATTTGTAATTTTGGAGAAAATTGATTGTTCATTATGGGGCTTGCATATTATCCTTCTCTGACTATGTTGCACATGGGAAACTATAAAAAATGGTGAGATGGGATCATCCACCATCTCTAATCACTTGATTTATTACCACATATTTATGGTATAGTTCCCCATCCAAGTGAAGGTATTCATGAATTTTCTTGGAGTTGCAGTAGACACATTGTTTTAGAGATCATTGAGATGCAAATTGATTGTGATGTTTTGAGTACTATTGATCATTGTGATTTTCCTCATATCCTTTGGATGAGATTTGGGAGCTCTATGGAGATTTATAAACTTCACCATTCCCCGATGATCATGATTCAAAATATCATTCTTTAGATCAGGTACCCCATGATGATACTTCTATTCAGGAGGTTGTTTGTTTGGATTGCCTTGAACCTTCCAAAGAGGTTGTCAAGGTTTCTTCAGATATTCCTTCTTCTCCATCAGAGACTATTGGTATCCCTTCACATTCAGTGATTCCTTGTCCAAATTCATTGATTGAGGCTTCCATCATTTTCATTCATCAGGACACATTCAATTTTCCAGAATTGACATCACAGGATGGCTTTGTTTTAGGGATTGTTGACTTGGCTACTTCTATAGGTTTGGAAGATATTATTGAGGGGATATCACTCCTCTATTCAGATTCCACTTTGGATATTTTTCATGAGTCTCCTCATCCTTCTGTCTTGACCTTTATTGGGGATCCAAAGACTTCCTTGGAGGCACTTGTTTTCTCTTCAGATATTTCATATATCATACTTCTTCCCTCCTCCATCAGATTGGAGTTTCTTCAGCATCCACCATTGGATTGTCTTCAATCTTCTCTCAATTTTTTTGAGGACACTTCATTTTGGGGAGGAAATCTAGTCTCCATCACATTCAATGTATTGTTGTCTTTGGATTTTTTTCAACATCAGTTTCCACATCATCCTAATTTGTCACCTTCTACATTGATTGGGAATGTACCTGAGTTGATAGTGGCATCTTCATCTTCATCAAGAAAGGATACACATGAGTATTTTTCTAAGACATCATCATCCATATTCATTCTTCCTTCCTTCAATTCCTATCTGGAATGGGAAGCATCTCTACACTTGCACTTGGTTTTTTTTCTTTCGAAAGGGAGACAAGATGTTTGTCAACATTGGATCTTGTTTTGTCTACAGGCACTTACCATTCTTGCAAGTGATCACATGTTCTGGGGGGGCTATATAGTCTCTCTATTTCTTCCATATGGGGGGGGCTATTGATTGTATTGTATCCATGTGATGGATGGTGTACTTGGGGGGTATTTGGGAGTCCTCCATCCTTCCCATCCAACATCAATTTTTTGCATTTCATCTCCTTTTTGGAGAGGGGTTTTCTTCCCACTTGGTTTTCCCTTTTTATCCGTTTGTGGGAGATTAGTTTCATTTTCATAACATTTGTAAATGGGTACTTAGAATGGCCATCATATAGTCGGGACCCATAATATTTGCATAATCATTGTATTTTTATTTTCCTCCCTAAGTTGCACTTATGGGGGTTGTTAGTGTAATTAATTCATTATTGCACTAGCATAAGTTAACTAAGGTCTTTATTTAATTAATTAAGTCCTAGGTTGCATCATTAGATAAATCATTAATAATGGGTTAATTCCCCTTTCCATGTTTGTAGGAGATAAGATTCCTTCTAGAAGATGAGTTTTCTTTTCTAGAACTTATCTCAATTGGGTCATCATTCCATAGGTAGTTAGTTAGGGTTTCATGTTGTCACATGTTGTGTGATTTGAACACTTGGCAACATCTTGTGCATTCTAGGTTTTACTCTTGCCTATATAATCGGGAATGTGTACTCTTGTAAAATATCTAGATCATCATAATAGAATCTCCTATTTGAATGACATTATTACATACTTTATGTGTGGTTGATTATTTCTTCCTGGCAAAGGTCCTCCATTGAAGAATGCAGCTTCATCAGGGACATTGTGCATCCATCATTCTAACACATTCTACTTATTTCTTGTTCCTATACCTTGCTATTCTTATGGAGGGTGTGATTGTTCTTTTGTTCTAAGTTTTCTCTCTGGATCTACATTTGGTGTCTTGTTTAGAGGTGGAGACTGCTCCCATTGAGGTGGATCCCTCTTCTATTGATGTGAAGGTGGTTGTTATAGTTTGTTGAGGAGTTATTTTCTCTTCTTCTTGTCCCTATCAAGGTGGTGCTTGTGTTGGTAGAAGAGTGAATAATTACGAGTTTGGGGCTCTCATATCTTCTTCTCCTATAGAGGGGAGCTCCCTCCTATAGAGGTGGAGGTGGGGTTGGCGTTGATGGGGTGTTGTTGCAAAAAAGCTGATGTGCTCCCTAACTCCCCTATTGAGGTGGGGATTGGGGATTTTTTGGTGTTGTTGTTTAGGGAGTTTATGGTGTTTTGCACTATTTTTTTCACTATTTTTCTTGGCTTGGGGGTTTCTTCTCTGAGTTTTTAGTTCATCGATGCCTGGCTGATACAAGCGGTTTCTCTATTTAACTAAGGGTTCTAGGTCTTGGGTTTTTCCTAGTTTCCAAGGGATCTCGGTCCCTTGTTTTCTTTTTTGATGTAGCTTGTGTAATCTTATTTCTATGATTGTATGTTGTTTCTATTGGGTTGTTGTTGATTTATGGTTTATCTTGTTTAGTATATTTCTTTGCTTGGATAGGGTTATAGATCCCTTCAAAACTATTTTGTAATCGTTTTTGAGGCCCCATTAAAACCTATTTTACCCCTATTAAAAAATAATGTAACTTCCTTTATACTTTTAGAATAAAATAAATTTTCTCATAGTAAATATAGATACTATTTTAGTCCTTTCTTTGGTCACTTTGTATGCCCATTCTAGAAGAATGGGTAAATATACTTTTGTTGCAATCTGATAACTTCATAGAGGAATTATGTTTTTCTTTGAACAATGTGCTACCTTTATGCTTCTTTTCTTTGACTGGCAAATAACATGAAATAACTACTTTTATATTTCCATATTGCTCTAAGTGAAATATAATTTTTGAATGTCATTCTCATCCCTCATAAGGTAGAATACAAAGCTAACTTTTTTATTTCATTTTAATGAATAGAGACTTGTATAACAACACACTTCTTATATTTGATAACAAAATATCGATACTAGCATAAAATCATAACTTTTCTTTCAGCATAAATAACATTTTCCTTATTTTATACACAATAGGTGTTCGATGTGTCAAATATAAAGCTAGAGAGATTGTTTTCTGATTTTTGTAAAACCCATTGAGATATTACAATGTAATGATCTACATGACCCTCTCCCTTCTTTTTTATTTTAGAAAATTTAACATGCTTTCATCCAACAAGAATTTTTTTTATGATAGTTCCAAAACATACGTATACTTGCTAAAATAATCATTGGTACGGTAAAAAAAAAATGTATATATATTCTCTTTTCTTTTTTTTTCAAACCACACTCATAATCACAACTCAAAAAGAATGATACAAAATGATATTCTCTTTACAACAACATTTTCTTTGTACAAAATTTTACTAAAATGGTAAGGAAACAATCTCTTCTTTAATTGAATATATCATTCTAAGTTTTCACATAACATCCACAACAATATATCTACAAAACCCCTTTTTTTTCTTTACAAATTATTTTCCAATAAGACAATTGACATAGAAATGACATCAAATTTGTAGTTTACAAAGAAATAAAAATTTCTCCTTTCTATTACATTGTAATAGATATATCAATTACTCCCTAGTAGAACCTTTGTTACAACAACATAAGAGCAATTTGAGATGAAAGTCAAAACATCTTTTTCCTTACAAACTATAAATGTAAACTTTCCTACTTTTTGATTTTACAACAAGCATCCAATAGGAGATATTTCTCATAGTAGATACAACAAATATAAAATAATCTCCAAACAACATGGGTACACCATATTTTCAATTTCCCCAAGCCTACAAAAACCACACAAGACACTAACTTTTTCCATAGGCTATGGGTGTTCACCTCCCAACCTTTGGTTGGAAAACCAACCACCCTCAAGCTAGGAGGAAACATGGAAACAAAGTACATATAATTCCAATTCCAAAAAACATTGAAACACACATTATGAACATAAGAAATTTCACACCCACCCAAGGGGATTTTCACATAACATAGGATTCATCATGAAGCCAAAATGGGGAATGGAGGGTGGACTACGTGCTCCATTTTGGGGACTCAAAATTAACACCATGAATAACCATCAAAAATTTTAAACCCTTTATAAGAAATCATCCCTTCACATTTCCTTATCCACCAAAGCCATCCTTCATATTTCACAAAACATATGGGTACTCATACCCCTCTTTTTAACCTCTCCTTTTAAGGAGGAATAACATGTCCCCATGAAGGTTCCTACTCCAACCATCCCCAACTTAGGATGCTCTACCCAAATTTGGGTGATCCTATCCCATTACAACACTTTTTCCCAACAAAAACAAACACAAAATCAAATCTTAAGGGAAATAATTCCAAAAAACCCATTACATACACATAACAAGTGCAAATTGAAACACAAAGAAGAAAAAAGGTGCGGTGATCCTACCTCAATCCAAGCTTAGGAAGGATGTGATAAGAATGAGCATAACTCCCTCTCCTCCAAGCTTTCTCTCCAATATCTCAAGTCAAATCCAAGAGTCCCTAAGAAAAAATATAACTCCAAAAACAAAGAATGCAAAAGAGAACCCCAAAAACCCTTGTTCTTAGTTTCCTTATAGAATTCAAGTTTGAATCTCTTTGAATGGGGAAGTGACACTTGTCACTCCTCCATTCACTCTTCCAAGCACACTCACCCATGTGTGCTTAGACATATGTGAGAACTTGGGAGCCTCCTAAGACAACTTGGAGAAGTGGGAATGGAAAGAGACTAGTCCCCATCCCACTTCTCAAAACCCTATTTTCTTCAAAAATCTTTAAGGCCTCAAAAAGAGTGCCCAATCTTGGAATTGACCAATATTTAGAGCTAAAAAGGTACCTAACCCATAGGCACCTGCGCTAGGGACCTTAAACCCATGAAAACACTTAAAAAACATAACTTTTCAACCCCCAAAAGGTGCCCTAAAGGTCAAATCCGAGTTAGTCCACTTGGGTGGACAAATAACCACCTAGATGGGCTGAAATGTCAATTAAAACCAATTTAGAAAAAATCAAAAGTTACATCATGAATAAAATACATTACATAACAAAACTATAGTCCCTCCAAATGGACTATAGTTTGGTTTCACTTGTTAATTTACTCAGGTTTCCCAAAGGTTACCTCCAATTTCCATTGGCCATGGAAAGTGTACCTGCACACTCGATGCACACGTTAATCCATACAAATAATTCATATAGCAAAAAAATTGAATCACAATTTCATATACACAAGTTTCCATCTAAATAAATCATATATCAAAATAATTGAATCACCATTTCATATACATAAGTTTCATAATTTCACATAGCATATATATCTCATATTATAACTTGAAAAAACACTAATCACATATCATATCCAATTATTTTTACCTTAATTTTTAAATTCATCAAATTACAACATGATTCATTCACACCACATATTTCATTTATTCAATGTTAAGTTTCAAAATTCAAATTAAACAATCTTAGTATCTAGCATAAAATTATGTCAATCATCATATGAACTCAAATGTCTAAAATATTATGTCCTAAATGGTATCACTAGACATAGTCAATAATAAAACTTAAAACAGTCTAACTAATAAATGTATCATAGAGGTGGCCTCACATCCTCTCCCTCTAGAAATGAACTTCCTCCTAGAAGTCCTCAAAGAATCCAATAGAACCCACATCCACTAGACCAAAAATATTGAACTGAATAATTTTTAGAACATATTTTGATATATTACTTCCATTAGAAAAATAAAATCTATTCTACTTTCCAAACATATTTCTACTTTCCAAACATATAATGCTCATAGAAATCAAACTCATTACAATAAGAGGAAAAATTTCTAACCATTATATTATTAATAATGGTCAAAATATATTTTCCAATAATATGGTACAAATGTTTGTGTCATAACAGTCATGCATTTTTAGAAGTGATATTTACATTAGTAGAATTACAAAATAAAAATAATAAGATGCTCCACACCCGACCTTAACACTTAGGAATAAGAAAGTGGTGTAAATACATTCAAATTAATGTGTAACCACCACTGTCATAGGTAACCTCCTCCTTAATTCCATTACAACTAAATTCCATGTCAACTATCTAAAAATAATAATTAAATAATTCACCCAGTCACTTCCTAGGAATCCATGTACACATTCTCAAGGTGTTGGAGACACATGACATAAATTAGGATTATAAGGTTAATATAATATTATCCTAACATATTTTACTTATGATTAGTGAATCCTATGATGTTTATGTTCATTAGGAGAGTGATTAAGTTGAATTAATTGTCTAGTATTTATGCTAACAAAGTGAATTAAAATCAATAACTAATAACCCAAGGTTTTGTGATAGGCCATCCACAATTTTTTTGGATAACTAGGAGCATATAGTAAAGTACCCTTGATAAATAATACTTAATTGTTAAATCCACTATGTACACTTCCATTTTTCCCTCCAAATAACCTCACAAATGAGAATTGAGGATTTACAAAAAATTGGTTAACTTGAGGGATGAATGAAATTAATAAACAATAGATTACTCCATCCTATATAAAATTAAAGTGGATCCCACTTCTTCACATGTCCAACCTAGCCAAAATTAACATCATGCCTTGAAACTATAGATTGATAAGGTTCAAATTTGGGAACAAAAACTAACAAACAATTATTTTAAGAAGTAAATATAACATCATTACTAACTTTCAATGGTTGAAATAAAATAACAACTTTGAAAAAAAATCAAATTGAATCAATATAGATAGGCCATTGAATTGTATCCCAAAATAGGATATGACACTCAATCTAGAGTTGATTTTTCAAACCCCCCCATGGTAGCCACATGTGAGATAAATCAATCAACATGTAACCTTTTAATGTTTGTGACTAGACCCAACTAAGAAGAATACTTTGAATTTCAAAACATCTACCACTTAGATATTTATGAACTATGTAATTATGGGATTTGGTGTTATTTTCTACTAAATATGGTTCAATTAACCCATGAAATTGACCTTTATTTTTACTAATATAAAAAAAATCAGCTAGAATTTGTTAGTGTAAGGCCTAAAATTTGGCTTACAAAACAATGCATGAGATTACTTGAAGCACCTAAATCAATAAGATTGTTATGTGATTTTTTACCAAAATATTGTATTTTCAATAAAAATATGGATGCTTCAATTTTCTCTAAGTAAACAACCAAATTGGTGTGATACTATGTTCCCTTAGCTCCATTTTTTTCTTCTTCAAATGAGAGTGTTTTAAGAAGTACTTTTTTTATTAAATCAACTAAGCTAATTGATACATGTAAATATTAGCTTTAGTCCTTTTAAGATACTTGATTATATAATAACCCATCCTAGGTTGTTTAGAAGATTATCCTATTTGGTTGGAAGGTGCAGTGTCCTTTAGGTGAGACAAGATTGTTGTTTTCTTTAGGATCAAGAGGAGTGAAAATAAAATGTAGTGGCATTGAAGAAGTGAGAAGTTATTTCCTTGTAAGAGCATAATTGTTATTTCTATAATATTGTTGGAAATCATGGACATCCTCTCTAATACATATTGAGGTTCAATTTTTTCATCACTAATAATTTATGTTTCAAGTAGTGGTTTTGTACTAAGGTATCTATCAATTTGAGGTCTAAAATTTTCTTTGATTCAATCCAACTCCATGTTCTCCATTTCCTTTTTGGATATTTCTAGGGCTAAACTAATATTTGAATAATATATTTATTCATCTAGAGTGGTAGAATGAGCATGAATATAGTTGGATAGGGATAGGTTAGCAAAATTAATTGATAGAATATTTTTAGTGTTTTGTTAGTTTGCATTCTCCATAAAAAAGTGATATTTTTATTATTGATTCTAGTGTTCCATTGTTAATTAGGTATCCATAAGTTTAACTTAATAGTTCTAATTATTATTTCTCAACTCTAAGTTTGATTTTATACTTCTAATTATTTTTAGTTCTAATTAATTTTTTTAACTAAATATTGATTATTATTTCTCTTCCTAAAAAATTCAATGTTATCACTAGAATATGGTACTATATTTTTAACATTTAGAGGATATGTTAATAGAAAAAAGGGCACAATAATAGTGCCCATGAATCTTAGGAATCAAAATATGAACTCCCTTGAAACAAGATCCAAAGATACTCACAAGATCATAGGGATACTAGGCCTTGACTATAAATGGATAGTGTAGTCTAGTAGGTGATATATTTTTAAAAAAAGGGGTCTATGGTTGAAAGTACAACTTGATAGCTTAGTAAATGTTAGTGTTTATAAGATGAGAAACACTAGAAATTTAAAATTATTCTATTCCAACATGAGAATAATATAACTACTATGGAAAAAAGTAAGATGATGAGGGAAGAGGGGAAAGGTAATATGAATATGGGAAGGGTAGAGAGGAAGGAACTAGGGAAGAAGAATAAATAAGCTTCCTAATATGAGAGATGAATTTTAATTTAATAAAATCTACATACAATCAAAATGAAACAATTTATACCACTATTAGTTTTACCTCACCAAAAGTCATGAGTGATGCAAGAGTCTAAGGAAAAAACATAAAATATTATATTTTAAAATGAAAGGCATAGAATAAATACCACCAAATTTATTGTGCATGTCATAAACATTAATTTTATTAATAAATATATATTTACATTTAGAAATATGTATTTGTAAGTGGAAAATTATGTCAAATCACAATATTTACACTTAAACTAACAAGAGAAGTAGGCTTTCCACAAAATTTCTTATGTAGGAGAAATCAACATTTCAAGCTACTCAACCTAGCTAGCTCATCTAATCTAAAAAATTATTATCTAAAACTTCTAATATAAAACTTCTTTAAAATCTTCCACCTCAATAATCACATGAAGTCTCATTATATAAAAATCAAAGTCCATGAAGTAGAAAACACAAATGTAATTGGTAACTAATAATCATTAATTCACTTAGTATAATTGGGACTTAATTTAATTCATCCAAAAATACTAAGATTATAGTTTAATTGTGCATGAGCACCCTTTTGTTGTATCTCCACTAACTTTATCAAGAGGATTTGATAGTGATAGAATGCTTGGAGAAAATAAATCCTAGGAATAGTATAGGAAGATATTTTCACATTAAGTGTAGTAAGTGAGCTCGTGTCCAATGAAATATATGAATTCATATTTTTGAATATTCTTGATAAGCACTTATTTAGTGCTCAACAAACCTATGTATGCTTGTTTTCCTTGATTCAAATGCATTTCCCATTGTATCAAGAAAAATTTCAAATAATGATCTATGCTAGATATTTATCACTACCTATATTCCTCTATTCATACATATTTCAAGGCATCTCAATCAAAATATAGTGATAAAACTCATCCCACATGGGAAAGAGAAATGCCAAATACATTTGAGATAATTATAATTTATGGAGGCATTATCACAGTAAATTTAAGGAGATAATTGAATTTATTATGTTGATCATTTATCATTTGTTTAAATCCCAAATATATATTTGCATAGATATTTGATGCATTCATGATCATATTCCATGTTCTTGGGCTCTTTATCATGATTTATTAACACTAGGATAGGCTATAGAATAAATGTTATTAAGGGGAGGCCATAAAATCTAATTATATTTGAAGATTATGTGGAAACCCTAGAAAAATGAAACCTTGGAACATATTAGGACCCCAACATATTTTTTGAGATAATAATAATATTAAGCTACATAGGTGTAGAGGGAGAAATATGACATCATAACACAGTGGGATGCACATATAAAAGGAAAAAGATCAAGTGGGCACAAAGATAATTCAAATGTATAAATTCAATGGCCTCAAGTCTAAAATGGAACTAGGTATGTTGAGGTACCAACATGACCTTCTTAAATATTGGTGCATATCATGCACCATGAGAAAAGTCTCACTTGATTCTCTTCTCTACATTAATGGAGTTGATCTTGCAATAGAAGTCACTTTTAACTACCTTCTACTCATCAAAGGGTTTGGTTTATGTCTCCTTTATGCAAGGTTTTTATAAATTAGTAGAGTGAAATTGATGCTACTATGATGACTCTATCACTAAGGTGGGTGTTCATATTACTTGTGTTTAATATTTGCTACTTTGATAAGCTATTAATTGCTTATATTTAAATTAAGCATGCATATTAACCAACCACATTTTTATTTGGTTGATAGGATATTATATACAAATTTCATTTGATCAATCATTAAATAATATTTCATTATAAAAAAAAAAAATTCTAAAAATAGCATTGATAAAGTAGATTCTTACATAGATTATTTAGTTTACCATGACACTACTATTATCCCTCTTGAAATTATACATTTCAATTATTCTAAACAAGGAATCATTATTATAAATCAAGTATAGGACTCAAGGGAAATGGCCTTCTTGCACTAAGAGAAATTATCTATAGGAATTGGTTTCGTAAGATAATCTGCAACATTGATCAAAGTGTCAATTTTCTCAATCAATACCTTCCCACTCTCAACCATTTCTCACACAAAGTGATACTGAACATAAACATGCTTAGTACGAGCATGATACATAGGATTTTTGGCTAAAAAAATATCACTCTAACTATCACATTCAAGTCTAATTTGCTTGCAATTAAAAGCAATACCTTTCCCAAGTCTCTGTAACCAAACAGCCTCTTTAGAGGCATGTGTAGCAGCCATGTACTCTTCTTCTATGGTGGATAAAGCAACCATTGGCTGCCTCTTACTCATCCAAATAACTACAACTCCAAACAAAGTAAACACATAGCCACTTGTCGACCTCCAACTATCTCGGTCTCCTGCCCAATCTGAATCAACAAAACCCTATATGTCCAATGATCTGTGCATAACATCATTATCATTAGCACCATGATAAAACAAATATTAATTATAGGTACCTCGTAAATATCTAAACACCCTCTTAATATAATTCCAATGGTCTTTACCAGGGTTAGAGATAAACCTGCTTAGAACTCTCGTTGCTTGGGCTATATCTGGTCTTGTACAAACCATTGCATACATCAAACTACCAACTACACTAGCATATGGAATTTTAGAGATTTCCTCATGATCAAAATCAAATTTAGGACTCATGTCTAAACTTAACTTTGTGCCAACTGGTAAGGGAATATTAGTTGGTTTACTATCATGCATGTTAAACTATTTCAAAATATCATCAACATAGTTGCTTTGACTTAAGAAAATATTTTTGTTACCTCTATCTCTGTTGATCTCCATACCAAGGATATATGTTGTAGCCCCTAGATCTTTCATCTCAAATTTTCTAGAGAGTTGTTCTTTCAATTCTTTGATCATTACTTTGTTGTTACCAATAAACAACATGTCATCAACATACAAGACAATAGTTAAATGTTGATCATCAATAAATTTTATGTAAACACAATGATCTTACTCACTCCTAACATAGCCATTTTTTAATTCAAAAGCATCAAAATTTCGGTACCACATTCTAGGTGACTATTTCAATCCATATAAAGATCTCTTTAATCTGCAAACCAATAATTTTTTTCCTTTTACAACAAAACCATCAAGTTGGCTCATATAAATCTCCTCATAAAGATCCCCATGTAAGAAAGCAATTTTCACATCCATTTGCTCTATCTCAAAATCATGAGTAGTAGCAATAGATAAAAAGAATCTAATAGAATTCAATTTAGTAACTGGAGAGAAAATTTCATTAAAGTCAACTCCTTCTCTTTGGGAGTAGCCCTTGGCTACTAATCTATCCTTGTACCTTTCGAGATTACCATCTGCTCCAATTTTCTTTTTAAAGATCCATTTACAACCAATGGCCTTTCCTCCTTTGGGAAAACTCTCAAGATCCCATGTGTCACAAGCATCCAAGGAACCTATTTCCTCATGCATAGCTTGTGACCAAAGCTTTTTCTCATCTAAAGACAAAGCTTCTTTATAAGATCTAGGTTTATCATTAGTGCTCATCAAAGAAAATATACAATGGAAATCAGGTGGGCTATACCTATCAATGAATTTTTTTTCTCTTATGGATCTTCTCAAAGAAGGATCTTCTTGTTCCTCAATATGATCATCATGGGCATCTATCTCAGAACTCTATGAACTCTCCTCATCCAATCCATCCAACTATTCTTCAACATGTGCATCTTCATGCTTCTTAGTATTTGTCTCAAAATGCATTGTTTGAGAAGTATCCTTCTCCTTTGGTTGGTCTTCTTCAGTATAAGATCTAAATTCCTTGAAAATCACATCTCTAGATAAAGTAATATTTCAGGTTAGAGGATTCCAAAGCTTTTAACCTTTTACATTTTCACCATAACCAATGAATATGAATTTTTGTTCTTTTGGATCCAACTTAGACCGCTTTTCTTTAGGCACATGAACAAAAGCCTCACAACCAAATATCCTTAAATGTGCAGCACTAGGTTTCCTACCTAACCACATTTCATAAGGGGTTTTATCTTCAATAGATGAATAAGGAGATCTATTGATTAAATAACATGAATTAATTATAGCCTCTTCCCAAAAGCATCGATCTAGCTTAGCACTACTTAATATACTCCTAGCTCTTTCCATTAAGGTTCAGTTCATCCTTTCTGCTACTCCATTTTGTTGAGGTGTATATGGATTAGTTTTTTATCTCACAATTCCTGCATGTTTACAATAATCATGAAATTCCTTAGAACAATATTCACCACCATTATCTAATCTCAACACTTTTATCTTATGATTTGATTATTTCTCAACTAAAACCTTAAATTATTTAGAACACATCAAATTTTTTATGCATAAAATAGATCCAAGTGTATCTTGAGACATCATCAATAAAAGTGACATAATATCCAGATTTTCCAATAGAGTCAATAGCCATAGGACCCATAACATCTGAATGAATAATATCTAATAATCCTTTAGCTTTATTTGTTCCATTAGGAAATGAAGATCTAGATTGCTTTCCAAACACACAATGCTTACCAAAATCATTTTTTCCAATATTATAATCGGGAATACCATCAAGAAATTTCTTATTAAGAGTGGTCTTAAGACCTTTTTCACCAATGTGGCCCAATCTATGGTGCCACAACATACATATATTTTTCAGCTTCAGTTACATTTGCTAATTTATTCAAATTGGAGGTATTAAGCTTAAAAAAAGTCCCAATCTGAGATCCTTTAGCAACCACCATATTCTTGTTCACCATTCTGCAAACACCTTTTTCAAATTTCACATGCATTCTAGAATCATTGAACTTAGATACATAAAGTAGATTTCTAGCAAGTCCTAGAATATGTAAAACATCATTAAGGGTCTTAACCCTACCATCACTGAAACACAACTTTACCTCTCCTTTGCCCATAATCTTTGTTGTGCTATTATCTCCAAAGAATACATTCCCTCCATCATATGTAGTATACTTAATGAACCACTCCTTGTTAGGATTCATATGATAGGAGCAACTTGAATCAATAAGCCAAGATTCATCACTAACAATATTAGATTTAATGATCAATGCATCATTACCGTCATCTGAGGATTTCTCTATAGAAGCATCAAAACTCTTTTTCTTGTTCTTACAATCCTTCTTTACATGTCCCAATTTCCCACAGTTCCAACATGTTACCTTACTCTTACCAGGGGTCTTAGACCATCCTTTGGACTTACCCTTTCCTTTCTTGTCTCCCTTAGGTTCCTTTTCTTTAGGCCTACCTCTTACAAACAAGGCATCTTGGGATCCCATTTTAGACTTCCTCCTCATATCCTCTGATAAGAGAGTAGGAATTATATTGTCCATCTTAAGATCTGCACCACTACCACTGATAGAAACAATTAGATTTTCCCAAGACTCTGGTAAAGAACAAAGTAACAAAAATAGTTTATCTTCATCTTCTAGCTTTACATATATATATTCTAATTGACTTAGAATCAAATTGAAATAATTTAAATGATGTGCAACAAAATTGCCATCTTTCATCTTTAAAGAATACAACTATCTTTTCAGGTATAGCTTATTAGTAATACTTTTGGTTTGATAGATATCACCTATCCTCTTCCATAATTTATATGTGGTGGCTTCATCTGAAACATTGAAGAGAACAACATCAACAAGATGTAACCTTATGGTCCCTCTTTCCTTCTTATCAAGCTTAGCCCAATCCTCATCTGACATCATTGTAGATGGCTTTTCCTCATTACAAACAACTAACCATCGATCTCTCTCTTCAAGGAGATCCTCCATTTTTAGTTTCCACATATCATAACTAGATCCATTGAATCTTTCAATATCTAGACAAGGAGTAGAGCTCAGTGTAACACACTTATTTTACAAATCTGCAATAACACAATAGTAAAATATCCCACTACAATCAAAAAACCTTTAAAATTTTAAGAGAAAGGTGTCCCAAACCCTAACCAACCATTAGCTCTGATACCAAATATTGAAAATTGAAGGTAATATTGTAGCTTAAAACTTGTAAAACTATGAGATTGTAGATTTAATTAAGTGTTCTTTGTCACAATTCTTTGTGTATGATTAATTTGTTTAGTTCAATTTTACCAATTGTAGAAAGAGATATAAGATTGTAGAAGAATGAGACAAGAATATAGAAGTGACACAGCATATACATGGAGAAACCCTTTCAAGAAAAATCTCTACCAGAATCAATAGTGTTTGTATTATTTAACCTTAGAACAATATTATAATAATATTGTATCAATCTTTGATTGATATGCTTCCTTTCCTTCAACAATCCTTCTTCACAACCTACAATAAACTCTCATTGAACTCTTATGCACTTGCTGCAATCAATAGACAATTATTAGCATGTAAACTCACAAGAGTTGTACAAATACAATAGCATAAATCTCCTCAAAAAAATCTATGCCTAGACTGGGCAAGTAGAGTTCCACAATGTAATCTGAATTCAAACCAAAGTCTTCCTCAATTTAGGTGCCCCAAACTAAACACTTAAACAAAATTTATTCAAGAAGATATCTTGTAAAAATCACCTCAAAGTTGGCGCCCAAGAATGGGCCCACTTGACTGAGCCTTGTAAATATCTTCTCATGCAAAAGTTGTTAGCTAAAAGATGCCAACTTAGGCACCCAAGGTGGACCCAAGTCAATCTTAGTTAATTGAAACATATCTCTCCACCAATTCATGCAAACATTATGCATGATTGATCATCCCCACTTAACTGAAACTATCCAACTATTATATGTCATGCAACTAAATTCATTAGTCATTCAACTCAAAATAACTACATACAATTGAAGATAACTGAACCATAACTGAATTGAACTAAACTAAACTGAACTAAACTGAACTAATATGAACTAAACTGAACTAAACTAATACTGAATTGATAGTGCCACTCCACTCATGTAAATATCAATCCCTAATTTATAGGAACAAGACATGCATTACTGAAGTGTTATCAATCCTCCAAACAGTTAATTGAAGCAAGGTGGGTTCCACCTTCCATGTGGGTGCCCCATGTGCTCCTATCTTTTAGGATCTCCTCTTGGACATCCCCACATGTTCTTATTATTTAGGAATAATTACAAATGTCAATTTACATGTTCATTTCATTCAAATTTAATATCTTTCTAATCCTAGTGTTGGGGAACACTTTCCAAGGACTTAGGAGATACATGAAATATGTTTAGGATTGCAATTAAATGACATACTATTCCCAATAATCATGACACATGCAACTAACTTGGAATACATTTTTTTTTCATTTATATTTTTAATTTCATGAGACCGTTATTAATGTTTTGTGATTACAATTCTAATAATATTTACCTAAAAAATCAAATATTTTGTATAGTCTTACATAAACACAATTTTTTATATATTAAAAGTTTGAGGTGGTTGAATTTATAATGACATGGGAGTGTTTCATACTTAACAAATTATTGACACATGAACTAATTGGATGGTATTCCATGGTGATACTATGATCACAAGAGATATACATTTTTCTAAGAAGTATTTAGGTTGGAATGACTTGTGAGAGGCATTCATTGGAATTGGAGTTGACTAGTAGAGAAGAAAGAAGAATTAAACACAAGAAGAAAGGAGATTCTACTAGGTCGAAGATATTTATAGGTATTAATATGTCATTGATTATAAGCATGTTTTATAATGAAAAAATCTTTAAAATAGGAATTTTATGTAGGTACAAGGTGTGGATACTGAAGCATGTAATAATTATTTAGTAAGAAAATAGTTATAGAAAAGTTTTCTATAATTTTCACCCATGAAAAGATTATGTACAATTTGATGATTGAATTATATTTATTTTTTGGAAAAAAAATTGAGTTCAATAAGATTGGTTTGTATTTATTTAAAAATTTGATGTACTATGAATTTTTAATCAACCCTATTCAAATATAATTATTATTTTTTGTAAGGTTTCTACCAATTTAATTTATTAAAGATAACATATATTTCTATAGCTACGTGGATGTTGTGGATTTCATAAAAAGAGATATAAAGAAGAAAAATAAATAATGGGGAGGTCATTCAAACAATCTAAGAGTATACTTAAGTTTATTGATTAACAATTTAATTTACTTGTACAACTAAAACCTCAATTTGCCTATTTTTTTATCTAAAATAATTACAAGAATCATGGAGCAGAATAGGGTGGACAAGGCATATTTCTTAAATTTGAACATATGGATTGTTAGGTCAAAGTATTCAATCCCATCACATAATAGTGACCTTGAAATTACACATGGGACTTCACTTTCTTTTATAGCCCCAAATATGTTTAATCTCTTTGTAAAACCTATAAGCTCTCCTTAGCTTTTATGAAATATTATTGTTGTTATATAATATAGAAAGTATAATATCTTATGAAAATTGACAAAATATTAATAATTATGAATTCAATTTATTAGAATTTATTTATTTAAATACATTTGCAAAAAATGAATTAGTCAAGATTTGTATACTTATTGAGAGTATTGATTGGTTTGGAAAATAGGCACTTGAGTATCAAAGTGGTCGATGTAAATGTTTTATCAAATTTGTATAGAAAGGTAGAAGATTCAAGGACCTTATAAATAATATTATGTCTATATCTCGATTATTTGTAAGGAAAAGAACTAATAAGTTAATAGTGTAGTTGTGCAAAAGTTATTATGGAAATAAAAAAGTTTGTAGTTGGCACATAGTCATTTGTATTATTATGTGGTTGTTTGCAGTGTAAATGGGGTGTGACCAAGATTATTTGTAGTGTGCAGGGAAATTGTATTGGCTATTCACATGGTCCCAATTATATTGAGATTATTTGTTCATTGTGGTTCAATGATATTTTACCAATGTAGTAGGTTAGATAAATATTTCTTATTTTTCATTTTTAGTGTAAGAAGCCTAATTTATCTACGATTTACAATTTTTTTCTATGTTGTTACTATATTCTTATTTACAATATATATTTTTGCTAGGATGAAACTCAAATTCAATTGAATATGTCACATTATATACTTATGTTGTTGAAGATGGAGGTAGTCAAAATATTGCAATCAATATAATTATTCCCTCTAGATAAGATAATTTTTAAGGGTATGTAGTCTTCGTATCCCATGAACTACATTGTTATTTTGTGATCTAGATAGAATATTAAGGATTGAAAATATAGATGTTATCTAATCTATGCAATATGTTGTACTTATTAATAAGTAAATGTTGATAAATATGGCATGTGCTACATATTAGAGTGTTTAATACATAGTTCATTGGATCCAATAATGGATGGAAAGTAAATACACATGGAATTCAATAATACCCAACATGTCTAAAAATAATTTAGATAATGAGGAACCCTTCCAATCCAAATAAAGTACATATAAAAGCTTTGAATGAAATTTACATGTAGATAATCATATGCATTCAAGATTTGAGTAATTTTGTATACAATCTCGTATTTTTTTCTAGAGAAGTCTCTAAGGAGAATCCAAAAGTTAGAATTAAAAATATTTACACATTGTTATCCAAATATAAGATGTTACATTTTATTATGAAGATCCATTTAATATTTAGGTCCCAATGCTTATTTATTCCTTTTTTTTTTATACGTAAGGAGGATTCTATTAATTGTAGAAGATGTTTACATAACGTCTGCAATGTAGGAACATAGGGAACCATCACCAGAGAAAAATTACTAGACCCTACTAGAGAACACACTAGACTACAACCAGACTACCACCCCAACCACCTATCAAATAGGAGAGAAAAAAAAACTACCACCCCCCAACCAACACTGTACCGACCCAGAACCCCAAACATGGCTCTCAGTTGAAGCTATAAGAGATTACAATTAGTTCATAACAACAAAAAACCTAAGATTTTTTCATTATGATGATTATATTTATCGACTACTAATCCTAAACAACCTCATCGCCACCTAAAAACCATTCAATTTTGAAAATTGATCAAACTTAGGAACCTAGTCGAAACCATTGAAAGGTTCAAGCATCAGCATCTTCTTGAGGAAGCTTACCCCATAAGCCACAATTTTTTGGTGCCAAACTAGGGCCATTATTTTGAGCTCCAACATTAGGGGTAAACTTTAACAACCTTGCTAGGAAACTTTACCAGTGGGAGATCACTAGGCCACAACACACCATGACCCAAAAATGTGGCTTGTAGGATCTCATCCAGCCCACCTAGAAGCTCTTTCTTGAAGAGTTTGTAGATTATCACCTTCGCATCCACCTTTAGTGTTCGAACATCCAACATGGATGCCAAAAACTAAGAGACAATATGGGTGTTAACCTAGAATGTGTCCAAGTTCGATAAATTCCCCTTGCCCAAAAGAATCTTCACTACCACCACCATATGATGATCTATCCTCAACATGATCCTCTTTAACCGCTAATCAATTATCGCTTTGAAAGAAATCTTTCGAGTTTTACAGTCCAAATGGATTGGGGTGTCAAGGCGCAAACTCACCAATGAATCCACAGACATCTCCACAATGAACTTGGATCTTTTCGCCATACTCACAAAACAAGTGCAAACCAAGAAAAAATCCAAAATTTAGTGAAACTGTGCCACCCTCCATTATTTATGGTACTCATTCCACCAAACCTTAGCACACTTACTATGTTGTGAAAAAGTGTGTGTGCCACCCAAGTTTCCCTAATCACTTGCCACCCAACACTGAACGTACATGAGGTAGAGTCATGAAATTCCAAGGAGGAAAGTATACCATATCCAAACTGATCAAGCCATATATTTTCCTCTTATTTCCATTATTATGCTAAAAAAAATAACACAACGAGCAAGATTCATTAATGAAACATCATTTCTCTAGCCCTCAGCCATCGGCCATCCCAACTTTCTTATACCACCTTTCCAAATGGGCACCCCATGAAAATAATTTTCTTTGCCCCCTCAGATTGCCACCATGTCAAACCTTATGTTAATGCCTGCTTACGTTGTAGAAACTTGGCCTTTCCACAAGATGGTATGTGGTAAGGCGCCCACCCAACCCCCCACTCCAATTCTTATGTATTCTTACAATTTGAGACATGTGTAAATTAATTGATATATTTCCTTTAAAAACCTTTCCAATTGTAGGAATCTCAATAACAAATCAAAGGTTTGGGGTATTTTCAAAGAGGCAACCTTTCTTCATACTTTGAAGCCATGAATGGCTTTGACACTATCATCTCCAACAAATTTTCTAGTTCTTGGAAGGTGAAGATTGTTTATGTGTGTTACATATCCTTTAATGGCACTGATTCCACTAGATTTCTACTGCTATGGGGCTCTTTTTGGATGGTGTTTGTATTTCCAAAAAGGTCAAGGGAAACCACCAAGAGGGTATGAAAAGATTCATGAAGATAGGCAAAAAAATAGATCATTTGCAAAATGGGTTCAATAGAGAATATCTTCCAAGGGTCTAGAAGAGGTTGGTGGAGTGTCTTGTGTGCTACATTAACCTAGAAGGAAGATATAAAAGGTTCCACTTTGACATTTTTCCCATGCTTAACTACCTTAGACATAATGTTCCTATGAATTTTTCCTTTTGGATTTACTCATCCCTTGAAGAATCTATTCAAAAGGTGTTGTTAGGTGAAAAGGACTTGCCCCTTTCATTAGGGGATAATCTATAGAGTGTATCATTCTTAATCCACCATAACCCTATTCCCCCCATTTACCCATGTATCTATAACCCTTCTCCTGCTGCCCACCATTCAACAGAGGGCCCTAATTTAAAAAACCCCAAATTTGATAATTCCCCCTTCATGTTAACCCCTATTCCCATAAAGCTACTTCTAAGCCTGTTATTGGTGAGGAACCTTCTTCTCTCTCTAAATTTAACAAGAAGAATAAGGTATCCTTCATTATTCCCCTGATTGGTAATTCTAAGATATCATTATTGAAGTTGATAACATCCCTAATTCTCCTAAATAGGCCCTTGCAAACAATGATCTTAATCCCCGGTTTGAAGGAAAAGGAAAAATGTTTTCAAGTCCCCATGGTCCTCAACATTTTTACTCTCCCCTCTCAAATAAGTCCTTTGACTACGTTTCCCCTGCATCCACTAACCCATTTAAAGCTAAGCCTATTGGGTCCTATGTTGTCCACTCAAATTTGGAGGCTCATTACCCAAGAGATCATTTGGATTCCCCCCTCAAGCCATAAAAATAAGGGAACCCCCATTGTAGCTTTTTTCTTAGATTGGAGGAAAAAATAAAGACCTTATATGAGGCTGCTAATTTATAGAATGATACTCACAAATGGAAATTGGTTCAATTGCATATTGCCAAGAAGAAAATTCAACATTTAAAAACTATTACCCATTATGTGTATTTTGATTGACAACATGATAAGGTTGAAGATGACATATGGGTCGAAGTTAAAAACTATTCCAACAAATTTGATAAGTGAGAGAATTTGGAATATGAAGTAGAGGCCACCAAACACAACCAAGAAACCATAAAGAACAACATGAAGGAAATTATTTCCTTCAGTAAAGAAACTATGAAAAATTCTATCGCCGCTCTTTATGTGTTTCAATTTGAGCTAGAAAAAAGAATGGATAAACAACATGATAATACATCCAAGGCTCCTTAGATTGGCCTAACTAACATAACTCACGCTAAAATTGAGAATGAAAAATGTAAAGCTACTGCTCAGATTGAATCTTCTTCTTGCAAAGCTAATGCCCATACCAAAAATTGAAGTTATGAATTGGGATTGGTAAACCATTGGAGGCTTTAAGATTCTTAGATAAATATAGCTGGTTTCCTTTGGTCCTCTATTATTCCTATTTTTTTTATTGGTTCTTTTCTAATCACTCTCTTTTGTTGATGATCAGTTGGTTTTAGTCCCACTTCTTGTGAGACTCATTTTTTTCACCTTTTTGGCTTATTTGTATGGGTTTGGGACCTCTCGTGTTTGCCTTAATAAAAAAACATTTGAGAATTAGTAAGTTATTAACTTCCAAGGTGAGCTAGAATGTGATAATAGTTATTTGAAATTTAAGATATTATTATTAGAGGATTGCAATGTGATAATCAATTAAAAAATTACCTCAAAATTGAAAAAATAAAAATCCTTAGTGTAATCTTCATTTCCCTTACCTTCATTTTTATTTGATAATATAATTTTTTTTATTTATATATCTGATTTTTTTAATTAGGTTCATCAAAATATTGTCATTCAAGAGAGTGATTTTGTGTTTTTTATAAAAATTTAATAATAATCATCATAATTCTTGTGGGAGTGGTGGAATGTAAGTGAACCAAATCCTCAATCTTATTTCTTGGAAGATCTCTTCAATTTTTGGATAACACATTCTCTTGGGCTAAGTATATTGTTTATTTTTATGGAAATGTAATGATTGTGAAGATACATATGCTCATAATATAGAGGGCCCTAGGGGAGGATCTCAAAGATCAATGAAAAAGTTAGATTTAAGTTGTAAGGCTATAATTTATGGATCTAACTAGCTCTCCCGCCTATAGAAAAATTTTATTGTACTTGAGAAAATTGAAGCTTTCATTTTTCTTTAAAGGTTCTCTTATTTCAACAAATGCTAGAATTTGAAGCTTCACAATTTATTTTAGTGGGTCTCCCATTTCAAAAATAATATGGTATTTGAATCTCTACAATTTGACTTAATGGGTGTGGTAATTTTGAAGAAAATAGATTTTTTATTGATAATTTTATACTATATAAGTCATATTATGTTTAACACAATTCTAATAATGGGTATTATACATCGTGTGAGATATTTTCATTTAAACAAGATAATTTATCAATTTTTGGAAGATTTTTTTGTGGTTCAACTCTCAATTTTCACCATTCAAGATATTGGTTGTAATTATTAATGTTTAGATATGCATTCTTGAATTCTAACATTGGTTTTTATAGTGCTTACTAAAAAAATTGAGAGGAAAATTAATACTTTTTATTTTCAACAAACTATCTAATATGACAAACCATGACACTTAATTGAATGTAGAACATCTCGACAAGTATTAAATGGGGATAACCAAGGTTGATCCAATTTTTATGGGGACGTATAAAAAAATTACATAGTAGATATTGATAAAAAAAATCACCTATAATTTTGATGTTAAAATCCAATTTTTTAATACGTGTACATGCTCAATCTAAAGTTTTCCATTTGACATATTAGAATCTTAAAAAATTATTTTTTTGGGATTATACATGAGAAGATCTATATGTTTCAAGAATAAAAAGTACCCCAACCTTTTCTTTTTATTTTAGCATTTTTATTAAAGTATGCAATAAGTGAAAGAAAATGTATTATTGTATTATTATTTCCTTGTGAGCCTTTTAATCCATGCTTACACAAGTGAAATAATGAGATTTTAAATTATTTAATACAAATAAGTGGAGCATGACATGGTCATGCATTCATTAAGTTTCATAAAGAGTTTAAATAGAAATAATTAAAGAAAACCCTTTAAAAACCACTTACATCAATTCTCTAATCTTGAGAGCTCCCCTAGACTTAAAAAATAATCATAGATGTTCTCCAATGTCTCAAAAAGTATTTAATGTTCTTAACTACAAAAAAATATTTTCTCAAAAGTCTTAGAGTGTGATTATATTCAACAACCAAAAACTATTTTTAGATAAATATTGTTAGAATTGTGAATAACACTAGGTGTAGGATCAAACAATGAAATAAAACACCTTCCACACAAGAGCTCTACAAAATAATGGATTGTTATTCCTCAACAAGAAAATACTTACAAAATGAAATAATACCAAGGGAGAGAGTGCTTTTTAAGAGAAACCATAAATGATAAAGGGATTAGATCATGACAAGTGTCATCATCTAGTGTGATGAGACATAAAATTTTGATCTAATATTAGCTCTCTAGTTAACAAAAAAAAGAATTACTAGGTTTAGATTAAGTGCATGAGAAAAAATAAATTATCATAATAATTAATTAAATATTAATAATTATTATTTAATGCATGATTACTCTAACACCCCCTTAAGTGTAACTTAGGGAGTAGCTAAAAACTAAAAAATCCAATGCATAAAAAATGCAAAGAATGCATGAATGGGTCTTGACAACAAGGCTTGATGCGGTACCCATTTACAATAAAATAAATCTCTCATAATTGGTGAAAAGGAGAGAACCTCATGGGAAAAAAATTTCTCCTAAAGATAGATGAAATCACATAAAAATATGATGGAAGGAGGCATCATGAAGACCCCCCAAGGAAAACTTCCTTCACCCCAAGCATTGATTGCAACTAGAGATAGCAAGGAAATTCCTAAGGTTTCATGAAGATATTTGCAACCTGCTCCTTTGTGGGCATGTAATCCAAAGTGAGATAACCATCCTGAATCAACTGTTGTATGAAGTGCATTTGGATCTATATGTGCCTAATATGTTGATGCTCCATTGTATTACAAGAAATTTGAATGGCACTTTAATTGTCACATCAAAGAATAGTGGGACTATCAAGAGGAAAATTGAACTTAGTCAATGGCTAATAGAGTCAAAAAACCTGTTGGATGGCTAAAACTACATGATACTCAACCTTCATGGATGGTAATGAAATAGCAGATTGATTCTTGCAAGACCATGTAATTGGGCAAAAATGAAGGCAAAAAAAAAGCCAAAGGTGGACTTTGTATCATTGACATCACCAACCCAATCTGAGTTAGTAAAGCCAACTATTTGAGGATCTCCTGGTAGTGAATGCCATGATGAGAAGTGCCATAAATATATCTCAACATACATTTGGAATCATGCCAATGACTCCCATGTGTATCATGTGAGAACCAAGAGACAAGAACAACCATAAAAGAAAGATTAGTAGATAAATGTGTAAGGTAGAAAAGACTACTAACCAACTACTTGTCTAATGTAGCATATAATAAAGTAGTAGTACAAGCGGAAGACATGACAACACCTAACTAAAATGTTGTGTGGGAAAGCTTGCAATAAATCATGCCAAGTATTTGAAGCATGTCAAGAGAATACTTCTACTATAATATGAAAATACCATTCAAATACTAAATAACTTGTAAACCATGAAAGTAGTGTAGAAGGATAATATTTATCATCTCAATTTGCTCCATCAAATCTCACTGAACACTCACGATCATGGAGGATGAACCACTTGTAAGGATCAAATCATTGACATATAACACTATAAGAATCAAAAGATCACCCTCATATCTCTAAATATACACTATGGGATCATAATGATAATGTGTGAAGCCAAAATAAAGCATAAAAGTTCTCATCTTCTCATACTAAGCTTGAGGGGCCTATTTGAGACAATATAATAAATGCCAAAGCTTGAAAACCAATGAAGAGTCCTCAATAAAACCATGTGTTTGCTCCATATAAATCTCCTCATGAAGATTACCATGAAGTAAGGCACTCTTCACAACCATCTGGAATACTATCCATCCTTGTGAAGTTGCAAGTGAAAGTATAAGGAAAATATAATTCATCTTGGAAATAGAGGCAAAGGTCTCATAATAATCAATACCTTCAAACTGAGATAAACCCTTTGCAACAAGATGAGACTTGAACTTATCAATGGAACTATTTGTAACATATTTGATTAGATACACCCACTTGCATCAAACCAAATTTTTTCCCTTGGGAAGAGGAACAAGATCCCAAGTATAATTATTCATCAGAGAAGAATAATCATTTGCCATAAAACTATCCTACTCAAGAAAACCAACCACCTCTAAAATTTTTTGAGGATCATTCAAAATGGTATGACTCAAAAGAATAACACCTAATATTTGTGCATGACTATGAAGGGATTCTAAAGGAAAAATTGTCAAAGATCTAGCTACATCAATAGTATTACGAGCCCATTTGGGTAAGGGATGAATATCTCAAGGTGGAGGGATAGCTAGAGCATCATCCTCATCCTCAAGAGATGAGTGATCCTCAAGATCTGAAGAGAGATTAGTAGGTGATGAGGGAGAAGCTAGGGATGGAGAATTCATTTGAGGAAAGTGCTCATAAAATTGGTCATCCCATTGAAATAAGACATCTCTAAAATCAAGATCAAACAACCTATACAACTTAAAATTCTTACAATAGCCAAAAAATATGAGTGGTTAGCTTTTCCCCTCCATGGCTTCCCATTGAGCTTCAAGAATGAATGCCCAAGCATCATTACAAAAGACTCTAAATGAAGATACATCAGGCTTAAGATGGGACCAAGCCTCCCTAGGATTCAATTATTGTAATGCCTTGTGAGGTATACGATTCTGAATATAATTGGCGTAATTAACTACCTTAGCCCAAAAAGAAGAATGCATATCTCATTACTGAATCATATAGTTGGCTATCGCTTGTAAATTTGTGTTCTTTCACTCAAAAAAATCATTTTGTTGAGAGGTGTATGGAGCTAGAAGTTGATGCTACAAATCATGCTTATTACAAAATTCCTTCAAAGTTTGATTGATATACTCCCCCATTATCTATGTGTATCTTCCTGATAGAAATACCAAATTTCTTCTCCACAAATACCTTAAAGATCCTGAAAGAATCAAAGACATCACTCTTGTACTTAAGAAATTACACCCATGTACACCTGGAGAAGTCATCAATAAATTGGAGCACATATTTGGCCCCTAAAAATGAAGTAGTTGTAAATGACATGAGGTCACTATGTACCAACTCTAAGGGTGTCTTAACACATGTGGCTCTACTTGTAGGAAAAGAATCCTAGTGATGTTTTCCAAAAACAAATCCTTAACAAACACCATCAGTATAGGAAATATTAGGGAGCCCTAACACTAATTCCTATGTACTCATCTATTGGAGATATATTTAATTGACATGAGTAAAATGTTCATGCCAAAGCTTACTCACAATGTTTGCATGTGCTATAAAAGATGAACTTGAATCAGATGAACTCACAAAACCATCAAATTGGTTTTAAAGAGAGGAAGAATCAACACTCCCAATAACCACAATAATATCAAGATCATGAAGGTATTGGGAAATCTAATACATTGAAAGAAGGTTGGTGTAGATATCAAGAACAACGAGAACCTTTTGAAGAAAACCACCCTCAAGTGTGATAGTACTTGAGCCCAAAATTGAAAGTTCTGTAGAATTCCCAACTTCCATCTAAATAGTGCTACAATCTAAAAGGGACGAAACCAAATCCTGAGAGCGAGTCATGTGATGTGTCACGCCAAAATCAAGTATCCATGGAGCTATAGAAGGTAAGGCTTGTGTAGAAAGAGCATGACCTTTATCTGTAAATGAGGAAGAAAACTTAAGGGTTGAGATGTTATGTTTCTAAGTGGATTTCTCTAAAGCCTCTAATCTCTTCCAATATTGAGTGACTGGATGTCCCTCCTTACCACAAAGACTATAAAGTTCGCCTGATTTCTTCTTCATCTCGGAGGAAGACTCACCATAATTAGAAGATTTATCATATCAAGGAGTGGTTTGAGGTTTCTAATCCGACTTCTAAGATGTTTTGAGGAATACTCACTACCTGATGAAGTCTTTGTCTTGGGATTCTATTTCTTCTTGTCTTTCCCTTTGGATGTATATGCTACCAATACCTATGTTTTGGAACTAGAAAGAGAATCAAGCTAAGTCAACTTTGCCTATTCATGATTCATATACTCATATAAAACCTAGAAAAATGGCATGGTAAATGATGTTCCCAATGCATCCATAGTAGAGTATAAAGTAGAAGAGAAAACTTGAAATAGCCCTCTAAACTTAAACAAAATCAGGAAACTATATTCTTTGTCAATTTTATTCTTCCCACAACCCAAGAAAAGAGATGATAGTGACTTAAAGTTTTGCAAGAATTCCTCAATGGAGGGGAAAGAATCAGGTACAAGTGATGTTAATTCTACCTCAATCTATAGAGCTTTGAACTCTTTGATGATGCCAAAAATATCATTGAACTTTATCCACATATCCCTAGGAGAGGTACAAGATTTAATATGAAATAAGAGATTATCTAAAACCCATATTGAAATCAATCCCATGGCCTCATCCATCTTGTTACTATACTGAATAATATGAAATTGGTGAGTCAATGATAGCTATAATTCATCCAAGGTGGATCATAAACCCTTTAACATGAGTAATTTGGTCATAGGAAATTCTTAGATACGATAGTTGTGTGGTGTAAGTCATTCAAATAAAGAAGTGTTAGCCATGATGGCTGAGATTTTCAAAATAATGTGTGGGAAATATTTTCTATTCTTTGATGTGTATAGATATTGAAAGTGAGAAATATACCCCCAAAACAAGAAAAAACCAAACCCTAATACAACTTTGAGAGAAAAAAAGATTTAAAAAGAAAAAATCACATTAGATAAATTTGTGTACCTAGTGATTTTTACAGAAATGGACTACATGGCTATATAGAGAAATTTAAAGTACCTTTCTAATGCCTATTTGTTCATAAAAAATAGAGTTTGTATACCCAAGTTATGACCTTGGAAGCAGAAAGAGGTAGATTTGACTTCAACGACCTATAGAAATTTCTAGAAAAAAAAAAAAAAAAATACCTAAACCAATCGATCAGGATTGGAATAGCCTTTTCAATGATATATAGTTTTCGAAAATGGAGATCAAACACCCAAGTTATACTTGATTTCATAAAAATTACCCAATTTGGCTTGGAAGATGAATTAGGGGGCTAAAAAAGATGGCCCCTAGTCACATATGTGACTGATTGCTAGGTGTTGGGGTTATCAATTGAGCCCTTGGTCACTCATGTGATCGTAGGGGGGGTTGTTGGAGCCATTAGGGTTGGGCATAGGGGCTTGGTCTCTGATAGGACTAGTTGCGATTGGTTTGAAGACCGCAGGGGCTAAATTTTTTAGCTCCGACTGAGGGTGGCAGGAGAGCTGCAGTTGGGTGGCCCGCTAGGGGTGCCACCTCTAGGCACTGCTCTATTGGTGGCACTCTGCCATATACACGTGGAGCAAATTTTTATTTTTATTTTCATTTTTTTTCTTTTTCCTTATGGTATGGCTTTTTGGGGGCTATACAACCTCCAAGTGAAAAAATTACCTCATAAGATCCCAAAACCAAAAAAGGGAAAATTTTATATCAATATTCATCAAAACAGCCCCCTGGATGCAATGGTGAGGTCCTTTTCAAGCCAAAATGCACCAATGAATTTCCCACCTCTAAAAAATTCAAAAAAACAATGAAGATTCCTGATTTATTCTTATAACCCTAATTGAGAAAAAAAACTTAAAAAATGGAGAGGGGTTTCATTGTTCATCCATGCTTTGATACCATGTTAGAATTGTGAATAACATGAGACACATGATCAAACAATGAACAAAAATACCTTCCATGCAAGAGCTCTGCAAAATAATGATTTACTAGTCCTCAACACGAAAATACTTATAGAATGAAAAAAAACAAAGAGAGATTTCTTTATAAGAGCAACCATAAATGATAAAGAGATTTGATCATGACAAGTGTTATCATCCTATGTGATGAGACATAATGATCTAATATTAACTCTCTAGTTAATAGAAAAGAAAACACTCCTATGTTTAGCTTAAGTGCATGAAAAGAAATAAATTAACATAATAATTATTTAAAGATTAATTAATTATTATCTAGCTCATATCATTACTCTAACAAATACAATATCAAACCCTTATCTCTCATAATATTTTATTTTATTTCAATTCAATTGTAATCCATTTGAAATATCATGAACTTTCAAACACACTCTATTTATTTTTAGTTTATCTCATCATCATTTAAAACTCTTTCATCCCATATCATCTTTTACATACTTACATGTATTTAACTAATTAATGATAATTTTAATGAAATTTAGATTTGGAGCTTATCAAGTTACTTTTATTTACATTTCTAAAGAAATATTATATTTTAAAAAATATTACCTCTATCTCAAATATTAACATTTTCAATAAAGATAATTAAAACACACAATTGACAATGTCAAACTTAAATTTTTTTCATGTGAAGGTTAGTTAGAGTAGTTGCATCTCCACTTTCATCTCCATTGTTTGAGCCACAAAAGACAACTATTAATTATATTGAACCTAAAAAAAATAAAAATAAACAAAGGTAATTTATGAATTATAGTAATTTTATGAGTATTATATGTTTATCAAGAATTTGAAGAAAACTTATAGTTCAAGTAATCTCTTTGATTGTTTTCTGAAAACATAAATACAAATTAAAAACATTCATCTTATATTTGTTCTATAAAATGCATAGATCATAACCACTAAATTAATTCAATTTTAATACATGCCAATTACAATAAAATTGTGTTCATTAAAAATGTAAAGATAAAGAGGAATATCTTAAGCTTAAATAGATTAATGAATCAACATAGTTGAGACTAAGTAATAATTCATATAGCTAAAGTTGAGATTTTATTTTTCTATGGATAATTAGTTAGAATTGTTTTTTTATGTACAAAGATAAATGAATCTATATTTTATAACACATATTTTGAATATATATGTATAAATGCATGCATACACTTACAAAGTCATCTCATTCAAATGAGACATCAATAAAATATAGACATGTCTCATTCCACATACTTAAGAAATTACCTTGGAGTCAATCTCATCAATATCTCACATCAATCTCTTTCTATGACTAGTCACTGACCATAATTGTGCATTGGTATTATATTGAGTATATTAACAACTCTTTTATATTTTAATGTTGTTATACTACACCTTATGCTTGTTTTTTGAATGCTTTAGTCAACTTTTAGTCACATTCTTTTATATACAAGATATTTTAATTGTATATGAGTATGCCATAAAAAAAATGATGTATTCATTCCTTTGAAATAATTATAGTGATATTTAAAAACCATTTTTCTTAATAGAAATTTAAGAACTAAATTTCTTGTGGTTGATATTTTAGTCATTTTTGGTATTTTTGTAAATAACTATTCATATTGATAAAAAAAAATTGTTCGGTAAATCGCTACTAAGGGGCAACACCCTGGGCGCTTTTGACTGGAGCTATGAACCAATGAGACCACATTCTAGGGACCTCATCCTCACCATTTTGAACTACCACCACCATATCCACCACTGCCACCACCACCATATCCACTGCCACCGCCACCATATCCACTACTGCCACTTCCTTTGTTGACCCCGCCGCAACGCCCACCAAACTCAACCATTGTTCCACCCCCTCACCTCAAGCCCTGAATGATGTCGCTCTCTCCCTATAGAAATTCCACTATCCATTGTGGGATTCAAACCTTAGATAACCTAATTGTTGCCTTTGCAACTTAACGGTTGCATTGCAGGGTCAACCCCTATTCATATTGATGAATTATGGTACATTGAAAGTCACTTAATTTTTAATATATTAATCGAAATCTCTTAAATTATTGCATCCATGAGATTGTTATAAACTAATATAAGCATCTGAAAATTATAATATTAGATGACTAACACATAAATAGTCTTTATTGATCAAATACTTCATAAACTAAATTTAACAAACATATAATCGTATAATACTTGACCAATATAACTATTTATATTTATACATATCAACCATCCAATTACACTTTTAAATACTTCTAGTTGTCATATAATCTTTTCATAAATAGTTTTCAAAATTTTAAATATTAATATGAGTATTTGAAATCATTTCCAATTAAAACATGACATAATATTTGGTAGTTAAGTCCATGGTTTTGCTTGTCATTGAGGAAGGATGGCAGACATAAAAGAGATTTGGAGGGAATATATGCTACCAAGAAAATTCAACTCAAAGGACAATGTATATGCATGTGGGAATATAGAGGTGTCATTTTAGTTCCCCACTTTAATGTTTTTTGGACCACTTTTTATCAAAAAGTAAGGTGAAATGTCTTCCCACGTGTAGAAGAAGTGAGAAAGATGAGCAACTTTTTGAATATTCAATGCTCTCCAAACATCTTCTTCTTTTTTGGATGGATTAGGTTTTAAAGTTTGTGTCCAATCCAAATTTTACTTTTCTTCTCACAAATATTAAATAATTGTTTATAGGTATCACTTATTTTATTACAATTTAATCATTTGCCCATATTAGGTGTTATAAGATAATAGCCTATAATCAATAAATTATTGAATTGTGCTTATAATCAAGAATGGCTCGACTTGGCAAGGTTGACTTGTATTTGGTAAGAAGAGGATTTGTCCCAATAGATAATATAGATTGTATGTTAGGTAAGGTTATTTATCCCTTAGCCTTTAGGGTCTATGTAGAAATTTCATAAAGTAGTTTGAACTTTTAAGGGCACTTCAAATATTGAACGATAGGAATATAGAATTTTAATATTATACACCTTTCATATTTTTCTTGTAGCATATGATATATATAAATTATAGGAGGGTAGGTGGGTTGGAGGTAAAAGTGGTTCAAATAATGATAAATTAATAATGAAAAAATAATTATGAAATTCGTGAGAAACAAAAATGCTTTTAGTTGATAATAAATGAATCAATGAGAAAACAAAATTAAATTTGTTTGAACAAATTTTCTAGTATATATTTTTTTCAATTTTTTTTCAAAATATTGAAATTACTTTATTTATCATTCTATTGGATAATAGTTATGAATAATCTTATTAGTGTGATGTAAGCTATTTACTATTGATAGAATCTATTTTCCATTCATTTTCACTATAAAAAAGTTAATAGTGAAATCAATTGATTTAATATCACCTTTTGATTATATTCATTGAAATGACATTATCGTTTTTAGTTGATAACAAATGTATCAATGAGAGAGTAGAATTAAAATAGCTTGACTATTGGATAATAGTTATGAATAGTGTTATTAGTATGATTGATAGAAACTATTTTCTATTTATTTCTACTATAACATGGTTAATAGTAGAGCCAATTGATTTCAAATGGAAATGATATTATTTCTTTTAGTTGATAACAAATGAACCAATACGAGAGTAGAATTAGAATAGATTGATTAGATTTTGTAATGTTTTTTTTTTCATTTTTTTAATATGTTATCTTGTAATTAATAAAAAATTAAAAGATTAAATGATATGCCAAATTGCATATTATTCTTCAGAAAAGCTCTACCTCAATAAAAACAAAAATAAAAATGTTTGAAAAATTGAATGGTTCTTTTCTTGATTTATCCAAAACATATAATTTAAATTTTTATGATTGAATGTGATATTGATCTAAGAATGTTAGAGTTTGTTAAATATCAGTCCATATCCAACTCAACATTAATTTAAATATTAAATTATATCTAAAATTTATACGTATTTATAGATTTTTTACCATTTAAAAAAAATATGTTAAAGTTTTTTATATCAACATTTTGGATTATATTTAAACTATATTTTACAATAAAATATATTTAGATTTTTAATAATTTATCATAAAATAGTTAAAGATAAATTATGTAAAACATATTAGTTAATATAGTTTCTTGGAGGGATTTGAACATCAAGAACTTAATACTTAGAAACTCTATTTGTTGTTTGAATAAAAATTTATTCTTAAGCTTTGTCCAATGCTTTTTGCAAAGGGTATGTGTTATTATTGTGATTCTCATTCATCTTGAGTTTGTTAATAGTTTTGTTAAATCTCTACCAACTTAAAGGATTATAGAATCAATATGTCAGTGTGGATTGTAGAGATGCTAAATATGAGAGATCTTTATCTGATACAAAGTCCAAACAATTAAGATGCGTGTTATTTTTCACTTTCTATTAAATTCATCTACGAGTTTCATTTAGATTTACAAAGTCTCAAATCAAGTAGAAAACAACAACTTTTGCTAACTCAAATGAATAAAAAATCAATTATAACTTAACAACGCATTTTCTACTGATATGAAAAAATTTACACTCAGCTGCAATCTTAATTACTCTTACATTGTTGTCATTCAAACAAGATGTGCATACACATTTACCTAAAAAAAAAAATTGAAAAGTTTAATATAACTCAATAAAGTTTAGATGTTTAATATTATTATTGTTAGCACACTTTTAAAGCACCAAAGGTTGATTGCTTGAATTACGCCACACTTTTAAAGCACTAAAGAGTGATTGCTTGAATTACGGCTTCACCTTAAGCCACTCATGATTTACTCTTTTTATGGTGGAATCAGATTCCTTTCATTGGTATTCCTTTTTCCTTGCCCAAAAAAGCTTGTATCTCTAATGAGAACCTTCATTAGCTAGTAAATATTATTTTCCTAAACCTAAACCATGAGGGACCATTTATGGGTTTTTGTTATTATTTCGGAATTTAAGTCTTTAGACTATTGAAAAAGGCCCCACTTCTTTCTTATCGTAACTCATGTACATGTTATGTCAAAAAAGTTCATATTTCTTGTTTCACTCAAAGATCATAATATTTTATTTTCAAATGTGTGCTATCACTTAAAAGAACTTCGAGATTTTAATCTATCTCAAATCAAACGAAACAAGAGGGAGGGAAAATCTCATGGTTATTTTCAAAAATTAAATAATAAAATATCTTCTACATAGATTTTGGTGAGTGAAACTTTTTTATATTAAAAATAAGAAGATGATGTGGAATAATATTTGAAATCTCAATAATGTTAGAACAACAAAGTCCAACAATTCCTTGGATTTCATTAAGATTGATAAATGAGTATAGCACTCCATGTTATTTTTTCATATTTATGTTTAAGAGTAATCTTGTTTGACTATTTAACACTATAAGCTAAGAGCGGTGTATCAACTTTCCATCGTTATGGTTAAGTGTAAAAGGAACCCCTTATATAATATTTAGTTCAATGGTTATTTTCATTACTGTCATGGCTAGGTATCGGCCTTTTGTATTCAAGCATATTTTACCAAGAATATGAGATGTTCAAGTCTCTCATTCTTTTTAAATGGTTTGATATTTTAGTTTGGATACACATTACTAATAATATAGGGTGCACAATGGTAAAAAATTAATATATAGTTATATATGGAAATTTTTAATGTCATGTAGATATTTATATCTTTAATTTAAGAATGATTTTATTTTGTATTAATAATAATAGGTCAAAAAGACAGGTACATATAGGTTCCTTAGCAGTTCATTAGATGATCGGGCTTAGATACATTAAAAAGGTAAAAAAATTACTGAACTATACTATACTATATGTCCATACTTGTAATTGAGTATACTATGACTACTTTATAGAGCATTATAGATAATAACTATGATATACAAATCGTGCTAACATAATTTAGTCAATCTATTGAGCCTTGCTGCAATAGTTTTAGTCTCCCCATTCAGAGTCCTTGACATGAGGCTACATGCTAGAATTAGCATCCTCCGAAGAAGGATTATTGTCTCCTATCACCTGAGATCCAAGAAGTACTATCTCCCATGGCCTTTCAATGTTTCCTACAACAAAATTATTAAAAGATCTTTGGAACTCTCCTAGGGCTCTTAGGAAGGTCTCCAAATCCTATTGGTTATGGTGCCACGTGTGCCCATATTTGACTTCTTCCTTGTTTACTAGGACAATCCCATCACTGATTAGCCTCATGAACTTTTCCATAGAGATTTCCATTGGAACTGTTACCTACAAAACAATTGAGAGAAATATGATTCTTTTTGTGGACTCAGTAAGAACCCTTCTACTCAGTTGGAACTTATCTTCATTTCTTTCCCTCCATATGTGGCATAAAATTTCAGTCAAAATACAGTCCCAAAATATTATAAATTCTTTACTAAGCTTTTTGGTATTGAATAACACATCTTTCCACAAGATTTTATCATTTGCATCCCAAATCAGTAAATCATTACAAAATAGTTTCCAAATCTCTTTTGCATAAAAAATCAAAGAGAATGTGCATTATAGATTCAGGAGTCCCACAAATACTACAAACATCAACATCTACATGATTAATTTTGTAAGGAAATTTATGTAATAGGATGGGCCATTTAAAATAGGCCTTCTTAGGCTCCTTGATATTATTCCATACAGAGCCAAATATCTTGTGCCAACTATTATCAAAAAAAATTAATTACCAACAACTGTTAACATGTTCTTGATAGTAGAAGAGTTCATAGCAAGTTCTTTATAAACTACTTTATATTTTAAATCACATAGATTAGTACCATCTATCCAAACCAGATCTGAGGACATATCCAAGGTATTATTAACATTTAGAGTAAAGAATGTATTTTTGAAGCTTCACGATAGTATTATATGGATATTAAATTCAACAATTATTTTATTTAAAAAAATTAGCTACCCATCCTCCAAGATATCCTAAAAGGTCTGGATGTCACATTGGTTTCACCTTTCACAGAATAGCCTTGGACTAGGGCTAGTGGTTTGTTATTGTGATTGAGATTCCACTAGAGAGAACAATAGGATTGACACTTTAGCATATTATTCATAAGAACAGTTCTATCTTTAAACTCAACGTCATGTTTTATGCATTCCTAAGCACCAAAGGCTCTTAAACACCAGGGAGATAGTAGGAGTCATTGGGGCTTTGTTTATGAGGATAAAACAAGCTAGAAGATTCTTCAAAGATTTGGCTTGCTTTGGGGTGACCATCTAAATATTGTTCCTTATCAGTATTTCCCAGGTTTCATTTCCCACCATGGCCCTAGCAATCCACTTAGCATCCAAGGCAATTCCCTCAAGCCTAAGATATTTGAGGCCTATTCCCCCTTGCAATTTTTCCATACAACACCATTCCCATTAAACAACATGTTGTAAGGAAACTTGCAGCCATCTAGTGGAAATTTCCATATAACCCAAAAAAGAAATCTAAGCAAATAAGTATGCAAAATCCATATACAAGAGAATAGACAACATACCCATTAAAGATGACACAAGATAAACCTTGGGAAAACCCTCAAGAGGGAAAAACCCAGCCTCCAAAAGAATCTATCACTCATGTATTATTCAACAATAAAGATTACAATACATCTTTAGAGTCTCCATGAACACCATTAAAGCATCAAGCCATATCCAAGAAATCCATGTGAACTAGAATGTAACCACACATCCCATGTCATGCTTCAAACCCTCACAAATGCTAACAAGAGCTAACCTACAAACTGACCAACCTAAACAACTACCCTTTTGGTTTCTCTTATAGAAACAAGCTCCCACAAAACCATCAAGTCATATTTCATAAAACCATGAGATTACAAAACCATGTCCCCACATTTAATATTGGGTACTTTATTTAAATTATTTTCTCCAATATTAAATAAATACATTTTACAAATCATAACTTATGTCCCAATGTTACATACAACATAAAGTGGCCCCAAGAATATTAGCTCCTAGTGATGCACGTACTTCTAGGTCACCTAGATACACCACACCCATAATAAATAAATAATTAAATTATATGCATTATGTAATGTGTACAACACACATTTCCTTAACATTCTCCCACTTTTTGTATACATTGCATAAGGGGAACAAGTAACCTCAAAACATGAATCAAAACGAACAATCCATATAGCCACATATACCATCAAGGAATCAAAGTGCTTTGTTGATGGGTGTTTTTTGCACTTCTCAACATAGAAAAAACACAAGTGTGATGTCTCTCTTGAAAGGTGAAAACCTACAACTGAGTTTCAAAAAATCACCCCAAGGTCTCCCGGATGTCAGGTCATGACTTTGCAAAAACAAATCAGTTGATTGATGTGATTTGTTGGTAATCACAAGGGTAATTTATGGTTGACAAAGCATGGATTTCTTGAGTCTATGACAAAGTTTCAAAATTTTGAAAATGAATGATCAGTAACGGAAAATTCTTAGACAAAAGTGTGAAACATAATTGTTCATCATATTTGGATTTACTGTGATGTTGGAATTGTATATTTAACTTATATTTAAAAGAAAATTCAAAAGATTGAAGGGTTTAGAAGTTTCCCTAAGTCTGAAACTAATATGAATAGTAACAATGGAGGATTCTACAATGGATAAAATTCCAAATTGAATTCTACTTAACCAGGGACAACCCATATTATCATAAAATTGGTGCAATCTTCTAAAACTTGCATATGATTTTCAAACTACAACATGAATACTAAGAGCATGAACATACATAGTTGAAGTTAAGTGTTGTAAATGAAATAGCTCAAACTAAATTTACACAACATTTTTTCATCAACAAGTTGCTAAAAGTATGAGATGGAAATGCATCAAACACTATAGCAAACATCCACCATTATAGCCAACATGAACTACTAATTGAAAATGAACTTAAACTGAAATAAATAATGCTTAAACTAACTATTGGAGATAGAATTATGCACACATGAAGAAAAATACACAAGAAACCATTAACTCAATGCTTTTATTATATATATTGAAACAAATGTCTATACACAACAACTCATCTCTTTCTTTGAAAATGAGAGGATGCCCCTATTTATAGTTTCAAAAAGTAGAATGAATGGCTGAGATTTATTTACAATGAATGGTCTAGATTCATTCTAACTTAGGGTTTCACCTAACCCCAATATTTTACAATATAAAAAATAAACTCTTTTTCCTTTTTCCTATTTTTTCCTCTAGCTACTTATTTAAAAAATCATCATCTATTAAGGGATTTCCAGCTTCCTTCTACAGAGTAGCATAATAAATAAACTTTCCAATAATAGCTTGGAGTTTATCCCATTCTATGAAATCTGATTTGTTAATGCGGAAGGCGATCCTCTTGAAATCATTCATCATTTCCTCATGATTCTTTACACATGTATCTCTCACCTTAACCATTTTCTCTGACTCTAAGAAAGTCCATGTAGCGAAATCCATCAAATCTGCAAACAAAGTGTCACTGGCTCCCTATTCGATCCTTTTGTGAAACTCTCGCTTTGTTGCCTCTGGATCTAATTCTAGGGTAGGCATCCCATAGCCTATCAAAATATTCAGGAGGTCATTCGCCTCATCCAAGTGAGTAACAACATTGGCATGTATATGGTCTAGCTTTATCAATGACCTTTCCAGAATTACCTCTCTAAATTCAAGAGTATGCAACCAAGCATCGACCAGACCATGATCCTCCTTTGGCAAGGCCAACTCTTTCTCCCAAACCTCTGGAGATAACTTTAGGATGCTTTGTTGTTTGGGGTATGTGATCCTATAGAGCTTTGAGAAATCCTTACATGTGCTCGCTTCTATCTCAATTTATTTTTATAGGATCAAATAATGGTTATGCATCATAACTATGTAATGAATGCCCTTATCACCCATCTCAATGACCCTCTTGAACCAGTTAGATGTGGACTTGGTCCAGTTCCTCATTTTCTCCATTTTATTCACCTCCTCTTTGGATAATATGGAAGGTGTGGGTGATCCTATTGGAGATTCTTCTCCTGATGAGGTCCATTGATGTATGAAGGTGATCAGTTCGGCCACCTACAATTTTAGTTCTTCCTTTGTTGACTGATATTTGTTCAACTGTTGGAGGATGGTGGAAACCGACCCCTGAAATTCATCAATATTTTGTGCTCAGGATGTCAGACCCAAATTAATTGTAGTCACCTAATAATCCTTTCCTTGAATGGCACTTGCATCTTTATCGATTGTGGGAGTTGCTACTTGCAATACCCTAGACCCAAAAGTGTCAATAGTAATGTGAGATCTAATTTTTGGCTTCTTCTTTTGGGTCTTTACTTGGGCTCTGGCCAAGATTGCCTCTAATTGAGCCTTGGGGTCTACAAGTATGGGATATTTTCTCTTTATTTTCTGCTCTAACCACACATGAACCTCTGTTTGATGGCTCAGAGACTCATCATTTCCTCCTTCATCCCATTCTTTTGATAGTCCTTCCTTTTCTTGTTTAGAAACATCTTTAATGTCTTCTTCTTCTTCATTGTGTTCCTCTTCTTGTGTCCTAGACTCTCCTTTATCAGGCTCAATAGATGCTACGTTTTCTTCACCAATATTTTCTTCTCCTGATGTTTTCCCCTTGTCTTCTTCATGTTCTACATCTTTCTCGGGCTCAACATTATTTTATTTTACATTCTCTTCTTCTTTATCCTTCTCTTTCTATTTTCCTCCCTCTTGAGGCACTTCTTTACATGTCGAGCCCTCATCTTGGTCAGTTTGTAAAGTTTCATTAGTATTCCCCACATCAATACTTGTATCCATTTTCCCTTCATCAGAATGGTGTTCCTCTAGGTTTGCCTCTTCATTCTAATGTTCTTTGGGTTGTTCTTCTTCTTGTTCTTGGTCAAATGTTTCAACTTTATGGTAATCATCCAACTTACCATCATCTCCACCTTCGATTTTTTGTCTCCCTTCTTCATCTAAAGCTACTTTGTCTATATTTATCCTTAGAACTCCCTCAGGATGCTCAAATTACTCATCCTAATCAGATTCCTCTAGTTCCTCAGCAATGTTTTCAATTTTTTCCTTAGGTTGCCTTGTGATGATCCTATCCATTTCTTCAAAAAAAATCATCTTCACCTCCATTTGATGGGGATCAATAGGTGGTGGAAGGAGAGGAAAGGCAACACCAAGCTGGGCCATTAACACCTGGACTTGAGGTTTGAGGATTACCACAAAGAGCTCAAATTGCACATTTTGAATAGAAGAGGAAAAGGCATGGGATAGGGTAAGAGGTCTCATGGATGTTGTTGGCAGAGTAGATAGAGTTGGCAACATAGGTTGGGAGCAAGGAGGACGATAGTGTAGAAGTAGTGGAGGAAGAAGAGTCCAATACCACTATGGTAGTAGTCAAGGAGGAAGGGGTGAGGTGGACTGAGATGTCTACATTAGGTGGGGATGGTACAATAGCAAAGGCAGATGGGGTTGTAGTGGTACTGAGCAGTGGCGAGCGAGGATGATCAGCTTCTTGTTCTTCTTCATGCTAGTGTCCCTCTTCTTGAATGGTGGGGATTTTGAGAATAAAGGATCCCATCTTTTTTTCTTTCTTTGGGGGTTGCCTCTCTATTGATTTCCTTGTATATACTTTGTTCTTGTGCTTCCTCTCAGATATATCCTTTCTTTTTCTCGATCTTGTAACAGGTGGAGATTTGGGAGCCTCACGTGAAGATCCTGTAATGGTGTCATTGTATGTTTCACTCTCAATCTCATCTTTGAGCTCTTTGTATGTTAGTTCCACACATTGATCATGCAATTGAGCTATTTTTTCATCTATCCACTATTTGGTCCTTTGTTTTATGGGGCGGGTGACAATATCTAGATCAATGACCTCCTCAGCCTAGTCAATTATTGGCAATGACACATTAATCAAGGAATTGAACTTCTTATCAAGGATATTTTCATCCTCGACAACTTGATCGGGCAACAGGAACAAATTGATGGCCTTTACAAATCTGGCAATCAATCTCATATAGTGTTACTTTTGGACCTCTTTGTCATCATTGCAAATCACCCAAAAGTATTCAAAGTGAGGTTAGTGAGCATACTATAGTTTGAATTTCTTTTTCAACTTACTGAGAGGGTCTAAACCTCCCCTCTATGTATGCAACTCAAAATTATACTTAGCAAGCTCTTTCTTGGAGTTCGCAGTGCATGGGGCAGCAAGGCAAGAGTACATTCCCTGTCTAAACGTGAGGGGATATGTGACCCTAGCATGGTGCAAATTGTGTAACAAGGTATGGGTAGTCTGTAACTACTGAGTGAGCTCCAACAAGATAATCTTGTCATTGGGATAGTAGGGAAGCCTATAGGGTCTTCCAAAGAATCCCTCTACTCTGATGTATGTAAATTTGGGGAATTAGATGAACAAATATACAAAGCCCTTTATGAAAACCTTGGCATTGTGCGATACCCTCTTGTGATAATCTCCTACCAAGGTTCTAATGATGTGCCTAGTGAAGGCATCATTTACCCTTCAGTTATCTTTCTTTAAGTTCCTATATTGAAGATGAAGGTAGCAATCAAACACTTTGAGTTTCCCTTTCTTAGTTCCTAGTACCCCAACACGGTCCATTCCTTTACACGGGAACTTTATGGCCAAGAGATAGACTAGATAAGAAGTCATATAGAATTGCAAAGTCTTTTTTACTTCCATAAATTGATCATGTAAGTTGTTGCTTATCATTTTCACCCAGTGGAACTTGGTGTTGCCCTGGAGAATCTCCTCAAAAAAATAAAACATCCACTCCTCAAAGAATATGGAAGTGGGAAGGCCCATTACTTGGCTTAGAAGTGTAACTAAGTTATTGGATTCTCCAATGAAATCACTACAGTATAGTGTTTGCGGTACTTTGTTGGCACTACCTCTCTTATCCTTCAGTCATGTCTGATTTATTGTCCTCTTGCATCCAATAAGATCTTGCTTCCAAAGATTTAGTATAAAATCCTTATCAACTTCTTCCATTACATCAAATGTAGGGATTCCAAATGTCTTTCTAATAGATTGGGGAGATAGATTTTCCAGTAATCTTCTATCCCTACTCGCTATCCTTTTGTTCTATAGGTGATAACACTCCCGACAAGCCATCACTAGTTTTGGAGCCACTAGAGTAGGAGGGAAGCCAATTTCCTTTGCAAGTCCACTTTGTTTTATTATCAGGGCTTCCTTCGGTGTAGGGTTAACCATAACCCTTTTCCTGAACTCATCTATACTGACATGCCTTAAGTTAGTATCTGTGACTTTGTCCCAAATGGAGGTGATTTTGGAGGTGTACTTAACCCCGTGGAATTGGTACTTCATTTGTTCCTTTTATTCTTTTCCTCTAGGATTTCTAGATGGTTTATTTCCCTTATTAAATTTCTCAACTGGTTTCTCTGATGATCCCTTAGCAATTTTCGTAAATCTTGCACACAAAATCTACAGTAAGTGCATTAAAAATTTAGGAGAAAATGATAGTTAAATCATGCAAGAACATTGTTAATTGCATCCATATATTTGTAACGATCATTATATTTATCATATTTCATCGTTTGAGGCTTGTTTGGGAACTTTACAACAATACAGGTTTAGAGGTGCAGATTTCCACCCTACAAAATCCATCAGAGTGAGTACTATAGGGAACACCACATGTAAGAGGGAGTTCTGCAAGCAACCACTAGATGGTGAATTTTTACATGTTTAAATGGTGGGGAAATTTGGCATAAAACTATTAAGCACATGTGGAAATTAGTAGTGAAGGCACTTGGAGTTATGTTTTATTTTCGGATCAATCTATAAAGCTCATGCAAGTGTGAAGGAGGCGGAAGTTGTGACATGAAAATATACTAAATTTTTGCTGCAAGGAACGTCTTTGAATAAGCAACGTTCTGCTAGCAAAGTTTCGCATAGTGAGATCCGTAAATTCTTTGTACTTAGTCAATTATTTCTTCCAAATGTTTGGTGAATGTACAACATTATCATTGGTCATTTTTCTTGAAAGCCTTGTGATTTGGTGGAATGTAGAATTTGGATGCACAAATACCACAGGTTGGGTTTCTATTAAGTCTTCACTGTTAGACAACAACCAAGGGTAAGTGTCTTCCCGCATGCGAAGTTCCACATGGTGGAGTTCACAAAACATCCTGACCTAGCTAATTTTGTTGTGAACACCTTCGGTATGTGCATGAAATTGTACTTGGTTGATTTGGCTCAAAGGTTCAAAAATTTCATGAGGTGCGGGAGTTAGGTGCGCATAAGCTACATAGTGGGGTGTCGTTAGACAACAAATTTTAATGGGCATCATTCCAAAGATAGTGGCCCGCATGATGGGACTCATAGATAAACCCAAATTAAAGTTTTTACATTGGTACATCTTTCATATTGATGGTATTGGTAGGTTCAGGGTCCACACAATGGGGAGGTAGTGAATTTTTTTTGGTAAGGAATGGCCTAGGAGTAACAACCCCTTTTAGAAAATGATCTGTAAAGGTAGATCTACAAAGATCACCCAACTTGAAGTTTTTGTTGGCGGACTTAAAGCTTTTTTTTTAGGGAAAAAAAATGTGGGCCCCTCATAGCAGAAAGATGTGAGAGTTCCACTATTAGATGATGAAAAAAAGGGGCTTGGAGGCTCACATGCAAAAACTCACATGAGTGGGTCCGTGAAGACCCAAAAACTAGGGGACTTGAGTATTGAAGAATCAATTCCTTTTCTCGAAGGAGCCTTTGTATTCACATGAAGGCAACAAGAGTGGGATCTGCAGTGTGGGGGGCTATGCTTAATTCACTGTTCGGAACACCATTTTGTAAATGGACCTCCACATGAGGAAGCCCATAGGGAAAGATTCCATAGTGGTCCTTTTAAATTAGAAATTTTGATGAGGACACTCAGGTTCGCTGCTTATGAAGGCAATAAATGCGGAATTAGGATTGTGAGAGATTCTAAAGGCTTCACTGTTAGACACAATGCTAGAAGATTGGAGTTTTGCACAAGGGTTCACACGTTGGCTCCAAATTACTATAGTGAATATATTCCTTTTTGATTGAGTGTTGAGGGCGGAGCCAAAATGCATCAGGGTCGTCTTCATTTTGTCGATTCAAACGACACTTTCAAGATGGTTTTCCAATTGGAAATCTCATGACAAGTGTTTTGATGGCTTAGTCCCTAGGGTTTATTGCCACTATTTGATATTTCACCCATGGTATTATAAATGGCCTAAACCCCACTTAATAATATAATAAATTTATTTAGGGCATAAAAGTGACAAATGTTGAGTTTTGGAGGGCATTCTTTTCTTGTGTGTAAGAAATAGTTACAATCACAACCTTTAAACCTTTTGCATGCAAAGCTCTCTCCTTCGCCTTCTCAAATCTGAAAATTGTGACTGAAAAATGATGGGGAGGAAAAGGGGTTTATATAGGCCATCCTCCATTAATGGCTGCATTAATTCACATGTACGACTAGGATGAGGTAGGTGGAGCCATGGAAACCCACATTGGTGAGAAAATTGAGTCGAAGGTTATATGGAAAATCCTGTTGCGGGAGCTGCAATGCAGGCAGATGTGGATGGTGTCATAGAGATTGGAGAAATAAGGGAAGTGACCCGATAGGGGGAAAACTACAAGAGCAGACCCGCACACGACGATGGGTGAGATGAATTTTGATAAATGAAAGCCCACAACAAAACTTCAGCAATTATGAAAATTTTATGGCTCATGACCAACTTAGGCTCAAAATAGTTGCACAAAAAATGAGGCAAAAGAGAAACGACCCGACAAAGGTGAAAAGGAAAAGAGGGGGTCCCTAGTTTGAATAGGGTGTGTGTGCTATAGGCACAACAAATGGTGACTCTACTAGGAGAATGCTCTCGAGCGTTCCAAGGGTAAGGATTCATCTAAAACCCAAAATCTCTAGTTTTGTAGACCAGAAACAAGTGTCCCCAAATGAACTCAAGGCTTAAAGGAGGAAAAAATCATTTGTTGAATTAGGTCACAAAATAGCTTAGAAGTGTGTGTGCACAATGAATTTATTTCCCTCCCTCAGAAACTACAAGGAACAGTGACCAATTAGCTAAGGAAAGCTACGTAAGTAATCTAACCCAAAAGTAACCTGGACATTGCTTCATTGCTAGCCAAGTGTCCATAGCCTTGGTGGAGTTTTCGCTAGATTCTCCATGAAAAATTCTCTATTCCTAGTTAGGCATCCATAGCCTCAATAGAGTTTCTCACACACCCACATAGTTTCCTATTTTTCAATATTTTCTCTTTTCTTTTCTTTTTATATTTTCCTTTTGATACTCTTTTGCTCAACTGTATAAGCAATGAAGCTTCTAGTGGGTTTAGACATCATAGTGGTCAATGGAGAAACTCAGCTAAGCAAGCCTCAAAGTGTTCTCCCTCCTCATAGTAGGTACTAATGGACTATAGCATAGGGATCTTGAGGTGGATTGGGAAAACTGGCTCTAAGCCATAAACAAGGTAGAATGGGGAAGTTTTGAAAGTAGCTTTGTGTCGAGTGTGATCTACCCATAGAAAAAAACACAACTGGGTGTGCCACTCCTTTGGGTTCCTATCGAGTAGTTTATGTATAATGGTCAACAAGTTTTTATTCGTGGATTCAGCTAATCTATTTCCTTGGGGATAGTAATTTGATGAAAAAGCTAAGGAAAATACCATAATAAAAATCCCAACTTGCAAACCTAAGGGATGCGAATGTAGGACCATTATCATAGACAATACAAATGGGCAGCCAAAATGATTTATAATAAAACTTCCAAGGAAATTAGTTACTACCTCAGTTGTGCATTGTATAAAAGAAATTGCCTCTGTCCACCTAGTACAAAAATAGTTACAGTTAGAATGTACCTATGACCCACAAAGGATGTTGGGTTTACCAGACCTATGAATTTGAGTCACCACTAAGAAAACTACCTTACCTCAGTGATGAGCTAGAGTGAAACAACGACATTCCTCTCCCTAGTGGCAGTAGTTTGGAAAATGTGGAAAGACCTAACATGATTGTGGGAATCTTTGAATAGAGTTAGCTAGTAGTATCTAGCTCGTAGAATCTTATGGGAAGTTGAAGGACCGGATCCATGTCTTGTTCCAAATTTTTCATGGAATTCCTTCAGCACTTCAACTACTTCTATTTTTCCCAAGCATCTGAGGTAGATTCCTTCATGATTATTCTTATATAACATATCTCCTTTCAACATATAATTGTTTCTCTTCAACCAAAAAGCTCATTTTGGACTCTTTGCAAGCATGGCAGATATTTGTCATTCAACAAATAGTATACGATGTCATCATAGCCTTTGTCTAGCGATACATCCTCTAAATGGTACTGCTAGATGGTGAGTTCTGGTTTTTTTTCTGCCATTGTACAAGTGAGATCCCATCCTCGAACCAGTTTCATGGGTTGGATCTCCATGTCATACTCTTGCAATAGCCTAACCCATTTTTCTCTTCTTTCTCCTCGTTCATTCTACATCAACAACACCTTGACACTGGGGTCTAGAACAATAGTGAGCACCTTGTTTCCCAGGATGTAATTCCAAAATTTATTTACTCCTTGAACTAAGGCATATGCCTGCTTCTCAAAATTATAGTACCATAATTCAACATCCTTTAATGGGGCACTCATGAATGAAATAGGGTTCTCATTCCCTTCATCATCCTTATGCATTAACATGCTGGCCTAAGAATGGTCTAAAGCAAAAGAAAAGATATAGAAAGGCTTTGAATAATCTAGGCTGACCAACATGGAAACCTTTGTAACAACCCTCTTATTTTCAGCAAAAACTTGCTTGGCTTCTAGCATCCACTCTACTTTAGCACCTTTTTTAAGCATAACATTTAACGACTTTACTATTTCTTTCCTGACAAAGTTGATTTTTCCAAAGAAGGATTTCATTTCATTTTTGCTTCCCAGAGGTTAAATATTTAAGATAGCCTAGATGCACTCTGGATCAATTGATATTACCTTTTCTAAAATCATGTGTCTCATTAGTTTGCCTTCCATTACCCCAAAGATACATTTCTTCGATTTCAACGAGATACCAAATTCCCTGCACTTTTGTAACACCCTAGATGATGATACACTTTCCAATAAGGTCCTTAAAGGCTATATCCATGGCACACTAAAGCATTGCACCTGCATTGATTAAACTAAATGAAACCCTTCTATATGAAAATGTTCCCTATTTTGTGGTAAATTTCATCTTGTGTCTATCTTCATACTACACGATTACTTGGTTGTATCTTGAGTAGCCGTCCAAAAATGAAATCATTTGAGAACCATTGAATATTTATATCACTTCATCTAGTGAGGGAACTAGGTATTTGTCCTTTCCAAAAGCTCGGTTTAGGTTTAGATGATGGGTTCTAGCAATGCATTGATTGGAATTTGTCCCTGCTTGAAGGGTCTCACATCCAACTTGAGGGGAATGGTATGAGTGATGATTGATGTATCATACATTTTGAGGTCCTCATAACCCCAAGCTATCACATCATGGTAAGTGTGCAATGCATCAATAATTTGTTTCCTTTCTTCTAGGGTGCATAATTTTCCAATAAACACATTCTTTATATCCTCTGTTGTACCCATATTATGAGCATCACACTAATTATACATGGAATTTTTCTTAGTTTGGTAATCTTGATCTCTTATGTGGTCTAAATCAAATATCCTTTCTAGTTGAACCATGCCCCTAGGTATGGTATTACTTTTCAAGTTAATCACCCCTTCTATGTGAAGCTAGGCTTACTTTGGCTCTAATTCATCTATGATTTGGGAGGAAAATACATCGAAACTAGTGATGAAGTCAAGGACATTCTTTTCATCATCAAACACTTGGAAGTTGGTTACATGTATAGGCACCGACGGGGTAGAGGTGAGCTCTACCATGAATTTATTCAAGACAACTAATGACAGGGGTTGTAGGGTGATGGTTGGATGTGTTAAGGCATTAGCGGTTTGAGTTTTACTATGGGGAATCAGTTGAGTTTTAAATGCATCTAGTCCTTCTATGAGATCCCATACCCTATGTCTATATTTTTCCAACCTCCCATCATGACATGAGTACAATTTTCAAAATTTCTTTACAACTAATTTAGAGTCCCAAATACTTGCAACATTTTGACCTTTTTCCTCAATTCCATAAGTAACCCATGGAATAGTGCCTCATATTCTACTACATTACTAGTGCAATAAAAATTTAATCTATGGGCAGAAAAATAATTCTTACTTGTAGGACTGATGAGCTTGAAGCCTACTCCCACTCCCTGCTTGGACTTAGATCCATCAAAGCACAATTTCCAAAACTTGGAGGGACCTTTTCCTTTGAATAAGATTGAACATACTTCCTCTCCTAGCTACATGTCTATTTCTACACCATCGAGTGGTTGTTTGCATGAGGGGTGGTCTTGAGTTGGTTGTTTCATCATAACCTCATTTGGAGTAATCTGCCTTTTAATATGATCCATGGTTGTTTGGCACAAGCAAAATTCAAACTCAGAATGAGTTTCATCATGTATTTTGCACCAGCTAGGCAGCAACAACTTTTTGAAATCCATTTTGGCTCCTAAACTGAGCTAATATTACACACACTTCTACATAAAATCTTGGAATTCGTCGAACAACCCAAGATTTTTTTCATCTTGCAATTCTTCATTATCAGAATCAACCAACACCTCTGTGCTATTAGGAAGAGGAGCCAGATTGGTGTGGGCACTACATAGCACAAGGATCTCTTTCGCACCTTCTTCTTCTTCATCTTGATAAATAGGAAAATAATTTCCCAACTCCATTTATTCAAACAACACTTCATTTGTATTGTTGTACTTAGGGATCACAAGTTTCATTCGAGGCTCACATTCAATACTGATTTGATTAGGAAGAACTTTCCAAGGCATCCAAAAATGGGGTAGTTAGTTGTAGCATAACCATTTAAGGCTCAGGTGAAATCTCTTCCCAATATTATGTAGTAGGTGTTGGGGATGTTAGCAACTTGAATTTCAATAACCTATTAAACCCTTGGTTCTGCTCTAATTTGCATAGGGAGCCTATTCATATCCCCAACTATGTTCACCTCAGTCTTATCTAATTGGGTTACCTTGCATCTTGATGGGGTCGGAGCTATTCCTAGTGCCTCACATACTATGAATGGCATGACATTGGCCAAATCTCTTGAGTCAAGAAGATTCTTGCCAGATATATGAATTGTAAATAGGAAAGGACGGGTCTCCAATTTCCAATGAAATAGCCCCATGGATACATTAGCCTAGGATACTTGAGCCTTGTCTTTGTCATTAATTTTTTCTTTGGTAAGTGGCACATTTTATTCCTTCGTTGGATGTTTATTTGATGGTTGATTTTTTCTAGGTGGCTGATTTGGTGGCTGATCGCATTTATTTCCCATAATTTCCTTGACTATAGGCTCATTCTTGGAGGTTTCAAATGAAACCTTCTTTGCAGGCTCCTCTTTGGTTGGTTTTGACAGGGAAGTTTCGTTCAATGATTGAAAGAAAGTATTCCTGACGATGGGTAGCCACAACAACTAAAAGGTTGACAAGCGTATCTTTACTTTCTTAAATTCCTCAGCCACCTACTCACCCATTTTATTAACTTCTTCATTAGAGGAAGTGTCTTGGGAAGCATTAGTGGATTGATCTTGAGTTGGATTGGGCTGCCTATTTCTATCGAAATACTGGGTAGGAAATTTGGGATAGGTCAGGTTATTGCTAGCATAAGGATCTAGTGGGGTATTGAAATTTTTTGGTAGGGTAGAGGTTATAAAGGGACCACCCACTTGCCTATTTATTAATTTATAAGGAGTTGCACATTGGTGGAACATATGGACCTCATCCTCATATTTAGGACCATTATCTACTTAATCAAAAATTTGAGATAAATATCTCTCGTTACTTACCTCTTTCACTTCACCTCGCTTTGTTGTGGCCTCTTTCTCAAGTTGATTATTGTCACTTTGAGGGAAAGGAGTCTATTTGACCACCAAAACCAAGGAATCATAAGGCTATGATTGGACTATTTCTCTCTAGCTTGAACCGTCAACAATATTTTTAAATTCTACTTGAAATATCTCTATAGTGGTTTGGATCTTTGGACAATCAAGTTTTGAGTGCCTATTGGTTTTGTGAATTCCACACCATCCAGATAGGGCTGCTTCATCAAAGTAGACCACACTTGTTGATTTTTTCATACCACCTGATTAGTCAAGAGGTGTGGGAATGCCTCCATTGTTGGGCCTATTATTCCATGTTCTATTTTGCCTTTGATGCTACCTTCTTTCAAAGTTTTGTCTTGAGTTTTGGCCCCTTTCATAATTCTAGTTTGAAGATGGTCCCAAATCTCAGTTATCTCTCTGATAGTTGGCTTGAATTATCTTCTGAGATGCTTGTAGCTGGTTATTTTGATTCCTCAAAAGGGTAACCTTAGTGGACAACTTCTTCACTAATTTAGCCAGATCATCGATTCATTCCTTATCTGCACTAATTTGAGTGGGAATTGAATTTTGAAGGAAAAAAGGAGGTGTTGAAGGTTGGTTGTGTTGGGAAGTTGGGAATTAAGAAGTTTGGCACGTATGAAGGCACTTGGGGTTGTTGAGCATAAACTTGTTGATGCAGAGCTTAAAGATAGCTCGACACTGGTGGAGCTTGATTCAATGGAGACCCTAGGTACAACACCATGGGAAGTTGAGGAGCTAGGTTCATCAATGGATTTTTATGCACCAATGCATCAGTAAGCCCCTGGACTTGTCCAAGGTTGGTAGTTGGTCTCAATGAAGGTAAAGGACCCACAATGTGTTGTCCCAATTTTGTGCTTTCTTTTACTGCCTCAACATAAGACTCTATCAAACTTGCAGGTGGTTGATGCATTATTTTGACCAAGGTGGATGTTAGGTTGTCTAGAGCTGCATAGTATACCATTCCGGTAAAAGCATCATCAACTACATAATGAGGTTGTAACTTCATGTAGGCCCTATGAAATCTATTATTGAATGAGCTGATTGGCTCATTGACCTCCCTTCTCACTGACATGAACTACTGGTACAAATCTGTAGGACTGACTAGGACCTTGAATTTTTGCAAGAAAGTGTTCTTCATGAGGTCCCAAGAAGTAATGGAGCTCGTAGGTAGATGGATGTTCCAATAGAATGCCTCATCCTCTAGTGAATAAGGGAAGAGTTTGCAGGCCACATCCTCATGCTCAATCTGCATATCCTTCAAGGCTACTTGGAAGATCTTGATTTGTTCTATTGTCCTTTGTGGATCATTTGAGTGGAACTTGGTGCAAAATACTTTTTGATTCTTGGACATGTCATGATAATCATTGAAGGAAAAGGATGATGGATTATTTCCCAACTAATCCATTGGTGGAGGTGGGATTGGTAATGGTTGAGCTCCAACAACCTGTGGATTAGGTGAGGCAGCTATTATGATAGTGCCTTGGATGTGGGAAGTGAATGGAGAAAAGGTTGGTTGAAGTGAAGGAGAAGATGGAGATGGAGGGGTTGGATGGGATGTAGGGTGAAGCGGTGGTACTGATGCTGAAGCGTCCCCTTTCTTGGCTCTCCTAGCCCTGGTAGGGGTCTTTAGCTCTTGAAATTATCCCTTATCTGCTGTGAACCTGGTTACCCTATGAAATCTTTGAGGGGAGAAGGACCCAATTCGATCTAGCTTTGTCCAAGGGCCCTTCTTCTAGTGCCAGTTTCATTGATGGGTGTTTTTTTCACTTCTCAACATAGAAAACACACAAGTGTGATGTCTCTCTTGAAAGGTGAAAATCTGCAACCAAGTTTCAAAAATTCACCCCAAGGTCTCTCGAGTGTCAAGTCATGACTTGAAAAAACAACTCAGTTGATTGATGTAGTTTGTTGGTAATCACAAGGGGAATTTATGGTTGAAAAAGCATGGATTTCTTGAGTCTATGAAAAAGTTTCAAAATTCTTAAAATGAATGAACAGTGACAAAAAATGCTTAGACAGTAGTCTGAAACTTAACTATTCATTAGATTTGGCTTCACTGTGGTCCTGAAATTATATATTTAACTCAAATTTTTAAGAAAATTCAAAAGAGTGAATTTTATAGAACTTTATTTAAGTTTGAAACTAAGATGAGTAGTAACAATGGAGGATGCTATAGTGGAAAAAATTCAAAACTGAATTCTACTTAACCAGGGACAACCCACAGTATCATAAAATTAGTGCAATATTTAAAGGCTTAGTTATGATTTTCAAACTGCAACATGAATACTAAGAGCATGCACATGCACATACATAGTTGAAGTTAATTTTTGTAAATGAAATAGCTCAAACTAACTTTACACAACAATTTTTCATCAAGTTTCTAAAAGTATGAGATAGAAATGCATTAAACACTATAGCATACATCCACCATTGAAGCACAACATGAAGTACTAACTGAAAATGAACTTAAACTTAAATAAATAATGCTGAGACTAACTATTGGAGATAGAATCATGCACACATGGAGAAAAAAACACAAGAAACCATTAAATCAATTATTTTCTTATATATATTTCAAAACATGTCTTTACACAACAACTCATCTCTCTCTTTGAAAATGAGAGGATGCCCCTATTTATAGTTTCAAAAATTAGAATGAATGGTCCAGATTCATTCTAACTTAGGGTTTCACCTAACCCCAATACTTTACAATATAAAAAATAGAATCTTTTGTCTTTTTCCTATTTCGTCCCACAGTCTATTTTTTCCTCTAACTACTTATTTAAAAATTCATCATCTATTAAGGGATTTCAGGCTTCCTTCTATAGAGTAGCATAATAAACAAACTTTCCAATAACAACTTGGAGTTTATCCCATTCTGTGAAGTTTGATTTGGTAATGTAGAAGGCGATACTCTTGAAATAATTCATCATTTCCCCGTGGTTCTTTACACATGTATCTCCCACCTTAACCATCTACTTGGACTCTGAGAAAGTATATGTAGTGAAATCCATGAAATCTGTCGACAAAGTGTCGTCAGCTCCTTATTTCATCCTTTTGTGAAACTCTCGCTTTACTACCTCTGGATCTAATTCTAGGGTGGGCATCCCATAGCCTATGATCAACTTGAGGAGGTCATTTTCCTCATTCAAGTGAGAAACAATGCTGGCATGGATATGGTCCAAATCTATCAATGACCTTTCCAGAATTACCTTTCTAAATTCAAGATTATGCAACCAAGCATCGAGCATACTATGATACTCCTTTGGCAAGGCCAACTCTTTCTCCCAAACCTCTAGAGATAACTTCAGGATGCTCTACAGTTTGAGGTATGTGATCCTGTAGAGCTTGGGGAAATCCTTACATGTGCCTTCCTTTATCTTAATTTCTTTTAGTAGGATCAAATAGTGGTTATGCATCCTGATTGTGTAATGAATTCCCTTATCACCCATTTCAATGTCCCTCTTGAACCAGTTAGATGTGGACTTGGTCCAATTCCTCATTTTCTCAATTTTATTCACCTCCTCTTTGGATAAGATGGTAGGTGCGAGTGATCCTACTAGAGCTTATTATCCTAATGAGTTTCATTGTAGTATGAAGGCGGCTAGTTACACCACCTACACTTTAAGTCCTTCCTTTGTTGAATGATCTATGTTTAGTTGTTGAAGGATGGTGGACACTGACCCCTGAAAGTCATCAATATTTTTCACTTGGGATGTTGGGCCCAAATTAATTATAGTCACCTGATAATCATTGCCTTGAATGGAGCTTGCATCTTTATCAGTTTTGGGAGTTTCTACTTGCAATACCCTAGACCCATAAGTGTCATTAGTAATGTACGATCTGATTTTTGGCTTTTTCTCCTTTTGTGTCTTTACTTGGGCTCTAGCCAAGATTACGTCCAATCAAGCATTGGGGTTTGTAATGTATGTGATATTTTATCTTTATTTTCTGCTTTGAACATGCAGGAACCTATGTTTGATGGCTTAGAGACTCATCGTTTCCTCCTTCATCGTATTCTTTAGATAGTCCTTCACTTCATTGTTCAGAAAAATATTTGATGTCTTCTTCTTCATTGTGTTCCTCTTCCTATGTCCTAACCTCTCCTTTATTAGGCTCAACAGATGTTGTGTTTTCCTCACCAATATTCTCTTCTCCTGATGTTGTCCCCTTGTCTTCTTTGTGTTCAACTTATTTATCAAGCTCAACATTCTTTTCTTTAACATTCTCTTCTTCTTTATCCTTCTCTTTATCTTGTTCTCCCTCTTGATGCACTTATTTACATCGCAAGTCCTCATCTTGGCCAGTTTGTAATGTTTCATCAGTCTTCCCCATATCAATAATTGTATCTATTTTCCATTTATCGAAATAATGTTCCTATGGGTTTTCCTCTTCACTCTGATGTTCTTTGGGTTGTTCTTCTTTTTCTTGGTCAGAGGTCTCAACTTAATAGTAATCATACAACTTACTAGCATCTCCACCTTTGGGTGTGGGTAGCCCTTCTTCATCTAAATCTACTTTGTCTATATTTACCCTTAGCCCTCCCTCAAGATTCTCAAAGTAGTCATCTTGATTAGAGTCCTTTGGCTCCTCAATAATGTTTTCACTTGTTTCCTTAGGCTTCCTTGTGTTGAGCCTCTCCATTTCTTCATAAATTTGCATCGTCGCATCCATTTTATGGGGCTCAGTAGGTGGTGGAGGGAGAGGCAAGGAAGTAGTAAGTTGCGCCATTAACACCTGCACTTGAGGGTTCAGGATTACCCTAGAGAGCTTGGATGGCACATTTTCATATAAGTGGAAAAGACATGCGATAGGGTAAGAGGTTCCATGGATGTTGTTGGCAAAGTACATAGAGTTGGTAGTGGAGGTGAGAGCAAGGAGGATGGCAGAAAACAAGTAGTGGAGGAAGAAGAGTCCAATACCACTATGAGAGCAATCAAGGAGGTGGAATGAGATATCCATAGTAGGTAGGGATGGTGTAGAAGTGAAGGAAGATGGGGGTGTAGTGGTAGTGGGTGGTGGTGAGTGAGGTTTCTTAACTTATTATTCTTCTCCATGTGGGTGTCCCTCTTATTGAATGTTGGGAATCTCAAGAACAAAGGTTCCTATCTTTTTTTCTTTCTTTGGGGGTTGCACGCTTGTTGATTTACTTGTATATACTTTGTGCTTGGGCTTCCGCTTAGATATATCCTTTATTTTTTCTGATATTGTAATATGTAGAGATTTGGGATCCTCCCCTAAAGATCTCGTAGTGGCACTACTATCTATCTCACTCTCAAGATCATCTTCGAGATTTGTGTATGTTATTTTTGCACCCTACTCATGTAATTGAGCTATTTTCTCATATATCCACTATTTGGTCCTTTGTTCTATGGGGTGAGTGACAATATTCAAATTAGTGACCTCTTCCTCAAACCAATCAATTATTGACAACATCAATTTAATCAAGGCATTATACATTGCATCACAGATATTGTCATCCTTGATAATTTGATTGGGCATCGAGAAAAAAATGATGGCCTTTACAAATATAGTTGTCATTCTCATATAGTGTCACTTCTAGACCTCTCTATCATTATTACAATTCTCCCAAAATTATTCAATGTGAAGTCGGTGGATGTACTATCTTCTGAATTACTTTTTCAACTTTCCGAGAGGGTCTAAATCTCCCCTCTTTGTATGCAACTCAAAATTATACTCAACAACCTCTTTCTCAGAGTACTCGGCATATGGGACAATAGGGCAAGAGTACATTCCTTGTTCGAATGTGAGGGGATATGGGAACCCAACATGATTCAGATTGTGTAACAAGGTATGGGTAGTCTGTAACTATGAGTGAGCTCAAACAGGATAATCCTGTCATTGGGATAGCAGGGCAACAAGTAGGGTCTTCTGAAGAATCCCTCTACTATGATGTATTTGAATTTGGGGAATTGGATGAACAAATATCCAAAAGTCCTTTATGACTACCTTGGCACTATGTGATACTCTCCTATGATAATCTCCTACCAAGGTTCTAATGATGTTCCCAATGATGGCATCATTTACCCTCTAGTAATCTTTCTTGAAGTTCCTATATTGAAGATGAGGGTAGCAGTCATACACTTTGAGTTTCCCTTTCTTAGTTCGTAGTACCCCAATACAGTCCAGTCCTTTATATGTGGACTTTATGGCCTGGAGATAGACCAGATAAGAAGTCATATAGAATCACAAATACTTGTTTATTTCCATAGATTGATCTTGCAAGTTGTTGCTTATCATTTTTGCCTAGTGGAACTTGGTGTTTCCCCATAGAATCTCCTTGACAAAATGAAACATCCACTCCTCAAATAATGTGGAAGTGGGAAGGCCCATTACTCAACTTAGAAGTGTGACTAAGTCATTGGATTCTTTGATAAAATCACTCCTATATAGTGCATGTGACACTTTATTGGCACTACCTCTCTTATCCTTCAACCATGTCTGGTTTATTGTCCTTTTGCATCTAATAGGATCCTACTTCCAAAAATCTAGAGAAAAATACTTATCAACTTCTTCCATTACATCAAATGTAGGTATTCCAAATGACTTTCCAATAGATTGGGGAGACATATCTACCAATACTCTTTTGTCCCTAGTGGCTATCCTTCTATTATGTGGGTGATAACACTCTTGAAAAGCCATCACTAGTTCTGGAGCCATTAGAGTAGGAGGGAAGCCAACTGCTTTTGCAAGTCCACTTTGTTTAATTCTTAGGGATTCCTCTCTTGTGGGGTTAACCATAACCCTTTACATGAACTCATCTATACTGATATGCCCTAAGTTGGTATCTGTGACTTTGTCCCAATTGGAGTTGATTTTGGAGGTGCACTCGACCCCATGGAATTGGTACTTCATTTGTTCCTTTTCTTCTTTTCCTCTAGGAGTTCTAGCTAGTTTCTTGCCCTTATCAACTTTCTCAATTGGTTGCTCTGATGATCCCTCAGTAGGTTCCATAAATCATGCACACGAAAGGTGCAGTAAGTGTGTTGACATATTAGGAGTAAATGATAGTTAAATCATGCAAAAACATTGTTAGTTGCATCCATATATTCTTAAAGATCATTACATTTATCATATTTCATCGTTTGAGGCTCATTTTTCCATTTTACAACAATGCGGGCTTGGAGGTGTGGGTTTTCATCCTGTGGAAGCCGTTAGATTGAATGTCGTAGAATGGCATAGGGAAGAGGGAATTCCACAAGCAGCCACCCGATGGTGAATTTTGTGCATGTTTAAATGGTGGGGAAATTTGGCATAAAATTTGTAAGAGAGGGGGAGCAACCACGTCAAGGCTCCAGGTCATGAAGAGTTGAGAGTGGAGGGGTTCCTAACTTACCTCACTCTAAAAGATGTCTTTGGGGTGATGATCAAGAATTAAGAGCACTATGACGTGCTTTTGTCACTCTACGAGCCCAATTTTCAATTTTAGGCTAGGCGAGATGGTTTTTAGGATCAAAATTGTACCTCAGATATCTCTCTATCTAAGGATGGAAATGTGGTTTTATGATAGCAACATGGTGTGCTGGTGTCTCTCTGGTGCATAGGTGTTCGTATGGCCAAAAAACTTAAGACATAATAAAAATACTAGAAAAACCAGCTAAACAACATAACTAGTTAACTTTAATGAAAATGACATATTGAAGTACAAAAAGTAAATGCATAGATAATGGAGCAAGTAAATAAAGACTAAAGTGACAAAGATTAACTCACAAAAACAATATTTCACCAGCTAGCTCCACACGTACATATTCACCTGCACACAAGAAAGAAGGGAAAATTGTTGGGGTTGTATAGGGGTCTGCCTCAGTCAGACCCTTGTTTTGGTGTTTCCACCTCCACAGATAGCCAAATAGAAATGAAATGGAATAGTAAAATAAAGGAAAGAAGAAAGTAAGTATTGTAGTGAGCACTATAAATAAATATTATGCTACTCTATCAAATCACAAAGGAGATGAGTGAAGTGTTACCACCTCCACCCAAATCTCACTAGCCAATAGAGGAGAAAGAAAGGTATGGACTTGGAAAAGTCACCACAGCCATAACAATGATGAAGGGAGGTCTCACAAGACTCCAAGCCCACACATATGAACTTGCCTCACACTTACAATGTGGAGTTGATGGAGCTTCAAACCTGCTGTAATGGAGTGCTAGAATACCACTTGAGAGTGAAAGAGTGAAATGAAAATGCTAAGAGAGTTCAAAAGAGATGCTATAGGAGAAAATGAAGTGAAAGTGAATTTTTTTGAAGGTGGGGTGAGAGGGAATAAGGCATTTTTGGGTCAGCTGGTTGAAGAGGGATGTTACAATTCAACCATAATTGGGTGTGTAATGCCTCTGCCAACTTTAGATGCAGGAATCTGTCAAGGACAATAACATGCCACATCGATGTTTGCACATCGCACTTTCATCCCCATAAAATATTCTCTCACCGACACACAAGATGAATTCCAAGTGGATGGAAGAAAGGTAGGTGATGTGGAATTTCACGTTCAAATTTGATTTTCTAAGGTGAGGGTATGTGGAAGGGGAATTTTCCTAAGGGGTGCAAATTTTCTCCTATAAATTTTTTCCCCACTTTAGTGAGCATGAGTATCAATGAATGCTTGGTAAAGTTTATAAAAGAGATATAAGGGATATAAATGTATACTTGAATCATTGAGGAAGTAGACCACAAACTAGTGAACTCAAGAGCACAAGGTAGGGAAAGGACTCCATATGTACTCTCCCTAGGGAGTTTTAAAAAAATGGACTCCATAATCCCACAGAACTATGAAGTTTCAAAAAGTACACCAGAGGCCCTCATACCAATGATGGATGAATCCCATAGGATGAAAGTGTTTTATAGGCCTGCATACCTGTAAGAAGGAAACCCCCAAGTTCTCCCTCATGAATGAAGCCCAGTGATGTAAGCGCCTTATAGGCATGTAAATCTGCAAGAAGGAAACCCCCAAGTTCTCTCTCATGAAGGAAGCCTAGTGATGTAAGTTTCTTATAGGCCTGTAGACCTGCAAGGAGGCATCCACCATTTTCTCTCTCATGAAGGAATCCCAATGAAGGGGACTCTCTAGAGTCAGGCTAGAAAGAAGCTTCACATGGTCACTTGCAATGCAACATGTTAATTCATAGATAAACATGCCAAAGAAAAAAATCAACCACAGACAAACAAGAAGACAATCAAGAAAATTGAAAGGCTTTCAAAGGGGTCCCTTGGGAACCCTTTAAAAGAAGAGGGGTCCAATCAAGGGATGCACTATTTGAAACTGTAAAAGACACATTTTTCTCAAATCAATTCATCATCCATGAATCCTTTCAAAAGAGTTCACTTCATCAAGGAATTCGAAAGGAAAAAGATGCCCCCTCATGAGGGAAAGGTTGAGGATTCTCCTGGAAGAAAATTTGATACCTCCTTGGAGGAAATTTCTCAAGTTCTTTCTTTACGAACCAATGATGAAGGAAACATGTTTCGTTAGGGGTCCAAGTCAAGAATTTAATTTAAAAAAAATCTTACTAGGATTTTTGAGAAAGGATTCATTGGCAACAAATTCATTTTACAAAAATCAAAGAACCATAGAAAGAGTCATTTTCATGCATGCAAGGGACAACTCAAGAAATAAAAGAGAGAAAGATAGGAAAAGAGCGAAGGAGAAATAGAAACATCACAAACAAGAGACATAGGGGAATCTGGTTTCGTAGGGTTAGATCTTCTCATGCTTATATAAATAATAGGTAACCGTGGTGCAAGGTGAAAGATCATCAATCCTCACTAGATCAAGAGGAATGCATACAAAAATAAAATAAAATTGGGTCAACATAGAAGGGAAGCCTAAATTCCCCCAATGCTTTGCACCATCCCCAATTTTCCATAAAATGAGACACAAACATGCAAGAATAATGATATAGATAGAAGAAAATTTACAAAAAAAATTCACTCCTGTATCCAAGCACCAACAAGAGTGACAAGGGTTATATAGGAACACATAACACAAGAACGAGGGAGCACATCACAACACACACATCTAACCTAAAGATAAAGAAGAGGCATCCCCCTAGCACTCATCGACAAAGAAATCACACTCTTCCCAATATAGATCATTATAAGGGGAAGGAGGATAAGCCTATAGTGGTGGAATGTTAAGGGGAGGAGCTTTCGACCCTCTGACAATAAGGGCTAAGGAAGAAGCCCCCACAAGGTCTTCTTCGCTCGACTCTTGTGGAGGTATGGTTAGCAATTTTTTGAATATCACTGACAAGGTCATAACTTCATCCAAAGAGTTGAATATGCACTCTATAGGAGTGGCATTTTTTACCTCAATAGACGGAGAGGATGGTGCCTGAGATTCACCACTTGGCTCACTGAGCGACTCAAGAGTGGTGAGAAACTCAAGATATATCAGAGCTAGCTTCATCACTAGGACGAAAAAACCTACCATAGGACCACATTTTGGAGAAGGTGGGCTCCTCTTATGCCCTCCAGTGTTGGAAGGGACAACCTCCACCTTTTTCTTCATCAGGGAATGTGAACTCCCCGAGGATGAGGCAAGAGGTGTAGAGGAGGAGAAAATTGCCGTAGACACCACCGACATATTTGACATGTCCACGAGTTTAGGAAATGGTGGGATTTCTGAAAGGGACACCAAAAGAGGTAGCTCAACCGAGGGAGTGATAAAAACCTGCACCTTTTTAGGGTCAAGCTCATTTGCACTCATCATGGGAGCCAAAACTAGAACTAAGTTTTGTTGTTGATCAAAAGCAGAGGGGAGGAGAGAGGATGACATAATAGGAGGCCCTGATGTGGAAGCGGTCCACTCTTCTTCCTTCTTCTACAAAGCAGTCTACTCAACCACTAGAGCCTTTCACTGGTGCTTGCGCTCATGTGCAAGGTAGTTTCTACGACTCTTCAAGCTAGAGGTTAGGATCTTTGAAGGGACAGAAGGCTCCTACTCATCCATAGGAGTGTCCATCATAGTTGTTTTTGGTGAAGGGACAAGCTCCTAAATGGGAGCAAGAGGAAGAGGTTGAGAAATACCGAGGGGAGTCGACTCTAGTGCCTCAGTGGCATGTCTCTTCCCATTCACTAATTTAGAAGAAGGAGCAATGGGAGGCCTCAGAGATTGAGACATAGAGGATTCCTTGTGGGTACCCTTTTTTCTACCATATTGAATGGGCTTAGGCTCTATGGGTAGAACAAGAAGCTCAAACGTAGGATGCTTGGGCTTTTGCCAAGCAGAAAGCATAGGATTTCCTGTAAGTGCAAAACAAAATCTAATGGCACCATAGTAGGGCAAGAGGAATCATTAGGCTAGACAGTGAAAGAGGAAGAAGAGGGGCCATGAGAGAAATCTCTTCTTCTCTTTTACATGCCTTGGTGGCATCGTTGGAATATTTTCGGAAATCCCTATGCAAGACAATATAAGGAGATGGAGGATACCTCACCTTAGGCATTAAGCACCCCTTCTTGTAATTTTTATATGTTTGGTACAAGATTTCCTTCCTAGGAAGAAGGGGACCAATGGGTGTAGGCCAAAAGTGATCTAAGGAATAGTTATCACACACAATTGGTGGTTTATAGCCAATGTCATGAATCACATGAAATGAACCCCCATGAATGAACTTTAGAAATTTATGCACAACCAAGGGAATTGCATTCATAGATACTAGCCAAGGGATGCCCAACTTCACTTTGAAGATTTCAAACCCTGAGATTATGTCAAACATCAAGTTCACAAATTTAGGTTCGACAAGGACTAACAAAATGATACTACAAAGGGGAGGTGTGGAAAGCCCGTTATGCACACAAATGGTGCTCATAGGTGTGTTGCACCCATATTTATGAAGAAAGTTAATTAACATAATATTCTTGGTTATGATATTCACCTAAGATGTCGGGTCAATTAGAACATATTCTATAGTGTTTCCGTTGATTTGTGTAGGGATATAAAGAGGATATGGTTCTCTATTGAAACCCTTCAGTAGGTCCTACAAGGTGAAGGTTATACTCAAACCACTAATCATAGGCTACCTAGAGGGGGTAGGCAAATGCAAAAGAGAGGCCATCATGCACACAAAATAGTACTCTCACAAAGTCCCCCAAAGGTTCACAATCATATAGTAACCCAACCAAGGATTCATTATGCAATACCTAGGGAACCTTTGAACTATGCCTACTAGGGGTCACAGGTTGGGTTATAAGGTGAAAGGACTCAAAAATAAAACCTACAACGCTCCTAGAACATGAGGAAAGGAGATTTCAGTACTGCAGAATGAAACCAAAATGGTTCAAGTCAGGTTCACCAAAAATGTAAGAGAGGGGGACCAACCACATTAAGGCTCCAAGTCATAGAGAGCCAAGAGAGGAGGGCTACCCTAACTTACCTCACTCTAAAATATGTCTTCGGTTGAGGATCAAGAATGAATATCACTATGGCATGCTTTTGTCACTCTACAAACCTGAGTTTCAGGTTTAGGCTAAGCGAGCTAGTTTTTAGGATCAATATTGTACCTCAAACAAATCTCTATCTGAGGACAACAGGATGGTTCTGGGATGAAAGCACGACGTGCTAGCATCTCTCTGGCACATTGGCATTCGAATGACTAGAAAATGCAAAACATAGTAAAAATACGAGAAAAACTAGCCAAACAACCTAGATAGTTAACTTTAATGTAAATGACAAAATAATGAAGTACATAAAGTAAATGCGTAGATAATGGAGCAAGTAAATAAATACTAAAGTGACAAAGATTAACTCAAAAAAATGCTAGTTTTCCGGCTAGTTCCACACGTGCATATCCACCTACACACAAGAAAGAGGGGAAAATTGTTGGGGTTGTAAATGGGTCTGCCTCATTCAAACCCCTATTTTGGTGTTTCCACCTCCACGGACAGCCAAATAGAAATGAAATGGAATATTATGATAAAAAGAAGAAGAAATTAAATATTGCAATGAACACTACAAAGAAATACTATTCTACTCTATCAAATCACAAAGGAGAGGAGTGAAGTGTTATCACCTCCACCCAAAAGTTCACTAGCCAATGGAGGAGAAAGCAAGGTATGGACTTGGCAAAGTCACCACAACCACAATGGTGATGAAGGGATGTCTCGCAAGACTCCAAGCCCATGCATCTAAACTTGAATCACACTTGCAATGTGAAGTTGATGGATCTCCAAATTTGTTGTAATGGAGTGCTAGAATTTTTCTTGAGAGTGAAAGAGTGAAGTGAAAACTCTAAGAGAGTTCAAGAGAGATGCTAGAGGAGGAAATGAAGTGAAAGTTATTTTTTTGAAGGTGGGGTGAGAGGGAATAAGGAATTTTTGGGTCGGTTAGTCAAAGAGGGACGTTACAATTAAGCCCCAATCAGGTGTGTAATGCCTCTATGAACTTTAGATGCATGAATCTATCTGGGACAATAATGTGCTGCATAGACGTTTGCGCGCCATGATTTCGTCCCCCAAAAATATTCTCTCACCGACACATACGATGAATGCCAAGTGGATGGAAGGCAAGTAGGTGATGTGGAATTTCACCTTCAGATTTGATTTTCTAAGGTGAGGGTATGTGAAAGGGGAATTTTCCTAAGGGGTGCAAATTTGCTTCTATACAAAACTATTAAGCATGTGCATAAATTAGTAATGAAGGCACTTGGAGTTATGTTTTCTTGTCAAATAAATCTTTAAAGATTATGTAGTTGTGAAGGATGCAGAAGTTGCGACATAGAAAGTTGCTGAAGTTTTGTTGCAAGTAACAAATTTGAATAAGCGGCATTCCACTAGTGGAGTTCCACATAGCGAGATCCACAAAGTCTTTGTACTTAGTCAATTCTTGCTTCCAAACATTTTGTGCATGTACGACATTATCCTTGTTCATTTTTCTTGAAAGCCTTGTGATTTCGTGGAACGAAGAATTTGGAGGCGTGAAAGTTGTGAGTCAGGTTGTCATTAAGTCTTCATTTTTATACAACAACCAAGGCTAAGCATCTTCCTGCATGTGGAATTTCACTTGGCAGAGTCTGCAAAACATCTTGACTTAGCTAATTTTATTATGAACACCTTCGGTATTTGCATGAAATTGTACTTGGTTGATTTGGCTCAAAATTTTGGTCATTTCATGTGGTGCAGGGGTTGGGTTTGTGGAATCCACATAGCGGAGCACCATTGAGGTCCTACCATTAGACAATGGTTTTTGATGGGTTGCATTCGATAGATAACGGTCCACATGATGGGACTTGCACAAAAACCCAACTTAAAGTTTTTCCATTGGTGCATCTATCATATTGGTGGCATTGGTAGGTTTAGGGTCTACACGATGGGGAGGCAATGAAGTTTCACTACTAAGGAATGGCTTAGGAGTAATGGCCCCTCACAGAAAATGATCTGTGAAGGCAGATCCACAAAGATAACCTGGCTTGAAGTTTTTTTGGTGGACTTAAAGTTTTGTTTTGAGGAAAAAGGGCATGCAGACCCCTCATAGAAAAAATATGTGAGAGTTTCATCGTTGGGTGATGGAAAAAAGGGGCACACATTCCCGTATGAGGAGACCCACATGGGTGGGTCCATGAAGAGCCAAAAACTTGGTGACTTGAGTATTGAAGACTCAACTTCTTTTCTCCAAGGATCCTTTGTATTCACACGAAGGCAATGGAAGAAGGATCTACAGTGTTGGGGGATATTCTTAATTCACCATTGGGAAAAACATTTGGTAAGTGGACCACCACATGAGGAAGCCTGCAGGGGAAAATCTCGTAGTGGTCCTTTTAACTTAGAAATTTTGATGAGGGCATGCATGTTCACAACTTATGAAGGTAGATACTATGGAATCAAGATTGTAGGTGAACCTAAAGGCTTCACCGTTAGACACGACACTAGAAGGATGAAGTTCCACACAAGGGTTCACAAGTTGGCTTCAAATTACTATAGTGAATATCTTCCTTTTTGATGGAGCATTGAGGGCAGAGCCAAAATGCATCAGGGTCGTTGTCATTTTTCTGATTCAAATGACACTTTCAAGATGGGTTTCCTAGTTGTAAATCCCATGCCAAGTGTTCTAGTGGCTTATTCCATAGAGTTTATTGTTACCATTTAATCTTTAACCCATGAGATTCTAAATGGCCTAAACCCCACCTAATAATATAGTGAATTTATTTAGGGCATAAAATAAACAAATGGTAGGTGTTTCAGGGAATACCTTGCTCATGTGTAGGAAATAGTTGCAATTGCAGCCTTTAAACCTTTTGCATGTAGAGATCTCTCATTCACCTTCTCAAATTTGAAAGTCACGAGTGAAAATGATGGGGAGGATGAAGGGTTTATATAGGTCATCCTCCATTAATGGCTGCATTAATTCGCATACATTTATTTGGCTTTATGACTTCATATCATATTTTGTCTTATCTTTTTATTGATTTGTGCAAGATCCTATTGCTAGCTTTCTCAAGGATGTCCCTTGAAGGATTTCGAGAAGCAATGACATCTTAGGATTCTTTTTCTTTGGCTGTTGTCTGTCAACTGTCTTTTTAACATTGGTTTTTGAGTTATGTTACTAGTTTCCTCAAGGATGTCCTATCAAGGATTTAGAGGAGCAATGACGTCTCATGACCCATCTTTTATTTGTCTGTTGTCTGTGGTTTTCCTTGACCAAACGACTGGGGCATCATGTTCTTAGTCTGGGTTAAGACACTCCTTGTCTACGACTGTCTATTTTTCACAGATGGATAACTTTGTACACTATGGTCTATCTCATATCATAGTGTGTACTATCCATCTGTGTCATGTCCCGCCCAATGCTAATAATAAACAAGTATAGCGTATTTGGAAATATATCAAAGATTATGTCTTTTTCTCAATCAATCAACCTTTATTATTTCTTACTAACATTATGAAATCATCCATGCTAACATTTCTTCTTTTCTACATCTTCGCCACCATTATCTATCCATTTCGAGAGCACACTCGTGTTATTTGAACCCACCTGTTCTCTCGAGGGGGCATACCACTACCTCCTTGTCATTCTCCCTTTCACTAGGGCATACCCTAACCTATTTCATGCCGGGGCACGATCGGGGCGTATTTTATTTGACACAATGCCAAAACAACATTGTGTCAAAGAGGGGCAAACTGTAGACACTGAAAATTGGTCTAGGCCTACGAATACCACTTTCAACATAATTTTCTATAGTCCATGGTCATGATTAAATAATTTCAATTATTTAATTAACCTTTCTAACACATATTTCCTCTATTAATTAAATATCCCTTTTTAATTAATTCATAAATGACCTTTATTCACCTTGATTAATTAAATAAATCATATTTGTTTATTATGTCCCTAACTAATTCATTCTTCCTTCTTAATTAAATAATGTATTATTTAATTACTCCCTTTATCATTATTTTCAACTATAATTAAATATCTTTATTTAATTATTCATTTAACCCCCTTTTCAACTATAATTAAATATTTATCCTTTTCAAAAGTCAAATTAAATAAATGATCTTTATTTATTTAATTAAAACTTCTATCTTCGAATGTTGAATTAAATTAACATTTAATTCACATTTAATTTAATTATGTCACATTCTTCTGTCATTCAGTTATCTGAATCATTCACTCACCTTCTGACTTGAGATCCATTTTTAGTTCTTCAATTATCTCTGAATTCAATTGTTGATCATCTCTGCAGGAAGACTCTCCGTCACAACTAGTCGATTAACTAGTTCTAACTCATATGCATGTATGTATTTATTAATTAAATATCTTTTATTTAATTATTTAATTTAATTATGCATTTGAATTCCTCATCTTTGACTTCTAACTTTGGCTTTCGCATACAAAGTCTATTTCTTCTATTTTTGGAGATTAAGATGTTGAACTTGTGTTCTAACTCATGTTCTAACTTAGTCTCTATCTGCAGTCTTTTTTGAACTCGTGTCCTGACTCATGTTCTAACTCACATTCTATTTGTCACATAACTCATCGCATGGCATTCATCAATCTCATCTGTTGATCTCTTTTTCAATCTGAGCCGATCGAAAAAAACACAAAATCTACAAAATGGCCTGTCATAATCATTATTCCTCCTCTCTCGAAATCATTATACACTTTTGAGAAGAAACAATGTTCGATATTTTGCTGAGACACTCGATGAAGTTATGCTTGCATTCAAACACACAAATATCTGAGGGAAAGAATAAAAAGATAGAAAAATGGAGAAGGGCAATTGAGATAAATCGAGGAAGTATTTGCATATTCGGTGAGATCATTCCAATTTTTATTAGTTTAGATTAATCATGCTTACTTATCATTCTTTGTTGTTTTATTTACATTAGAATTGATGTTTAATCTTGTGCAGCTTTAGCATCTTCCATAATTTTGAAAAATCTGAGTTACATTTGGTGAACCCAACGTGAAACACGCTTTAAATTTCGTCTTTCCGTTTTCTGTCTAGAACACTGCATCTGTCAAAAACAGTGATGCAACTGTCATTATGAACTGCATCTGATATGCCATAAGCCACATCTGTCTATCAATCACCGCATCCACCTGCCAATCGCCACATCTGCCTGTGAATCACCGCATCCGCCAGTCAATCGCCGTGTCCGCCTATCAACAAATTTTTGAACCGCATCAGACACTCCATTAATCGCATCCGCCTGTCACTAGCTGAAACGCATCTGTGGCTCCAAAAGCCGCATTTGGCTGGTAAAAGTTTTTCATTTTTTTATCGATTTCCGTTCATCCATATTTTCAGTTTTCGCTTTTTAGGTGATTTGGATTTTCACTAATGTTTGTTACAGTTGTGTCAAGGTGAAATAACAAGTGTTTGCAGGATGAAGCATAGAAGACAATACAAAACCAATGACAAACAATGAACTACTGAAAAATTTGCATGCAGGACCTAATGCCTTTATCTTTTTAAACATGCTTTTGTTTTTGGTAGATAGATAATCGTCTTGTGGGTTAAAATGAACTTCTACTTGGTAGTGTAAATAACCTTGTTTGGGCTTAATAATTTACCAGTGTTTTTTGTGTCTGCATTGTTAGTTTATAACCCCATGATTCAGTACACCAAAGTATCCTCTCCCCTTGCACAGTCATGCGATCCTGGGTGTAAGAGAAATGGTTGCTGACTCTAGAACTTGGGCTTGTCTTGGTGGGAAAAAGTACTCACTCCAAGACGACTCAGACCAGTAGCATGCTAAAGCCAAGCAACTTCCAGCCGGTATACAAAAGTGGATTCTTGGGGAAAGCCCAAGAATCACGTGCACTATTCTGACGAGATGGACAGAAATGGACTCTCGCCGATGTTGGATAGTGTCCCACGAATAGAATGCCCTTATTAAACACCTTGTTGTAGAGTTACCAAAATCCTACCTACTTGTTGGTCCAGCAGGGTCGGCCCTGTGAAGTCGTCTAACATTCTTACGGTTTATGTGTGGAAATGAAATGTATGCCATGGGAGTTTCATGGGTACAGTAGCTTGGTTGCCCCATATAAGTGAGTGTTGTGGAGGGGAGCCAGTGGGGTCAAGCTACTAGTCATTTGCCATAAATATGCATAGCTCGAGAAATCCAAGTAAGAACTCAACAAGTATTGTCCTAAAAGCCTAGGTTGTACATGTTTTCGAGTCTTAACAGTCCTTACATTACAAAAACTAAAAATACTTTGATTGTTGTGTTTGCTATTTGCTGTATTCATCAAAATCTTGATCAAACAAACAAAGTTAGTCAAACAACTTTCGGGAAAATTTCAATTTTTAGAAACCAGAGTCGCATTTGTCAATTTAATCACCGCATGTGTCAAAGTGAGTCGCATTTGATACCGGAAACACCGCATCTAGCTGTCAAAATAGTCATTTTACACAGCCTGCATAAAACGAGTCGCAACTGTTACATTATGAGTCACATGTGTGCATGCAAACCGCATGTGTCCTGTTAAGTCGCATTTGTCAGTTGAAAAATCACATCTGTTAGAAAACCCACATCTGTCAAAAAAAAAAAACCGCAACTATTAGGTGAACCGCATTTGCCTGTCAACAGAAAAATTTCAAAAAAAAAACCACGAGCTGAGTCTAAAACATCTTTGTCACTATTTGCTTTAGGTTTTTAGGATCAACCTTGGATTATATACTGGTTAAATTTGCTCAAAAACCTTGCATCATTAGGTGTCATATACATCTTAGTTTACCATCATTAGGAGTCATATACGTCTTAGCTACCGTCATTAGGTGTCATATATGTCTTGGTCACAGTAGACATCTTAGTCATAATCATCCTAATTTGCATGCATATAGGCACTCCCTAGGAAATTACAAATCACGGAATTGATAACTTTCCTTGTCTTTGGAAAATTCACATTGGCATATTGCCCTTGTCATACAAATTAGGTCCCTTGGTCAAAAACAAACTTTTGCATGCATTTATTCCATTAGGTGGTAGGTTATACCCGTCTTAGACTCATTTTTCATCATTAGTCCACTTTGAATTTTTGCATATTGTCCATCCAGTCATATGTCATTTTAGATCTTTAGCAACATCCTTATTGTCAAAAAAATCCAAAAAACATAGACATAGGTCATATCGGTTTTTAGGCATAGTTTGCATTACCCATTTTGAGAAAAAAATTTCATGGTTGAAACAAGGTCCAAAAAGAAACACAAAGCAATGACAAACCCCAACGAATTCATCAATCCATTCGGAAACCAACCGTCAAGCAGCAAACACCCACACAAGCCTTTACTTGAAGAACATGTCACTAGAGACACACATGGGCAGATTTACATAGAAGACGTAGATGTAGCAGTTCAAGATCCTAAGTTTGCATCCTTCATGGATGAGTGTTTGTTAAATGATCCACAACGCTACTTAGCAAAATTGCTAGTAGGAGGTGCCACACTACCTTCGGGATTTGATGTCCATTCTTTGACAACACAATCAACTCAACAAACACAAACTGTGACATCTACTATGTCTATTCCCCAAATAATCACAGCGATACCAATAGGTATACCAACACAAACATCGTCAATTGTAAACACAACTCCTTTTAACATAACACAAGGTTTACAATTCACTGCGGGAGCAACTTCCTCCAACCCCTTTGGCACCAACACGACTAGTAAGAGAACCAAAGCTGGAGGGAATATACCTATACCAAGTTAGACAACCTAGATAGGAAGCATACCTATTCCAAATCAAACAATTCAGACAGGAAGCATTCCTATACCAAATCAAACCATTTAGATAGGAAATATCCCTATCCTGAATCAGAATATTTTGATAGGATATATTCCCTCGCCCAATCATAACCCGTCACAAAACATGGTGTATCAGAACACCTACATTGATCCAAATAACATGAACACCATGTCTTTGACACAAGTTGATGTCCTTCAAAATAAAATGCAAGCACTTCAACAGTAGATGGACAACATGTCTATGTCCGGAAAATGAACTATCTCAGCACAAGACCTATGTCCATGTCCATTTGATAAAGCACTCTTTATGACACCTTTTCACCATGGATACAATATACCGGTTTTGCCTAAGTATAATGGAAAAAAGAATCCTATAGAACACATTAGAGAGTTCTCAACAACATGCATGGACATATCGTACGACCCCACATACTTGATGAGACTATTTCAACGAACCCTTATCGGGATAGGACTGGAATGGTTCTCTAACTTACCATATGGTATACGATCTTGGGCCGAATTAGCTAAGAAGTTTATCAAACATTTTGCGTTTAACATAGACAATGAGGTAACAATTGCAACCTTGTGCCATACGACACAAGAAGATGGTGAAAAATTCACCACTTTCTTTCAAAGATGGCGAAGTCTAGCTAGTAGGTGTCCAGTTGAAATATCAGAAAAACAAAAGGTCACAATATTCCTAGAGAATATCAACCCCAAATTGTGAAGTGATCTAAGGGTACATTGTTGTACGTCATTCTCAGACTTAGTACAAAAAGGAATCATCCTTGAGAAAGGCCTTATAGACAAAGGGGAAATGAAAGTACCAAGCAGAAATCAGGTTGTCCAACATCAAAATGTGCCAAATGATAGAAATAAGTTCTGGTCTAGGAACAAGAATGTTACAAATGACGGCATCGTTGATGCTAAACACATACATACAGGACCAGTTATCACCCTTAGGGGTCACAATCCCAACCAAGACACAATGAACAGTCCAGATCAACAAGCTAACTATGTCCAAAATTCACAACAACAAAGACCACAACAAAGGAGATTTCCTACACGTGAATTTACACCTTTGGGACAACCAATCGAGGTAGTCTTCAAAGAATTGATTAAGCATAATCTCATCAAACCTTTGGAACCAAGGGAGTATGATCCTGGACAGTTCAAACCTTCATGGTGGGATGATAACTCTTTTTGTGACTATAATCGAACCAAAGGGCACAACCTCCAACAATGTCGTCAACTCAAGAACATCATACAAGACTTTGTTGAAAATGGAACCATAGAGGTTGGTGGGCAGAAAAACACTAAGAATAGTGATCATAAGGTCTTCACGGACCCGTTACATGACCACACAAAGGGAAGAGCCTCTAGTTTGGGACCCCCGAATAATCCATCTGCCAACTATAACAATACCAACTATGACTATGGTAAAGGAAAGACCATATACCACCTCCGAGCCGCAAACGATAATGTCAATACCTTCACCATTAAGAAGCATCCAGAATGTAATGTGAACACATGCAGAACTAAGATTACTATTCCTGGTCCTTCTTCAAAGCCATCTACTCAAGCCTCCAAGTTCAAGTACAACCTTCTCGATCAATTGAGTAAAACCCCCGCCCAAATATCTATCTTGGAATTGTTGACCTTATCACCTCAGCATCGGTCCATTCTTGACAAAGCTCTACAGAATACAACCGTTCCTACAGATTTAGATGTCAATCGTTTTGAAGAGATGGTGGGATATTTGACCAACTCACATCATGCTACATTTTCACAACAAGAGTACTCAACTGAAAAGTCAGATCACAATGACCCCTTACATCTTGAAGTCTTAGTCCATCAAAACAAAGTCCGATGAGTCTTGGTAGATGGAGGAGTAGGTTTGAACCTATGTACCCTTAAATTGGTTAAGGCATTAGGATTCTCGGAAAAGTATGTAGATACCTCTAAGAGTATAGACATCAAGGCTTATGATGATGAGGAAAGATCATCCAAAGGAGTTGTCACACTCCCTATTCGAATTGGCCCAACAATCATGAACACCAGCTTCCAAGTCTTGGATCTCACCCTTCCATACAACTTGTTGTTAGGTAGACCTTGTATACAGGTGATGAAAGTGGTACCTTCAACATACCACCAGTGTCTCAAGTTCCCCTATAATGGCACAAAGATCACCATTGATAGTGATCCAGATCCGTTCCAGTACTGTACAAACCTAAGGGATCTTCTGCAACGACAAGTGCCTATTAATCAAGAGGCCTCATCATCCACTTTATCCCAATACGTTGACCCATCATGTCTCATCAAGTCCATTTCATTCAAACCACCATCATCCACTCCAAAACTTGAGATCCAAGACAAGGGCTGTGGTGAATATAATATCAAGACATCAAACTATGTTACTGAACTGATTCCACCTAAGGCATATGGCCTACCCATGGTGGATAGAAGACAGTCAATGGTCACATTTCATGTTCCCCCTACAACGAAAAAATGGGGAGAGTTAAGTGAAGAGATTGTGGATCAAGTTGATTCCTGGTTGTATCAAGAAGAAAATGAATACCCCTCCCCATCTATTCAAATAGCCAAGGACCAATATGGAAAAGGATTTAAGATAATGCAAAATGAAGGCTATGATGGGAATAGTGGGTTAGGACTATATCAAAATGGAAGGACAGAACCAATTACTGTCTACCCACGATCGAAGTATCTAGGGCTAGGGTGTGAACTGCTTAGAATTGGGTTTCTTGGTACCTCGTCAATGTTTCAAGAGGAAGTGAATGATTACCCAGACATCGAGACATCTCATGAACCACTTCTCCTAGTTTGTGACCAACCCCGAGTTTATGACAAACCCCAAGTTTTCGATACACCTCCAGTTTACAACAAACCTCCAGTCTATGATGAATCCCCTTAATCAAGTGATGGTGAATGGGAGTCTCTCTCATCTACTAGTACCATGAACATAGATGCATTATTTGGAGAGTTGGACCTCAATGTCAAACCTGTATCAAAATAGTCTAGTCCTCATCCTAAGAAACACTTGTCTAAAGTAGAATGGCAAAAGAACTATTATTGGGAAACCCTTGATCATGCATCTTGGGCACCTGACAAGCCATCTTCTGACGAATCTGCCCTCGCCATTGTCCCAAAATAGAATATACCTATCCCTAAGAAGAAAAACAAGAAGGAGTTAGTCCAAAACTTCTGCAACCATGTCAACCAGTCCATATTCACCTTGTCAGTAGTTACCCTTATAAACTCCGATGATGACATGCCCCTTGTATATCCCAAACTTATTGACTAGGATCAATAAGGTACACCTATCATAGATACATTCGAGAATGATGAAGCAATTGTTGAGTTCATGGGACTTAGAGAAGGTATACCTAGAGGGGATCATAAGGCAGGTTTTACCATAGAATTGGACGATAAAGCATATTTCGGGGAGTCTATTTACACCTCTAGTCGCAAAAATGAAAATGAAAATGAAAATAAAAATGATGAGTCCCTAGGTGAAAACCGAAAGGCGCCTTTGGACCAAGAAAAAGACAAAATAAAGGATGTATCCGAGGGCGAAAACCTCTCTGAGGCACCCAAGGATAGAGGTTTAAATATTCTCCCCGTTGCACAAGAAAAGTCACCCATGTTAGTAGAAGAGGCTATCATAGTCAACATAGGAACATAAGAGAATCCTCAGATAGTATATTTTGCGGCTTCTTTATCAGAGACATAACAACATGAGTTCAAAGACTTCTTCAAAAAGAGACAAGTAAATTTCACATGGTCGTATGCTAACATGCCTGGGCTGGATCCAGACCTGATATTGCATCATTTACCACTCTAGCTAGGTATCAAACCAGTTAAACAGAAACTAAGGAAGATGCATCCGCAAATTGCTCTATTGGTCAAGGTAGAACTTAAGAAACTGTTGGACGTGGGATTCATAAGGACAATAGACTATGTGGATTGGATATCAAATCTGGTACCAGTGACTAAGCCAATTGGGGGCATTAGAATTTGCACTGACTTTAGAGACATCAACAAGGCATGTCCTAAAGATGACTTCCCGTTGCCAAATATTGACATGATAGTAGACCTTATTGTAGGATATGAGATGCTATCCCTTATGGATGGTTCCTCTGGATACAACCAGATAAAGATAGCACCTGAAGATCAACATAAGATGGCTTTCATGTGTCCATGGGGCACATATTGTTGGAATGTTATGTTGTTTGGCCTTAAGAATGTAGGAGCCACTTACCAACGAGCAATGACTACGATTTTTCATGATTTTGTGCATAAATTCATGGACGATTATGTCGATGATATTATAGCCAAGTCAGAAACAAGGGAAGATCATTTGAAGGTGTTAGACAAGATATTCCAGAGGTTAGAAAACTACAATGTTAGGCTAAATCCGAAGAAGTGTGTCTTTGGAGTGAAATTAGGGAAGCTGTTAGGGTATATCATCTCTCGCAGAGGCATTGAAGTAGATCCAGAAAAGGTAAGAGCAATCATAGAAATGCCTCCTCCAACTAGCATTGGTCAACTCAGAACCCTACATGGGAGATTACAGTCCATTAGGCATTTCATAGTACAATTGGTGGATAAAATACATCCATTTTAGCATTTACTCAAAAAAGGAGTGCCATTTGTGTGGACACCTAAATGTCAAGAGGCCTTCCAACAAATCAAGGACTATTTGCTTACTCCACCAGTCGTAATGCCACCTACAGAGGGGAAACCATTAATACTTTACATCTCAACAACTCAGTCAGCATTAGGGGCTCTTCTCGCACAACAAGATGATCAAGGTCATGAGAGAGCAGTTTATTATATCAGCCGAACCTTAGTGGGCTATGTATTGAATTACAGAAACATAGAACGTGCCTGTCTTGCGGTAGTCTTTGCTACCCAAAAACTTAGGCACTATATGCTCAATCGACAAACCATGTTGATTGCAAAAATTGATCCACTTAAATACTTCCTAAGTAAGGCAGCTTTAACAGGCCGATTGGCTAAATGGGTTATGATACTTAGTGAGTATGATATTCATTATGTCAAAAGGAAGGCAATAAAAGGATAGGTCATTGCAGATCAACTAGAAGATGCACCTATAAAGGTAGATCATCCATTAGTAGCAGATTTTCCAGATGAATTTCTCTTCAACCTTGAGGTTAAAACTAAGTGGACACTGTACTTTGATGGATCACATACAAATCGTGGTTCAAGGGATGGTATCTTATTTATCACACCTCAAGGTGATACCATTCCTAAATCATTCAAGATTGCATTCCCTTGTACCAATAACATAGCAGAATACAAAGCCTTAGTGACAGGTTTAAAAATGGTAGCTCAATGGAACATTAAGAGCCTACATGTCTTTGGCGACTCTCAACTGGTAATCCGACAGGTGAATGATGATTACAAGACTAAGGATGAGAAGCTTGCACCTTACAAGAGGATGGCTGATAGTTTCAAACAGTATTTCAATGACATAAATTTTCAACAAATATCACGTATCCAAAATAGAGCTGCAGATGAAATGGCAACCGTGGGTTCTTTGTTGGATATCCCAAGTAATGTGCCTAAGTTCGATTTTTTGGTTGAACAACTTTTGATCCCCACTTATGATGTCCCTGATACTATGATAGTGTGTACCATTGTTGGTCCTACATCTCCTTGGTATAAAGACATATTCGATTACCTCACTGACCAAACCCTACCTCAAGACTTGTCCAATAACCAACGTCAAACCTTCATCCGAAAGTCAGCTAAGTACACCATCATCGGAGAAACCCTATATAGACACACCTTAGATAACGCCCTAATGAGATGTCTCAATGCTGAGGAAGCACAAACAACTTTGCGAATGGTACACAAGGGTATATGTAGATCTCATTCGAGTGGTCCCACTCTAGCCCATAAGATTATGAGATTAGGGTACTATTGGCCTACTATGGAGAAAGATTCCTATGTCTTTGTAAAGAAGTGTAGACAATGTCAAATACATGGAGACTTGATAAGAGCACCGACGCAGGAGCTTCATCCAATTACTTCACCATGGCCCTTCGTCCAATGGGGACTTGACCTCATAGGTAAGATACACCCTTCATCATCCAATGGCCACAAATTCATCATCACCGCTACTGAATACTTCATGAAATGGATCGAAGCCATCCCCATGACATACATAATCGGCATACAAATATCGAAGTTTATTCTAAACTATATCATTTATCGGTATGGTGTGCCTCAATCCATAATCACAGACAATGGCCGCCCATTCAAGAACCAAGAAGTACACCATTTATGTGAAGAATTCCACATCAAACACCATTTTTCCACCCCATATTACCCACAAGGTAATGGCCAAGCTAAGGCATCTAATAAGACTATTGTTAGAATCCTTAAGAAGACTGTCAATGATGCTAGTCATGACTGGCACCTACAGCTTAATCCTGCCTTATGGGCTTATCGCACAAGCATCCGTACTCCCACCGGTGCCACTCCATATTCACTCATATTTGGGTCCGAAGCTATCTTACCTATTGAAGTCAAAATACCTTCTCTACGGGTACCCTTGAAGGGTCATATCGATGATGAAGAATACCGTGTCTCTAGGTTACAAGAGCTAGAATTGCTGGATGAACAAAGACATAAAGCATTAGATCATTTACAAGCATATCAGAATCGTCTTCATCGTAGTTACAATAGAAAGGTTCTCAATAGACACTTTGACATTGGTGACCTGGTATTAATGGAGAATCTTAAGAATCAAGCTAAACGCGAGAAACCAGGAAAGTTTGAACCTAATTGGTTGGGGCCGTACATTGTCACAGAAGCTTTTGGATCAGGAGCGTACCAACTCTCTACTCCTGAAGGAGAACCACTTTTATCCCCTATGAACAATCTACACCTAAAGAGGTTCTATGCTTAAGTCTCTGAGAATCCATGTCTTAATTTGGAAAAATACAAAAAAATGAAAAAACAAAAAAATGGTTACCTTGATGAAAACTTGGCAAACAGGCGTCTTTGTAACACCAAAAAAATTGAGAAAATAAAAAAAATAAAGAGAAATAAATTCGTCCACTAGTGAAAACTGCTTCGATGGCGCTATGGATAAGTACCATGGTGAAAACCTGGAAAACAGGCACCATGTGTAGTCAAGCTTGCTCTTCCATCTACCATCATTCTAATCAAACTTTTTCACCATCACTCATAATAAATGGTTGTCCTATCCATCATTTGGAACGATTGACATCAAAGTCTATTCCGTCATATTATCCATTCCATCTTCCAAATCATGTTCCCGACTAGGGGAAAATCCTTGTTCTGTGCCCTAACACTTTGTACATAACGTCACACCATCGAAAATGTCTTGAAAAATCCCAAAAAATTAGAAAACATAAAAAATCTAAAAAAATCAAAATAGTCAGAAAATCCCAATAACAGAGTCAAGTCAATCATGTCAAGTCACTCATGTGTAGTCCATCATGTCAAGTCAGTCATGTCTAGTCAATCATGTCAAGTCGGTCATGTTCAGTCAGTCGTAGACATAGTCGAACTACGTTGCCTTTGCGACCCGGACATAGGCAAGGCCATCAATCGATGTGCCCCCAAGGCATTAAGTCAGTCAGTCTAGGTTTGTCATGTATCACACACATTAAAATCATGACGCTTTGTATATTCAAAGTCATTGGTCGTGTTGAACTACGAGGTCTCTGCATGTACAACATAGGCAAGGCTAATCAATTGATGAGCTCCCGAGACCACACTAGGTCAATCCAATAGGGTTCATTCACAATCACTATCACACAAGTTGCATATCATAGTTTAGGGTATCATATCATGTCAAACACTGTCGACACACACACAGTTTATCAGTCAAGGAATCGAAACAAGTCATACAACAACAAGGAAAAATGTCTCAATAATCATCAATTCAATATCAAATACATTGTCAAAATGATCAACCTATGTCTTAAACAAGATATGTCTTTCTTGTCAACAAACATCATCAAATTATCATAGTTTCATGTGGCTTGTCACTTCAACGTCATCAGACTCCAACGTCTTATATGGCACGTGTCTTACTAAAATGAGGCTTTGTCATGCCTTATACAGAAGTCACCAAGTCGAAACTAGACTCAACGTCTTATGTGGTATGTGTCATTCTCTCACATTATGCTATGTCAAACATCAACATCAAACAATCCCACAAGATCAAGTTTTGGCCAATACATTTATTTGGCTTTATGACTTCATATCATATTTTGTCTTATCTTTTTATTGATTTGTGCAAGATCCTGTTGCTAGCTTTCTCAAGGATGTCCTTTGAAGGATTTCGAGAAGCAATGATCTCTTAGGATTCTTTTTCTTTGGCTGTTGTCTGTCAACTGTCTTTTTAACATTGGTTTTTGAGTTATGTTACTAGTTTCCTCAAGGATGTCTTATCAAGGATTTAGAGGAGCAATGACGTCTCATGACCCATCTTTTATTTGTCTGGTGTCTATGGTTTGCCTTGACCAAATAACTGGGGCATCATGTTCTTAGTCTGGGTTAAGACACTCCTTGTCTACGACTGTCTATTTTTCACAAATGGATAACTTTATACACTATGGTCTATTTCATATCATAGTGTGTACTATCCATCTGTGTTATGTCCCGCCCAATGATGATAATAAACAAGTATAGCGTATTTGGCAATATATCGAAGATTATGTCTTTTTCTCAATCAATCAACCTTTATTATTTCTTACTAACATTATGAAATCATCCATGCTAACATTTCTTCTTTTCTACATCTTCACCACCATTATCTATCCATTTCGAGAGCACACTCATGTTATTTGAACCCACCTATTCTCTCGAGGGGGCATACCACTACCTCCTTGTCATTCTCCCTTTCACTAGGGCATACCCTAACCTATTTCATGCCGGGGCACGATCGGGGCATATTTTATTTGACACAATGCCGAAACAACATTGTGTCAAAGAGGGGCAAACTGTAGACACTGAAAATTGGTCTAGGCCTGCGAACACCACTTTCAACATAATTTTCTATAGTCCATGGTCATGATTAAATAATTTCAATTATTTAATTAACCTTTCTAACACATATTTCCTCTATTAATTAAATATCCCTTTTTAATTAATTCATTAATTCATAAATGACCTTTATTCACCTTGATTAATTAAATAAATCATATTTGTTTAATTATGTCCCTAACTAATTAATTCTTCCTTCTTAATTAAATAATGTATTATTTAATTACCCCCTTTATCATTATTTTCAACTATAATTAAATATCTTTATTTAATTATTCATTTAACCCCCTTTTCAACTATAATTAAATAAATGATCTTTATTTATTTAATTAAAACTTCTATCTTCGAATGTTGAATTAAATTAACATTTAATTCACATTTAATTTAATTATGTCACATTCTTCTATCATTCAGTTATCTGAATCATTCACTCACCTTCTAACTTGAGATCTATTTTTAGTTCTTCAGTTATCTCTAAATTCAACTGTTGATCATCTCTGCAGGAAGAGTCTCCGTCACAACTAGTCGATTAACTAGTTCTAACTCATATGCATGTATGCATTTATTAATTCAATATCTTTTATTTAATTAATTAATTTAATTATGCATTTGAATTCCTCATCTTCGACTTCTAACTTTGGCTTTTGCATACAAAGTCTATTTCTTCTATTTTTGGAGATTAAGATGTTGAGCTTGTGTTCTAACTCATGTTCTAACTCATGTTCTAACTTAGTCTCTATCTGCAGTCTTTTCTGAACTTGTGTCCTGACTCACGTTCTATTTGTCACATAACTCATTGCATGGCATTCATCAATCTCATCCGTTGATCTCTCTTTCAATCTAAGCCGATCGTTCAAAAACACAAAATCTATAAAATGGCCTGTCATAATCATTATTCCTCGTCTCCTGAAATCATTATACACTTTTGAGAAGAAACAATGTTTGATATTTTGCTGAGACACTTGATGAAGTTATGCTTGCATTCAAACACACAAATATCTAAGGGCAAGAATAACAAGATAGCAAAATGGAGAAGGGAAATTGAGATAAATCGAGGAAGTATTTGCATATTCAGTGAGATCATTCTAGTTTTTATTAGTTTAGATTAATCATGCTTACTTATCGTTCTTTGTTGTTTTATTTAGATTAGAATTGATGTTTAATCTTGGGCAGCTTTAGCATCTTCCACAATTCCGAAAAATCTGAGTTATAGAAAGTGTAAAACAACATCATTTAGTACTAATGAATCATCCACAATGATATTCAAAAATTTTAAATGAATAACGTATAAGAAAAAATATTACCACAAGTCTCCATAGCTCTCCCATGTTCTCCACACCCAACAAAGGAAAGAGATAAAGGAACCTCCATATCATCACCCAAGAACATAAGTGAAAACACATGACCACAGGCTAGTGATCATAATAGCTCCAACCAAACCTCAAACCAATGTAATGTGAAACAAAATATCTAGGAAGATAAACAAGACCAAAGAGAGAAATATTGCACATCATATACCTATAGAGAGTCCTTCTACATACACCTCTAAATGGAAATGTGTCAAGTATGATCTTTTCCACAACAACCCAAAAGAAAATCCATAACAATACCCAACCGTTTAATCACCAAGATCAAACATATCATATATATCATCTAACCAACATGGTTGTAAGCCTCTCAAGCCAAATAAGATCAAGATAAATCCATTCCCAATGAAGGAAATAAGCCCAATACATCTCCTAAACTCAACTTCAATGAATAATCATAATGCATAAGGAGATAAACATACCAACACTCCTCAAATGAACCCTCCAAAACCATATTTCCATAGCTCAAGATCCATATGCATGAGAAGATAAAGCATAAAAGTAATGCACCTGAAAGGAACAATGGGCAATACCTCTCAAGTGAAAAACAACTAAGAGGATCAAGAGTGGGGAATGAGAATGCTCCTCCAGGATATCCAAGTCATCATGAATCATCTAAGAACATTCTCCTCATAGGTCCATGTTGAACTCACATCCAACCACAGTGTAGGCTCCTTGGTCTTCTTGTTGAAATATCCTTAAGAGTAACCATCTCAACACATGTCTCTAACCACAAGAGAATTCTAGCCTCACCTATGTCTCCAAGTATCCATGAGCTCCTGTAACCAAACAATCCATGCCAAACTCCAAATGAAAATATCACCATCATGAGGTAATCAATAAAATGATCATGTACTCAATACAAATAGAAACAACCAAGATCAAAGTCAAAGTACCAATAGCTGAATCAGGAATGTATAACCATGACATCATGATCTCACGCCTCCTCAAAAGAAAATAATATGATCCAAAGAACATATCATGCACATATACCATGCCTAAACTCTAACGAAAAATCAAGAGAAAACCATGACATGATAACATAACCATTATATAAAAAAAGGATTGTATATCAGAATACTAATCATGAAACCTCAACCAGAGACTATAGAAATCATCCATGGAAAACCAAGATGTCAACATATCCAAACCTAATGAAGATAACCATCCCCTATAGTGAAACAAAATATTCCAATGAACCATAATTGCATAAAACTAGAATCCAAGGGTCCATCCATGACACCAAAAAACACTATATAAGATCATCCACCATCAAATAGTGAATCCACATCATTTCCAACAACTCCCACTGAATCGTGATATCGAGTCTCACATGGCATCATGACTACCATATCATCCATGAATATCATGAAAGTCTACACACACAATTGAAATGTTAGTAACATCAAGTGAAACCAAGAATCCAAGAAGATACAACACCGCCAGACCATCATAAACATATCCAACATCGCTAATCCATCACTATCAAAATCTCCCACTAAAAGGTGTAGCCAAGCTATCCATGACATCATGATAAAACACATGCTAAAAGTCCCATAATCAACTATCCATGTACTATAAACATCATCCATCCTCTCATCTCAAAGCACACACACCAATGTATAAATGACCATAAACAAGGGCAACTGAAAAATTCTACAAAAATAATGAATCAAACCTAGTGAATAAAGACAATCCTTAACCAAGTCATCTCACTACAAGTGAATGGGTAGATATTCCACAACATGCATAACTTGAAAATCCAATCATTGAAACATGCAAACTCATCATCACATCAGTAAACTACAAACTGAGCTATCAAAGAGATTAACCATGTAGACCAAATGACTCAAACACCAATTCAACCTCTGATCTGATTTTCTAAACAAGTCCACATCAATGTACCATAGTCAAGGAACCAAACAATAATCTAGGAGATAACAAAAAACCTCCTAACACCAAACCAAATCACTACCAAAACACCACCAACAATGTACCTGCATAAACAATCATGACATGACAAAGTCTCTAAAGCACAAGAAACATCCATGACACCATGATCACCACCAAATGTACCAACAACACAATCCAACCATGTCCCACATGTCTACATAACATAGTAAACTACATAGGTCTCATATCATGACTGCACCTAGTAATACCATCTCACCTCCTCAACATGACAACAAAACCATAAACCAAGTGACTAAACCAAGCCACCAAACTGAAAAAAAAATCAACATTGAAATATCTATGGGCATAGACAACCCACATATAAGTCATAAGTGCAATATGTAAGTATAGACTACCTACAATATTACACAACTTGTAGATACAAAAATTAAACATACAAATCCAATGATACACTAAAAACCATGCAAAATGAGAGTAATTAGAGATGTACAATTGAGTATACAGTAAATCCATCATCAAATCTCCAAGATTTGATAATACATAAACTCATAGTATCACCATAGTCAAAATAACCCATTAAAAAATCAGGATAGAATAATAGCAAATAAATAATTTCAAAAAAATCCAAACCTGATCCACTGTGTAGTGCTCTGAACAATCTTTCTGTCGACTATTCAAAGTCCAAAAAATGACTCTGTATGAACAAGATATGACCTCTCGAAGCTAGATAGGAACCTATAAATTCCAACAAGAAAAATAGTGTCAAAATATATAAATATATATAAACCTATAACACCACAATGTAGAGAACTGAGTTACCTTTCCAATGAGTCCAAGAAGATGAAAAATGGACCATCTGGGTGAAAGTTATGCCCCCCAGAAGAAAAAACACAATTCTAGTATGTAGAGGCCAAAAATTTGGCCACCCTTGGTGGCTGGGTGGCGACACCACTTATTGGTGGTAGAACCAAAATTTATATTGAATATAATTTAATTTTCAAATATTAAAAAGGTGGGCAGAATTTTAATTTTAATGGGTGTTTTAAAAGGTTTAAAAAATATATATTTTTTATGTTTAAAGCCCCATAAAGGGGAGGTGGTGGGGCCTGATAGCCTTACTAGATAGGAGGCTACTGCTAGCATTACCTCTTGTCATTGGTACCAATGACAATTATTTTTCGATATATTTTTTTAATACATCAAATTTGGCAATTGTACAACAAAAAAGGGGGATTGGGCTGAATTTTTTTTTGCATTTTTTCATAGTTATAGAAATATGTCAAATTTTATATCAATATTCATCTCTTGGAAAAATTGAATCCAACCATGAGGTCTATAGTCCCTCCCTTTGTATTGAGTCTAATAATTTTCAAGAAAACTTGCACAATTTCTTAATAGAATCTGGGGCCTCACGCAATGTCATGCCATACTCCATTTATAAGAAGTTAGGCCTAAATCCAATCCACAACCCACAAGAGAGTTATAAAACTTGATAAAACTAAAGTGAATGTAGTGGGGGAATTTAAAGACGTACTCATACAAATCAGATCAAACCCAAGGATCCAACACTATATTGACAAATTCAAGTTGCTAATTGTTATAAATTTTTCACCACAACTCAAATTGGCAAAGCTAGTTAATTCAAGTTCATTTTAAGGTGAAGAGTTTCAATTTATTTTTGTAATTGCTTTAACCATTGCATATATTTGAGTGCTTAGTTGTTAAAGTGAAATATGTTTCAGTTTTCCATTCATCATTTGCAACATCAAATATTGCATGGATTATAAAAGAAAATTTATTTCATTATGTAATAAGTTATTCATTACACAATGCTTCATACATTTGTTGCAAAAGACAAAAGAAGAATTGAACAAGAATTGCACAAAATGTTGTTTTGTATTCATTGGGATGAAAAGAAGAATCAAGAGTCCCACACAAGCCGTGGGAGTAGCTGAGACAATGAATCATAAGGGGTACACTACACTATTGAAGATAAAAGGAGAAGAGAATGTAAGAGAGAACATAATAATCATTGCCTCATTGTGCCTTCGAGTTGCCCTCAGAGTTGTGCATCCTTCCTTAATTTCGTGCTCCAAGTGAACCTACAAGTGATTATAAAGTTTGGTTGGAGCTCGAACTATGAACCCTCCTACATGATCCATCAACAATAGTGTAGAACACTTCTTATGATGCATTGAATTAATGGAGCATAGAAAATTTGTGTGCAAGAGAATACCAAGGAGGAAACATCATAAGAAACTTTGAATTTATTGTTTTAATCTAACATTGTTTGTTTCCTATGTAGGTATAGGAAAAGTCATGTTGTTGATCTATTTTGAATACTTTAAAGCATGTTGTGTAAAATGGGCTCCCATAAGGGTTGAGTCCTGACATGCTTCCCCTCAAGCATTCAAAGAGGGGTTGGGAAAAGAAATAATTCAGAATTGCTCAAAAGAGATATACATTTGAAGGAGTACATCAAGTGTCATAAAGAACTCAAGCAATTGAACATTTAGGACAATCAAGTTTGAAGGTGCAATGAGTTTAATATCATAAATGGTCAATTGCTCAAATGGGCCACTATAAGGAGTGCATAGTGAACATGCATGCATAATTCCTTGTTTACAAATCAACAATAGCAACTGAAGAAATTTGAGAATATTTAAAACATTGTCATCAGGTGTTCATATTTAAAAATTCTTCTATGCAAATAATAGATTCATCAACATTTTCTATCTGAGAGAGATAAAAATGCATGAAGAGTACAGATACATAAAAAACTATCTCATTTCATTGTCACATGAAGTTGTGATGAAGGTGGAATTAGAAGTCCATTTCTGATGCATTCAAATGCATAAAATGGATAACAACAAACAAGTAAAGTTGTAACAATATGTATTTGAACTTGAAAAAATGAAATCATGGCTGCCTTTCAACACAGTGAACCAATATCGAGCAACCTAGGATTTCAAAATGGAGACAAATACAATAGTTCCCAATTTTTGAAATTTTAAGAGGAAATCCACTTGGGTATACATTGCAAAGCTTTAAAATGTAGAGATAATGGTAATACGAGCTCATACATAATTTCCCAATGGACCAAACTAAACTCTCATGGTTGCAGCTTGAGAGAATTTATTTCACAAATGGTGATATCCATTTAGGGTATTGTGTTCTAAAAACAAATGAAAAGGTAAATAAATATGTTTCGATCTCATTACCAAAGGTGAAACTCAAGAAAATAAAGATAATTCTATATTTCCAGAGAATATATGAGAAATGTAAAATACATCGAAACCCTAGTTGGCACTCTCATGGCCGTGGCCTGGAGAGGAATTTTTTCTTCAAAAAATCTTGAACCCACTTGGGGTTTTGATATTAAAGTTCAAATACAGAGGACAATGGAGGCTCATGCTCAAGAAAGTGTCAAGTACCCTCAAAAAATGCAAGAAAACTAGTGAATGATCGCAACCATGAAGGGTCTACAAACTCTCAAAAGCATAAAATAATTACATATAATTTCTCTAATATTCTATCTTTTCAAATATCGTTGGTTAATACATCATGGGTTGAGCCCAAAATAACTTATTTTTGGAGGAGTGAAGAGAATGAAGCTCACCCGTGGATTCAAATGAAGAGAACCAATCCAAGTCCATTTCCAAATCCTTCAAAAATCTCAAACAAACTCTCTCATGGCAGCCCCAAAAGAGTGGCAGAGATATCAACACAAGAGAAATCATAAAATACATCAAAACCATAGTGATAGTCGCAGCCTAGAGGCCTTCAAACTCAGAAAAATGAAGCCAAGAAGACTCAAACAGATGAATAAAATGCTTACCATCGAATGTAGAGGGAGATGCACCAAAAAATTGACATGAAAGCAGCTCAAATGGAGGAGTTTCTATCTCAAACCCTAGCTTCCATGGCAGTGGCGTAGGGATCCTCTTCTCCAAGTTGGTCGAATGAAATGAGGCCGAAAAGTTAGGGTGAGATTTTTTTTGTCATTAGGGTTTCCAAATACCCTAATTTGACTTAGGGTTATTTTGATTTTTTTTTAAATATACCAACTCTAAGTTACCACCCATGGGGCTGATATAACATGCCTAGGTCGACCTTAGGCTTTTTGCCTTTAAATTAAATTTGTATGACTCCTTTAATACCTTATAGTATTTTGATCCCTTAGTAATTTTATTATGATTTTATAGAAATCAAGCCTATGTAATTGAATATTTAGTGTCCTAATATTTTTAATGATTTTTTGAAGAAAAATCAATTGTAATATGAGAATTAAAAGATTGTTTACTTTTTGCAAAGATTTTTTAAAAATCTTAATTGCAAAAAATCAGGATAAGGGGAGAATTTAGAGAATCAAACATGAGATAAAGATGAGCTTTATTTTTGTAATAAAACTGCAAGTTTGTAAAGTAAAAATAAAGCAATGTTTTTATAAATTATTTTGATTTCTTGCTATTTTAAAGCGGTTAAAAGAAGAATTGGAAAAATCTTCTTTTTTAGTTTTTTCCTTGCTTTTGTTCAAAGTTGGAAAATGGACAAAACTGAAGCTTATCTCTCTTTTTTCAATAAAATTGGAAAGGTGATGAGGTTGACTTGGCTTGGGGATATTTTTTCCAATTTTTGCAGTGATTTTGGAGCTGTTTTGGGCCCTAATTTTTAGAATTTCTCTTTGAGCTCAGAAATTGAGTTTTTGGAGAGTTATATATGGAAGAAAAACTTTGTTATTCAGGGTTCAGATATTGGTTTCTTACTCTCATATCCATTCATAGATCTTGTAAACATCTTTTGTACACATATTTTAAGAGTTTCACTCCTCCATTCAATAAAATAGCTGAATTTATTTTCTCACTTCTTGTCCAATCTTTGCAATAATAATTTGATGTAATTTTTTATTCAACCTATTGAATCCCTCTTATGTCTTGTTATTGTGAGGTGGTTTGCAAGAGTTCCATTTTATTTAGGTTGTGTTTTGTGTTTATTTTGTAAACCTTAATAAAAATTACTATTGAGTCATATGTCTTATGTGAGATTGTGAGAATCAAGTTTTAGATGGTTGTTGAGAGTGATAAATTATCAGAGTCTTCATATTGTTGATAAATCATCTTAGGTTTTAGGATTTAAATCACATTTTTATCTTGTAACTCTTTTCTCCGCAAGTCAGTAGAGTAGGTGATTATCAACGAGGAAGTCGGCCTTCTTCGGAGGTTCGTTCTCATTATAGGTTACCCAAAACTTGAGAATGTTCCCATGTTTTGATATATTGTTGGAACTTCATGTTTAGTAGGGTGCAAATCTAATTGACAACAATTTTTGGCATGTCCAGTGGGACACTGAACTAAGTTCAGTATACTTAAACACATTTTTCTTTGTTGTTTTGGTATGCACAAGATATTTTTACCCTTTTGGAGGTAAAAACAACATACCTGGTGACTCCGTTCTCTGATTTTTAAGAAAATCTAGTGTGGATAGCACACAAGAAGCATACGTATTGAAAAATTTGGTGTGTTCTTCAATGTTATCCACCTTTGGAGGTAAAATCATCAAACACCATTGCGACTCCATTCTCAAATTTTGTATGTAGATGAAGTGTTGGTTTGTTTTAAAATCCTATTTTTTTCTATTTTACAGCTTATGAATGAATAAAGATTCTTATGTTTCATGGAGATATTCCCTACCATCCACCATATCACGAAAATGTAGCTTGTTCAGCTCATCATTAGTCATACCAGGCCAATTGTGTTGCTGGTTTCAATTCCATGGGTTTTCAAAACCAGCATGCCCAATATAATTACCATCCACCCACCCCTACTAAACCTCTATATAAGCCTTTATACCCTCAAAACTAGCTCATATACGGTGAAAATGAGGATATTGAAAGCGTAAAGAGTGAATTTCTAGACTTCATGATTGATTTCAAAAGGTAGGTGGAGGAGTTCAAGAGGCACCATGAGTACAATCTACAACAAGAAGATATGGCTTATCAAGCCTACCTCTACAAGCAAGGATCAGAAACCCAAAGGCATGAAACCCAAGAAGATCTTGCATTTCCAGATCAACCTATTCTAGAAGAGTTTTGTAAGTATCGATCCCCAAGTTTTAGACAAAGTGAAACTCTTTATACTCCTAAAGTTGAGATTTTGAGTTTTAGGAAAGATAAAATATTTAGCTCTTCAAGCCAGCCTCTCAATATTGAGATACCTAGTTTCTGAAAGTCTACACCCTTTGCAAAATGAAGGAAATAATTAGCTTTAACCTTGTGTAGTTCTGGAGTAGCCCCTTGAGCCACATTTTCCCTTGCAAGAAACCCAAGAAGCTCCCCAAGTTTCCTTACTTGATTAACCCAAGGATAAGCTCTTTGATTTGAATACCTTACTCCACATTGATAATATTAGAAAGTTAAATCCACTACATTTAACCTTAGAGGTTTACCACTTGCAGCAACAAAAGAGGGAGCAGGAAAAGGTTTCTCAAGGTGAGTCCTTGATTGTTTTTACTAACGAGTTTCCTGATGTTTTGAAAATGATCAATCTATTTTAATAGATCAATCAGGATAGTAGAAGGGAGGGTACAACAATTTTTTTAAGAGTATCATTCCATAATTTGGCTAGATGAATTATCTTCTTTCATTGGGAGTGATGACGAGAATGTTGTTGTTGAGCAATAGGAACAACCCAAAAAATGTGATGAGTTGCTCTTTGAGGAGGGTAGGTGTGGTGATGAAGCATTGATTCATTAGGAGGAGTGCAAGTGTGAACCTCTTTAGGAGTCTAAAAATATGGAAAATTTCTACCATGAGTGGGTATATGATAGTAGCCCTGAGTCAAACATTCTAGAGTTTAAGGAGTATATGTTTCAGGATGAGATCGAGATTTTCTGCTCACACTTAGTTATGATTAATGCATCTTTGGAGGAGAATCAATTTGAGTAGAAAAATAAAGAAGTAGAAGTGGCTATCATCCCAAATTATCCGCTAGTCCTAGAGAATCCTAGTCATCCAAATGAAGAAACAAACATTTTTAGCTCCTCTTGTACCACAAAACCAAAGAAATCAGTTTTGGAGCAAGAAGAGAAAAGTTGTCTTTATGGGGTTCAACAAACTTCTTGTGAAGTTGAGAAACATGATCTTGACCAATTGGAGAAGCTCCCTTTCTATTGCATAGAGGGGATTGAAACCGAGGTTCCAATTTTTTATTTGTTGGAGGAGACTATTTCATTCTTTTAGCATTTTCCTTCCTTTATTGGAAAAGAAAAGCCCAATTTGGAACATACTCCCTCGAGTAATGACACAAATTGTGAGCCAAAACCAACTCTTCCTAAAATACTTCCAAGAGTTTACAGATTTGATGAGCTATTGGCTTCTTTGACATAGGAGGATGACCCATTGACAATGGAGGAGGAGTTAGTATGACAAGCCATTATGCAAGGTGAGGATGATACTATAAATTATAATCAGTTGGATTTTTTTCCCTCCAACCCAAAGTCTTCAAGGGGATTTCCTATTATGAATTTATCTTGAATGGAAGCTAGAATGAAGGATCAGCCTCAAGTGACAATGTTGATCTCAAGCATCAAGAGAGGTAAGATTTTGATCACAACCAGTTCACTCTTTCACTTGAGCACCACTGGTTTTGAAATCAATCTCAGTGGGTAAGTGATTACATTTTCCTCCTCGAAAGAATCTTGAATTTTTTTTTTTGGATAATTTACTTTTATGCACATATTTTTTTTCATTCACGAGCATGCAAAGTATCCTCTATTGATTAGAAGGGGCAGTTATTTTTCTAAACTAGTTAACAATTTTGTCTAGAAAACCATCTTCACTGGATAGTTTAGGTTAGATTTAGTTTTCCTGCTAAATAAGTGCTCAAAGCACATTTCATTTCAGTATTTTTCTTTCCCTAAGTGCTTCAACACATTGTTTTCTAGCCACCAGGAATTATTGGTTTGTTTTTGAATTGTTTGGTTTTGTTTTTTTCTACTTGGAGTGTTGCAGTTTCAGTTTTTAGAGTTCTTGAGTTCTAGAGGGCACTTATGACTCTTCACCCAATGGATATTTCTAAGGCAACTAGCCTAATTCTTATCAAGCAAGTATCTTGCAGAGGTCACCAAGAGTTTTATCAATTTTTCACCACAACTCAAATTGATAGAACCGGTTAATTTAGGTTCATTTTAAGGTGAAGAGTTTTAGTTTATTTCTACAATTTATTTAACCATTGCATATATTTGAGTGCTTTGTTGTTAAAGTGCAATGTGTTTCAATTTTACATTCATCATTTTCAGCATCAAATATTGCATGGATTATAAAGGAAAAGTTCTTTCATTTTGTATTAAGTTATTCATTACACAATGCTTCATAATTTTTTTGCGAAAGAGAAATACAAAATTGAACAAGAATTGCACAAAATGTTGTTTTGTATTCATTGAGATGAAAAGAAGAATAAAGTGTCCCACACAAGTCATGGGGATAGCTAAGGCAATGAATCATAAGGGGTACACTACACTACTAAAGATAAAAGGAGAAGATCATGTAATAGAGAACATAATCGTCATTTCCTGGTTGGGCCTTCGAGTTTACCTCTGAGTTGTGCATCCTTCCTTGCTTTCGTCCTCCAAGTGAACCTACAAGTGATTATAAATTTTGGTTAGAGCTCAAACTATGAACCCTCCTACATGATCCATCAAAAATAATGTAGAACACTACTTATGATGCATTGAATTAATGGAGCATTGAAAATAAGTGTGCAAGAGAATACCAAGGAGGAAACATCATAAGAAACTTTGAATTTATTGTTTTAATCTATAAGTATTTGTTTCCTATGCAAGTATAGGAAAATCCAAGTTATTAATATGTTTTGAAGACTTTAAAGCATGTGGTGTAAAATGGGCTCCCACAAGGGTTGAGTCCTAGCATACTTCCCCTCAAGCATTCAAAGAGGGGTTGATAAAATAAATAATTTAGAATTTCTCAAAAGAGATATGCATCAGAAGGAGTACATCAATTGTCATAAATAACTCAAGCTATTGACCATTCAGGACAATCAAGTTTGAAGGTGCAATGAGTTGAATATCATAAATGGTCAATTTCTCAAGTGGACCACCATAAGGAGTGCATCATCATGGAGTGATAGTGAACATGAATACATAATGCATTGTTTACAAATCAACAATATCAGCTGAAGCAATTTGAGAAGCGTTAAAACATCGTCATTAGGTGTTCATATTTCAAAATTCTTCTATGCAAATAATAGATTCATCAGTATTTTATGCCTAAGAGAGATAAAAATGCATGAAGAGTACAGATACATAAAAACTATCTCATTTCATTGTCACATGAAGTTGTGATGAAGGTGGAATTAGAAGTGCATTTCTAGGGCATTTGAATGCATAGAATGGATAACAAAAAGAAATTAAAGCTACAACACTATGTATTTGAACTTGAATAAAGGAAATCATGGCTTTATTTCAACATAGTGAGCAAATATCGGGCAAGCTAGGGTTTCAAAATGGAAACAAATACAATAGTTCCCATTTTTGGAAATTTTAAGAGGAAATCCACATGGGTTTACATTGTAAAGCTTCAAACTGTAGAGATAATGGTAATGCGATCTCATACATGATTTCCTAATGGACCCAACTGAACTCTCATGGCCGCAGCCTAAGAGTGAATTTATTTCACAAATGGTGATACCCATTCAAGGTATCGTGTTCTAAACATAATTCAAAGGTAAATAAATATGTTTCAAGCTGATTACCATAGGAGAAACTTAGGAAAATAAAGATAATCCTACATTTTCAGATAATATATGAGAAATGTAAAATGCATCAAAACCCTAATTGGCACTCTCATGGCCGCAACCTGGAGAAGCATTTTTTCTTCACAAAATCTTGAACCCACTTGGGGTTTTGATATTAAAGCTCAAATACAGAGGACAATGGAGGATCAAGCTCAAGCAAGTATCAAAGACCCTCAAAAAATGCAAGAAAACTGGTGAATGGCTACGGCCAGAGAGGGTCTACAAACTCTCAAAAATAGAAAACAGAATAACTTATTTTTGCAGAAATGGAGAAATAAACAAAGAATTACCATGGCCTATACAATAGAAACTCAGATTTTACCAACAAAATTCCCATTATTTCTATGAGAAAAGCTCAAGATGATCTTTTATTTAAGAGGGAAATGCATCATGTGAAGAGAATGAAGCTTACCCATGGCTTCGAATGAAGTGAAACCGGTCCAATTCTACAGCCAAAGCCTTCAAAAATCTTGAACAAAATCTCTCATGGCAGCCCCAAAAGAGTGATAGAGATATCAACACAAGAAAAAGCACAAAATACATCCAAACCACAGTGATAGTCGCGACCTAGAGGCCTTCAAACTTAGAAAAACGAAGCCAAGAAGACTCAAACAGATGAAGAAAATGCTTGCCATCGAATGCAAAGGGAGATGCACCGAAAAATTTACATGAAAGAAACTCGAATGGTGGAGTTTCTAGCTCAAACCCTAACTTCCATGGCGGCGGCATAGAGAGCCTCTTCTCCAAGTCAGCCGAATGAAATGAGGCCAAAAAGTTAGGGTGATATTGTTTTTATCATTAGGGTTTCAAAATACCCTAATTTGACTTAGGGTTATTTTCAAATGTTTTAAAATATATCAACTCTAAATTACTACCCATGGGGTCGATATCACATTCCTACGTCGACCTTAGGCTTTTTTCCTTTAAATTAAATTTTTATGTCTCCTTTAATACCTTATGATATTTTGATTCCTTAGTCATTTTATTATTATTTTATAGAAATCAAGCCTATGTACTTGAATATTTAGTGTCCTAATATTTTTTATGATTTTTTGAAGAAAAATCAATTCTAATAGGAGCTTTAAAAGATTGTTTATTTTTTACAAAGATTTTTTCAAAATCGTAATTGCAAAAAATCAAGATAAGGGGAAAATTGAGAGAATCAAACATGAGCTTTTTTTTTGTAATAAAAATGCAAGTTTGTAAAGCGGAAATAAAGCAATGTTTTTATAAATTGTTTTGATTTCTTGTTATTTTAAAGCAGTTAAAACAAGAATTGGAAATTTTTTTCTTTATTCATTTTTTTACTTGCTTTTGTTTAAAGTTGGAAAAAGTACAAAACTAAAGCTTATCTCTCTTTTTTCATTAAAATTGGAAAGGTGATGAGGTCGAATTGTCTTGGGGATATTTTTTCCAGTTTTTGTAGTGATTTTGGATGAATTTTGGGCCCTGATTTTCAGACTTTCTCTTTGAGCTCAGAAATTGAGTTTTTGGAGAGTTATATATGGAGGAAAAACTTAGTTTTTCAGGGGTTCAGATATTGGTTCCTTTCTCTCCTATCCATTCATAGATCTTGTAAACATCTTTTGTACAAGGATTCTAAGAGTTTCACTCCTCCATTCAATAAAATAGTAGAATTTAGTCTCTCACTTCTTGTCTAATCTTTGAAATAATAATTTGATGTGTTTTGTGATTCAACCTATTGAATCCTTCTTATGTCTTGTTATTGTGAGGTGGTTTGCAAGATTTCCATTTTATTTAGGTTGTTTTTTGTGTTTATTTTGTAAACCTTAATAAAAATTACTATTGAGTCATATTTCTTATGTGAGATTTCGAGAATAAAGTTTTAGAGGGTTGTTGAGAGTGAGAAATTATCAGAGTCCTCATATTGTTGCTAAATCATCTTAGGTTTTAGGATTTCAATCACACTTTTATCTTCTAACTCTTTTCTCTATAAGTCAGTAGAGTAGGTGATTATTAACAAGGAATTCAAGCTTCTCCAGAGGTTCATTCTCATTATAGGTTACCCACAACCTGAGAATGTTCCCATGTTTCAATAGATTTTTGGAAATTCATGTTCAGTAGGGTACAAATCTAATTGACAACAATTTTTGGCATGCCTGGTGGGACACTGAACTAAGTTTAGTGCACTTAAACACAATTTTATTTGTTGTTTTGGTGTGCACAATAGAGTTTCAACCTTCTAGAGGTAAAAACATCATACTTAGCGACTTCGTTCTCTAATTTTTAAGAAGATCTAGTGTGGATAGCAAACAAAAATCATATGTGCTAAATAATCTAGTGTGTTCTTCGGTGTTATCCACCTTTGGAGGAAAATTCATCAAACACCATGGTGACTTTGTTCTTAGATTTTGCATGCAGATCAAGTTTTGATTTTTTTTGTTGGTGTAATTAAATGTGTTGTACCTTGTCCTAGGTCATAATTACACCTTAGTTAAGTTTACTTAGGGACCACATAGGAGGTAGTTGGAGCTTTTCCACCTTTGGTGGAATTATCATATTATTACTTTATCACTTCCACCTTTCATGGTCATATCATGTGATTACCTCTCCACCTTTTGTGGGTGATCCACCATTTGTGGTGATTGTCACATTATCACTTTTCCACTTTAGGTGGAGTGATATCTTTTCATATTTGTCTTATGTCATAAGATTACAAAAATTTTCATAATCTTATGTGCTCCTATGTACTCACCTTGGCTATATAACCAAGGGGTCTCTCATTGTAAATCAATCTTAATCATCTCATATTGATGAGAATACAGTTTATTCTTGTCATATTCATCTTTCTCTTTTGTGTTTTCCATTTGGTCTCAAGATCTTGGCAACCATAGCCAATTTTAACAATTTTAAAATCCTAACTTTTTCTATTTTATAACTTATGAATGAATAAAGATGCCTATGTTTCATGGAGATATTCCCTACCATCCACCATATCATGAAAATGCAACTTTTTCACCTCATCATCAGTCATACCAGGCCAATTATGCTATTGGTTTCAATTCTATGGTTTTTCAAAACCAACATGCCTGATATGATTACCCCCCACCCACCCCTACTCAACCTCCGTATAAGCCTTCATATGCTCAAAACCAGCTCATAGACAGTGAAAATGAGGATATTGAAAGCGTAAAGAGTGAGTTTCTTGAATTCATGCTTAATTTCGAAAGGTGGATGGAAGAGGTCAAGAGGCATCATGAGTACAATCTACAACAAGAATATATGGCTTATCAAGCCTACCTCTACAAGCAAGGATCAGATTCCCAAAGGAATGAAGCTCAAGCAGATCTTGCATTTCCAAATCAACCTATTCAAGAAGATTTTTGTAAGTATCAATCCCCAAGTTTTAGACAAAGTGAACCTCTTTATACTCCTAAAGTTGAGATTTCAAGTTTTAGGAAAGATAGAATATATAGCTCTTCAAGCCAGCCTCTCAATCTTGAGATACCTATTTTCTTAAGTTTGCACCCTTTTCAAAATGAAGGAAATAATTAGCTTTAACCTTGTGTAGTTCCAGAGCAGCCCCTTGAGCCACATTTTCCCTTGCAAGAAACCCAAGAATCTCCCCAAGTTTCCTCACGTGATGAACCGTAGGATAAGCTCTTTGATCAAAATAACTTATTCCACATCGAGAAGCTTAGAAAGGTAAATCCATTGTGTTGAGCCTTGGAGGTTTACTGCTTGCAAGAGCAAAAGAGGGAGTAGGAAAAGGTTTCTCAAGATGAATCCTTGCTTGTTTTTATTGACAAGTTTCCTGATTTTGTTGAAAATGATCAATCTATTTTAATAGATCAATCAAAACAATAGAAGGGATGGGAAAACTATGCTAGTCAAGATGATCATTCCATAGTTTGGCTAGATGAATTACTTGCTTTCATTAGGAGCGATGGCAAGAATGTTGTTGTTGAGTAGTATGAAACACCCAAAAAATGTGATGAGTTGATCTTTGAGGAGGGTAGGTGTGGTGATGAAGCATTGATTCAGTAGGAGGAGTTCAAGTGTGAACCTCTTGAGGATTCTAAAAATATGGAAGAGTGGTATCATGAGCGGGTATATGATATCAGCCCTGAGTCAAATGTTCTAGATCTTAAGGAGGGTCTGTTTCAGGATGAGATCGAGCTTTTCTGCTCACACTTAGTTGAGATGCTTGCATCTTTGGAGGAGGATCACTTTGAGAAGAAAAATCAAGAGGTGGAAGTGGATTTCATCCCAAGTGAGCTGTTAGTCCTAGAGTAGCCTAGTCAATTGGATGAAGAAATATAAATTTTCAGCCCCTCTTGTACCACCAAACCATAGAAATCAGTTTTGAAGAAAGAAGAGGAAAGTGGTCTTGAAGGGGTTCAAGAAATTGCTTATGAAGTTGAGAAGCATGATCTTGACCGATTGGAGGAGCTCCCTTTCTGTTGCATAGAGGAGATTGAAGTTGAGGTGTTGATTGATTATTTGTTGGAGGTGACTGTTTCATTGTTTGATCATTTTCCTTCCTTTATTGGAAAATAAAAGCATGATTTGGAGCATACTCCCTTGCGTAATGATACAAATTGGGAGCAAAAATCAGCTATTCCTAAAATCCTTCCAAGAGTGGATAGATTTGATGAGCTATTGTCTTCTTTAATGAAGGAGGATGATCCATTGACAATGGAGGAGGAGTTAGGATGGCAAGCCATTATGCAAGGTGAGGATGATACTATAAATTCTAATCACTTGAATTTTTTTCCCTCCATCCCAAAGCCTTCAAGGGGATATCCTATTAGGAATTTATCTTGAATGGAAGCCAACACAAAGGAGAACTCTCACAGTGATAATGTTGATCTCGAGCATCAAGAGAGGTTTAATTTTGAGCACAACCAGTTCACTCTTTCACTTGAGCACCATTGGTTTGCAAATCAATCTTGGTTGGTAAGTGCTTACATTTTTCTCCACATCTTCTATTTGATTCACAAGCATGCAAAGTATCCTCTATTGATTAGAAGGAGCAGCTATTTTTTAAAACCAGTTAATGGTTTTGTTTAGGCAACCATCTTCATTGGTTAGTTTAGGTTAGAGTTAGTTTTTCTACTAAATAAGCGCACAAAGCATATTTCATTTCAATATTTTTCTTTCCCTAAGTGCTTCAATACATTTTTTCAGGCCACCAGGGCATGTTGGTTTGTTTTCTATTGCTTGGAGTGTTGCAATTTCAATTTTCAGAGTTCTTGAGTTCTAGAGGGAAGTTTTGACTCTGCACCCAATGGATATTTCTAAGGCATTTGGCCTAATTATTAGCAAGAAAGTATCTTGTAGAGGTCGCCAAGAGTGTTATCAATTTTTCAATACAACTTAAATTGACAGAGATGGTTAATTCAAGTTCATTTTAAGTTGAAGAGTTTCAGTTTATTTTTGAAATTTTTGTAACCATTGCATTTATTTGAGTGCTTAGCTATTAAAGTGCAATATGTTTCACTTTTCCATTCATCATTTGTAGCATCAAATATTGCATGGATTATAAAATAAAAGTTCTTCCATTTTGTATTAAGTTATTCATTACACAATGCTTCATACATTTGCTGCAAAAAATCAATACAAAATTGGACAAGAATTGCACAAAATGTCATTTTGTATTCAATGGGATGAAAAGATGAATAAAGTGTCCCACACAAGCCATGGGAAAATTTGAGACAATGAATCATAAGGGGTACACTACACTACTGAAGATAAAAGGAGAAGAGCATATAAGAGAGAACATAATCATCATTGTCTAGTTGTGCCTTCGAGTTGCCCTCAGAGTTGTGCATCCTCCCTTGATTTTGTGCTCCAAGTGAACCTACAAGTGATTATAAAGTTTGGTTATAGCTAGGAATATGAACCCTCCTACATGATCCATAAAAAATAATATAGAACACTTCTTATGATGCATTTAATTAATTGAGCATACAAAATAAGTGTGCAAGAGAATACCAATGAGGAAACATCATAAGAAACTTTGGATTTTTTATTTTAATCTAACATTGTTTGTTTCATGTGCAGGTATAGGAAAATCCATGTTGATATATTTTGAAGACTTTAAAGCATATGGTGTAAAATGGGCTCCCACAAGGGTTGAGTCTCGACATGCTATCCCTCAAGAATTCAAAGAGGGGTTGGGAAAATAAAAAATTCAGAATTTATCAAAAGAGATATGAATCTGAAGGAGTGAATCAAGTGTCATAAAGAACTCAAGCAATTGACCATTCAAGAAAATCAAGTCTGAAGGTGCAATGAGTTGAATATCATAAATGGTCAATTTCTCTGTAGACCACCATAAGGAGTGCATCATCATGGAGTGATAGTGAACATGCATACATCATGCATTGTTTACAAATCAACAATAGAAACTAAAGAAATTTTAGAAGCTTTAAATAATCATCATCAAGTATTCATATTTCAAATTCTTCTATGCAAAGAATAGATTCATCAACATTTGCTGCCTAACAGAGATAAAACATAAAAACTATCTCATTGCTTTGTCACATGAAGTTGTGATGGTGGAACTAGAAGTGCATTTTTGAGGCATTCGAATGCATAAATGGATAACACCAAGAAATTTAAGCTACAACAGTATGTATTTGAACTTGAAAAAATGAAATCGCGGCTGCCTTTCAACACAGTGAGCTAATATCAAGCAAGCTAAGGTTTCAAAATGGAGACAAATACAATAGTTCCCATTTTTTAAACTTTTAAGAGGAAATCCACATGGGTTTACATTGTACAACTTCCAAATTTAGAGATAATGGTAATGCAAGATCATACATGATTTCCCAATGGACCCAACTAAACTCTCATGGCCATAGTCTGAGAGTGAATTTACTTCACAACTGGTGATACCCATTCAGGGTATCATCTTCTAAACACAAATTCAAAGGTAAATAAATATGTTTCGAGCTCATTACCAAACATGAAACTTAGGAAAATAAAGATAATCCTACATTTTTAGAGAACATATGAGAAATTTAAAATGCATCGAAACCCTAGTTGGCACTCTCATGGTCCTGACCTGGAGAGGTATTTTTTCTTCACAAAAGCTTGAACCCACTTGGGGTTTTGATATTAAATCTCAAATACAGAGGACAATGGAGGCTCAATCTTGAGAAAGTGTCAAGGACCCTCAAAAAATGAAAGAAAAATGGTGAATGTCCATGACCATGGAGGGTCTGCAAACTCTCAAAAATAGAAAACAATTGTGTAATCTTCCTCTAATCTTCTATCTTTTCAAATATCATTGGTTTCTACATCATGGGTTGAGCCCAAAATAACTTTATTTTTTTGAAATGGAGAAATAAACAAAGCATTGTCGTGACCTATAAAAAAGAAACTCAGATTTTACCCACAAATTTCCTATTATTTTTTATGAGAAAATCTCAAGATGAGATTTTATTTAAAAGGGAAATGCATCATGTGAAAAGAATGAAGCTTACCCATGGCTTCAAATGAAGATAACCAGTCCAAGTACAAAGGGCCAGAGCCTTCAAAAATCTCAAAATAACTCTCTCATGGCAGCCCCAAAAGAATGGAAGAGATATCAACACAAGAGAAAGCACAATATACATCAAAACTACAGTGATAGCTATGGCCTAGAGGCCTTCAAACTTAGAAAAATGAAGCCAAGAATACTTAGACAAATGAATAAAATTATTACCATCGAATGCAGAGGGAGATGCACCAAAAAATTGACATGAAATAAACTTTAATGGCAGAGTTTCCAGCTCAAACCCTTTCCATGGTGGTGGTGCAGAGAGCCTCTTCTCCAAGTCGGCCAAATGAAATGAGGCTGAAAAGTTAGGGTGAGATTGTACTTGTCATTAGGGTTTCCAAATACCCTAATTCAACTTAGGGTTATTTTCAAATGTTTTAAAATATATCAACTCTAAGTTAGTACCCATGGGGCCGATATCACATGCCTAGGTCGACCTTAGGATTTTTGCCTTTAAATTAAAGTTCTATGGCTCCTTTAATACCTTATGGTATTTTGATGCCTTAGTCATTTTATTATGATTTTATAGAAATCAAGTCTATGTACTTGAAAATTTATTATCCTAATATTTTTTATGATTTTTTGAAGAAAAATCAATTGTAATAGGAGCATTAAAATATTGTTTATTTTTTCAAAATCTTAATTGCAAAAAATCGGGATAAGGGGTGAATTGAGAGAATCAAACATGAGATAAAGATGAGTTTTATTTTTGTAATAAAACTGCAAGCTTGTAAAGAAAAAATAAAGAAATTTTTTTATAAAATGTTTTGATTTCTTTCTATTTTAAAGCATTTAAAAAAAGGAATTGGAAAAATATGCTTTATTTAGTTTTTTCCTTGCTTTTGTTCAAAGTTGGAAAAAGGACAAAACTGAAGCTTATCTCGCTTTTTCCAGTCAAATTGGAAAGGTGATGAGGTCAACTTGGCTTGGGGATGTTTTTCCCATTTTTTGGAGTGATTTTGGAGTAGTTTTGGGCCCTGATTTTCAGACTTTCTCTTTGAGCTTGAAAATTGAGTTTTTGGAGAGTTATTTATGGAAGAAAAACTTAGTTTTTCAGGGGTTCGGATATTGGTTTCTTTCTCTCCTATCCATTCACAGAGCTTGTAAACATATTTTTTACTTAGATTCTAAGAGTTTCACTCCTCCATTCAATAAAACAACATGATTTCTTTTCTCACTTGTTGTCTAATCTTTTCAATAATAATTTGATGTGTTTTTTTATTCAACCTAGTGAATCCTTCTTATGTCTTGTTATTGTGAGTTGGTTTGCAAGAGTTTCATTTGATTCAGGTTTTTTTCTGTGTTTATTTTGTGAACCTTAATACAAATTATTGTTGAGTCATATGTCTTATGTGAGAATAAGGTTTTAGAGGGTTGTAAAGAGTGAGAAATTATCAGAGTCTTCATATTGTTGGTAAATTATCTTAGGTTTTAGGATTTCAATCACAATTTTATATTCTAACTCTTTTCTCTACAAGTCAGTAGAGTAGGTGATTATGAACAAGGAATTTGGCCTTCTTCGGAGGTTTTTTCTCATTATAGGTTACCCACAACCTATGAACATTCCAATGTTTCAATAGATTGTTGGACCTTCATGTTTAGCAGAGTGAAAATCTAATTGACAATACTAACATTCTAGAGATGTATGGTATTCTCTTAAGCCGAGATTGGGAAAAATCCCTAGGTGGTTACCTTTCATTAGAATTCTCCCACATGCGGTTGCCATGGAAATGTGTAGCTATCTAGATTAGGATTGAGAGTGAGCCTTGTTTGAAGAATATGATAATAGAATATGACAACCCTATTGTGTTTTCCTACTTTGAAACTGAGCCAAAAGTATACAGAATTGACGAGATCATGACATTTTCATTGGAAATCAATGAACAAATTCCACAACCCATAAAAAATGATGAATGTATGGCTTCCATCAACCAAAGCATGTTGATAAAAAAATTTCATCAAGACAAACTAGTTCTTAGAGAAGGGGCAGACTTGTGGGACTTACTTCTCCCCAATTGGTGTAGAATTCATTATCAAAACCACTCCAAGTTGAATTTTCAACCTTTCTTGGATATTTTAAACTAGCTTTGTCTCCATAGAGATGGTCAAACTAGTGATTTGATAATAGATAACCCCACTAGAGATCAATGTTGCACCCATCCTAGTAAAGTCTAGTGACACACCTAGTATCCCAAAATCAATAGGCCTTCTACAGGAACTTGCAATTGATTCATCATTGAAGTTTGATGAACCCCAAGAGACTGCTCCCACTTAGCTCCCCATTCTAAAAGAGGTATCCAATGGTCTAGTTGCACCTAAGAATCATGATAATAAAAACCTCGATGAACTAAACATAGAGCATGCTCCTCACACACAAAAATCTAAAGAAGATCCAAAAAAGGAGTGTCCACCCCAGAATTAGTTATGGGCCCTCAAATTTGATGGATCTAAGTCCAAACAAGCGAGTGGAGCTGGAATTGAGTTAATTAACCACAAGGGAAAAACATATTTTTCTTCCTATAGGTTGTAGTTTGGGTGCACCAACAATGTGGTAGAATACGAAGCATTAGCCAGGGGACTCATGTTTTCCCATCAAAACAAGGAACAATGTCTCAAAGTTTTTGGGGATTCAAAAGTAATTGGTAAGAAGGTTCATAGTCAATACGCCTGCCATATTAAGAAATTAGTTGTCTATCAAAATAGGGTATGGAATTTAATTGAAGACTTCAATGTACTTGATATAAAATTGATTCCAAGGGAAAAGAATCAAATTGCAGACAAATTCACAATAGCAAAAAGTACATTGGAACCCATGAAACATTCTAAGTTGAGAGTATTCTCCATTGAATTAGTTTCAATCCCAACAATTCCCAATAGAATAAGGAACTTCTAGGTATTCAATGATGATCACCATATTCTGGCCTTTTTGGAAATTTTAGATATTTTTGAGGTACAAATTATTGATGAATCTGACAAAGATATAGGGGATTGGGAGTCAGAAGATCCAGATGCATAAGGCATTATGAATCTAAAAAAAAATAGTATTCTAAAAGGGATGATAGCATTGGAAACTATCTTTGATTATGATCCCAAAGCCTGAGATAAATTTCCTACTAATGTCAATGGAGGTAAATACAAAACTTATAACCTGGCTAATATTGGCCTAGAAAAGAATATCATTATTAGTAAAACTTTCCTAAAAGATATTTGTGATAAAATCATAAAAGTGCTGAAATAATATATTAGTATGATCACTTGGGGGTATGAAGGTTTGAAGATGTTCAACACCTTAGAAATAACACATACAATTCCCTTGAAACCTCAAGCTAAATCGTTCCATCAGAAGAAACAACCCATGAATGCTTTGATTGAACCAATCATTCTCAAGGAAGTACAAAATTAATTTTCAGCCAAAACAATCTTCCCAATTAGGAACTCAAAATGGTTGGCCAATCTCGTACCAGTACACAAAAAAAATGGAGAAATTAGATTTTGCATGGATTTCAAGAACTTAAAAAGAGCCTTACAGAAGGATAATTATCTTCTCTCATCTCTTCACGAAGTGCTCCAGATTGTTAATGGCTCACATATGATTTCATTTATCAATGGTTATTCAAGATACAACCAAGTGATGGTGAAGTATGGGGATGAGACGAAAACTACCTTCACTACCATGTGGGGAACATTCGCCTATCAAAGGATTCTATTTGTCCTAATCCATTCTAGAGCTACTTTTTAGTGTGCAATGGATGTAGATTTCAAAGAATTAATAGGGAAGTGCATTATAATTTATATAAGTGATTTGACAATTTTTTTGAAAAATAGAAATGATCATTCTTTAAATTTGGTAAAGGTACTTGAGAGGTGCAAAAACTTTGGTGTGTCATTGAATCTAAAGAAGTGTGTATTCAGGGTTTCACAAGGAAAGTTTTTGGGACACATGATTTTGGAAAAGATAGTTTCTATTGATCTTGAAAGACTGAAGTCAATTTTGAAGCTACCTATGCCTAATAGAAAGAATGAAATGAGATCTTTCTTTGGGAAGATAAAATTTGTAATAAAATTTATAACTGGTTTTGTAGAAATTGTCAAACCACTCATTCACATCTAAACATTCTTGTGCATCCATTCTAATACAATGAAAAAAAGAAGGGGATGAACGAACAATTGCTTTCATGAGCCCCCCCTTCAAGAATGTTGAAGTAAGATATCCATCACTAGAAAATATGATTTTGCATTAATAAGGGACATTAAGAAGTTGTTACACTACATCCTACATAGCAAGATCACATCTATCATCCTAGATCCAACAGTAAAGTCTCTACTCATGAAAAGTGAATTGGGAGAGAGGAGAGGGAAGTGGATGGTAATTTTGTAGGAATTAGACCTTGAAATTCATCCTATGAAGCTATTTTGCAGGTAAGGAATGTCTAAGGAAATAGCAGAGGTAGACTCCAAAATTACATATCAGCAATATAAAATATAGTCCTTCATTGGAGATCCTTGGTATGCTAATCGAATATTTTTTCTGCTAAACAATAAATTCCCTAAAGGGATGAACGCCACACAAAGAAGAGCATTGAAGTTGAAAAGTGCTCATTACATGATCAAGAATGGGGATTTTTATAGAAGAAACTTTGAAGGTGTATACTTGTGATGCCTAGATCAACAACATGCCAAATATGTCTTAAGAGAGTTTCATGGGAAACACAACACTGGACATAGATTTGTAGATGTCATGGCTCACTAAATCCTTAGGTATGGATATTATTTTCCACACATATTTTGAGATGATCACTAGCATGTGCAAACTTACCATACTTGTCAAACATAAACATCCAAGGAACACAACCCAACAATGCCTTTGCAGCTGGTGTATGAGGTAAGACCTTTCACCTAATGGGCATTAGATTTTTTCAGAATTTGATGAACCCAAACTCCTTTACAGGTTACAATTTCATCTTGACAACAATCAACTAATGCAACCAATGGATGGAGGCTCCAACATGTAAGAGATGCACCATGGATTTAGTCATCAAGTTTTTGCACGATCACATCATCACCGAGTTTGGGGTACCCTTTGCTCTAGTATGTGGCAATGGCCCTTCTTTTGCTTCTACACAATTTCTTCAATGGGATTTTGAATATAAGGTAATATTAAAATATTCATCCAACTGCTACCCACAGGGTAATGGGGTAGCCAAGTCTACTAACAAAAAAATGTTGGATGTTATTAAAAACTGCTAGAACTTAATCCTAGGGATTAGCACATGCAACTGAAATTCACCTTATTGGTGGATAAAACTAGGATTAAACAACCCTAGGAAACTCGCCTTACTAGTTAGTATATGGTCATGACCTTGTCTTTCCTGTGAACCTCCAAATCCTAGTCCTACGATTCATGAAAGAAATTTATAACAATGATGACATTATAGAAGTTAGACTAATGAACTTGTTGAATCTAGAAGAAAAGAGATAGGTTGCCCTGCAACTAAACTCTAAACATCAATATATAGTCAAACGTTGGTTTAATAAAATAGCTAAGGTCAAAGCTTTTAGGATGTCATATATCATGATCTTGTGGGATAAATCTAGGGAAAATGAAGGTGACCATAAATTTTTTGATGGGCTTTAGTTAGGGCCTTATCAAATAGCTGAGATTCTTGGGGAGAATTATTTCCAATTGAGTACATTAATAAGGGAACTTGTCTCATTTCCTGTCAATGGATAATTTCTCAAACATTATTTTGGCTCATGAAGACATGGATATTCCCCTTGTATACTAATAGTTTAGTTTTTTTTACTTCCTTTCTTTTGTTTTGTTTTTGTTTTATTCTTTGTTGCTTTTGTTCTTTCATCCTATTCTTCATGTTTTTGTGTGTCTTGGTTGTCACTGTTGGTTATTCTCTTTCGCTTTATTTGTTGTGGGGGATCTTTTTAAATAATTTGGAAAGTTGGTTGATTATTAAGAGTGTGAATATAAACATAACATAACCTAAATCTACTAGATCCATATGAAATTAAGCGAGATTTAGTTAGTTAAGTTGTAATCCCAATAAAATTCTTGAAAGCTTCAAACCAAGCAACCATTAAACAAAAAATGAAATAAACCATAAATGCATAAAGGAAACCTAATTTAAAACTCCAAACCTCATCCCATTGGGGGATTGGTGTTTTATTCATATGGAATGACAACCCTTTCCCAATCCATTGGATAAAACAAGCTCAAAGATGGATTCTATTGATAAAAGATTGATGAAAAAATGATGATTTGAACCACAATGGATGAAAAATGCTCAAATGAATGCTTATGGATGAAAGAATGGATGAATTTAAATAACATAACTTTTATAAAATTATGTTGGAACTATTTATCTCCAAAATGGGAAGTATTTATAGGATAAAATGGTGAATCAAGGGTCAAGATCAAATTACACAATCAATAGTTGAGAGGCAAGGAGAGATGAAGGTATGGATTAATGATTATCATCAAGGGATGAGAATCCAAGTTGACATGGGTAAAAGAGTTAATCAATGGCTCACAATGATCCAAAGAAACACACTTCCTAAAAATTAGGAAGTGGTTAGAAGATATTTTCATTTTGAATGAGTGCATAGGAGGAATATCTCATAGGAATATTCCCTTGCAAGTGGGAGGGTGAGGAAAATTAGGAGCTATATAATTAAAACAAATTTTTAATTGTGCAAGTTAGAAGAAATTCGGATTATCATTAAATGATTAATTTATTTAATGAAAAGTGGTTAAGTGACATTTAATTCAATAATTTAGATTATTTAGTTAAATGGGAGGACATACGGGGGTTTAATTTAAATAATTTGAATTATCCAATTAAACAAGATGAAAAGTTAGTGTGAAAGGGAGTGAATTAACCTAATAAAATTAATTATCAGGTTAATAGATGAGAATGATGCATTTATTTAAATAACTAGGATTATTCAATTAAATAGTCAAAAATAAGGTGAATTTACGACGAAACCGTGTTGGTAATTAGATTCAAGTGTACAATATCATTCAAGAAAATTTTAAGTGTCTATATTTTGCCCATGTTTGAAGTGAGGTACTAGTTACATTGGTTCACAGACTGATGCTTTTTGTATTTTATGCTATTGCTCGGATAAATTTTTAAAAAATTCCTAAATTTTTGGATGCCCCATTATTGGCCCAGTGGAAGGAATTAAGTTGGTACCCTGCCCCCTCGAGAGATTACGCAAAAATTTTAATTTTTGGGTCGATATCACGACAAAGGTTCAATATAGGTTCAACTAAAATAAGATGAAATATAATTCTTTAGAAAGATCATATATTTGATGTAGATGAATTTTATGATGTATAAACAATCATCAGCCATTGGTAGCCTCATGTACATTTTGATATATATCACACAAATTCGATACTTGGATAGAATAAAGATAGAAGAATAATAAAAACAAGATGGATTGATTAACCATTAATTTCAAGATTGATTCACAAGTCCAACAAGTCTATGAGTCTTCGAGACTTTATTAGATATGGTGACGAGATTGATGATTTTCTTGTTTTAGAGATTGGGATACTTCATCATTACTCAATTTTTGATATAACACATAAATATGATGCATCAAGTTATTGATAACTAGGATAGATTTGTATCTAATGTGATTGACTTTGACTCTGCAAATAGATTTAATAATCCTTGTTGACACCTTGACATACAAAAACCTCTTTGGAATGTAGTTTAGAAGTTTAGAACATTTCAGACCAAAACATACACAATAGTCAAGAATCTATTCCAAATGACCTCCCTACACACAACAAGATTTAGTTAGTTAAGTTATAATCCAAATAAAATCCTTGAAAGCTTCAAACCAAGCAACCATTAAACAAAACATGAAATAAACCATAAATGCATAAAGGAAACCTAATTTAAAACTCCAAACCTCATCCCATTGGGGGATTGGTGTTGTATTGATATGGAATGACAACCCTTTCCCAATCCATTGGATTAAAAAGGCTCAAAGATGGATTCTATTGATAAAATATTGATGAAAAATAGATGATCTGAACCACAATATTGGATGAGAAATGCTCAAATAAATGCTAATGGATGCATTTCAATAGCATCAATTTTCTAAAATGATTGTAGATTCATTTCTCTCGAAAATGGGAAGTATTTATAGGAAAAAATGGTGAATCAAGAGTCAAGATCAAATTGCACAATCAATGGTTGAGAGGTAAGGAGAGATGGAGGAATGGATCAATGCTTCTCATCAAGGGACGAGAATCCAAGTTGACATGGATCAAAGAGTTAATCAATGGCTTACAATTATCCAAAGAAACACACTTTCTACAAATTAGGCAGTGATTAGAAGATATTTCAATTTTGAATGAGTGCAAAGGAGGAATATTCCACAATAATATTCCCTTGCAAGTGGGAGGGTGAGGAAAGTTAGGAATTAGATAATTATAATAGTTTTAATTATTCAAGTTAGAGAAAATTAGGATTATCATTAAATTATTTATTTATTTAATGAAAAGGGGTTAGTGACATTTAATTCAATAGTTTAGATTATTTAATTAAATGAGATGACATAAGGGGATTTAATTTAAATAATTTGCATTATCCAATTAAACAAGATGAAAAGTTGGTGTGAAAGGGGGTGAATTAACCTAATGAAATTAGTTATCAAATTAATAGATGGGAATGATGCATTTAATTAAATAATAGGATTATTCAATTAAACAATTGAAAAAAGGTGAATTAGGATGAAACGATGTTAGTAATTAGATTCAAGTGTGCAATATCATTCAAGACAATTTTAACTATCTACATTTTTTCCCTCTTTGAAGCAAGGTACCTATTACATTGGTTCAAAGACTGACGCTTTTCAGATTTTATGCTACTACTCAGATCAAAAATTTAAAAATTCTTAATTTTTTGGATGCCCCACTATTGTTCCAACAAAAGGAATTAAGCTGGTACCCTACTCCCTCACGAGATCGGATGGAAATTTTAATTTCTGGCTTGATATCGCGACAAAGGTTCAACTCAAAGAAGATGAAATATACTTCTTTAAAATGATGAGATATTTGATGTAGATGAATTTTATGATGTATAAACACTCATCAACCATGGGTAGCCTCATTTACATTTTGATATATATCACACAAATTCGACTTGGATATAAATTTTAGTAAAGATAAAAGAATAAGAAGAATAGGATGGATGGACTAACCATTGATTTTTAGATTGATTGAGAATTCTAACAAGTCTGAGTCTTCAAGAATTTTTTATGTATGGTGATGAGATTGATGATTTACTTGTTTTGGGGATTGGGATACTTCATCATTCCTTATTTTTTATATAACACATAGATATGATGCATCAAGGTATTGATAACAAGGATGGATTTTTATCTAATGTGATGGAATTTGACTCTGAAAACAATTAGGATAATCCTTTCTCACACCTTGACATATATAAAACTCATTGGAATGTAGTATAGAATTTTAGAACATTTTGGACCAAAGCATATACAATAGTCAACAATATATTCCAAATGACCTCCCTACACATAATAATATTTAGTTAGTTAAGCTATAATCCTAATGAAATTCTTGAAAGCTTCAAACCAAGCAACCATTAAACAAAACATGAAATAAACCATAAATGCATTAAGGAAACCTAATTTAAAACTCAAAACCTCATCCCATTCGGGGATTGGAATTATATTGATATGTAATTATAGCCCTTTCCCAATCCCTTGGATAAAACAAGCTCAAAGATGGATTCTATTGATAAAAGATTGATGAAAATTGGATGATTTGAATCACAATAGATGAAAAATACTCAAATGAATGCTAATGGATGAAAGCATGGATTCATTTCAATAGAATAACTTTTCTCAAATGATTGTGGATCCATTTCTCTCCAAAATGGGAAGTGATTATAGGATAAAATGGTGAATCAAAGGTCAAGATCAAATTGCACAATCAATGGTTGAGGCAAGGAGAGATGAAGGCATGGATTAAGGATTATCATCAAGGGATGAGAATCAAAGTTGAAATGGATCAAAGATTTAATAAATTTCTCACAATGATCCAAAGAAACACACTTCCTAAAAATTAGGAAGTGGTTAGAAGATATTTCTATTTTGAATCAGTGCAAAGGAGAAATATTCCACAGGAATATTCTCTTGCAACTGGGAGGGTGAGGAAAATTAGGAATTGGATAATTAAAAGAAATTTTTAATTGTGCAAGTTAGAGGAAATTAGGATTATGATTAAATAATTTATTTAATGAAAATTGGTTAAGTGACATTTAATTAAATAATTTATATTATTTTATTAAATGAGAGGACATAAGGGGGTTTAATTTAAATAATTTGAATTATCCAATTAAACAAGATGAAAAGTTAGTGTGAAAGGGTGTGAATTAACCTAATGAAAATAAATATCAAATTAATAGATGAGAATGATGCATTTAATTAAAAAACTAGGATTATTCAATTAAAAATTTAGAAAGAAGGTGAATTTAGGATGAAACGGTGTTAGTAATTAGATTCCAATGTGTAATATCATTCATAAAAAATTTAAGTGTAAATTTTCCCCCTCTTTGAAGAGAGGTACCTATTACATTGGTTCACAGACTGACACTTTTTGGATTTTATGTTGCTGCTTGGATCAAAAATTTAAAATTTCTTGATTTTTTGGATGCCCCATTGTTGCCCAGCAGAAGGAATTAAGTTGGTAACCTTCTCTCTCAAGAGATCGATATTTTTTTTAAAATTTTGGGTTGATATTGTGACAAAGGTTGAACATAGGTTCATCTCAAAGCAGACAAAAGATGCTTCTTTAGAAAGATCAAATATTTGAGGTAAATTTTTTTTATTATGTATAGAGAGTCATCGACCATTGGTAGCCTCATGTACATTTTGATATATTGTGGAAAAATTTGATACTTGGATAGAAATTTTAGTAAATATAGAAGATTAAGAAGATTAAGATGGATGGATTAACCATTGATTTCAAGATTGATTTAGAAGTTCAACGAGTCTATGATTATTCAAGACTTTATTAGATATGGTGACAAGATTGATAATTTTCTTATTTCAGGGATCGAGATACTTCATCATTCCTTATTTTTGATATAACACATAGATACGATGCATCAAGGTATTGATAACTAGGATGGATTTGTATCTAATGTGATGGACTTTGACTCTGCAAAAAAATAGGATAATCCTTTCTTACACCTTGGCATACATAAACCTTGTTGGAATGTAGTTTAAAAGTTTAGAAAATTTCAGAACAAAGCATACACAATAGTCAACAATCTATTCCAAATGACCTCCCTACACACAACAAGATTTAGTTAGTTAAACTATAATGCCAATGAAATTATTAAAAGATTCAAACCAAGCAACCATTAAAAAAAACATGAAATAAACCATAAATGCATAAAGGAAACCTAATTTAAAACTCCAACCTCATCCCATTGGGGGATTGGCATTGTATTGATATGGAATGACAACCCTTTCCTAATCCCTTGGATAAAACAAGCTCAAAGATGGATTCTATTGATAAAAGATTGATGAAAAATGGATGATTTGAACCACAATGGATGAAAAATTCTCAAATGAATGTTAATGGATGAAATAATGGATGCATTTCAACAACATAACTTTTTTCAAATGATTGTGGATCCATTTCTCTCCAAAATGGGAAGTATTTATAGAATAAAATGGTGAATCAAGGGTCAAGATCAAATTGCACAATCAATGGTTGAGAGACAAGGAGAGATGAAGGCATGGATCAAGGATTCTCATAAAGGGATGAGAATCCAAGTTGACATAGATCAAAGAGTTAATAAATGGCCCACAATGATCCGAAGAAACACAGTTCCTAAATTTTTTGAAGTGGTTAAAAAATATTTCCATTTTGAATGAGTGCAAAAGAGGAATATTTCCTTGCAAGTGGGAGGGTGAGGAAAATTAGGAATTAGATAATTAAAACAAAGTTTTAATTGTGCAAGTTAGAGGAAATGAGGATTATCATTAAATAATTAATTTATTTAATGAAAAAGGGTTTTAGTGACATTTAATTCAATAATTTAGATTATTTAATTAAATGAGAGGATATAAGGGGGTTTAATTTAAATAATTTGTATTATCCAATCAAACAAGATGAAAATTTAGTCTAAAAGGGGGTGAATTAACCTAATGAAAATAATTATCATATTAATAGATAAGAATGATGTATTTAAATAAATAACTAGGATTATTTAATTAAACAGTAAAAAAGGTGAATTTAGGATTAAATGGTGTTAGTAATTAGCTTCAAGTGTGCAATATCATTGAGGACAATTTTAAGTGTCTACATTTTTCCCATCTTTGAAGCGAGGTACCTCTTACATTGGTTCAAAGACTGATGCCTTTCAGATTTTATGCTGCTTTTCGGATCACCAATTTAAAAATTCCTATTTTTTTGGAATGCCCCACTATTGCCTCAATGATAGGAATTAAGCTGGTACCTTGCCCCCTCGAGAGATCGGGCAAAAAATTTATTTTTTGGGTCGATATTATGACAAAGTTTCATCTCAAATAAGATGAAAGATACTTCTTTAGAAAGATTAGATATTTGATGTAGATGAATTTTATGATGTATAGACAATCATCGTCCATGGGTAGTCTCAAGTACATTTTGATATATATCGCAAAAAAATGATACTTGGATAGAAATTTTAGTAAAGATAGAACAATAAGAAGAATAAGATGGATGGATTAACAATTGATTCAAAAGTCCAACAAGTATATGATTCTTCAAGACTTTATTAGATATGGTGAAGGAATTGATGATTTTCTTGTTTCAGTGATTGGGATACTTCATCATTCCTTATTTTTGATATAACACATAGATATGATGCATCATGTTATTTATAACATGGATGGATTTGTATCTAATGTGATGGTCTTTGACTCTAGAAATAGATAGGATAATCATTTCTCACACCTTGACATATGAAAAACCTCGTTGGACTATAGTTTATAATTTTAGAACATTTTAGACCAAAACATACACAATAGTCAACAATCTATTCCAAATGACCTCTCTACACACAACTAAGTAAGTATTCGCCAAATTTATTTTAAAAGAACATCCCACAAGCACATAAAATGAAAGATAATTATTGATACCCCATTCCTTTCTCTCTAAATCATTTTGATAGAAATCATTGAGAGGTCCTCAAAATGGTTCAACAAGATAAATCATAAGACAAGATAAAAAAAATCAGACAATGTTATTTATATCTCTTACCAAAGTTGTTATTTAGAGGATAAGTATTTTTATAGGAGTGAATTTTCACCCCTTACACAAATTCCCCTTTTACACATCCTCACCTTAGAAAATAAAATACGAAGGAAAAATTTCATAAAATATTGTTGCCTTCGTTCCACTTGGCATCTATTTTGTGTGTCGACAAAGGAATAACTGTCAAGGATGCCCATGTCATGTGTAAACATCCACACAACGTGCTTACGTCCTTGGAAGATTCCTATGTCTAGAGCCTACAAAGGCATTACACTTCCCATTGGAAGTTGAATTGTAACACCCGCTTCGACGAACCGACCCAGAATATGTCCATTTTCCTTCATCTGTACTTCAAATTGACCTCTTCTTCATTCATTTGGATCTCTCTTAGTAATTTCAATATCTTCCACAATCTCTTTAGGATTCATTTAAGCTCTAAGCATTCAATCTATAACCCTCAAGCAACATTGTTGTGCTCCATATCAGCAACATGAACACTCCATCAACTCCATAGAGAAAGTGTGGAACCAACACCATTGCAGTGGAGGCTTGAGTCCTCTCATTTTTTCCCCGATTAGCTAGTGATCTCTTAGTGGAGGTAGTAATATTTGTACTCCTCTCCTCTACGATTTGGTTGAGTAGCATAACACTATTTTGTAGTGCTTTAGTGCTCTTTATTCCATTTATTTATTTATCATAATTTTCTCCATTATCATCTCGGTTGTCCATGGAGGTGGAAACACAAAAATGGGGGTCTTATTGAGGTAGACCCCTATACAGCCCCCAACAATTTTCCTCTATTTTCTGTGTAGATGGAAGCATTCTTGGAGCTAGCTAGAGAGCAAGCACTTTTGTGAGAACATCCTCGCTATCCTTACTCTTGTTTATTTGCTTTATCATATTTGTGCATACATTATTCATGTCATGGTGTTGTTTTGGCCCTTCAAAAGTAACTAGATGGGTTGTTAGTCCATTTTCTCAAGTCCAACCTTGTCTCTTCAGTCCTCTAGTCGTACAAATGCCAGCACACCTGAGAGATGCCAATGCACCACGCTATCATCATAGAGTTGTGATTTTTTCCTCAAGAAAAGAGCTCCCTAAGACACATTGTTGACCCCAAAAATTGACTCCCCTAGCCTCATTTTGAGTCTTGGGTCTGCAGAGTGATCGAAGGATCTCATAATCCTCATCATTCTCATCCTGTGTTTCCTAACATTCTCATAAGCTGAGGTAAGTTAGGACAGATTTCTGCTCTTATACTTCCATGACCTGGGGCCTTGACATTGTTGGTCCCCCTCTTACATTTTTGGTGAACCTAATGTGAACCATTTTGGCTCCATTTTGCAATACTAAAAGCTCCTTTTCTCATATTCTAGGAGTGTTGTGAGGCTTATGTCTTACAACCCAACTTGTGACTCCTAGTAGGCATAGTTGGAAGGTTCCAAAAGTATTGCACAACAAAACCTTGATTGGGTCACTACCTTATCCTATAACCTTTAGGAAGCTTTATGAAAGTGTCATTTAGTGTGTGTAATGGCCTTTTTTGCATCAGCCTATTCCCTCTGCGGAACCTGTGAGAAGTGGTACTGGTATAACCTTCACTTCACAAGACCTATCAATGGGCTTTAACAAAGAACCATCTCCTCTTTACAATCCTATGCAAATCAACGAGAATATTGTAGAAGGTGTCCTTGTTGATCCAATGTATCAAGTAAACATCATAACCGAGGAGATCATGTTAATCAAATTCTTGCATAAGGATGGATACAATGCACCTATGAGAACCATCCGCATTCACAATGGACTTTTCGTACCTCCTATAGGTAGTATTTTCCCGTTGGTTCTCATTAGACCCAAGTCCGTGAATCTTATGTTGGACATTATCCCAGGGTCTGAACTCTTCAGAGTGAAGTTGGGTATCCCCTGGCTGGTAGCTATGAATGTTGTTCCCTTAGTTGTGCATAAATTTTTGAAATTCTCTCATGAGGGTTCCATGCATGTGATCCATGATGCTGGCTATAGACCGTTGGTTGGATGTGGTAGTTATTCCTTTGATTAATTTTGTATTGCACTCATTGGTCCTCTCTTGCCTAGGAAGGACCTCCTGTATCACACATATTAAAACTACAAGAAAGGAAGTTCCAAGCCAAAAGTGAGGTACCCTCCTTCACCTTATGTTGTTTCACATAGGGCTTGCCTGAAAGATGACAATGATTCTACCAAGGCATGTAGAAGAGAATAAGAGAAGCAGTCCTGAGATCCTCCTTCTTCCTCTTCCTATTTTCAACTTGATGCTTCCTCTCACTCTGATGTGGCACCATCAAATTTTTCCTCACATTTGCAAGAGAATCCTATGATGCCCTCTTGGAAAAATTCCAAGTCACCCGTGTTTGAGTTTCCTGTCCTACCCATGAATCCTATGCCCATTTAGTATGGTAATTAAAAATCCCCTTGAGGGGAATTCTCTATGTACCGGCCTCCATGGCCTCCTACTGTTTCTGCTCGTAAAACACTGAACTCAAAAATGCTTGCTGCCGAAGTATTAGAGCCAACTCCCCCCACCATTTTTGAACCTATCCCTCATGCTCCCATTTAGGATTTTGTCCCTCTGCTATAAAAAACTATGGAGGACACTCCCATCGCTGAGCAAGAGCCTTTTGTTCCTTTGCAACCCTCATCCTCTAGTTCAAATAGTCAAAGGAACCGCCTTGCATGCGAGCGCAAGCACTGGAAAAAGGATCTCTTGGCTGAACAAATTTCCTTACAAAGGAAGGAAGAGGAGATGACCGCCCCTATATCAGGGCCTCCTACCACATCCTCCTCTCTCCTCCCCTTTATTCTTGCTCAAACCATCTCTGTATTTCTTTCGGCTACTACTATGAGTGCAAATGCACCTGATCCCCAAAAGGTGCGGGTGTTCATCACTCCTTTGGTGGAGTCATTTTTGTTGACATTTGTTTTGGACATCTCGCCTTCCCCGAAGCCCATAGATATGACTAACACCTTAGTCATATCTACTGTGGTTATTCCCTCCTCCTCTTCCTCTGCCCTTCTTGCCTCATTTTTGGGGAGTTCACCTCGCCCAACGAAGAAGAAGGTATAGAATGGTCGTAAGAGGAGTCCACCTTCTTCGAAGGATGGGCTCGTGCTAACTTGTTCTGTCCTAGTAACAAAACTAGTCTTGGATTCTCCTAAGTTTTTCACCTCTCCCAAATCACCTGGTAAGCTCATCGGTGAACCTCAAGTGTAACCTCCTCCATCCACTGAGGTGAAACATGGCAGTCCTATTAAGTGCATGAAGTTCTGACCTTTTCAGTGATCTTCATGAAGTCGTTGACCTTAGACCTACAAGAGTTGAGTGAAGGAGACCTTGCAGGTCCTTCTTCCTTAGCCCTTGTTTTGGGAGGGTCAAAAGCTCCTCCCCTTAAAATTCCACCATTGCAAGCTCATCCTCCTTCCCCATATGATGATCTAGAGTGGCTAGCCAATGACCTCTTGATCAATCAGTGTTAGTGGGAGACCTCTTCTTAATCTTTCGATTAGGTGTGTGTGTGTTGTGATTTGTTTCCCCATAATCATGCTATGTGTTCCTCGATGACCCTCGTTCCCCCTATTGGTACTTGGATACCAGTGTGGTGTTTTTTTTGTAAACCTTCTATTTATATCATCATTCTTTCATGTTTGTGATTGAATTTTGGCAAATTGGGGATGATGCAAAGCGTTGGGGGCATTTAGGCTTCCCTTTCATGTTGACCCAATTTTTATTTTTACTTTGTCTTCTTGTGCATTCTTCACATGGTCTGATATAGTAGGGGGTTGATGACAATTCATTTATATACTATTATTATACTTATATATTTATGGGCAGTTATGACCCTAAAATATGAGGCTACCCCTATGCCCTTTGTTTTTTTTCTCTTTCCTTTTTTACTCTTCCTTTATCTTTCTCTCTTCTTTGCTTGAGTTTTCCCTCTCATGTGTGAGAACACCACCCCTACATCACTTTGATCTTCAAAAAAAGAATTCATTGCTAACAAATCTTTTCTCAAGAATCTTCACACACGTATTTGTAAGAATTGTATTCTCAACTTGAAACCCTAATGGAACATATTTATTTCATCATGGGTTCATAAAGAAAGAAATTGAGAACCTTCCTCCGAAGTGGGAAAAAATTTGATCTTCCCCTTGCGTGGAGGCATATTCTTTGTTTCAAATTCCTTGATGAAGTGAAAATATTTCATAAGGATTCCTTGATGATGAATCGATTAGACAAATAAAACACTAGCTTTCAGATTCACATCCCTTGAGTGGACCCCCTTTTTCATGTTGGGTTCTTGAGGGACACCTTTGAAAGTTTTTATCTCAAATAAATTCTATGATGTCTATCTTGTGGGTAACCTTACTAGACCTATGTCATATCCTTGCATCTAGCTTGGGGGTAGCCTGACTAGACCTTGCTTTTCAAACAATGAGTCCCTTGAGTGGACCTCTCCTTCTTTTGAAGGGTTCCCAAGGGACCCCTTTGAAAGTCTTCCAACTTTTTGATGGTCTGCATGATTGTATTCTTACTTTCCTACGTGGCCGCTTCTTGACATGTTCTATCTACGGGTAAACATGTCACTTTATGGGTGCACACATGAAGCCACTTCTTGACTTTGAGAATTTTGTTTTTCTCAGTTTCCTTCATGCGAGAGATCTTGGAGAACACCTTCCTTGTAGGTCTACGAGCCTGTAAGGTGCTTACTTCTTGGGAATTCCTTCATGAGAGAGATATTGGGGTTTGCCTCCTTGTAGGTCCGTGGGCCTGTGAGATGCTTTATTTCTTCAACTTCATAGTTCTGCAGGAATATGAAGTCATTTTCCTATCCTGCACTCTCGGGTTTTCCAGATCATGGTCTACTTCCTCGACTATTCAAGTATACATTTCTAACTCTACTACTTCTATGATCTACTTTAATGAAGCACTCATCAGTATTCATGCTTGCTAAAGTGGGGGAAAAATGTATAGGAGTGAATTTGCACCCCTTACACAAATTCCCCTTTTACACATCCTCATCTTAGAAAACCCAATCTGAAGGCGAAACTCCACATAAGCCCATTGCCTTTGTTCCAATTGGCGTATGTTTTATGTGTCGAAAAAGGAATAACTTTCATGGATGCCCATGTGACACACAAATTTCTGTGGGGTGTGCTTACATCCCTGGGAGATTCTCGCCTTTGGAGCCTACAGAGGTGTTACACTTCCCATTGGAAGTCAAATTGTAATGCCCCCTTCGATGAACCGACCTGGAATATGGTCATTTTCCTTCATCTCTACTTCAAATTGACCTCTTCTTCATTCATTTGGTTCTCTCTTAGCAATTATGATCTCTTCTATAATCTCTTCAGGATTCATTCAAGCTCTAAGCATTCAATACATCACCCTCAAGCAACATTTTTGTGCTCCATGGCAGCAACATCAACACTCTGTCAACTCCATAGAGAAAGTGTGGAACCAACACCATTGCAATATAGGCTTCAGTCCTCTCATTTTATCCCCCATTATCTAGTGAGATCTTGGTGGATGTGGTAAGGTTTCTACTCCTCTCCTCTATGATTTGGTTGAGTAGCATAACACTGTTTTGTAGTGCTTTAGTACTCTTTATTCCATTTCTTGATTTATCATACTTTTCTCCATTATCATCATCTTGGCTGTCCGTGGAGGTGGAAACACCAAAACCGGGGTCTGAATAAGGTAGACCCCTATACAACCCCCAACAATTTTCCTCTCTTTTGTGTGTAGGTGGAAGCATTCTTGGAGCTAGCTAGCAAGCGAGCACTTTTGTGAGACCAACCTCGCTATCCTTACTTTTGTTTATTTTCTTTATCATATTTGTGCAAACGTTATTTATGTCATAGTGTTGTTTTGGCCCTTCGAAAGTAACTAGCTAGTGTTAGTATTTTTTACCAAGTTCAACCTTGTCTCTTCAGTCCTTTGGTTGTATGGATGCCAATGCACCTAAGACATAGCAACACACTATGTTGTCATCCCAGAGCCACACTTTCATCCTCAAGCAGAGAGCTCCTTGAGACACAATTTTGACCCTGAAAACCAACTCGCCTAGCCCCATTTTTAGTCTTGGGTCTGTAGAGTGATCAAAGCATCTCATAATCCTCATCATTCTCATTCTATTTTTCCTAACATTCCCTTAAGCTGAGGTAAGTTAGGGCAGCTTGTTGCTCTCGACCCTCCGTGACCTGGGCCTTGACATGGTTGGTTCCCCTCTCTTACAATATCCAAAGTGATTGCCAATGATAATGCCCATTTTAGGAATGATCCATCTTAGGAAATGTTAGTGGATGGTGGTAGGTTGATAGGTTGTTTGAAAGGCTATTTATATAAGGTTCGATCATCATGTTTGATAATGATCAATGGTTTTATTTTTGTGTTGCGTTTAAAGGTTCTACTTTTGTTGATTGTCGCACTTGTTTTTCATCTGTGTGACTAAAGGGTGAGTGTGACAATCAATTTATTATGGATGAGAGATTATTGCAAGTGCAAGCAAAATGGGATGGGTGATTTTGGACATTTTGGAATATTTCAATTTTTTTGGTGTTTTGCAATGTTTTGAGGCTAATTTTGGTCTTTTTAGGTATTTGTGAATGTTTATGTTTTTATCTTATGTGAGGTTGTTTAGGATTTTTAAATGTTTTCCAATGTTTTGAGTTTTCAAAATTTCAAATGTTTTTTTGTTTTCTGAGTTTTGACCAAGATCTAAGAGAGACTAATCTAGGAGCTCAGGGTCTTATTAAATATTAGCCTTGCCTACGCTATGCATGCAAAGACCATGTAGTTCAAATGACTTTGACTAGTAACCGTTTATTGATGAGATATGAACACTTGATGGATTGTGTGTTTATTGTGAAAAAATCCTAACCTAAAGTGTCTCGAGGGAACATCAGTGATGGAATTTCCTATGTTCAAGCTCAGAGACAACGTAGTTCAACAAGGTAATTTTTTGATTTTCTAACTTGTTGACCTATTTTAGGGATTTTGATGATGTTTCAGATGTTTTGGATTTTTTGCATGATTTTGATTAGTGTATGGATATGTGACAATTTTAGTGATATATTTTTGTATTTTGTTGAAAACCAAGTGAGGATTGATTGATCTGATTGATAAACTATCGATTATGATAACATTGTTGAGGATGCAAAACAATGCAAGGATGGTGTTGAGCAAAACAAAGATTGAGAAATGATATACCCAAAGATGGTGATGGATTGATTGGTTAAGATATATTAAAACTTTGAAGCTAGGCTTGGAACAACATCTATTGGAATGATTTGATGTGACATTGAGGTACAAGGTAGATGCAACTGATATTGATTTTTTGGATCAATTTTTGATAAAAGATAAAGCTTGATAAGGAACATCTTCTCATCAAAATGTGTCATGGGCTAGTGATTTATATTTTTTTATTACAAATTATTTGACCAATTTGATCTTTCATTTTGAAAATGTTTAGATCACCACATAAGTTATAGTATATAGCTCACGATTTATTCTCAAAGAAATATTTAATTATCTACCCCCAATGTCTAGCAATGTATGGAATTTTATGGGTGGATGCATGGATAAATGAATGGATTGATGGATGGGTATGCGAAGGATGCCAAGGATTACCTTGTGATAGGATAACATGTTTGGATAGAGAATGCCTCTTTGACAATGCCTCATGGATCAAATAATGTTGGCTAGGATAGGATCAATGATAGTGACCCATATCAAGATGTTTACCATAAGAAAGTGTGAACTACATACCAAAACTTTTCTAAGATCAAGATAAGTTATATTGGATGAAAATGGATTGGATAATGCATCATGGATAAGATGGATGGAATGCAAGATTTATTATGGATGGAATGAGATGCTTCCACCTGAAATGATGTACATACATACTCAATTCTATTCATGATTCATGTTTTCTAGGTTTTCATCATGGTATTTGTCCAAAGCAGAATCAAAGTGGTTTTCACTAGAGGACAATTTTTCTCTTGACTATTTTCTTTATTTTTTTATTTTTTATTTTATTCTTTTGATCTTTTGAAAGTTTATTCTCATGTTGAACCACCTAGTGGTGCTGATGTAGACACTACTAGTGTTGATATAGATTTTTTTGCTATCATGTTGTGCCAATGATATCATGTTTGGAGGATTTTTTTCTAAGATACATGCACTTGAATGTAACCCCTAGTTTTTTTCATCTTATTTATCGATACCAGAGTTAACCTTATATAGATGTGCACATCGTAATAGAGTTCCCTTAGAGTCCTTAAGATAAAGAGTTGCTGCCAATACATGGTCGATACGAGAGTTGGATACCATGGATGTCAAAGTGGATGGTGGAATGCATTGAGGGATGAAATATGCAGATGGATTGGTTAACAGTTTGGAATCTTTGATTCTTCAAACTTGGGATGATGAACAATGGCGAGTGGATATGTCCATTTTATTTGGACCAAATTCTTGATATACCTTGTAGGTCGCTCTTGAATCCTTCTTTTGTATCGATGGATAGTTTTGATGGATGAAATTCCATTTTTTTTTCCCATAGTTTCTTTGACTAATGGAGTGTCATAGGGATGATTTTCTTTATTCTTCTTTGGTATCCATTTGAATTTTTCTTGTTCATTTTTATTTGTTGATTCTTTTGCTTCAATAGTTTCCTCTTTTCTTTGATATGGACCTCTTTCTTGTGGTTTTTCCTAATTAGTGGGTGGAAAGATGCATGGAAAACAATTCATGATATGATTGGTTGGAATTTCGGTAGCCTTTCATCATAAGGACTCTTAATGCTCCCCATGTTGGTGTTTGTGCTATTCCCCCAATATTATGGGAGTATTATTGACATGCTTTGATTCTGCTGCTAATAAACCATTTCCTTTTTGTTCATGATTGTTTATCTTTGTTGATTTTTGATAATGCTTGATATCCTCATACTCACTTTCTTCAATCTATATGGAGGATGTGTCATATTTTGATGCTTCTTCAAAAGGTTTTGATGCTTTATAATCCATACAGGAGTCTTCCTCATGGTCCATTTTTGCTTTCTCTTCAAAGGATATTTTTAATTAACCATCCATGTAGAGGTCTTGTTCATGATCAATTTTTGATATTTCTATGGATTCCACTATGCCTTGATCATATGTAAAGATATTAAGAGTAGGAGAATCTTGTTCCTTGGTAATGATATCAAGAGTATGGGACTCTTGTTTTGGATGAAGATAATCTATATGTCCATTAGGAGTAAGAATCTCATGGGTAGATGGAGGAGTATGTGATATATGGATATGATCATTATTTTTGACATCTTGGATGGATTGGAGAATACCCATTAGATCATGGTAGTATCTTGGAGATATGGATCCTTGATCTTGACTCTGTGTGGTGTTATCTTCAATATGTTTTGGTTCATGTTATTGACATGGATCAATTTCAAAGGATGGAATGTTTGTAAAGGGTTTTTGAATGTCTTCATTACACATATGTATTGTATTAATATTTTATTGGTCTTCAAGTGAATTTGGATCAAGTTTTGAATTAATGATTTCTTCAATATCGACAACCATGAGGTCAAATGATGTCAATATGTCTTGGAAAGGACCATAGCTATACTTTGGTGAAAAATGTTGATCATTCTTTGGAATAAATTTTTGAGGTATGTCATTTAACTCTTTGGGTGATGTAGATACATTGTCAACGTGATCATTGGCAGATGAATCTCGAATTTTATCCTCAAAAATTGTGGTAGAATATTTGTCAATGTCTTCAACCATGAGATCAAATGATGTTAATTTTTCTTGGAATGGATTGTTGTTAGATATTGGTAAGGGGTTTTGATCATGATTATGAAGTGAATCTTGAGGTATGTTGATTTTCTCATTGGATGAGGTAGAAAATTATTCAATGTGATCATTGGTAGATGGATCTTGATCATTTTCCTTAGTACTTGAGGTTGAGATAATGTCAATGTTATCATTATGGGTTGAACCTTGAAGGTTATCTTCAATAGTTATTTCTCCTTGATCAATAAGGTCTTGGATGATATTTTGAGTTTAATATAGTTTGATGTGTCATGACCTTTTTCTCTATGATATTCACAATATTGGTGTTTTTATTTCCTAGCTAAACCTTGAAATCCTCTAAAGGTTAGCCAAAACATATGCTCAAGAAATATCAAATTTAGTGGCCAACGTAACGAGTAAGGATATTTAGGACCTCACTCCTACTCTCTGGGATTTGTGAAGCCCAAGAGGCTATTCCTTATTACTTTTAAGGGATAGTTGGTCCTTAAAAGTGATTTTATACACAGATAAAATTCCTATTGAATACAACTAAGCATCCTTCACCAAATATTTGTCTAGTCTTTGAAAAAAATAGTACTTAGTGCTAGTAATTGAGAGGGACTTCAAAGTTACACACTACAATTGAAGACATTTTAAATGATTTCTTGTTCTCATTCCAATTCTTTAGTCAGGTGTATTGCTAACTAGTTTATATATAAAATGCTAATGCCTCGAAATAAAAAATACTAATGAATATACTAGTGCTTTTTCTATTGGGAAACATAGTCAAATCATGGAAGAACCAGTAATACATAAGTCATTCATTCAAAAATTCTTAGACTATTGTCACACCACATTGTAGTGTTCAACTCACTATGTTCAACACATAACTTCTTACCAAATCTTATACTCCTCCACACAAATTTATGAGCCTATCTTAGCATTTAATCAACTCATTGAATTGAAGCCAAAAAAAATTCACATAATCAACCAAACCAATTGAAAATTAACTAAAAGATAATTAATATTTTCATTTATAACTTTTAGGATAAATTACATAAGAGAGTATATGTATAAGAACTAAATAGTTTACTTCATTTCTATATCTTGCATAAAACTATTTTAAGATTACTACATACTTCATTTATACCCTAGACATCCGAGTGTTATATATATCGACATCTATATCGTATATTTCTTCCTGTATATATCTCTTCATCTAGACCATTCTAATACTACAAAATCAACCCCTATATTCAGCCTTGAAATCCCTTTTGTAGAATAAGGGAGCAACAAGCACCGGGCTGAATTACAGTCACATTTAACTTCATTTCATTTTCAATTTCACCAAACTTCAAAATATTCCCCAAGCAGTTAGAAATCATTAGTTGCAACATAGGGTAGAAAAAATATCAAAAATGATGTAGAGAAAGGGTGGAATAGGTTCACTTAACATAAAACATCACACTTCAACCACCTTTCAAGTCTCAAGACTCCAATAATGGTGATTTGAAAAAACTCGCTAGAATTCATTTGCAGGTCTCCAAATCAATTTTTTCCAACATATCTTTTAGAGAAGGTCATTTCATCACAGGACCAACACCTTTTCAGAAACTTGATGATGGATCTCTCTCAAAGCTTCTGAAAATGCCTCTCCTTCAAAATTTCTCTTCTTCATCCCTATTAGATATATAAGCTCAAATAATCCTCTTGGTTTCAACCCATATACCACTTCAAATGGAATTTTCCCTATGCTCCTATTGATTTCAAGTCATTGTAAGGATATTCAGCTTGAGGAAGAACTAAGTCCCATTTTTTCCCATGCTCCTTTGTAAGATGCTTCAAGAGGTTTCCAAGTGATCTATTGACCACCTTAGTCTTCCTACCCCTTTTTGGATGGTAGGAATTACTAAAATTCAAATTAGTTCCAATATTTTTCCAAAGTGTCCTCCAAAAGTGACCAATAAAATTTGAGTCCATGTTTGAAATAATTGTTAGTGGAAGTCCATGAATCCTCATAATTTCCTTAAAGAATAGGCCCATAATATGTGAAGCATCTTTTGTACACTTGAAAGGAATGAAATGGGCCATCTTACTAAACCTATCAACCACAAAAAATACACTATCATATCCCCTTTGAGTTCTTGGAAACCCTAATACAAAATCCATAATTAAACTCTCCCATGGCCTATTAGGAATTTTTAAGGTATAATAAAGTCCTTCATTAGAAGTAGTTCCCTTGGCCCTTTGGAAAATTGTGCAACTTTCAATAAACTTCCTAACATCTACTTGCATTCTTGGCCAAAAATAGAACCTTCATACCTAATCCAATGTTTTGTCAATCCCAAAATGTCCTCCAAGACTCCCACAATGTTTCTCCTTTATCAAATTTTGTCTCATAGAGAACTTTGGTATACCCAATTGAGCTCCTTTGAATAACAATCCATCTTGCAACAAGAAGTCACAATACTCATCATGTAACTTATCTTTAAACTGATTAAAAACAGAAAATATGTCCTTGAAGTCATCATCTTCAACATACATGTCCTTCAATGCATCCATGCCCACACTTTGAAGTTGTATCTCATGCACCAACATTGACCTCCGGCTAAGAGCATCAACAAACTTGTTAGCTTGGCCTTTCTTGTGTTTGATGTTGAATGTATAGCTCTACAAATATTCAACCCACTTTTCATGTATGTGATTCAATTTGTCTTCACTGTTTAGAAATTACAAGGCATGATTGTTGGTGAACACTATGAATTCCTTGGAAAAAAGGTAGTGCCTCCACTTCTTAAGATCCTGTACCATTACATACAACTCTAGGTCATATGATGAATACTTAATTTTAGCTTCATTAATCTTTTCATTGAATAAATCCACTGATCTACCTTCTTGACTTAACACCGCACCTATTGCAAAACCACTTGCATCAGTTTCTATGGTGAAAATCTTATTAAAATCAGGTAAAACAAGGATTGGTTGTTGTGAAACTCTAGTTTTCAAATATTAAAAGATCTTCTCTACCTCATTAGTCTACTTAAATTTCTTTCTTTTGTCTCCCTTAATGGAGTCAATGATAGGTGAGTAGATATGACTAATTTTTTTGATGAATTTTCTATAGAAACTCGCAAGCCCATGAAAGATTCTTACCTCTCCTACTGATTTTGGAGTTGGAAAACTGAGTATTGCCTCTACTTTTGTGGGATCCATCTTGAATGGACCCTTGGAGATCACAAAACCAAGATATGTTAGTTATTATTTCATAAATTCACACTTTTTGAGATTTATCATCAATTTCTCCTCATGTAACTTCTGCAAAACCATGTAAGGGTGCTGCAAGTGCTCTTCCTTTATTTTTTCTAAACACAATTATATAATATTAATATACAACAATAAATTTACCAATAAAAGGATTCAACACTTCATTCATAAGTCTCATATAGGTACTCAAAGCATTTGATAGTCCAAAGGGCATCACCATCAATTCATATAGGCCTTCATTGGTTTTTAAATGAAATTTTCCATTCGTCTCCTTCCCTTATCCTAGTCGATGATACCCACTTTTCAAGACAATGTTTGAGAAATAGCGTGCACCTCCCAAGCAGTCCATTAGGTCCTCCATTCTAGGTATTGGAAACCTATACCTGATGGTTTTTTTTAATAGCCCTAGAGTCTGTACACATCCTCCAATCCCCATAATTTTTAGGTCCTAAAACTGTTGGGACAACACAAGGGCTCAAACTTTCCCTAATTAGACCTTTATCCAACAATTATTGAACTTGTTTCCTTATTTCCTCATTTTGTTTAGGAGTCGACTTATATGTAGCCTTATTTAGAAAACTAGAACTAGGGATCAGATTAATATGATTACTGACATCTCTCATGGGAGGTAAAGAACTTGGAAATTCATCAAATACAATATCCTTATATTTATGCAGCAAGGTTTGAACTTCACTGGGTAGGTCTTCCATCTTGTTTTCTACTAAAACAGACTTGGAATTAGGTCTGATCACTAAGGAAAATCCCTGACCTCCTTCATCCTTCAAAGTTTAAAAAAAATCCTTCTCTCCTACTACCATGACACTATAACCAAATTTCTTGTCAAACTCTTCATCTTGTAGGGGTGTCAAAGTGTATGAGGTGCCATCTTTATCTATCACATAGACATTATTATGGCCGTCATGCTTAGTATTTTTGTCATACTGCCAGGGCCTTCCTAGTAGCAAGTAACAAAAATCCATGGGAATGATGTTACAAAGGATTTTGTCTCTATAACCCCCACTATTGAAATCTACCCATGATTTCTCATTTACCAAGAATTGTTGACCCTTATTTAGCCATGACACTTTGTATGGTGTGGAATGAGGAATTATTTTCATATTCAACTTTTCAACAATTTCTAAAGACACCAAGTTATCATTAGAACCTGAATCTACAACTAATTTGCATACCTTTCCATGTGACTTGCATGTAGTCCTAAACAAGGATTTCCTATGTCGAGGTTCTTTGGTTGTAGGCAGCATGATAAGTGTTCTCCTCATCACCAATGACTCACCTACCTCAATGGTAGCTTGCTAAGATGGTGAATTCACACTTTCAGTGTCCTCTTCATGTAAAATTTGAATCCTTTCCTCACCACCATGAGAATTTGATGCTTCATGTTTTGGACACTTCCAAGTTGGGTGTCCAAATTGATTGCAGTTGTAGCATCTTCTTGAGAAATTATTGGATCCTCTTCCTTGTCCACCAAACCTTCCTCTACCACCAAATCTCCTTCATTTGAAGTTACCTCTGCCACTTGACTCTCCACTTTGTTCTTGTTGGCTGCTTGGTTCACCTTATTGATTTTGTGACTGCCCTCTTGCACCAAAGTTGCCTCTACCTCTGAAAATTTCCCCTTTTCCTCTTCCTTTCTACTCTTGTCTTCTTTTTATTCTTTCCTCTCCCTTTGTTGCTAATTGGAAACACTCCTCAACTCTCCTAGGATTTGTAAGACCAATCTCATCTTGTATATTGAGTCTAAGGCCATTTAAGTACCTTGCAACCTTTTCTACCTCATCCTTTGTATGTCCTACCCTTATGCTCAATTTATGGAATTCCTCAGTATATGTCATCATATCTAACTCCCTTTGTTTCAAAATTTTTAGCTTTCTAAAGGTTTTTATTTCATAATCTGCAGGAAATAATTATGTCTTCACTTTGGCTACCATCTAGTCCCATGAACTTATCTTATTTTTACCCTTCTTTACTCTTTCTTCTTGAACATAGTTCCACCATGTTAGCGTAGGGCACTTCAACTTGGTTTTAGAAAAATTCACCTTCTTATCCTCTTGTACCTCCTCAAATTCAAAGAAGTTGTCCAAAGCATCTATCCAAGCCAAAGCTTCCTTACTTTCCATCTTTCCACTATACATAGGCACTTCAAATATCACCTTTTGAATATTGTCACCCTTGATAGCCTTTAGCATCTTGTACATTCTCTTTTCTTCAGGGTCCAATTTTTCATCCTCATCATGGAATCCTACTAGAGGGTTCTCACTCTCACCCTCATCCTCCTTGTCACTTTGGTCACCACTGACCACTCCTCTTCTTTGATTATTCTCCATGGATTCTATTCTACCAAGGGTTGCTTCTTGAGACTTCTTGTAGAGCCTTTACTTCTAGAGAAACTTATCTTTTAGTTCTTTAACCTCTTTGGTCATTGGATTTTTCTTTGGAGGCATCTTGCTTATGCCAACTCTCATTCAATTTCCCACTTCCAATCAAAAAATATTCTCTGGTACCTCCTAATATAGAGTAGGATTAGAATAGGTTCACTTAACACAAAAAATCACACTTCAACCACCTTTCAAGTCTCAAGACTCCAACAATGGTGATTTGCACAAACTCACTAGCATTCATTTCTAGGTCTCCAAATCAATTTTTTCCAACATAATTTTTAGAGAAGGCCATTTCATCACTGGACCAACACCTTTTCAAATACCCATTAGGCTTTATTTCAACATACCTCATTTTTTTATCAAGGTTGTTTTGAATCAATTTCCTGTAAACAGGTCTGCTACGCCAAAAACAAGGCCAATTAGGCCACTTTTCCAAAGCCTCTATAAGAAATATAAGCACCAAACTTAAGAAATCTTCACTAATGGTCTTTATAGGTCACATAGGGTACCATTCAATATATTTTAACATTAACCAACATCTAAAACTTTTTTTCCTACACTATCTCTACCTTACCTAGCCTAACACATGAGGATCCTAGGCTAGGGCTTGGAGAAAAAACTCTCTGAACTCCATCCCCTACTTCAAAAGACAAAAAAGAAATTACAAAAAACCTAAAGCCTCCATTCCACTGAGTTTGGCCAAAATACAATAGTGGAATGGACTATTATCTACATTTCTTGGCTACAAACCCTTGAAATGAGGGTTTGTCGGTAGTTTGTAAAGAAATCACTTAAAATTTCTTCAATCACAATGAAAAAAAATGAAATTAAGCCCAAATAGCAGATGATTCAATCCTCCAAAAAATCACATGAGTTCAAGACCATGAAACAACTATATGGGGCCATACAAAACTACAAAAAATACACTAAAATTGTAGAAAATAGAGTCTTTTCTATTCTGCCTTTCAAATGCTTCAATAATGTTGCCTCACAATTTATGAGACAAAAATAATATTTTTAAACTATAACTCATCAGTTACAAATAATATTCACTCAAGTGATTGTTCACCTTCCTCTCAAAATCCAAAATTGAAAAGTTACAAAGCAACTTTTACACTTATTTGCCAACTTTCACCAAACACACAAAAATGACCATACATGACACCAAAACATGGAAAATGGTCTTGATTCAACCTTATTACATCAAATAAGTGAAAAAACACAAAAAATACCAGCCTATACACCTAAATGCATCAATCAAGGAAAATAAACATGGTGCCCCTACACCAGAAAACCATTTTCAGAGAAGCCAACCAACCTTCCAAAAGGAACCACATCATAACATCAAAATTTGCACGTTCATGTTGATCCAAAAAGGTCACCATCATAAAAAATTTAGGAAACAACAAGAACCCATATCACAACATACCAACCCAAAGAAACATGTTAGCACAAAGGACAAAAACCTGAGCATCAGCCAAAAAAGGGAGCGGGGTGCTATTCTACCTAGTCAACGGCAGAATAAGAATGCCCGCTCAGTTTCATTATTGAAATTGGAGTAGCCATCACCACCTCATCCTTGAAATAAGTCAAATTACTCATGGCCATGAGATACTTGCGGTAGCCAAAGTTTGTTTCATCTCCACTGTCTGAGGGATCATCTGAGACTTCAATGGGAGACTGATGGCATCCCATAAAAGCTCAATGATAATTGTTCTTCATTTTAGCCTCTCTCTCAGGCCTTTCAACCTTATTTTCCTTTCCCTTGACTAAATCCTCTGAGATAATTCAGCTCCTCAGATGATATTCACACTTGATAACACCCCGTGCAAATTTCCTTTCAGCTCTTTCCTTCTTCTTTGGTGTTACAAGAACCTCGGGCACATCTTTCTCCTCCTTGGGAACAAAATTCTAAGACTCAAGGAGTCTCCTGGACCTATGAGTTGGGCTCATAGATACACTCACTTTACCCATTGTTGATGGAGCAACTCAAAGTGACACCACTTTCTACATAAAATAAGTAGCTCAAACTTTGCAATTACCTAGAACACTTTGTATGCTTAACCTAGACTCTCAATTATCACATACAACAAATGGTGAGAATAAGAAGAAGGAATTCACCAATAAATAGACCAGATACAACATGTATTCATTAATGTTCCCAGGGATATCACACAAGAGAGCTATCAACCAGTTGCTTGGATTTTGAATCGCAGCCATTGATCACACACTAAAATGAATCAACGGGTAATCAACCAGAATGGTTAATTATGATAGAATTAATTTGCATATGCTTGATACTTTTTACCAATAAAAAATCTCAAGTGGAGAAACACCCACTCTATCTACATTATTAATCACATACTTAACACCTAATAAAACCTATCATGTCACATTTCCCTGCTCACCCGTGGGAATTAGTCTACTCAAAAATCACCACCACAAGATAGTAGGAAGTGATCTTGATCAATCCTTAGAATATCGTCCCATACTCTATCTTGCCTCAAATTATTCATCCCACGTGTACCAGCACCTGACAGAAATGACAGTTGGAACCACAAACATCTCTAAAATCTTGAATGCATGCAAAAGACATAGTTAAAATTTGGTGACAGTCGCCTGCTTGCCTACTAATGAATGGGATACACAAATGAGGCCCTCACGGGATGATGAGGATTTCCTAGAATAATCCATGTCACTTGCCATCAACTATTGATCAGAATCCACATTAGAGCACTCATCATCAATAAAACCCAATAGGACCCTCCATGTGCTGACGACATAAGTCACCATGCTCGCCAACCTGTGTCCCTTTATAAGTATTAAAATAAAAAACCAATGGGGCAGCGAAGAATGGTGGAGATTTGACCAGCTTACCCCACAACCATCATAGATTTTCCTTTGGTACTATTTGTTGATCATTAAAGGTATATGGCCAACCATAGAAAGGTTACATGTGTCACCATGCTCGATCGCCCATGGGACATCTTCACCTTAATAATTAGTACGAACGGGCATGCACAAAGCAGCCAAAATGAAGACATGGTAGAAATTACTATTGTTGATTCTTCTCATTACTTTACTTGTTCGCCGCTTAGAAACACTAGGCCCACCACCTATCATGCCACATGGAAATTGCCCGCTAGCTCGTTCATTTATTTTAATGAAAAATAAATTAGAAGGGGCATGTGGGGAATGAATGTGATCTTGCCATGTGCTTCATCAATCATTATTGATTCCTTCTAATACTTCCTATAGTCTTCAATAAAAGCATCAAGCCCACCAAAACACAAGACACGTTGCTTAAGCCCACCAACTCGTGTGAATAAAATAATAGGCAAAAACACAAGAAGGGCACACGGGGAACAGTTGTGATAAACTTGCGACAATTGAATGAATACCGTGGATTTTAATTTTTACACACGTCACAAATGTTAGTTCTTAAAACGAGGCCACAACTAGGTTTATGAGACTTAACCCTCGATGTAGAAGACCTAATACCTAATTCTTAAACATGGAATTATATAGCTTGACCATGTAAAAATTAAAAAAACTAATATGAAAATGGTGACCGACGGACCTAACCCAAAGGGTCGGTGTGGACAACAATTTTAATGGCTCAAGACACAAATTAAGTGATCGATAATTGGGTGAATAGGTAAATGGAAAATTAAAATATTCAACGTTCATGACCTACAAAATTTTTAAAAGAAGGTTTTTAACCTAAAATCCTAAGTTCTACCCTTAATCACAGAAGGACATAACTATGTCAAGGCAAGAAAATTCACAAATTTTCAAAAAAAATCAGGAGCTCTACCAGTGGCTCATGCTCGGGAATGCATACCCTTGGTGGGTATGGTGAGAAACTGGATCTCAAGGAGAAGCAGACCAAAATTGAGACAAAAACCTAGGAGCCTACTCGAACAAGGAAAAAAGACAAACAAAAAGAAAAAACACCAAACCAATATAAACTATTTAAAAAACTATACAGTGCACATCTCATGGAGTTTACGAAACCTTTTTTCATCAATTTCATAGGCTTCACTCCTCAAATTGATGGCCCTAGGCCCCCAAAACTTAAGGCCAAATTTTACCTCTATCAAAAAATTTATCCTCTGTTGTTTGTAATGGATCAATAGTTGTACCAAGCATTGGCCAAGAATCAACACCATTATGATTAACACAATCCAACATGTATTATTTAATTGCAAAGGTGAAACAATCATTATCAAATTGGTTAATAACGTCACAGACCTCGATCTTATATTTAGTTTATATCTCGAACTGAAAACCTTCAAAAACACTTTGTTGTGTATCTTGTAAGAAACCTACAGATACATCAAAAAGGAAAAAAACATACTTAGGAACATCCTTAAATTGTACCAAATTATGAAACTCATTGGTATCATGGGAATAGAGGTCATATGCATCATTAACATCCCATGACTTGGTAAATGTGTTCATCTCACGTTTAGTAAAATTCAACTCAAAGCGAAATACCTCAAGAATAGGCCCAAACAAATTAGCACTCACAAGATCATCAAAAAGACACTCATGCACGCAAGTAAATAAATGTGCAATATCAAGTAGACCAAAAAATTCTTCAACATTATCAGTTGGAAATGATGTTGATTCAAGTTCCATACATTTGTCATGATGTATATTATGAACATTCAATAATGAAACCCTTCTTTCATCCATGAGTACATCATCACCCTTTTCATTTATAGCATACATTTCCATTTTTTCTTCTCACAAACAATCATGATCAATAGGGAGATAAGCACATTCATCATCCCCTTCATCATTTATAGCTCTATTCTTAGGATCAATCCACTGAACACATACATTTTTACCTTCAGATTATTCATCATTCACACAATTAACAAGATCCATTGGTGGCATGTCTTCAGTACATTACATGTTTGCATCCCATATCATTTTTTCATTCACTTGTGGATGACTGACCTTAGCAGTATTCATATCACTGCAACCTTCATGTGAATAAAGTACCTCTTGGTCATCCTCACATGGGTAATTATAATCCACCAAAGAAGAAGTAGAAACCTTATTCTCATACTGACCATATATGTGTCATATGTAAGATAACTAGAGGCAATACCTTCGAGGATCTCATCAATGTGTTGCCTTATTTTCTCATTTCCATACTCCAACGTTGTATTGGATGCATCATTAGAATCATCAACAAAGAGTATATTATTTCTGCACCAATAATGATCACAATCTCTTAGTTCTATTGAAGATGGAAGCTCATCAAATAAGGGGTTATGACATACATTCATTGTTTTCATAAAAGATTCTTCTCCCTCAGCATGATAGTCCAAATCTTCCATATCATCATTGTATTCAAAATCATTACAATCACTAGAAGAGCATAGAGATATATTTTCAACTTCATTCACATCATCAATGATCAACATGTTTGATCCATGTCGGCCCAAAATAATGATCTCAATAACTAAGCTCTTACAATAGTGATTCAAAGATTGGACATCTGACCTGAATAGCCATCTTAACCATGATGAAGGTACATTTAAATTTTCAATTGAGGGATGTGAACTTGAAATGGGTCAACACAATATGTGTGCTAGGATTCTAGAGTAGTCATCTTCGTTCTATTACTAAGAAAGTCTTAATGCTGAAAGTAAATTACAGGAAAGGAACAAAGAAAATATTGAACACCACTCAATCAAATCTAAACTAATTATGCATAATAGGAAGGAAAATCTAAGCATCCAACAGAAAACTACTCTGCCTACCTTGGTTGTAGGAATAGTCACAAAACAGAGTTCTAGTGGCTGCAGGAATAGTAAATGCCAGAATCTTAACTAAGTACTAAAAAAATAATAATAGTAATCTAACTAAACTAAAGGAATGAATTACACACCAAGTGGGCCCTGTTGGTGTAATTAATTATCTAATTACACTTTATTAAGTTTACTTAGGTTTTTCTTAGGTAATAATTAGTTTACTTAATTAATAAGTAAGCTTTAATTAGTTGAGCTATTTTTAGGTCAACATTAGGGTTGCATACATTGCTTTTATAAAACAAATTATCTCATGTAATATCTTAATTCTGAATATATCAATTTGCACATCTTCATGCAAAGCTCTTTCTTTTTATTGTTTTCTCTTCTGTGAAAGGCCTTTTGGTTTGCATGTTTGATATTGGTTTCTAACATGGTATCAGAGCCTTGACATGCAACCCCTTCTCAAATTCTAGAGAAAATCATTGCAGAGTTCGTTCGGAGTTCCTCAAAGATTTCATGTCTTGAGTACATCTATGTGGAATTTTGGATCAGATCAGGCTTCACCATTTGATTTAGAGCACTGGAAAAAGCCAGGATTGAATTTTTTATTTTACAGATTTTGGTCATCGCTTGCCAGATTTGTGAGGGTTTCAAGTTTGGTGATTTTTCAGAAGCATCTTGGAGTAAAACGGACACCGCCATCACGTTCGTAGTGCCCCAAAACCCTAGAAACTCTTGTCAAATTGTCGATTTCAGTGAAGTTGGTTTCTGAGGCAAAACAATTTTGCCAAGGAGGTCGTATGGCCTCCCCAGCATGCATCTTGAGGCGTTATTTTGAAAAAACATTAAAAAAATTTAAAAAAACGCATTCAAAACTGCATCGCCTACATAGAAGCTAGCTCCTCCACCCTACACCTCCAGTCCGAGCTCAGCCCCCACGGGCCCTTCAGCTGGCGCCGGTGGTCTTATCAACATCCGAGAGCTTCAATCCCAGCCCTTGGCTACGGTCCTATGGGGGACTGGGAGCTCTATGCTTGGCCCTCGACCAACTCCAGCCCCTACCTCGGTCACATGGGTGACTAGGGGCGGAATTTGTTTTTGCAGGGGACCAATTTTTTGCGGCGACGACCAGATGGCCATCAAATTTATGCTTAGGAAATGATGACATCAGCAGCCGTACGACCTCTTTTTCCCCCTCTTAACCCCAGTTTTCTATAAAAGAGCTATTTTTTAAATTTTTGGCATAACTTGGACATAAGATATCGAAATCAAGCAAAGGAGATATTGCCCGAAAGCTGGTTTTTCATTGCATTTTCTCCTCTTTCTCTTACTCTTTCATTGCATTTGTACATGGGTACTTAATGAGGCCTTGATGTCGAGACCCATTCATGCTTTCTTGAATTCATCTTAGTTTTAGGTGCATGCTTTTTTAGTCTCCCTAAGTTGCACTTAAGGGAGGGTGTTGGTGTAATTAATTATCTAATTACACTTTATTAAGTTTACTTAGGTTTTTCTTAGGTAATAATTAGTTTACTTAATTAATAAGTAAGCTTTATTTAGTTGAGCTTTTTTTAGGTCAACATTAGGGTTGCATACATTGCTTTTATAAAGCAAATCATCTCATGTAATATTTTAATTCTGAATATATCAATTTGCACATCTTAATGCAAAGCTCTTTATTTTTATTTTTTTCCTCTTTTGTGGAAGGCCTTTTGGTTTGCATGTCTGATCTTGGTTTCTAATAGGACCCCTTGGATGAGTATCCTGTAAATTAATATAAAACTCAGATACTCAGCTCAAAATCTCATTTCATTCATCATAGAATGCAATTATAGAAATATGGTTGATAATTAGCTTGTATAAGAACTTGGTGATCAACTCACTAAATTTCTATTGCTAGCTTGAGGAAGGAGGATTCGAGCCTTATTTATCAACTAAAGAGGGCCATCAACTCCCACTAACCAAGAGGATTCTATTTAGGGAAAATGAGAATAAAGTGGAAAGAATGGTTATGCATGCAGGAGAATCCATCTAGACATGCATGCCCAAATGTGGACTCGACCACTGTAGTAATTCTCGTGATGCTCAATGCCATTAAATATCAATACAAAGCGGTTACATGCGGCTGACACGGGAATCTTTCACCATCATCTTTAATTGACCCTCACTTGACTCCTCAACCTGACCAAATAGCAGTTGCATTTCTCAACTTAGTATTTCAATCATGTCTACAAAGTAATGTCAGTACACATAATAATTGCATAATCATAACCACCTTAAAGAATATTCATGAATCACATGCAAAATAAATATAGATGGTCCACATAATAGGTAAATATCATTAAAACCAGTAGAAATGAAATTAGTCCAAATGTATTATGACTGAGAGAAACTATATGAAAATATCACTATAGAATATCAAAGTCTGTGGTAATTTTAGAATATAACAAGAGATTCTACCCCCTAACTAGGAAAAAATATAGACTCATCACTCCCCCACCTTAATGTTTTGATCATCCACCAGCAGGGGAAGAGTTATGTTTTTTCTTTGTTAAGGCCTTGAAGTCTATGACTGATAGTTTTCCAATGTCGGTGCCTGTCGTGGGTGAATCAGGATTCCAGTAAAATCCTCCCAACTTATCAACCCTCCTCCATCGTTGTTGTTCCACTTCAATTCCATACCTGTAGAATCTAAAATTAGGTACATGTCATAGGAGGGTAGGTGGCTGAAAAGTCAAGGGAAACCATTCTCACCCCTTGGTTCTCCAAAGTTGGATGTATCTTTCTATTCTCTTTAGTGTAGCAGTGTAGGTGTGAAAAAAATGTGTCTCAACCCTCTTTATCTTAACAGTCAATAGGTTCCATCTCTGGGATATATATGCCCTCATATTATCTTCTTTTGTTGCAGTTTTTACTTCATACTCACTGTAAACAACTTTAATTCAGGGCATAATTTTATTACCATAACTTAGCCTAAAGAGCAATCTATTCCAATCTATATAAACGTCTTTTGGATTCTTTGATTTAGCCCTAATGACTAGGGTAATACTGGATTCCTTCTTCTTGTAAGAATTGTATTATTCACCCCAACTAATTTCATTTTGTACCCAGGACATAAATGCTCTCAATTGTATGTCTCCAACATAAGACAATGGGTTCCAGTCTCGATCTTTTGGGACAAAAAAGTTGTGTGAATAAAATTCACATGAAAAAAATTTCATTTCAGAGGAAACGATTTTGTAGTCATTGAAAAATTCAGCAGGAGTCTCAATGGAGGGATTCAAACCTGAGACGATTCTTGACGTTCTAAAGGAAAGGTGTTTATCCTTCAAGTACAAATCATAAACCCTTGGAGGGGTTCTACGTTCCAAAAATTTTGGCACCAAAGTTGCAATGCCACTTACCCTTTCCTTCAAGAAGGAAATTTCCTCATTATTTTCTTCGATCATCTCATCTCTCTCTTGGATTTCCTTTTTCAACCATTTCTTCTCCTCCTTCCATTCCTCCTCTCTTCTCTGTATTTTTTTTCCATAAATTTAAAAAATTTGTATGTACTGAAAACTCAGGAGGGTTATGGATTCCTACTAGGATTCTCATAGATGGTTGCTTCCCATAGAGAACAATCTGAATAGATTTAGGATTTCCCACCGATTCAAGTTGTTGAGGTAGGATTCCTCTTTCCTCATTATGTTGCAGGGCCTCTTGTTCTTCTTTTGGTGGTGGCTATAGGAACTCCTGATCTATTTCTTGACTTTCCTGCAAGAACTCCCACTGTTGGTTTTGTTGCAAGAACACCTGACTTTCTTCATGTTCTTGAGTCTCAACTTCTTCTGCAATGGCAACAAGATCCTCCAGGGTCATTTTTGCTACCTTTTCAAACACATCTTCATCTCATACATTATCCTACTCCATTGGATCATTTGTGCTTTCACACAATGTCCCACCAAGCTTAGGATCGGTTGGATTTAATTTATTGAGAGGGATTTTTTTGTTTTCCTTTGGTTGCAAGATGAACAGTGCTAGCCTTATTTTTCTTAGGGCTTAGCACTTCATTTTTTGTAGGTTGTGTTTTTATTTTCCTTGATTTTGCCTCTCTCTTTTGTGCTCTTGTTTTTATTACATCTTCAGGGGAACATCATCATCATCAAAGTCTGATGAAGAATTTTCTTTTTCATTCTCATTATCAGAGGAACTAACATTTATAGTGTTTTCTACAATGGGGAAATCCACACCAACACCAGAGGTCGAACCACCAGGGGTGCCTTCGGTCGTGCTCAATTTTTTGTTGGACCTACATGACTGAGATGAAACCCTGGGATGAGAGGGCTTGGGTATATACTGCTCAATGTTCACAAAATCATCCCAAGCCATTCTAGGTTTTGTATTATGCAAAGATCTCATAACTAGCGATTTAATGAGACAATGGTGAGATAAAAAATTTTCCCTACCTTTTTATGTTTCTACTACCATAATAGAGAGAAGGTTGTACAATACATTGGGCACATTCATCTTTCTCCCATTCCATATATGACTCATCAATGTGAAGTGTACTAAATGTAGGTTCAATAGTCGAACTTCGCAAGTGATGCATCTAATGATATGAACGACAACCTGATTCCATGGATTGGGTAGAGAGAGTCTCTTGGCACCTTTCTTGTCAATTGTGAGAGGAGGGTCACCATGCATTGTAAATATGGCCCTGGTTGTCATGGTATCCTTAGAAATAGGGTAAGGTTCATCGTTAGCTTGTAACCCTGACACTTCAAAAATTCGTTCTTCAGTTGCTATGACCTATAGTCCTTTCACCATGGACTTTCCATTTGAGAATGTCTGAGAAAACTCCAATGCAATACCCTTGTTAAAACCATCCAACTTCAGAAAATAATCTAACCAACCACAATTCTACAATTTGGCTAAGCACGTTGCGTCTTGGAACAAGACATCATGAGTTGAGGGCTCATTTCAAATAAGTCTGCCTCCCATTTTTTAAACTCAAATTGTCACTCTGCAAAATTACCTCTGTAATCCTCAAATTCCTTCTTGCTTGCTTGTTGGGTGAACTATCGATTGAATTTCATTTACTCTATTTTTAGAAATTTACCACTTGCATTTCAAAATTATGATAGAGTTAAGAATATCAAGAAACGATAAATAAAAAGGAATCATAATGAGAGGAAATGGCGATGGAAGTTCAGTGTCACATCACACATGTGAGCCATCTTTCATTTTAAATTTTGAATCAACTCAACAAGATTTTCTAACACAGATAATCATGTATCAGTGTGTGGAAATATTTCTTCATCTTTCTTATCCCTCCCCCCAACCTAAATTTGGACATGTGTCCACACATGTGGGATGACAATATTGATTTGACAGGGGATTAAAGAAAATTTTGTGAATTTTCATATTATCGTACAGTGATTAAATGAAACACTCTATAGGATAATTAAGAATGCAATTAATGTGTATGCACCTGAGTGTGTATAAAAATGATTGTAGATAATTCATTGCAACAATTGGGGAGGAAAGTACCGCTTTGCATTGCTGAGCAATAATTGAGAAATTAATGACAATGAGGTGGAATGGTGTGAGGTGAGAAGAAATGATGGAAGAGAGAGAAAGGTGGTATGGATGGGTGGATGGGTGGATGGGTGAAGAAATAAATTTCTACAAAAGTAGAAATATTTATTACAACAAGTGCATACCTCATTTAGTCAGAAGGAGGGACACTAGGTCCGCTACCTTTGACTGCAAGAACTCCTTTGCTACAGGAACCATGCTTGGGCACTATGTGTTGGATAAATTGTTGTAGGAACTCTTCTTTTGAAGCTGGCCCGTGATATAATATGAGATGGTTCCCATTCACCAGTATTTTTAATTTCACAGGGTCAATGGTCGTGAGCTACACAAATCCATTGGGAAATACCTCTGCATTGTCATATGGCCCTAGCCACCTAGTTTGGAATTTACCTGCATTATCCTTGTACCATGAATCATAAAGTAATGGCTAGTCACTTGGTTGAAATTTCTTCACTTTGATAAATCTATCATGCCATTTAACTCTTTGATTTTGCACAAGTTCAGTATGGTGCAATGCAGATTTCCTCATCTCGTCCAATTTATTCAACTACATAATTCATTCTTTATGTGTCATTGAAATGTTCATCCCTAACTCCATAGCAGTTCTGAGATTTTTGTGCTCAAATTCTATAGGAATCATGGTTATTTTCCCATATAGCAGCTCAAATGGGGTGAAGCCTGTAGTTGTCTTCCAGGTTGTCCTGTAAGACCAGATTGCTTCAGATAATCTATTTACCCAGTATTTTTTGTGAATATGCACTATTTTGGTGAGGATGGCCTCAATCTCTCTATTTGTCACCTCAACTTGTCCATTTACTTGAGGGTGATAAGGATTGGATTTCTTGTGCCTGATGTTATATTCATTAGCCAATGTTGTAACAAGGTCGGATGTAAAGTGAGTGCCTTAATCAGTTACTATTTCTCTTGGTACCTCATAGCTTGTGAAAATTTCTTCATAAAGGAATTATGTAACCTTGTTGTCTCTTGCATGCTTCATGGCTTTGAATTCTACCTACTTTATTACATAATCAGTGCACACTAAAATATAGGACTTACCATTGGATGGAGGATCAATGGGTCCCACAAAATCCAAACCCCATTTTTCAAATGGATGACTACCACTTGTGGACAAAGTGGCATCTCATCTGACATTGTTGGTTTCCCCATACTCTAGCATTTAGCACATATCCTTGTATACCTTCCTGCATCTTTGTATAATGTAGGTCAATAGTATCTTGTGTTCAGGATTTTCATTGTTGTCCTTTTAGCTACAAAGTGGCTTCCACAGGGTTCATCATGACATGCATGTAGAATTTCATAGGTCTCATCTTCCCTCACACACCATCTCATAATGTGATCAAGTCTAGTATAAAACAAACATCCAACTATCCAAGAAAAAGGGAATTATTTTTCAATCAACACTCTTCTCTCTTTTGAGGAGAGGTGAGGAGGAACTCTCCCCATCACAAGGTAATTGGCTATGTCAGCATACTAGGGTGTCTGTACACTAATGGAGAATAGATGCTCATCTAGAAAGGAGTCATCTATGGATTGAATATCATATGAGGTGGTCATTCTTGAAATAAAATATGCTACCATGTTTGCCTTCCCTGGTTTTTCCACAATAGTTATGTCAAATTATTGCATTAATAGCAACCATATGGCTAATATTTGTTGAAAATTGAGGTGTTTTCTTAGCTTAATACTCTGTAAAACTTTAAGATTGCTGATCTAAATAAGATTTTCCTTTTGTTACAAATTCTTTGTGGGTGATTATCTTGATTAATCCATTTTAGTGTTGTAGAATGTAGACAGAAGTTGATAGAAGTAGACAAGATATTAGAAAGATTACACAAGCATATACCGTGGAGAAAACCCTTTCAGGTAAAAAAATCCACCAAGAAATGATCTATTATTCCAATCTTGAAGTAGATTACAATAGCTTCAATTCTTGCTTGTGAATGCCTCTTTTGCCTTCACCAAACTTCTTCACAACCTGCAAATAAAACTTACAAACTCTCTTTACAACTTGTTTGAGATATATTGAATTTTTTCCACATTGTAAACTCCAAAATGAGTTATACAAACAATGCCTAAGCCCTAACCCTTAAAGGTACGCCAATTTCATGCAATTGGAGATGCACCGTGAAAACCAATGTCAAACCATCTACCTCTTCCATTTGGGCGTACCACACTGAAGTTACAACTAATTCTTCATCTTGTAAGTATCTCAAGGCTTTATCCTCAAAGTTGGCACCCACAAGAGGGCCCCACTTAACTAGGCAATCAATAATATCTCTACATGCAAAGGAGTTAATTCCAAGAAGCCAACTTGGGCGCCCAAAGTGGGTCCAAGATATTTCTTGTTAACTGAAACATTTCTCAACACCATTCATGCAAGAATGGTCATCTCCTATTAACTGAAGGTAGTTCATGTTATCTTGCATGCAACTCAAGTTATTAGGCATGCATTCCAAGTTAACTGAAGTCAACTAACATGCAACTAAAACTAACTGAAGATAACTGAACTGAACTGAACATCAACTGAACTGAACTGAACTGAACTGAACTTCAATTGAACTGAACTGAACTAAACTGAACTGAACTGAACTGAACTTCAATTGAACTAAACTGAACTTCAAACCCTATTTTATAGGTGCTCAACATGCATAAAACAAAATCCCTATTTTATAGGAATCTAGGATGCATGCTTGAAGTAAACTCAATTTACCACTTAGTTAACTGAACTTAAGGTGAGTGTCACCTCCCATGTGTGAGCCCATGTGCTCCTATTTTGTAGGAGCTAATCCCAGGGCATCCACACATGCTTTTAACATTTAGAATTAATTACAAATGCCAATTAACATGATTATTTCAACAATTAATAATTCCTTCTTATTCCTAGTGTTTGATAAACACATTTCAGGAATTTAGGATAAACATGAAATAACTAATGTTTTAGGATTTCAATTAAATGGCATCCTATTTCCAACATTCTCCCACTTGACATTATACATTGCAATTATTCTAAACAAGGAATAATATAACAAGTACAAGACTCAAAGCCAATAGCCTTCTTGCACCAACTAATCAATCCATGCTAACTTCAAATGCAACCTGCATAATCATGAAGCTTCCAAGCAAATGATTAAAACCAAGAGAACTTATCTATATGGTTTCATAAGATAATCAGTAACATTAATTAAAGTGTTAACTTTCTCAATTAATACCTTCCCATTATCAACCAAACCAATACCTTTCCCAAGTCTCTGTATCCAAACTGCCTCTGTGGAGGTATGCTAAACCACCGAGTGTGTTGAACTCACGTTCAACCAAGGTGTAGGCTCCTCGGTCTTTTTTGTTGAAAAAACCTTCCTTCAAGTAACCATTCCAACAAATATCTCTTACCAAAAGAGAATTCCAGCCTCACCTATTTCTCCAAGTATCCATGAGGACCTGTAACCAACCAAACCATGCCAAACTCCAAATGCAACACAACACATTCATGAAGTAATCAAGCAAAATGATTAATGTACCCAATACTTAAGATAACTACACAAGATCAATGTCAAAGCTCCACCCTTGAACATAAACATGACATCCATGATCTATCCATCTCCTCTTAGAAGATCACATACATCATATCATACTTACACATCCTAGTCTCAAGAGAACCATGTAATATGCCAAACTCTAATCTAGAATACAGAGTAAACCATGACATAATAGCAACCACTCTAAACCAAGAACAAACCATATCCCCAATCACATAAAGATAACCTTACCAATGATGCATCCAAGTCACTGCCAATAACTCCCACTGAACCGTGGTACCAAGTTATACATGGCATCGTGACTACCATCCTCTCCATGAAGATTACTCTGAAACATGAAGCAAAGAGTTATCACAAACACTATTAGCTGAAATAACCAATGCATCATTACTATCATCCGAGGACTCCTCTGTAGAAGAATTAGAACTTTCTTTCTTGTTCTTACAATCCTTCTTTACATGTCCTATTTTCCCACAGTTCCAACACTTTACCTTACTTCGTCCTTCTAACTTACCCTTCCCCTCCTTGTTTCCTTTAGGTTCCTTTTTCTTAGGCCTACCTTTTACAAACAAGACATCTTGATTTTCTCCTTAGACTTCCTCCTCATCTCCTCTGATAGGAGAGTAGGAATAATGTTTTCCATCTTTGGATCTGCACCATTACCACTAATTGCAACAATTAGATTTTCCCAAGAATCTGGTAAAGAACAAAGTAACAAAATGCACTTATCCTCATCTTCTAGCTTTACATCTACATATTGCTAACTGACTGAGAATTAAATTGAAAGAATTTAAATGTTGTGCAACAAATTCACCATTTTTCATTTTTAATGAATACAACTGCCTTTTCAGATACAACTTATTGGCGAGACTCTTAGTTTGATAAATATCCCCTATTCTCTTCCACAATTTATATGCAGTATTTTCATCTGAAACATTCAAGAGAATCGCATCAGCAAGACATTACCTAATTGTTCTTCTTGCCTTCTTATCTAACTTAGACCAATCCACATTTAAATAGTTGTAGGTGTCTTTGTCTCATTATTAATCACTAACCACTGATCTCTTTCTTCAAGAAGATCTTCCATTTTTAATTTCCACATTTCATAGTTAGAACCATTGAACCTTTCAATATCTAACCGAGAATTCATTGTAACAAAACTTAATTCCAAAATCAGCAAATAACAAAAATAATAAAAGCTCCCACTAAGCCAAAAAAATCCTTCAATACTCTACCCAACCTCAGCTCTGATACCAAATGTTGAAAATTGAGGTGTTTTCTTAGCTTAATACTCTGTAAAACTTTAAGATTGCCGATCTAAATAATATTTTCCTTTTGTTACAAATTCTTTGTGGGTGATTATCTTGATTAATCCATTTTAGTGTTGTAGAATGTAGACAAAAGTTGATAGAAGAAGTAGACAGGATATTAGAAATAATACACAAGCATATACTGTGGAGAAAACCCTTTCGGGTAAAAAAAATCCACCAAGAAATGATCTATTATTCCAATCTTGAAGTAGATTACAATAGCTTCAATTCTTGCTTGAGAATGCCTCTTTTGCCTTCACCAAACTTCTTCACAACCTGCAAATAAAACTTACAAACTCTCTTTACAACTTGTTTGAGATATATTGACTTTTGTGCACATTGTAAACTCCAAAATGAGTTATACAAACAATGCTTAAGCCCTAACCCTTAAAGGTATGCCAATTTCATGCAATTGAAGATGCACCATGAAAACCAATGTCAAACCATCTACCTCTTCCATTTGGGCATACCACACTAAAGTTACAACTGAGTCTTCATCTTGTAAGTGTCTCAAGGCTTTATCCTCAAAGTTGGCACCCACAAGAGGGCCCTACTTAACTAGGCAATCAATAATATCTCTGCATGCAAAGGAGTTAATTCCAAGAAGCCAACTTGGGCGCCCAAAGTGGGTCCAAGATATTTCTTGTTAAATAAAACATTTCTCAATACCATTCATGCAAGAATGGTCATCTCCTATTAACTGAAGGTAGTTCCTGTTATCTTGCATGCAACTCAAGTTATTAGGCATGTATTCCAAGTTAACTAAAGTTAACTAAAGTCAACTAACATGCAACTAAAACTAACTGAAGATAACTGAACTGAACTGGACATCAATTGAACCGAACTGAACTGAACTGAACTGAACTTCAATTGAACTGAACTGAACTTCAAACCCTATTTTATAGGTTCTCAACATGCATAAAACAAAATCCCTATTTTATAGGAACCTAGGATGCATGCTTGAAGTAAACTCAATTTACCACTTAGTTAACTAAACTTAAGGTGAGTGTCACCTCCCACGTGTGAGCCCATGTGCTCCTATTTTGTAGGAGCTAATCCCAAGGCATCCACACATTATTTTAACATTTAGAATTAATTACAAATTCTAATTAACATGATTATTTCAACAATTAATAATTCCTTCTTATTCCTAGTGTTTGATAAACACATTTCAGGAATTTAGGATATACATGAAATAACTAATGTTTTAGGATTGCAATTAAATGGCATCCTATTTCCAACAATATTTATGAGATTAGGGACTTTTTCATGAGGTATATAATGGATGCATGATCAGTGTGTACAAAAATATGATAACTAGTTATATAGTGCCTGAATTTGTTCAAGACATAAATTACTACCAACATTTCTTTCTTTGTGACTATGTAATTGAATTCAAATCCCTGCAAGTTTTTACTGATAAAATAAATGGAATTTTCAATAGCTTTAGATTTTTGTCCTAGGACTACTCCTATTGCATAATCTAAGTCATCATTTTGGATGTGTGAAGGGATTTCGCAATTTGGTCCCTTAAGTACAGGAGCATGAGTTAGAGTTGTTTTTAGATCAGAAAATGCTTTATTACAGCTTTATGTCCATTGGAACTCAACATATTTAGTCAAAAGACTATATATTGGGGCTAATATTTTGCTAAAATCCTTGATGAAATGTCTATAGTATCCTACATGACCTAAGAAACTCCTACTATCCTTTTGTTTTACAGGTATACGCAGATTTTTGATTACCTCAATTTTTGCAGGATCAACTTGAATGCCATGGTGGGAAATGTAGTGGCCAAGAACTAAACCTTCCTGCATCATCATGAAGCACTTTTCACTATTTAATGACATGTGTTGGTCTTCACATATCTGTAGAAACTTTTTCAAATTATCCAATGCTTCATAAAAGGTGGCACCATACGTAGTAAAATCATCCATATAGATCTCCATGCTGTCAAGGGATATATCTGAGAATATACTAATGAGTGCTCTTTGTAAAGTGGCAAGTGTATTGCATAACCCAAAGGGAAGTACATAATAGGAATATTTCCCCCAAGGACATGTAAATTTAGTCTTATGTTGGTCTTCCAGTACAATTTGAATCTGATTGTATCCACTAAATCCATCAAGAAAAGAGAAGTATTGCTTTCCTACAAGAGAGTCTAGGACTTGGTCTACAAAAGTAAGGGGAAAATGATCTTTCTTAGTGCCAACATTGAGTTCCCTATAGTAAAAAAAAAATTTCCATTTCCCTCCCTTTTTGGGAACAATCACCAATGGAGACACCCATTGGCTGTCTGAAATAGGGTAGATGAATCATGTGTCTAGTAGCTTTTGCAGTTCTGTTTTGACAATTTCTCTCAATGTAGGGTTAATTCTTCATTGCAGTTGCCTAATAGGTGTACAATCATCTTTGATATATGTTCTATGAGTGCAAATTTTTGGATCTAATCACTTCATGTCATGATAATCCCAGGAAAATTCTTTTTGATGAGCTTTCAGCAAGTTTTCCAATATCAACTATTATTCCTCATTCAATTTACTATTGATGTTTAGAGAGCGTCCCTCAGAAACCTATACTTGTGTGACTAGATCTATAATAGATGCTTCATTAATACAAGGTATCTTAAGTTCATGTGGCAACATTGTATGAAACATAAGTGTTGATGTAGGAATTTTTTCTATAGGAAGAGTTGTTGCAGGAAGTCTGTCTATAGAGATAGTTGATGCAGGAAGAGTGGCTATAGGAAGTCTGTCTGCTGGAAGAGTTGTTGCAATAAAATCATGCATAATAGACATAAGTGTTTGCTCAATATCTATGGAACCAGATGATGTTTCCTCTATCTGACAGTGCTTCTGAATGATATTAGATAACACCTCATCTTCAACTTGAAGCTGCGAGAAATGAATTCTTCCAAGCATCATAAGTTGTGCCACAAAGTTAACATCTTCAACTTCTTCACCAATATGTGGCCATACTAATTTTTCTTCATTGTGGGATGGCTGAGTAGGAGGACAAAAAATAATATTTTTAGTAATCAAGCCATTAGAAATGGTCATGTCACCTAGCCAACATCTAATATAAGCATCTGCAGTTGCTAACCAGGGCCGGCCAAGGATGAGTTGATACCATCCCAGTGTGGCCTTATGAAAAAGAACCATAAAGTTGGATGGATACTCCCAAGAGTATAGGATCACCACAAGGTCTTCTACTATGCCATCAGGCTTAACAATGGAACTACCAGCAAGCTATAAGATTGTAGGAGTGGATCTCATGTTTGGAATATTCAGTTACTATAGGATATCTTTAGTCATCACATTGATTGTTGCACCCAAGTCAATCAAAGCATTCTTTATGTTCATCCCATTTATGAAAAAATTAACTATAGGGCTACCTGGATCATTTTACTTTGGAATAATTACTTTTCCAAGCATGATGTCAGCAAGTTGTCCTACTACATGGATTGTAGTGGGGTCCTTCTTTTCCTACATAGTTTCTTGAGGCATGCTTCCTTGATGGCTTTGTCATAGATAGGAGCGTCTTTGATGGCCTGAAATAGTGGTATCTAGACACATATATAATTTAACTAATCTGGGATATCAAAACTAGTTTCCTCCTTTTCTTCTTTGTGCTTGGAAGCTTCTAATATCTAAGGGAACGGTGGTTCTTATGTTGTCTTCTTTGTTGGAGCTGGTTCAAGATTTTTAGTTGCACAAGGCTGAATGGGATCAATCAAAGATTCTTCTTGCTCTTCCACAGGGAGCTCAGTGATAATGGGGGTGGAAGGAGCTGATAAATTTTTTCTTGAACGTAGATGTATGTCACTTAAACTCACATCATATGCAAAAAAATGATTTGGATCAACATAATGTACAGGTTGTTGTTGTGGTTTATTATTTGGGTTGGGTGTGGGTTGGGTTGGTAACTAGGTAGGTTTAGGTACATTTTCACTTGGATTAGTAAAAGGGTGCATTATATCAGGTTATTGGGTTTGAGAATATGGCTACATATAGCTTGTGGTTTGGTTTGGCCATTGTTGGCCACCTCTCCATTGAGATGTTTGTTGCTAGTTTCCTAGAGGTTATTGTCAAGGTCCCTGAAACTGTTGCCAATTACCTTGAGGATTTTGCCACTGACGTGATATATTTTGATAATTGGACCAAGTATTGTGTGGGTTATTCCAAGACTGGGGTGGGTATCCTCCATAATTGGATGGACAGGGTGGCTTCCACTAGTTTCCAAAATAGGAAATAAAATATGGTCCAAAAAAAAATAGCGGATCTAGTGGCATGCCTTGTCTTGAATCCCATGGCCTCTTTTGTGAAACAAAGTAGACTTGGTCTTCCTCAGTTTGCATTGGTTTGAACTAAGGTAGAATCTTTGTACTATCAATGTTAGATATCACCTTACATCTGTAGTCCCTCTTCTTCTATCTACAATGAGGGAAATATTATGTCAGTATTGCCTCTATCTCCTCATGTTTCTTCTTATCTTGAAGTGTATCCAGCTGAGTAGCTAGATTTTTTATTATATCCTAATTGAAATCTACCAAAAAATTAGCAATCTCCATCATTGAGAGTCCACTGCTAGATGTCTTACCCATAGAGGATCAATAGGCTCTTCCTTTCTTTGAAGTTGCCCTAGAATAATTCTGACATATCTTCTTGATATCATCCCAAGGGACTTGAGTGATATCTCCTCCTACCATTAGGTCTAATGCATCAATGCAAATTTCATTAATTCCTCTCAGGAAAATAAACTTTTGCAAGTCTTCATTAAGTGTATGATGTGGAGATTTCTACAAGAAAAATATAAAACTTGAATGAAATCTTCCAATCTTTGATCTTCTTTTTGCTACATTCTAAACATTTCACCTCATCTCATGTCACTACCCCTAGAATATTCTTTGTATTTCTCAAGAAATTTTGTCTTCATATCTTCGTAAGTTCTCAGAGTATTTCTGCCAAGGCTCATAAACCATCTCAATGCAACTTCTTTTAGATTAGTAGTAAATATATTGAGTTGGTGGGAATTAGTGGTATAGTCATAGCTTCTACAGATTATATCAAATTCAAACAAGAAGGTATTAGGATCTTCTATGACAAGCCCATATAATTTAGGAAGGACTAAAGCAGGTATATTTTTGAGGTTATCTACTTCTTTCTATTTAGCAATGGGAAAAGGGAAATCTAGTTGGTTCTATATGTTAGGCCTATCTCCATTTGCATTAGCCATTCCTGCTTGAATAAATTCCAGAATAAAGGGTTCTTCAAGAGGATTTTGATCTTCAAGGGAAATTTTAGAACTGGTCAAGTCAGGGAATATATCATCAAAGGTTTGTGGCTCTTCTTCTTCTTCATCTCTGGGCAGATTTGGAAGCTCTACTAGCTGAAATGGTTCAAGATTATTAGGAAGGAATCTCCCATAAGCGTCTCTCCTTATATTCATGTAGTATCAACTCAATATCAACCAACTCACACAAATAATGGGTGGGGAAAAATAGTGGATCATAAATTCTATCACTAGGAGAAAATTCCAGAAATACTACAACAAAAAAAATATCAATGAATCCAAAGGACTTCCTAGTTTGACACCATCCTCGATATTGGTGCCAAAAATGTTAGCCCACAATAATGATCTCAATAACTAAGCTCTTACAACCATGATTCATTGATTTTACATTTGACCTGAATAGCCATCTTAACCATCATGAAGGTACATTTAAATTGTCAACCCAGGGACATGAACTTGAAATGGGTCAGCACAGTATGTGCACTAGGAATTCTAAAGTAGTCATCTTCATTCTATAACTAAGAAAGGCTTAATGCTGAAATTAATTGTAAGAAAGGAAAAAATAAAATGTTGAACACCACTCAAACAAATATAAACTCATTATGCATAATAGGAAGGGAAATCTAAGAATCCAACAAAAAACTACTCTACTCGCCTTGGCTGTAGGAAAATTCATAGAATAGAGTTCTAGTGGCTGCAAGAACAATTAATGTTAGAATATTATCTAAGCACTGAACATAAACTAACACTAATCTAACTAAACTAAAGGAAAAAATTACTCACCAAGTGGGCCCCCTTGGATGACTATCCTCTAAAATAATATAAAACTCAGATACTCAACTCAGAATCTCATTTCATTCATCAAAAAATGCAATTACAAAAATATGGCTGATAATCAGCTTGTACAAGAACTTGGTGATCAACTCACTAACTCGCTATCGCTAGCTCGAGGAAGGAGGATTCGAGCCTTATTTATCAGATAAACAGGGCCAACAACTCCCACTAACTGAGAGGATTCCATTTAAGGAAAATGAGAAGAAAGTGGAAAGAGCGATTATGCATGCAAGGAAATCCATTCAAAAATGCATGCCCAAATGTGGACTCTACCACTGTTGTAACGCCTACGATGATCAATGCCATTAAAGATCGATGCAAGGTGGTTACATTTGTTTGACATTAGAATCTTCTATCTTCGACTTTAGTTGAACTTCGCACGACTCCTTAACCTGACCGACTGGCAGCTAGATTTCTCAACTTAGTATTTCAATCATGTCTACAAATTAATGTCAGTATACATAGTAATTGCATAATCATAACCACCTAAAAGAAAATTCACCAATCACATGCAAAATAAATATAGATGGTCCACATAATAGGTAAATGTCAATAAAACCAACATAAATGAAATTAGTCCAAATTTCTTATGTCTGAGAGAAACTATATGAAAGCACCAGCATAGAATATCAAAGTATATGGTAATTTTAGAAAATAAAAAGAGATTCTACCCCCCTAACTAGGCCAAAATCTAGACTCATCAATCCACATTCCAAAAATTCTCCATAGGAAGAAGATTGTTCCTCCTCAAGTAGATATACATCTCCATTATCATCTTCACACATCTTATTTGAAGAAGAAGATTCCACTTCCATTTCATCAGGGTAGAAAGAGTCAACAAAGGAGTGACCACATCCATTGTCATCATGGTTACTACAGCAAGGAGATCCATCAATATTGAAACTGTGTTCAGACTGAATGCTCAAATCTTCATTTCTAACATCTTTCCCCCTAATTTTCAATGAGGTTTCAAGAACATATGCATCACTTCTAGTGATAGAATCTTGGTAGGGAAATATCTCTCTCACCTCTTCTACTTCTTCCTTATTCAAGACATCCCAAGGGTGTAATTCATGCCTTTTTATGTTGCCTTCAAACCCTATGTCTTCATTTTCATCACCATTGTATTGATCAACATTCATGTTACTTGTGACGTGATTACAATCATTACTTTCACCCATAGAACAAAATGGGTATTCATGTTGTGCTATACCTTCTCAATTTTTTTGCATTATTTTTTGGTTCTCCTCAATAGGACAACCACTACCGATATTCTAAGGCTTCACGCCTTGTACATGATCACAATTAACTCCTACAATCTTTATCCACTCGAATACTTGATCAAAATTATAAGGCTTCAATTCCTTTGGAAATTTAGTCAATTCAGAATCATAAATTTCATAAAATAGATCAAGGCATACTAAATCCTCGGGTCTGAAATTCTTAGGAATCTCCAAAAATATATCCAAGAATATTGATAACAAATCATAGGGTGACTCTTCTTTATGCCTTTTCATTTCATACAAATTCTTCATAAAAGACATTTGATCAACTTTACTCAAAATTTCTTGATATTCATTTTGAAGCTTACTATGGTTTGCATATTGTAGTGATTGAGAAATTAGAGCAGCCAAAGCACTATTCTCTTGACAATCACTTCTATTTTCCAATCCATGAAGTCTATTTGAAATAAGTGTGTTAGGATAATCAATTCTTGCCTTATATCCTTTCATCCTTTCATATTTCAAGTTATTTTCAATATCCATAGCAATTTGATATGTCTAGAGTAATGTTGTGGGTTCTTTATCCCTTAGCCAATAACTCATCTTACTATCAAATTCACCAAGATACACAACTAAAAAATCAACATCATTTGGTCTTATACTTTCCAGAATATCTCTTATTTCCTTTGAAAATCTAAGGTTGAAAGCAAAAACCAACTCATCTTCATTTCTATGGATCTCCAAAAAAAAAATCTTACCACATTTGGATTTACCCTTTCACCAAATTGTTCTACAAAGGCTATCATTAACTGATTCCATGAATCTATAGAAAAATCCTGTAAAAATGAGAACCAATTTCTAGCATCATCCTTTAAATACTAACCAAAAAGTTTCATGACAACATCCTCATGATTTACCTCATAATCCCCTATCACATCCACAAATGTTTGCAAATTCTTAGAGGTTGATTCTGAGCTTTTCCCTATGAATTTGGGAAAATGTTTACTAACATTTTTAGGAATCAAGTTAGGGGAAAATTTAATACCACTAAAGGCCAATGGAATATACCTTTCAATAACAAAATCCCTTTGAGGATACAAAAAACCTGATTGCTCTGCATACTTTTACTTGCCTCACTCACTAACTTAACCATAACCCTAAAATATAGGTTAAATATTCATGCCTTAAAACTTTCTTAGAGACATAATTCAGACATAAGCATACTTCTCAAATAATTATGGATATTACATATTACAATTTAGAAGTATGACAAGGACCACTAATATTCCCTTTCTTAATGCAATTTCATTTAATAGGGAATCATTTATTATCTTCAAATCTTGAAAACTTCTCATAAAATTGCTTCTTACACATGATAATACTTTTTCTAGATTATGAGAATACTTGGAAGCTTATGGCAGCTAGTAACCTTTCTTCTTGACTAAAAATAATTTTAGGTATGAAACTCTCTTCACATCTTCAACAGGTTCTTTAGACAGAGTCGCCACCTCTTTTCACAGAGGACTGAACTTCAAGGAATATGAAGCTCCTTCAAAGATATATTTCCTTTTGGGTTTTCTCCCACAATAGAGTCACACATGCATTCTTTGAAATTTCTGCAACAAAATCAATTCCAGGTCTAAACATTTTTCAATATCTAAACTAGATGTTCAAATTCACCAACTTCTTGAATCAATGATATAATAGTCTACAACTAGTCTTCTATTAGGAATTTATCAAATTTCCCCTCAATAGAGTCACCATTTTTGTTGGTGACTCAGATGGGTAAACAAGACACTAGAATTATCAATCACTGGTTACCAATTTGAATGACTCTTTTGAAAAGACTGTCTGCAACCAAAATTTATGAGTTCATCTCCAATAGAGTTGCCATTTTTGTTGGTTTTTTTATTTCCTAGCTAAACCTTGAAATCCTCTAAAGGGTATCCAAACCTTATGCTCAATAAATGTTAAAGTTAGTGGCTAACATAGCGAGTAAGGATCTCTAGGCCCTCACTCCTACTCTTCAGGCTCTGTGAAGCCCAGGGGGGTATTCCTTATTACTTTTAAGGGATATTTGGTCTTTAGAAGTAATTTTATATCTAGATAAAATTCCTATTGAATAAAACTAAGCATCCTTCACCAAATATTTGGCTAGTCTTTGAAAAAATTAGTCCTTATTGCTAGAAATTGAGAGGGAATTCAAAGTTACACACTACAAATGAAATTATTTTAAATGATTTATTATTCTCATTCCAGGTCTTTAGTTAGGTGTATTTATAACTAGTTTATATAAAAAAATCTAATGAATAGACCAGTGCTTTGTCTATTGGGCAATAGACTCAAATCATGTAATAACTAGCAATACATAAGCCATTCATTCAAAAATTATTAGACTATTGTCACACCACATTGTAGTGTTCAACTCACTATGTTCAACACATAAATTCTTACCAAATCTTATACTCCTCCACAAAAATTTATGAGATTATCTTAGCATTTAATCAACCTATTACATTCATAAATTATTAGACTATTGTCACACCACATTGTAGTGTTCAACTCACTATGTTCAACACATAAATTCTTACCAAATCTTATACTCCTCCACACAAATTTATGAGATTATCTTAGCATTTAATCAACCCATTAAATTGAAGCCAAAACAAATTCAAATAATCAACCAAACCAATTAAAAATGAAATAAAAGATCATTAACCTTTTCATTCGTAACTTGCATTAAACTATTTTAAGATTACTACATACTTCATTTATACCCTAGACATCCTACTATTCTATATATCAACATCTATATCATATATTTCTTCTTGTACATATCTCTTCACCTAGACCATTCTAAGACTCCAAAATTGACCCATGTATTCAGCCTTTAAATCCCTTTTATAGAATAAGGGAGCAACAAGTATCTGGCTGAATTACAATCACATTTAACTTCATTTCATTTTCAATTTCACTAGACTTCAAAATATTCCCCAAGCAGTTAGAAATCATTATTTGCAACACAAGGGAGAAAAAAATATCAAAAACCATTTGTCGGAGAAGCCCACCAACCTTCCAAAAGGCACTGCATCACAACATCAAAATTTTCATGTTCAAGTCGATCCAAAAATCTCACCATCAACAAAAAAGTAGGAAACAACAAGAACCCATATTGCAACTCACCATCCCAAAGAAACATGTCAACACAAAGGAAAAAAACTTGAGCATCAACTCAGAAAGGGAGTGAGGTTCTATTCTTCCTAGTCAGAAACAAAATAAGAATGCCTTCTCAGTGTCCAAGTATTGAAATTGGAGTAGCCATCATCACCTCATCCTCAAAATTAGTCAAATTACTCATGGCCATGAGATACTAGCAGTAGCCAGAGTTTGTTTCATCTCCACTATCCGAGAGATCATCCAAGACTTCAATGGGAGACTAATGACATCCCATAAAATCTCGGTGATAATTTTTATTCCTTGCAACTTCTCTCTCAGGCCTTTCAACCTTCTTTTCCTTGCCCTTGAATAACTCCTTCGAGATAATTCGAATCCTTAGATGATATACATGCTTGAGAACACCTCGTGCAGATTTCCTTTCAGATCTTGCCTTCTTCTTTGGTGTTAGAGGAACCTCAGGCACAACTTTCTAAGACTTAAGGAGTCTCCTAGACTTACGAGGTAGGCTGATAGATATGCTAACTTTACCCATTGTTGATGGAGCAACTCAAAAAGACACCACTTTCTATGCAAAATAAGTAGCTCAAACTCTGGAATTACCTAGAACACATCATATTCTTAACCTGAACTCTCAATTATCACATACAACAAATGGTGAGAATATCAAGAAGGAATTCACCAATAAATAGACCAGCTACAACATGTATTCATTAATGTTCGACGGGAGCTCACACAAGAGAGCTATCAACTAGTTGCTTGGATTTTGAATCTCAGTTGTTAATCACACACTGGAATGAATCAATGGGTAATCAAATAGAATGGTTAATTATGACAAAATTAATTTGTATATGCTTGATCATTTTATTTTTCCCATGAAAAAGCTTTTCATTCTGCCCTTATTTTTCTATAGAAAAATCACTTGAACTTTGCATATTTATCTGCACCAAATAAATTATTATAACTTTATAGTGGAGGCTTTTAACTTTTTTAATTTTCATTGTGTTGCACATAAATTTCACCCATGTCATTTCACATGCTACTTCTCATTTAAAACTTTACCCTTGAAAGGTGATTTATTTTGAGTAATTTATACTAGGATTTTAGGAATATTTACCCATTACCCATGCACTTCAATATTTTCCCATGCATCTCACGTGCATTTTATATTTTGATAATTTTTCCTTGTACATAGTGAAGGCCTTTGCATATTTTACTTCGGGCCTTTTTAAAAAACAAATTCCCTATGCCAATTTATCTTTCACCTTATATTTAAAAGCTTTGCTTTTAAAAAAATCATCGGTCAATTGAAAATCCTTTTATCACTTTAATGTTTTTCCTTTAAAAAAATTGTAGGGCCCACCAAGGCATCCCTGCATACCCCGCAACCTAATATTTTAATCATGTGGGGCTTGTGAGGTGTATCTTAGATTAGTCCATATTGCCTCTTTTTTATAGTTGTTGATCTTGGGTTGATCTCCTCTTCCCTAAGCCTTATGTTTGCAACTCCTCTTTGACATGGTGGAACATGTAAGATTTTGTAGTGGTTAACATACAAATCCATTCTCAATCAAAACTAAAAGTAGGAACTTGCCAACACAAAATATCCTCAAACAATTTTGATACATTTCACTTCGGGAGAAAACTGCCCTATGTAGAGTAAACATATGTTCAACTTACCCTTTGTTGGAAGCATCCAACAACATAGTATATCTATGTAAAAATTTACTCTACAATATCAAATTCACCCTTCAACTTGTATGATGGCTCCACCATTAGCAGGGAGCACCTCTAAGTCTCTCCTACTCCACATTTTGTAGACTAGAACAAGCCTTCAGAGCAGAGCCAAAGGTTACATGGCTAAGATTTATCCCTTTCCTACTACACAAATACCTTACACTACAATTATCAAGCCCTCCCAAGACAGGTTTCCATATTTTTTAGATCCCTTCTCAACTGGTTCGATGATGCCCAACAAAGAGAAAGAACTTCAAATTCCTTTTATCCACCCTAAGTCACATCCCCTTTCAGTGTAAACATCTCCTTATCTTTGTTGAAACCTTACAATGCCATGTACGAGCCTTCCTTGATGCATTTTTGTGCTCTTTGAATCCCTCATCTAGTGGCGACAAGCTGCATAATAGTTCCAATTTTCAAGTGAAAAATAATATAAGAATTCCTCACATTGATTCATTGTGTGAATATTTTTAATTATTTTTATTACTTCAATCCAGTTATTGTTTTTGTTCCATGCTATGTTCTAATTGGTTCCAAATCAAGGATTTCATGTAGAACTTCCACATAGTATCATTTAACCTTTATCCATGAATCACAATTCTTTGATGGAGCATACTTAGAATTATCATCAACAGATTTGGCCATAATAGCATCTTCCATAAATGCATCTATCTTATGCAGTGTTAATGTAATACTAGGTTGTGCTTCACCAACCTCAACAGTTACCTCACTTACAAATCTTAGATTTCTTGGTTTCTTATTGGTGAAAATCTCTTTTATACGGTTTCACCTTTCACAGAGAGAAATTGCCAGCAATTGTTCTCCATTTACAAATATGAGGTCAAAGATGAGAACACAAACATCAAACTTGATATTGTGGGATTGAACAAAAGATCCATTTTGGAAGGGAATTCCAATTTCCCTCATTATCATTATATAATTGGATCTACCCATCATTGCTTCATCAATTATATCAGCCAATGGAAGCACTTCTTGGACAATGAACTTAGTAGAAACAAATCCAAGTGGTGATTATATTTATCTACTGACAGTAGGTGATCAATACCCAATGCAATATAAACAAGAAGTCCTCCAAGATTGTCCTTCTATAATTTTTTTGATTTCTTTGTCTCACATTTTAAATTTCTTGATATCTTTAAGCTTTCTCACCTATCAACCATTGACAAAACAATAAAAAAAATTTATGGATGCACACTAGGCTCTCTATACTCCAAATTTTTAGCATTGATCACATTGTGCTTGGAGTAGCTTTAATATTGTCAACATGTTATCTCTCTATGATGTGCATGCTTCTACTGTCAGTGATCATTATCCAATTTTCACCAATCATTTAAAATTAGAATACCTTCCCAATGCCATGTCACCCAACATAAGATGATCTTCATATATTTTCCACCACTCCATGTTGGCTAAGCTTATATATAGACATGAAAATTCCATTTGCAACTTGTCAAACCATCATGGTTTCCCTTGTGAAATTATATTTTAACATGGAGGTTCACTATCTTAACTCGTGGATGCTCCCTAAACAATGGTGTGACACATGTCGGGTCCCCTTGTCAGCCCGACTAAAAAAATCATTTTGAAACAAATTTCATCCTAAATTAACCTTGAGGCTACTTCTAAGTGCTCCTGGCATGCAAAATTGAAGTGGTTCATCATTAAAACTTGTTTTCTAGCACATTTGCACAAGGATCAAAATTGGCCCATTGGGATTTGGAATCGCCCTAGAAAATCAGTCAAACAACCTCCTGGAGCTATGAAAATGAATAGGCATGCAAACATTTGACCTGAGAACACATTGCAATAAATGGTTTGGTAAAACATATCACGAAGTGCAAAATATTCAATGTGGAAGTTGCTTAGTCAGACTTTTCTGCAACTGCACCTATCCAAAACCAATTATGGCTCGCCAAGTCACCTTGAAAAAATACCAAACCATCTCTTAGGAAGCTACCAACTAAAACACAAGTTCATTTAGCTCCACTGAGTATTTTTGTAAGAGGGATTTCATTCAATCATCATTCTTCATGAGATATTAGGGGTCAAAGTTGACCACCTTGAAACATTCCAAAAATGTAGATGTAAAAGTAGAACAAACTACATTTTCTTTTGATCTCAAAAGCATATCAAATATGATCATAAGGCTCTAAAACTAGACCAGGTGATTGAACCCCTGAATTTTTTTTTGGTTCCATTGGTCATCCTGCAAATTTTTTGATGTGTCTATCCTTTGAGCTTAGGGTTTATCCACTACCACCATTATGGGGTTTTATATTGCCTAAAACCTTTCTTCAATAATCCTCAAGTTTGTTTCCTTGACATGGTTCTATTTTATCATCGAATTTTTGTTGCCCATTTCTTGTCGTCTTAAAAAATCTTATGTCATCTGAGCCCGTAAAGTTACCAGTCCATCATGCCTAGTTCAAAAAATATTTTTTTTTTATAGGGTTGATCAAAACCTTATTTATCCTTTACATCCTTTGAAAGAATTATGCCGTAAGTCCTTGAGGCCTTTTGGTACATCATCCTAGATGGTCCCCTTCTTAAAACAACTTGCAAGAACATGCTTAATTGTTTCCTCTTAAGTTTTGTATCATCCATCACTGTTAGCTTTTAAGTTTGTCAGCTCAAATGTGCGATGAGCAATGAGTGGTGTTTTCTTTGATTTTATGCATCACGGATTTGTTTTAAATATCCAAAGGTATATTAGTGATGTGCGATGGACTATGTTATCACTAATTTCTCATATACTTGGCACTTTTTATTAGCGATACATAATGAACTTTTATGCTCATTGTTATTTCTTTGCTCATCACAAATCCATTCTAAGGTTTGAGTTTCAAATGGGCAATGGGCGATGCTTCGGGGCTCTTCGTTGTTTGTTCCATCGCTCATTGCGGATAATTTTTAGATTTTTATTTTCAAAAGAGTGATGAGTGATAAAGTATTTTATTCAATCTTTCTTTCATTGATCTAAAGTGATCTTAGGAGTGATGTATCTTGTGCCATTGTTTTTTCATGTAGGTGCACGTTTTTTGATCCTTTTTCGCCCATCATTGATGTGATTTGAGGAATGAAGCATGAATTGGTGATGCACGATGAAGAAGAGGAACACAATCAAGGATGGGTCTTAGATTCAACAACTGATATTTCATCGCAGGGATGTCCACATTGTTGATGGGAATTATGAAAGATGAAATTTATCAGTGATGTATGATTCCTTCTGCATAAAGGACAACATGGAAGCACCCTAAGGACATAGTTCAAAGAATAAAAGAAAGTAGGGAGGTGGAGGAAAACCACTGATGCAATTTTAAAATAGAATGATCTATGACCAGGTTTTAAATATGAACGACTAAATATCAGTTCACTCGTGTGAGATTTCTATCAAACATTTATGGTGATACATTTTGTTTCCTACCCATAAAGAAGGTGGTTGGTTTGTTTCCTACACATTCAGAGTTGTTTAGTCACGAAGAAGAAATCTCATAGCTGAAGAAATGGTGCAGAGAACTCCAAAAAGGGAGATTGTAGCAGCATTGGTGTCAATCACTCACTTAGGTAAGAAAGTTATATCTCTTCATATCGAAAGTGTTGAATTGTGATTTGTGAATTGTCATAAGAAATTAAGAGATAATTTTATTACAATTTATTTAGTTGGGAATCTTCAGTTAGGGTGATATATATGTTACTATGCATTTGGTATTGTTTTCTCTTTCCAATTTGTACCTGGGGTTTTAAAGAAATCAGGCAAACCTTTTCAATTAAGAATATTGTAAACCCTAGTCCCATCACCCTACAAATATGAGTGAGTTAGAGCCTAGTGAATCCATTGTTAGGTCAGAGAGAAAACCAAAGTAGAAGAGAGTTAAAAGGATCAAAACCCAAGATGTTTCATCTACGACCAAGACAGAGCCACATGTAGTGACAAACCCTACACTAGGTACCCCTGTTGTGTTTGCAATGTCAAGAGGTGTAAAGAATACTCAAGAGAGATTTATGGAAAGTTTCATCGAAGAAGTAAAATTAGGTGGGTCACGAATTGGTAAGAGAGTCATAGGAAATGTTGTGACGAACTAACTAATTGACACTACTGGTGAAATTGGAGAGTTAGCTCAACCCCAGAGTGGGTGGCAGTTATTCACATATGCCTTTAATAGGAGGTATTCTATAAAAATGACATGTTACTTATGGGGGCTCAACCTTGGAATGTTGGTGGTACCCAATGTGTTTGTAGAGGTGAATATAATGATGGAATTGGTCAAGCATTATAACCCTTTGGAGAGAAAAATCAAGAGTGAAAATTGAAATGTAATCCTTGAAGTAACAAGGGATAAAATGAAAGAAATATTTGGGTTTAATCCCAATTGCACTATGGAAATCAAGTGAGTTAAGCTGTATGGTGAATATGAGAGAAAATGTTTGCATACAAAAATAGATTGCTGGTTTGGCATAGAAAAATCATGGATAAATTTCTCCCCAAGGATATTGAGCCTTTTGAATGTGAAGAGTTTATGGATTATTTCAAGAATACATATTATTTCCTAAACTAGGTTTTAGCTCAAATTTTTGAGGCAAGAATAGCTCTAGACCTAGTGGTAATGGTTTCTGATATATAGGGACATAATCAAAACACTGGTTTCGATTATGCTTCTTTTGTTGTGGGTCAGATATATCAAGATTTCATAAATCTATAGTAGCAGGTCCTTCCTTTACATTTTTTGCACTATTCCCTATTGATGCATATGCTAGTATTTGAAGGTGACTATGATTGGAAAAATAAATTAAAATTGAGGATGAGGGACAGTGAAAATAATATTCTGCCTGTTCAAATGTAGACATATATTTGGGACCAAGATTTTCCAAATTCCAATTATTTAATTTTTTCTAATATTATCAGGTATGGTGTTCTGGAAAGTTTAGGTGTGGAACCTGTTCATAATATTTCCTCGACAATCAAGAAAATTATGCATCCAAGAGATGTGACAGGGCTAAAAAAACATCATAATTGGTCAGATTGGCTTTTACACTGAGAGAATACTCTAATAAGAGCTTATGTCTCTAAGGTGGCACCACACCACTTGCCTTTGTATGTTTCTAACTGATTGGCCTTTATGGAATTGATGTGAAAATTTGGTTTTATGGATTATGAATTTTTTTGAAAACCTAGGAAGGGTATTGTGGTAAACCCTTAGTTCTCTTTTGCTTATTTTGTAGTTACTGCCCAGGAGGGGTATGAGAAATTTTGAATCATGGTGAATAACCTTAGACTACCTATTGATGAGGTTGGGAATTTTGACCCAGAGGGTTTTGTTTTTGCAAAGAGAAGGGAGAAATTTTTATCTAGGATTGGTCATCAACTCTTGTATTTAGATGATGTATTGAGGAACTTGACAAGTGAGAATGGACATTCATAATGGATATTGATGAGAGAATTAAAATGAAGAATTCCCTCTACATAAGTCCTTATGATGAAATTGAAGATCCTTTTGAAAGAGATTTTACAAAGTTAAGGGATTACCAAAGTGGTGATTTCAAAGAAAATGTGAAAGAGGTTGTTGAGAGAGCACAAGATCTCTTAGAAAAATAGTATCAGGCTATGGATATCCCAGAATAGCCTATAGATGTACAAAAGGAGAGTTTCCAAGAAATTGAGATAGAGAAAATGGCCGAACATGTGCCTGATGATGGGGAGGTACAGAAGAAATTACCTCCCCCTGATGTTGAAGATAATACTGATTTAGAGGTTCCCCAATACAAGATGATTCAGTGGCACTATGATGAGATGAATGATGATGATCCTAGGATTAAGGATTTTAATGAATTCCTTGTGGATGATGATTTTGTACAATCTAAGGAATTTCAGGAACTCATGATTCAACAAAGGAGCAAAGAGATAAAAGAAAGGCTTGAAAAAGCTAGGGCTAGTGTTGAGCCTTCTCAACATGTAGAGGATGATATGGTAGAAGAGGAGAAGATTAAAGCTAAAATTGAAGCTATCACCCTTGCTGAAGCTAGGAAAATTGTCACAGATAGTGGACTAATTTTGTTACTATAATTCACTATCACTTCATCTATTGCACTTGATTCTATTAAAAGAGATCCCTAGGCTTCAATATTTGAGGAACAAATGGAAGATGAAGTGTTTGGATCTAGATATAGTCTGAAGTTTCACACACTTTCATTTTGGTCCATGGAACCTAATGTTGGAAAGCATGAGGTGGCTCATCCTATTGAAGAGTTCATGGGTTCCTTGGTGGTAAAAAGGGCCATAGATATAACACCTATCTAGGCTACTAAATTGGCTGCCCATGTTGCAATGCTCATTGTAGACACTGCACAAATAAATTAGAAGTATGACTCCCTGGTAAAGGAATATAACAAGGCCCTTGATGAAATGAATAGAATGAGATCACCTCTCCAAGTTAATCAATCAATAAAAATGGTCTTTGTGCCAGCCTCTTCTTCTTTTCAATTGTCTACATAACATCGGGAGACCATGGCTTTAAGAATTGATGATTTAAATAAGAACTTAAAGGTAGAAAAGGAAAACATCAAGAAGGCCAAAATTGAAACTGTTAAGGTGGCCAATGATATTTTTGAAGATGTATTAAGGTATAGAGTGACCAAATTGGTCAATAGGGAAAATGATGTTTGGGATAGCTATAAGAGAATCCATGAAACAAACTTAAAGTACTCACAATTTCAAGAAGCTTTCAAGAATGAGTGGATAAATTGGAGCACTAGGGTGGGTACTTTAAAAGAGATGATACCTAAAATGGAAGAAGATCCCAAGGAACTTATAAACATCCTTGAAATATTGCAAGTGATTGATTTGGTAAATGAAATAACAAAATTTCATGGGAAGTTAGGGATGGAAATATAGAGCAAGCTAAATGCATTTAGAGAAATGGAGAAGCATCATATGCCTGAGATATTGAGTCAAAAGGGTGATTTAAAATTGTTCAATGAATGGAGGTGTGATTTGGGAGAGATTCTCACTTCAGAAAAGATGACATTAACTGTAAGTGATTACTCCATGCTGAATCCAGATATTGATATAATGGTGGAAATTGAAACAAGGATGGATGCCTTTTTCAAGGAGGTCAGGGCCCTAATTGAGGCCAATATACTCATTATACTGTGAAGGTGAAAAGGCTTTTGGATACAAAATGGCCATATGAGGAAGAATATGTCACATGGCTGGATAAATATACTGAGTAAGCTTATAAGAGGATGATGTTGAATAATGGATAGGAGAAAAAAAATGCATAGCCTGAAAAACAATATAGATTAGGATTTTGATAAGGTATTTCAAAATATTTTTTTCTCCTCTACTTGAAAGATGGTGGCATCGGTGCTGATGTGGATAAATTAGTTTTATATTTTTATATGCTTTTTGAATATTCAAATTTTGTTGATTCAGTTTGCACGTGGAAACACTTTTTGAGTGTGTGGGAGATATTTTGAGGTTGTTGTAACAAAAAAAGATGTGGTACTTGATCTCCAACAACGAACGAATAATAATTTTTCTTCATGTTTATTCCCACCACCTAAGTGCTCGAGTGTAAATGAAGAGAGAATATGTGTTATAGTGGTCCAATAGAATGATGACATGTGTGCTTTCTCATCTGAAGTTTTTTTTTCTCCTTTGTTTCTATAAGAAGGAATTCAAGACTAGAAAGTTGAGTTCGTTGCATTTCAATTGAAATAGTGAATTGTATAAGGAATACATAGTATATTGTGAAGGTTTTCTTTTTGCCCTAGGTTCTGAGTCTATAATAGTTTATGTGATTTTGATAACAAGGTAGAAAATATGAAGTAGAGTGGTTCTAATTTCATGACCATTTTCTCTCCTTTTTATATGTTTTATGAATCATGAATAATATAATCAGGGATCATTTTATTCATCTCCATTGTTTCCAATGGTTGCATGATTTTATTCTTGCTATTTAGTTCAATGAACTAGTGTAAATGCTTGAACGAAGTTATTGATTCATAGAAATTGTATGCTAGGATATATGAAGAAGTGGTGGTTGAGAATATAATATGGGAGTATTGTAATGCAATGTTTCTTTAAGCTCATATATTTCTATATGAAGGATTGTTATCAGGTTTCATAGGTTATCATTGACTCTATGTTTAGGATAAGGTTTCATAGGTTATCATTGACTATAACAAACAGATTGGAAACTCTGATGGGGATTGTTAAATCCAAAGTCTCTAGTTCAGATCTGGTATAGTCAGAGTCAAGTGCTTTCTTGTTCTTTACCTTTTTGAAGAAAAAGTGTTTTAGAAGGATTTAGGTATAAAATTCATGACCAGTATTATGCATCAAGTGTTGGTCCTTTCTTTCACTTTATGTTAGGTTATTTTTAGAGTCTTGTCTAAAGTTGCAAGTACCAATTCAAAATATAATCAAATTCTATTTCCCAACATTTTGAGTGGAAAATCCGAAGTCTCATATACTTGTGAAAAGATTAATTCTTGAAGAGTGCTAGAGAAGAAGGATTCTGATCAGAAACTGGAACATCTTGACCAAAAACTGGAATTTGAGCTTGCAAAGGATAAGCAACCCTTATGGGTGAAGAAAACTACTAAATCGGGTAAGTCTGTTGAATCACTTGTTGAAGCATCACCTACTTTAAATAATGAAGTAAATAGTGCAAATAACCAGGAAATTTTGCATGAAGTTGATGTATCTGGGGTATATAAAGGAAGCTTTCCTATTGAGAAAGTTTTTGATAATGAGCTTAACCTTTCAAGAGAAGAGGATAGATGGGGATTCTGGGATAAGAATAAAAGGTTTCTAGAAATTTTAACCCCTGGAGTCAAGTCTATTTTCAATGGAAATAATTTTAAGCCAAGAGGTGAAGCTACTAATGTAGAAGTGCACTTATCTCTTGAAGAGGACCAAATTGATTAGACATACTATAATCTTGCACCAAGTGGGCTAGGAGATGTCTTGGAAAATGAAGAAGACATTGACAAAGACATGCAAGCCTTGGAAGAGGAAGAGCTTTTCCTTAAGCAAGAAGAAGAAAATAGGCATAAGGGGTTGAAGGAAAAGGAAGATAGGATTAGAGATAAGAAACTTGAGAGGGATGCAAGGAAACAAAAAATAGAGAAGATGAGAGACAATTATACTAATTAGAAGGCCATTGAGGAAAATGTTTCTAAGTTGACTACTAGAATTACCCCTAAAATTCCTAAGGTAACAATCCAAATGGGGACCTCTGCTACTAATACCTATACCACCTCTGTTGCAAATACCAAAGGCTTAAACCCTTCTGCTAATTCTAAAAAATCATCATTTATAGATCATGGGAAGAAATCCATTGATCAAACAAAGAAGACCACCTTCAACACTTTCAATACCACCAACCGAAATGCCAAGATTGATCCTAACCCATTTGTTGCACCCCCAAACCCTAAAATTTTGAAACTATAGTTCGAGAATGATAAACTGCAAGAGGATTTAAAAATAGCTGAAATAGAAGCTGCTAATGCAGAAATAGCTAGAAAGATTACCTTTCTTAAGATATCCACACCTACTCCAGAGGCTTCAATCTCTAGACATCCTGATAGTGAGTCACATAAGAAATTTTTCTAGGGACATAGTATTGGTGGGAGTGACGGTGGAGTTCAAGGTGGTGGTGGTGGTGGTGGAGAAAATGGGATTAAAATAATTCTTATTCTAAAGGTGAAGAGGAAGAAAGGAAGGGAGATAATAAAAATACAGAAGATGAAAAGAGTAAGGGTAAGAATCAATTTGATAATAAAAATCATGGTGAGCCTATAAATTTTCATAGAGATCAACATACTAGGAGACCACTCCAAGTAGAGAGGTATCAACAACTATGTTTTGCTGGAATACCTAGCTATCCTAACCCATTTCCTAAGGATTTCAAGTCTGCCCTTGTCGGATTCTATGGGAATAATTTTGTGAGTGGTGAAGATCATATTAAGGATTTTTCTAATTTCATGGATGACTTTGAGGTAGAAGAAAAATATGTAATGATGAATTTTTTTATGCAATCACTCATTGAAGATGCTAGGGAATGGTATAGGAATTTTCCTACTAAAAGCATTGGCTCTTGGGAAGAGTTTAAAAGGATTTTTAGGGAGAAATATGGTGATAAGACATATTCAAGGTATCTGTTGAATCTGTTTAATAAAATTGCTAAGGGTTCTAATGAATCTCTCACTAATTTTAATACAAGGTTCCAAAAAGCTATGAAAATATTCCCCCCCCCCCCCATCTACAATTGAATGATAACGTATGCTTAGTAAATTAATGCAATTCTTTTGATGCAAAAATGAGTTACCATTTACTTGAAAAGAATCGACAAACATTAAGAGAAGATTATGGGGTGGCTGTCAATATTGATAACATCAGTAGGGCGACTGGTAAATTTGGAAGAGATGATCCAAATATTCTCAGAAATCCAAAGAAGGAGGATAAGAATCATGATGTTAAAGGAGGTAATCTTGAGGATAAATTTGATAATTTCATGAAGAGCATCTATGATATAATATCAAAGAAATATAAGGCTCATCCAAATAATTATCATCGGAATGAAAGATCCCCTCAGTTGCAGGATCACCCATATAATAAAAAATTGCATAATGGGAAGCCCATCCCTAACAACCAAAGAAATAATTAGAAAAAGGATCCTTTAGATCCTTTGCAAAATAATTTAGGGAACTTTACTGATGAAACCTCCTGGTGTATGGTTTTTCAAATGACACATTCTCCTCATCAATGTGTAGTTGCACAAATGGTTGAATTTGATGAAAATATACCTAATGATTGTGACCAACCAAGTGATGAGGACATTGATTTACTTATGACTATGGATGATTCTAATTTTCATGAAAATTATTGTTTGTCTGATGTTGAATCTTATGAAATGGACGTGGATGATCAAAGAAAAATTTATAATACATATCACCAATAGGTTCTCTCAGATGAGGATATGGACAGTGATAATGAATTATATAATTTGGAAGCAGTAGTAGATAATATTTCCTCTAGGAGGCCTTCAGAGAAATATATTGCAAGATACACAGTCTCCTTGGTTTCTCAATCCATAAGCTCGTATCACCTAATAAATAGGATAGTGGGTGATGAACAAGGTAATCCTACTGATCTTTTCATTAAGGAGATAAATTTCAAAGGAAAAGATCAAAAGTCTGATGGTAAGGAAGTCAAACATAAAGAGAGTAGCGGAGATAAGATTCGGGAAAAGAAGGTTGATAAACCAAAGACAAAAGGAGAACTTAAGACCACTACTAGCAAGGTAAAGACACAAGAAAAATCATGAAACTATGAAGAAGAATGTCAAGCCTAAAGCTAAGTTAGCAAAGAATCAACAAAAGGAAATCAACTTGGATAAATGTATGCTTCTATTTGAATTGCCTAAATACACTCCAATTGATATGTTTCAATTACTTAGTCAAGTGAAATTTTATGTTCCTTTCCTTGAGATGATGAGGATTGATGAACACAAACAAAATGAAGTAGCCCTTATCAATGGTGTTACTATAGCCTGTGCTGAATTAAGGGTCCCCACTTTACCCAAAGTGAGTGAAAAGGAAAACAAAGATAAAAAAGTTGAGGGAGTGATTACTGAAATCCCTCATATTATTCTAGGAAACTCAGTAATATCTTGCCTTGGGAAGATAGACCCATTATTCCTCACATTCATTGTTGAGAGAAATTTTCTAAGAAAATTTATTATTGATTCTAGAGAATCTAATAACATCATGTCAACCAAGATCATGGAGGCACTAGGATTGAAAGTTAGCAGTACTCATGGTAAGTTCTATGCCATGGATTCAAGAGAAGTCTCTGTTACTGGTGTGATTAATGAACTACCTTAAAAAATGGTAGCATATTCAGATAAAGAGATTAAGATGAGTGTGGTGGTTGTAGATATCCCACCTAATTATGGAATGTTACTATCTATAAAATGGAGTGCTTCAATGGGAGGTAGCATGCAGTGTGACATGGCCTACGCCACCTTTTCTATTGATGGAAAGAATGTGCAAGTGGTAAGGAAACCAGAGGTGCCACATATGTTGGAGCATGCTCATGAAGATGATGAAATCCTTTTTATTGACACTGACATCAGTGACTTCAAGGTGGAAGAAGTGCCAAGAGAAAATAATAGGCACCTTGCACCTATAGATAATGAAGTAACAAAGTTATTTGACAAGGATGGACTATGGAAAATGTATTTTGATGGTGTGAGTTCTAAGGAAGGATCTGGTGTAGGGATACTATTGGTCTTGCCTAGTGGTAACACATACAAATTTTCTCTCACTTTATATTTTGTCTGCACAAATAATGTGGCAGAATATAAAGCATTGTTACTTAGATTAAGGCTAGCTAAGAAACATGGGATAAATAAGTTTATGGTAATTGGTGATTATGAACTAGAAATATCTCAAGTGAGAGCTAGGTATGCATGCAAAAATAATAGGTTGAAGCAGTACAAAAATGTTGTTTGAGATTCCATAGAGCAGTTTGATTCTTTTCAAATCAAATGGATGGAAAGAGGAAAAAATAGGGTAGCAAAACTACTTGCTAATATTTCCTTGAGAGTAGATGATAAAATATTTTTAGGTATCTCAAAGGTTGAGATACAGTCAAGGCCTTCAATTCCTGATAATGTGCACAATTGGTAGATCTTCAATGATGTTGAAGATGTTCTAATTTTTTTGAAATGTGTTGATGAATATGAGGTTCAGGACATCAAATTTGGTGGATTTGTTGAGAATATGGATGGAAAGGACACATTATTTGGAAATGAGGTCATCTAATTAAAGACAAACAAAATCCCTAAAGGCCTTGTAGCACTAGAAAGAGTCTTTGATAGTCAAGATAAAAACAAGATTAAGACAATTGCCACTCATCCAAAGGACCTAGAAAAAGTAAATTTGGCAACTGAAAATGCCCCTAAGAAAGTGTATGTGGGAAGGAAAATGAAGCCTAAGTTGAAAGAAATGTTAATCACCTTACTAAGGAAATACAAACATGTCTTTTCTTGGTCATATGATGACCTGAAAGCATATAGGGAGGAATTGTTTCAGCATGAGATTCCTTTAAAATAAAATGCTAAGCCTTTTAGGTAGAAGCAAAGACCAATTAATACTACTTTAGCTCCCAAGATGCAAGAGGATATGGTAAATTAAAGAGATGTTGGCATCATAAAACCCATCAAACATTCCTCATGGGTGTCCAATTTGGTGCTTGTTAGAAAAAATAATGGAGATATAAGGTTTTCTGTGGACTTTAGGAACCTGAATATATCCTCATTAAAGGATAATTATTCATTGCCAAATATGGAAGCCATGTTACAAAAGGTAATTGGCTATGAGATTCTATCAATGATGGATGGATTTTTTGGTTACAACTAGGTGAAGGTAAAGGAATCTGAGCAGTACAAGACCGTATTTACCACTTCATGGGGAACCTATGTATATATGAGGATTCCATTTGGCTTAACAAATGCAACTGCTACCTTTCAACAGGCTATGGATGTAGCATTTTCAGATTTTATGAATTTATTTATGGCTATTTATCAAGATGACTTGACAACATACTCTAAGATAGAGGAAGATCATTGCACACATTTGGAGAAGGTGTTTGTTAGGGTACTAGAGTATTGGATCTCTCTAAACCCAAAGAAATTTTCACTTGGTGTCACTAAAGGTAAATTGATGGGGCATATTGTCTCCAAGGAAGGAGTGAGGATTGAACCAGAAAGAGTAAAAGCCATTGATCAGATTCCTTAGCCAAAGAATGTCAAGGGCATTCAGTTTTTCTTTGGCCAGATCAATTTTCTAAGGAGGTCTATAACTAATTTTGTATAAATCACCAGACCCATTTCCAAGATGCTGAAGAAGGGAGAAAAGGTTCATTGGAGCGAGAAGCCTAGTCAGGATTTCAAGAAAATCAAGCAAGATATTAAGGAAGCTCCAATTTTGAAGTCTCCTGATTTCTCTAAGCCAATGCATATTTTTTATTTTTCTTTATTTTATACTATTATTGTTGTATTAATATAAAAAATGATGAGGGGTATGAGCAACCCATTGCATTTTTTAGCAATTCTTAACAAGCTGTAGAGTTGAAGTATGACATAATTGAAAAGAAAGCATATTCTCTTGTCAAAGTTGTAAGGAATTTTAAGAATTATTTAGTGGGATCTACTATCATAGCCTTTGTACCAAGTGTCGTGAAATATATTTTCACCTAGGAAGAAACTAAAATGAAAAAGATGTTTATGGATCAACAAAATCCAAGAATTTAACATTGATGCCCAAACTACCAAACTAGTGAGAGGGCAAGGGTTGGCAAAGTTGATGGAAAAAACTAGTTTGGATGCCAACCAGATAAATCAGACATAGATTGTTGATATTGCACCTATCTATGATATGCAGATATATGGATGTTTTAGAAGAATTTTCCATTAGTTATAGACTCTGCAATGTCCCATAGGTATGTCTGATAATGAGAAAAGGAAATTGAAATTGCATGCCATCAAGTATGTAATTATTGAAAATGAGCTATGGTGGAGAAACCATAATGGTGTGCCACTTAAATGTGTGGATGGGAAGCAAGCATTGGAACTCTTGCACAAAATGAATAGTGGAGTATGGGGTGGTCATTATATGGAAAATACCACTGCTCATAAGGTATTGAGAGCAAGATTCTAGTGGCCTACTTTCTTTAAGGATGCCCACAAGTTCGTAAAAAATTGTGATGCCAATCAAAGATTTGCAGGAAAACTAAAAAATTTAGGAATCTTGCCATTGAGGCCTATTACTGTTCAGGCCCCTTTCTAGCAATGGGACTTCATTTCATTGGAGAAATCCAGGAAAATTCTAGCGGAGGACATTCATGGATCCTGGATGCCATTGACTATTTCACCAAATGGGCAGAAACAATACCCACAAGAATGGCAACACGGAAAGTGGTGGTGGACTTCCTATTGAATAATATTTTGATCAGGTTTAGAGTCCCAAAAAATATGATTTCAAATAATGCCATGTGTTTTAGATCTGAGGAATTCAAATATTTTTGTGATGAAATAGGTTTCTTATTCTTCACCTTACAATCCTCAAGAAAATGGTCAGGCTAAATCAAGCAATAAAATCTTACTGAAGATTATCAAAAGGGTACTAGAGAAAAATAAGAAATCTTGGGACTCAAAGCTGAAGTTGGCACTGTGGGAAGATAAAGTGACTGTGAAGAAACCTATAGGTTATTCACCATTTGTCTTGGCATATGGTTTGGATGCTAGATTACCATAGAATAATTTGTTAAAGATGTATAATTTTGTACAAGAATATAATGATGATATATGTGATGGTATACAACATATAATTGATAACCATGTGCAGCTGGATGAATCTAAAAGAGAAGCTCAAACCAAAAATGTAAAATTGTAGTTGCAAGTAAAGAATTTTCATGACAAGGGAGCTTCTCCCAAGAAATTTGAAGTAAATTAGCTTGGAATGCAAGGGAACAAGACAAGGGTAAGCATGGGAAGTTTGAAGCATTATGGTGAAGCCCTTATTTGATTTCCAGTACACATGGGGAGGATTCTTACTTCCTCAAAATCTTGACGCATGAACTTTTTGAAATACTAGTACATGGACAATTCTTAAATCCATACTTCTCCTAAGTATTTTGTCTTTCCATGTACGGTGTAGATTTTGTAAATTTTGTATATAGGTGTGTTTGCTTTGGTTGTGTCTGGTTTGGTCTTCCTAAATTGGTAGTTCCTTATATTTTTGGTTCCTTGTGCTTTGGTTGGTCTGCTTCAACCTGAGATTATGAATCTTGCCATGCTTGCAAAAGGCATGCATCCCCAGTCAGAGCCACTGATGGAACAACTAAATTTTGTTTCAGTTCCATTGGTCATACTGCAAAATCTTTGATGTGTCTGTACTTTGAGCTTAGGCTTTATCCATTGCTATTATTATGGGGTTTTATGTTTCCTAAAACATTTCTTCAATAATCCTCAAGCTTGTGTCCTACCCATGGTTCTATTTTATCGTTAACTTGTTGTTGCCCATTTTCGGTTGTCTTAAAACATCTTATGTCATCTGAGCCTGTAATGTTACTGGCCCATCATGCCTTGTTCAAAAAAACTTGTATTTTTATAAGGTTGATCAAAACCTTATTTGGCCTTTACATCCTTTCAAAGCATTATGTCTTAAGTCCTTGAGGCCTTTTGGTACATCATCCTAGATGGTCCCCTTCTTAAAAAATTGAGGGCACGTGATTAATTGTTTCCACTTAAGTCTTGTATCGCCCATCGCTATTACCTTTTAAGGTTGTGAGCTCAAATGCACAATGAACGATGAGCGATGTTCTCTTTGATTTCGTGCATCACGAATTTGTTTTAAATATCCAAAGTTATATTAGTGATGCACGATGGATTATGTTATCACTGGTTCCTTTGGAATCACTAATTTCTCATATACTTGGCACTATGTATTAGCAATATGCGATGACCTTTTGTGCTCATTGTTCTTTCTTCGCTCATCATGGATCCATTCTAAGGTTTGTGTTTCAAATGGGCGATGAGCAACAACTTTGGGGCTCTTGAGTGTTTGTTCCATCGCTCATCGTAGATAATTGTTAGATTATTCTTTTCAAAAGAGTGATGAGAGATAAAGTCTTTTATTCAAGTTTTCTTTCACTGATCTGAAGTGATCTTAGGAGCGATGTATCTTGTGCCATTTTTTTTTCACACAGGGGCACGTGTTTTGATCCTTTTCACCCATCGCTGACGTGATCTAAGGAATGAAGCATGAATTGGCAATGCACGATGGGGAATAGGAATGTAATCAAGGATGGGTCTTAGATCCAATGGTTGAGATTTCATTAGAGGGATTTCCACATCACTAATGGGAATTGTGAAAGATGAAATGTATCAACGATGCATGATGCCTTCTGCATAAAGGAAAATGTGGCAACACCCTAAAGACATTGTTCAAAGCAGAAAAAAAGTAGTGACATGGAGTAAAACCGTTGATACGGTTTTAAAACACAATGATCTACGACCAGGTTTTAAATATGAATGGCTAATTATCAATTCTCTCACACGAGCTTTATATCAAACATTTATAGTGATACATTATGTTTCCCGACCATAAAGATAGTGGCTATTTTGTTTCCTACACATCTGGAGTTATTCAGGTGCGAAGAAGAAATCCTATAGCTAAAGAAATAGTGCGAAAAACTCCAGCAAGGGAGATTGCAACAAAATTGGTGTCAATCACTCACTTGAGTAAGAAAATTGTATCTCTTCATGTCGAAAGTGTTGAATTGCGCTTCTTGAATTGTCATAAGAAATTGAGAGATAATTTTCTTGTGGTTTATTTAGTTGGGCATCTTTAGTTAGGGTGATTTATATGTTATTGTGGGTTTGGGATTTTTTTTCCTTTGCAATTTGTACCTAGGGTTTTAAGGAAATCGGGTGAGCCTTTTCAATTAAGAATATTATAAACCCTAGTCCCATCACCCTAAAAATATGAGTGAGCCAGAGCCTAGTGAATCTAGTGTTAGGCCAAAGAGAAAACCAAATAAAAAGAGAGTTAAAAGTCTCAAAACCAAAGATTTTTTGTCCACAACCAAGCCAGAGCCACCTACAATGACAAACCCTACATGAGGTACCCCCGCTTTTTCTGCAATGTGAAGAGGTGTAAAGAATACTCGAGAGATTTATGGATAGTTCCAATGGAGAACTAAAATTAGGTAAGTCATGAATTGGTCAGAGAGCCACAGGAAATGTTGTTGTGATGAGCTAACTAATTGACATTGATGGTAAAATTGGAGTTAGCTCAACCCTAAAGTGGGTGGTAGTTATTCACATATGCCTTTAATAGGAGGTATTCTATAAAACCGTCATGTTACTTATGGGGATCAACCTTGGAATGTTGGTGGTACCCAATTTGTTTTTAGAGGTGGATGTAATGATGGAATTGACCAAGCTATGACCCTTCAGACAGAAAAATCAAGAGTGAAAATGAAAATTTAATCCTTGAAGTAACAAGGGACAAAATGATAGAAATATTTGGGTTGAATCTTAATTGCAATGTGGAAATCAAGCGATTTAAGCTATATGGTGAATATGAGAGAAATAGGTTTGCATACAAAAATAGATTGATGGTTCGGAATAGAAAAATCAAGGATAAATTTCTCCCCAAAGATATTGAGCCTTTTGAATGTGAAGAGTTTGTGGATTATTTCAAGAATACATATTATTTCCTAAACTAGGTTTTAGCTCAAATTTTTGAGGCAAGGATAGCTCCAGACCTATTGGAAATGGTTGTTGATATACACAAACATAATTAAAACATTGGTTTTGATTATGCTTCTTTTTTTATGGATCAAATACATCAAGATTTCATAAATCTACAAAAGGAGGTCCTTCCTTTACATTTTCCACATTATTCCCTATTGATGCACATGTTGTTGTTTGAAGGTGACTATGATTGGAAAAAGAAGTTGAAATTGAGGATGAGGGACAATAAAAATAATGTACTTCCTATTCAAATGTGGAAATATATTTGGGACCAGGATTGTCCCAATTCCAATTATTTATTCTTTTCCACTATTATTAGGTATGGTATTCTGTAAATTTTAGGTGTGGCACATGTTCATAGGCTTTCCTTGGCAATCAGGCAAGTTATGCATCCAAGAGATGTGATAGGGCTAAAGAAATATCATAAGTGGGTAGATTGGTTTCTGCACTCAAAGTATACTTTGATCAAAGCTTATGGCTCTAAGGCAGCACCACACCACTTGCCTTTGTATTTTTTTGACCGATTGACAATTATGGAATTGATGTGCAAAATTGGTTTTATGGATTATGAAATGTTCAAGAAACCCAAGAAGGGTACTGTGCTAAACCCTTAGTGCTCTTTTGATTATTTTGTAGTTACTGCCTAGGAGGGGTATGAGAAATTTGGAATCATGGTGAATAACCTCAGACTACATGTTGATAAGGTTAAGAATTTTGACCCAGAGGGTTTTGTTTCTACAAAGAGAAGGGAGAAAATTTTATCTTGGATTGGTCATCAACTCTTGTATTTAGATGATGTATTGAGGAACTTGACAAGTGATGAGTTCATTATAGCTAGAAAAATGGAATGGACATTCATAATGGATATTCAAGAGAGAATTAAAAGGAAGAGTCCCTTCTACATAAGTCATTATGATGAAATTGAAGAACCTTTTGAAAGAGATTTTACAAAGTTAAGGAATCATCAAAGTGGTGATTTCAAAGCAAAGGTGAAAGAGGTTACTGAGAGAGAAAAATCTCTCTTAGCACAATAATCCCAGACTATGGAGATCCCATAACAACCTTCAGATGTACAAAAGGATATTTTTTAAGAAATTGAGATAGAGAAAATGGTTGAATATGTGCTTAATGATGGGGACGTGGTGAAGAAATTCCCTCCCCCTAATGTTGAAGATACCATTGATTTTGAGGTTCCCCAATACAAGATAATTTAGTGGCACTATGTTGAGATGAATGATGACGATCCTAGGATTGAGAATTGTAATGAATTCCTTGTGGATAATGAGTTTGGACAATCTAAGGAATTTCAAGAATTCATGATTCAGTAAAGGAGCAAAGAGACAAATGAAAGGCTTGAAAAAGATAGGGATAGTGTTGAGCCTTCTCAACAGGAAGACGCTGGGAAGGCAGAAGAGGAGAAGATCAAATCTCAAATTTCAGTTATCACCCCTATTGAAGTTAGGAAAATTGTCGTAGATAGTGGACTAATGTTGTTACCAGGATGCACTATCATTTCAGCTATTGCACTTGATGTTATAAAAAGAGATCCTAAAGCTTCAATATCCGAGGAATAGATGGAAGATAAAGTTTTTGGATAAGGATATAATTTGAAGTTGCACACAATTGTAATTTTTTCCATGGAACCTAATATTGGAAAGCATGAGGTGGCTCGACCTATTGAAGAGGTCATGGGTTCCTTGGTGGTGAAAAGGGCCACAGATATAACACCTATACGGGTTGCTAAATTGACTACCCATGCTGCAATTCTTAGTGTAGACACTGCACAAATAAATCAGAAGAAGTATGATTCCTTGGTAAAGGAATATAACAAGGCCCTCGATGAAATGAATAGAATGGGAGCCACTCTCTAGGCTAATCAATCAGTAAAAATCTTGTCTCTATGTCAACCTCTTCTTCTTTTGAATTGTCTACATAGGATCGAGAGACCTTGGCTTTAAGAATTGATGATTTAAATAAGCAGTTCAAGGCAGAAAAGGAAAACATCAAGATGGCTAAAATTGAATCTATTAAGGTGGCCAATGATATTTTTGAAGATGTATTAAGGTATAGAGTGACCAAATTGTTCAATAGGGTAGATGATGTATGGGCTAGCTGTAAGAGAATCCATGAAGAAAGCTTAAAGTACTCACAAGTTCAAGAAGATTTCAAGAATGAGTGGAGCAAGTGGACCACTAGGCTGGGTGCTTTAAAATAGATGATACCTAAAATGGAAGAAGATCCTAAGGCACCTACAAAATACTTGAAATATTGCAAGTGATTTATTTGGTAAATGAGATAAGAAATTGTCATGGGAAGTAGGGATGCAGCTCCAGAGAAATGAAGAAATGCCATATGCTTGGGATATTGAATCAAAATGGTGATTTAAAATTATTCAATGAATGGAGGTGTTATTTCACAGAGATTCTCACTTTAGTAAAGATTAAATTAATTGCAAGTGATTACTCCATGTTGAATCCACATATTGATATAATGGTGGAAATTGAAAAAAGGATGGATGCTTTTGTCTAATTGATGCTAAATATACTTAGTATAGTGTCAAGGTGCAGAGGATTATGTATACAAAATGGTTAGATGAGGAAGAACATGTCACATGGTTGGATAAATATACTGAGTAATCTTGTAAGAGGATGATGATGAATAATGGATAGGAGAACAACAATGCATAGCCTAAAAACAATATAGATTAGGATTTTGATGAAGTATTGAAAAATATTGTTTTATCCTCTACTTAAAATATGGTGGCATCGATGCTAATGTGGATAAATAAGTTTTATATTTTTATATGCTTTTCAAATTTTCAAATTTTGTTGACTAGGTTTGCTCGTGGAAACACTTTTTGAGTGCGTGGGAGATATTTTGAGGTTGTTGTAACAAAAAAAAATGTGGAACCAGATCTCTGACAATGAATGAAGAATCATTTTTCTTCATGTTTATTCTCACCACCTAAGTGCTCGAGTGTAACTGAAGAGTGAATATGTGTTACAATGATCCAATAGAATGATGAAATGTGTGCTTTTTGGTCTGAAGCCTATTTTACTCCTTCATTTATATAAGAAGGAATTCAAGACCAAAAAGTCGGGTTTGTTGCATTGCAATTGAAATAGTGAATTGTATAAGGAATACATAGTATATTGTGAAGGTTTTCCTTTTATCTTAGGTTTTGAGTCTGTAATAGTGTATGTGATTTTGATAACAAGCTAGAAAATATGAAGTAGAGTGGTTCTAATTTTATGACCATTTTCTCTTCTTTGTATATATTTTATGAATCATGAATAATATAATCAAGGATCATTTTATTCATCTCATTATTTCCAACGGGTGTGATTTAATTCCTTCTATTTATTTCAATGAACTAGTGTAAACATTTGAAGGAAGTTATTGATTCATAGAAATGTATGCTAAGATATTTGAAGAAGTGGTGGTTGAGAATATAATATGGGATTATTGTAATGCATTTTTTCTTGAAGCTCGTATATTTCTAGATAAAGGATTGTTTTCATGTTTCATAGGTTATCATTGACTTCGTGTTTAGGATAAGGTATTGGTTCAAGTAAATTATTCAACACAATTTCTAGGTCAATTCATCAAAAAATCACTCTTTATTTAAAAATATTTTGAATGAATTAATATTTTAGTTATGTTGAGTTTCATTGTTCTCATGCTCCAAGTGTAATATATTGTTAAAAGACTTTCCTACCTTTTCGATATACTGTGTTGTTGAGTGGTTATATGAGAAATATCTGTGTTTGAAATGTATTTGCATATTGGTCATATTAATTTTTTAATATAAATTATGGGATCACCCTCCCTGGTTTTACAAAGCCTGAAGTCCAGGAGTGAAATTTTTGCATATTTTACTCGTTCCTTAGCCAATCCCTTTATATTGTTAATTATTGGAAATGGCAATGTCCATAGGTAATTCTGAAGATCAGTTTGGTTCTTAAAAAAAACCAACACCAAGGAGAATATGAATGTAAGGGGAATGCAAGGAACCAATCCATTCATCATGACAATCATCCAACTATGAAATATCAACTCGAATAGGAGGCCACTTTGCAGAGATGAGAGTTCACAATCAGTAAAATAGTTCTAGAACCCTCCAAGTTTTCTTTTCAAAACCTTGGAAAAACACATCATATGAAGCTGAAAAATCACATGCATGCTCACATATGTCAATTTAATATGCTCACCAAGGGGTTTGGCATGAAAATTAACTGGCTTTGAGTTATGACCTTCCAAAATAGGTCACTTTGGAAAAACATTCAGGGGCACTTTTGAGTGTGCAAAAGGCATATTTTGCATTATGGGCATTTCAAATTTGCAAAATTTGAAGAAGCCATCAGTGGCTCTGACTGGGGATGTATACCCCCTTATGGGAATAGAAATAATTTACATCCTCTAGAGAAGCAGACCGGGTGCCAAGTCCATTGGGTAACAAAAATCAAAAGGTCATTTTTGCCCTCTACTTCTTTGGTTTGACAAGTCAAATCATAACTGATGGCCCCAAGCCACCAAGAACCGTAGGTCTCTTCTTACCTCTATCATAGACAAATTTCTCATCACATTTCACTAAGGCCAATCTAAAAATATCACTGCAATCTACCTGATTAAACATGTGGACATCTCCCAACAACCCAACATATATAATATTATCAACATATTCATAATTACCATGCATCTAAAAATTAGGCATACTCTCAAAATACTGATTATCATGTGGAAACCACTTATCATATTCATCATATAAATCATTCTCAAGCTGAAAACAACATTCTTCAATGTTTTGCATGTTGCCACACTTTATGAAAACTTCTTCCAACTGACAAAAATAACACTCACATTCTGCCATATGGCTGGTACTATCAAGCTCGGTCTGATTACTAGTTTTCATGTCAAAGGTGAAACTATCACAAGAACTTACCAAAAGGTCTTGCACATCATGCAAACTTTCTCCAAGTGTATGTAAAGAGATACACACATACATTGGCACACTCTGTAACTATCCTTCATCATGATGGCATAAAGATTTATCAATGATTTCTAACCTATCCTCATTCTTACTCACTTTTTTATCCTCTGAACATAATATGTCACCATTTTCAGCATCCCAAGCTACTCAAAAGTGATTAATTTTGTTTCAAAAGGATAATTTGATTTTACTTTAAAATCAACATCCACATCCACATGAGAAAACTCATGACTAGGCTCATCTAAGTGAGAAAACATACACTTGTCCAAAATTGCATTAAAATTTATTTTGTGGTCAATAGATTTGAAAAATTTAGTCATTGCTTAAGAGACCATTTTTTTGATCCATTACTTCAACCACTTCCTTTCCTTGACCTCCACTAGAACTGCATGCATTACCAAGTTGTAAATCAGGATGCACCATGATGTCACCATCATCAAGATCTGAAAACTCAATAGACTAGTCATAAACTAGATTTCCCCAATCATAAGAAATTGAATTGCTAACAACCTTGTCAAAAGTATTGTCACAATCTGTCGCATAGAATAGGTTGTCCATTTGTTCATTCTTGCTTACTTTTGGGCTGTCATAACAACAATCTACATCTTTCTGCATTTTAGTATTGGATCAGGTGTCATCATTGAGTTTTCCATTTACATCCTCTTGAGGATAGACACAAACAATTTCACCATTATGAACATCAATGGTAAACATTACATCACTCTTAAATTCTACCTTCTCAAGCATGCATTTTTCTATATCTAAACCTCAATACATCTGATCATTTGTATTCATAAAACTGCTAATGTTATCGATAATTTTACTCACAATTAAAGATAACAAACTTTGCACATATTGATTCCTCATTTAATCCAAATTGTCTAAAAATGTGTAAGCCATCTGCATACTCAATATTCTAAAATCCATTAACAATGCACTAGACCTCTCAAAAGATTAAAAATAAATATGAATGCAATCTAGAGTACTAGGTCTGAAATTTTCAGGTATTAGTGAAAGAGCAGCAATAAATCTGTGACTAAAATCAATGCTTGACTCTTCTTCTTTTTTTTTAAATATTCTTTTACCTTATGACCAGGTCAGAAGGTTCTTTTGCAAATTATTCTCTATAAGCATCCACTAGTTTATCCCAACAGGAAAAGGATTTCTCAAGAAAACTTAAATACCAATCCCTAGCTCTAGCCTTAGGAGATCTAACAAAAAATCTCTTCCACATCCTGATCTCCAAATGAATGTTTTTCCATGAAGCTAGAAAAACTTTGGACATGTGCATCTCCTTCATACACATTGTATCCATAAAATATAGGCATATGTTTATAGACTTGAGTTGGCATACTCTCAATCTTTTAATCAACCCATGACAAGTCTAATTAGTTATGCAATGGATCAAAAGAATTGAAAAAAGGTACATTAATTTGGCTAGTAGATATAGTATGGTTATCTTTTAACTGGACTTGTAGAGGCATCATCCTTTTGTTCAACTCTTCAATTTTCTCTCCAACACAACTTTCCATTTCTGGCTTAGGCTAGGCTTGTACACACTTGGGTTCATGTACTTTGTGGTGTCAACTATTTGAGGACTATTAGATTTTTGAAGCTTCTTGGCAATTTGTATTAAGGCTCCTAATGACATGGTTATTTCCCTTTGATAATCCATAGATATATGTAAATTTGGGTTTAATTAAATGGGAATAATCATAACCATGAACCAATGAATTATCACTAGGATAGTTGCTAACATAGTGGTAACCTAGGCTTGAAACATATGATAATGTAGGTGGATGAAAATACCAAGGATATGCAAATTCATTCTAACCATCCATACTAGAAAATTTGTGAATACTAGACAAATTATTGTAAATGGAACAACAATTAAATTCAATATGATAGAGCCAACAAATGAAAGTATGCAAAGAACCATGCGCCTTCACATCTCCAACTACTGCAACTTTGAATAGAGCATTTTAGGTCACAATAACAAACAATATCCCTTTATGTGCATAAATTGTAGAGACGATTTGCAACCTCTTCAACAAGAGGAAAACCCTTTGAATCAAGGATATCTTCATCAATGTAAATAATTTCTCTGAGTTCTTCCAATAGAGTCTCCTCACAGTATTTTGAATTTGGGTTGCTATAAATCAATTTGTAGATCTGGAACTTCTTCAACATCTGAACCAGTCATTCATTCTTTTCGTTCTTTCCAAATGTACCTCAAAAAATTTGCACCAAATATTCTAGGAAAAAATTAACAAATTAATTCACTTCTTCCCAACATATTCATCAATCTGTTGGTTTCCCAAATCAATAGATCCAATGAGCTCTAAATAATAGTCAATTTCTAATGCTCAAACTCAAAGATGGATTGGGCCAACTAACAAGATTCAATCAAAGAATGAAATCTCCTACACTTTTGGCTCTACAAGACCAAGGTGGGTCTCCCTTCACAATTCCTAAACACTTAATTCAACTATACACATACAGTGCATTTTTTAGTAGATAATTCTGCTGTGTAGTTTTTGCACACACCCCCCACTGAAAGTAGGGACCCTCTTTCTCGCTCTTTTGGTTTTCACTTTTGGTGCCTTGGCCTTTCTATTTTTGGGGTTTCACTTGCTTGGGAATGTGCTTTGATGTTCATCTTACCTGTTGGAATAGTCCATTTATGATTTATATTGAAAACCTTAAGTTCTGGGTTCATTCCGATTTTTTCACTGTTTTCGAGAAAATCCACCCTGGTCGGACTTTCCCAGTTTCCTTTCAGAGCCCAGTGGTGGCTTCCTTTCATTGAGTCTAGGGATTTTGGTCATCCCCAGAAATCCGTCATGTCTGGATTTTTCCGAAGTCTGTGGCTTTGTTGGATTCCCGGGTTTGGTCTAGGTTGTCTTGTCGATCACATTAATGTGTGATTGCACGACTTCTTATGCAGTGTTATATTGGTTTATGGAAGTATTATGCCATTTTAATTTTATTTTTTGATTTCCATTTGAGTTTGGAGTGCTTGAACCTTAGGTGTGTTGCTATATTACGCATTTGGAAGTGGATTTGATTGTTGCATTTGGATTTCCTAAGCATTATTTGCATTTTGCTCGTGCTTTGGGGTTTCTTGTTGGCTTCTCAGTTTCGATTCCTCTATTCTCATGGTATGTGAATTTTGTCTCTCTTTTGAAATGGATTGCTTTAATTTTTCCAAATTCATTTTTTTTATTGCTACGCTCTTGCATGCTAAATGTACGTGATTCTTGGGCATTTTTAGGGGTTTATGTCTTCCTAGTTTGGCATTTTGCATTTCTAAGCTGGGGAATTTCCCATTCTCTTCAGGTGTCATTCCTGGGTGATTGTTTTGATCTTGCCTTTCAATTTTATCTTGGGTAGATTTCTTGTATTTTCCACAACTTTCTATCCTTGTGGGCAAGCAAGTTGTGCCCGAGCTATTTTGTGTATTCATAGTGGAAGGTTTAGAGTTTCTGGCCTAGGGCATGGCCAATCCCTCTCAATTTACTAGGAGGTGAGTTTCGAATTCAAGGTTAATCCATTGGAGGTCTAGGTCAAGCTGAGGTCGAGCTCCAGGTTCTTAAATTTTTTGATTATTTGATCTATTTGGGTGAAGATGAGAGAAACGAAGGTATTCAAGATTTCAGTGTCTTCGCAGAATTCCCCATCTATCGGAATTCCCCGAGTTTTCTTGTTTTCTCTTTATTCTTTGTAATGTGCTTTAATCCGTGTTTTTACCTGGCTCACAAATTTTTGTTGCCTCCGGATTTTGTCAAGGTACATTGCTTGCTCGTTCTCCTGATATTGGGCTTTAGTGGTAACATTGTATTGACTTCGCTGAAGTTCGCACCCTCGGGATTTTCTTGTATGTTTTGCACCTCCTTCATTCTCCTGGATTGTTTAAACTGTTTCCATTTTGGGGGATTTCTATCTAAGGTGGATTTTTCCAAGGTTTTGTGAGAATGAATAATTTCATGGTTATAAGAGAATTTTCTTGGTGATTATGCATTCAATGATTAAATGAACTTATGCTAAGTTATATCAAATGATTTCTTAGTTATATTGATTAATTAAATGATTATATGGATATTTGTATGCCTGTTTCACTGGATTCCGCTTGGTCCAGATCTCCCCAAAATTCCTCTCAAGTCTGGATTCTGTGAGGAAGGCTAAAACCCAAACTTTGAGATGGTTGATTTGATATGGATTTTGACACTTTTCTTATCATGGATCTTATTTTTGTGTCTTTATTTTTTGCAGGCAGGATCAAGGCAAGTTGTTGTTGGGCAAGGCAAGGGAAAGGCAATGGATCCAAGTGTTGAGGGTTCAACTATCTCTGAGGCAGAGAGAGTTAAGATGGATATAAAGAGTAGAATCCCTGAAACCATGTTGACTTCTATTTGGTCAGGGATCACTGATACAAATGGTGGAATTTGGGACTACGAAGAGTTTAAGGTAGGAATGGTAGCACAAAATCTCCCTTCTATGGTACAGTGTTATGAGTTGGTGCTTGAGTGTGCTAGGCACTATGGCAGGGGTACACAGAGAATAATTGGCCCCCAAGGAAGGATTATGGTGAACTTCGACCCTGTATCCATTGCTCGGACCTTTGACATGCCTGATCAGTCACATTATGTGGCTTTTGATATGGATTCAACCAAGAATTATTATGAGGAAAATGTTGTAAAGTCCCAATAGGTTATCAACTCTAAGTTAGAGAAGCCTAAGTCTCACTTCTCCAAGCTGCCCAAGAAGCTAGTCAGACTCAAATTCAGGAGAGATTACTATGATTCTATCACACTCCTTAGTAGGTTGGTAGGAATCAAAAGTGTAGGGGTATTTGAGAGTTGGATGTTCAATGTTATTTCTCAGATGGAGCAAGGTATAAATTACCACTGGGTGATCCCACAATAGTGGTTTACAATTTTTGGCCAAACTGGACACTGTAATTATTATTTTTAACTAAATATTCATATTTGGGGACCTATACCGGCTAAAGCATGAGGAATTTGAAGATGATGAAAAATAGAGTCTCATCACTTTTTTTCTGTCGATTCAAAAAATATTTTTTCAAAAAATTTGGAATGAGATTGCACTTTTTTTTCCATCTCCCACAAAAAATGGTTTTTTTCATAAAACAACATTTTTAAAAAGTGACGCTCACTGTATACAATGTAACTTTTTTGTATAAAGGATAAAATTCTAATTTTTTCAAATTTAGATTTGTAACTATGATATCTAGCACTTGCATTTGATCTCATATTTTTTTTATTGAATATTTTTTCCTTAATCAAGTTTTGAAGTCAAACCAATTATAATTCAGACATAGGCGGACTGTATACAACATAACTTTTTCTATATATATCGAAATTCAATTTTATTTTTTAATGGATCAAGGACATCAATACCCAGCCTCAACATATTTTAAAAAAAATTATTTTGATAATCTTCTATTTTTCCACATGTGCAAAACAAAGAGCTTGACTTTCGGTGAAAAACCTATGTTTAATAAAACTAAAAAAACACATACATAATAAAACCAAAACATATTAAAATTTAATTTGTTGGATAACTCGTTCTAAGTACTACCATCTTCTAGTTGGGTTTGTGAAGTCTCCTCCATTTTCATCCTCAATATGAGCTTCAAAGGGAAAAATTATGCGAAAATTTGGTGAGAGAGGGGGAGAAGGGCAAAAAAGGGGGGTTCAAGCGAACCCCCCTTCGCTCGAAAGGGTAAAGCAGGGTTCGTTCGAAGGGGGGTTTTCTCAAACCCCCCCTTTTTTTTAAATTCCCCATAAGGGAATGTGGCATCACAAGGTTCGAGTGAACCCACCATGCAAAAGGGGGTTTGCTCAAACCCCTCTTTTGGGTTCGTGTGAATCCCCTAGTTCGAACGAACCCTTTAAAACATGAAATTTCCAATGCGTGAGAATTTTATCAAATTTCCTTCCTCATAAAAATTATACACCACTATTATGGGTTCACCCCACTAGGTAGGTGCTATAAGTGCAGTAATTCATGAGAAAATGTGCAATGTCCTGCAGACAAAGACCTTCACCATGACTTCTTATTCGGTGTATGCACTCGCAAGGTTTCACCGATACAATGGGTTGAGCAACAGAGGTGTATTTGGGTAGGATTTAATCTATGAGGTGTATCCACAACAATACTTGGGTGGAGGGAGCTATAGGAAGGTGTGATGCATTCACCATGTACATCACCAAGTTTTTGCATGATGTTGAAAATGTTATAATTTCAGACAAGGCCAAAGAATTGATCAAAAGGTTTGGAGTTTGCTTCATTCAGTTCCCTACCTTTTCTTACATAAGAATTGATGGTTTTCAAAGGGCTCCCTACAGACTTCCAAGGTACCCAATAGACTATGTCATATTTCTAGAGGTCACAAGGAAAATATGTGATTTTGATGTGATTGTGAAGGGGGAGAAACATAACATGGGATTTGGTAATGACTTCCCACTGAAGATAGCCACTAATGAGGTATGCCCTTCTATCTAGCCAGTCCATGCTTCCGAAGAAGAGATGAGCACTCTTGGTCTCTCCTTCCATTCCAAAAGGGCCAGGTTTGATATCACTGGTGAGGCACAAAAGAAGGCTAATAGAGAATATAGTCACAAGAATAACATTGAAGACTATTGGGATAACCTTGGTGATGAATTCGAAGTTAGAAAGAAGAAGTTCTCCAAGTTTCCAATGGACTTAGTGCGGTTATATAATATAAATGAAATTCCTAATCAAGTTGAAGAGGATGGAATTTGATTCAAGCTCACATGTTTGAGGTTGTGAAGGACAAGCCAGTTGGAGAAATTAAATGGATGGAAGAGGAAAAGAAAAAGTTGGAGAAAATTATGACTCCAGTGATTGAGTACACTAAGTTGTGGCTTAAGAACAAAATGTTAGAATTAGAGGGCGAAGGTGTGCAATGCACCTATGACTTGATGGGAGACTTGGAGTCTCATTCTGATTTTGAGGAGTCACATGAGCATGATCCCAAAGGTAAACCTAAGGTAGGCTCTCCTTTCAAAATCAACATTAGAGATGTTAATGCACAAGAGCTGGTAGAAGCAGGGAAACAAAGGAAGCCCATTGCCAAGAAGATAAGGCATGTCTCAAGGAGAAAAGGGGTTGAGAAAGATGAAGAAGAAAAGGAAGAAGTGGATGCCACTACTCCTTTATCCAAGAATAGAAGACTTGTGAAATTTTCACAGAAGGAGACTTCCAGGACAAATTAGGAGGTTGAACCACTTATGGTGGAGGTAGAGAGTTTAGGGGAGAAAATGCAAGTGTACATGAGGAGGTGAAGGACACCTTCCCCAAAGGATGTTGCACTAAAAGGAAGTGTTCCTGTGACTGCTCCTGTTACTAAAAAAGAGGAGATTCCTCCTTCTCAAGAGACTGGCAGTGTGCCAGATGAGCCAAAGAATGTTGAAGGCCCTAAGGATTTTGGAGAAGAGGAATTATAGGAGGGAGATCTATACAATGCAGAAGCAAAAATTGACAAAGTAATACAGTCTCCTTTGGTGGCTTATGCAAATTTTCCTATAGAGGTACCTAAGGATGAATCCCCTCAAAAGGAGGAGATACCAGCCAAGATTACCTCACCAAGATAGGACAAAGGGGAGGAACAATGTAGAGAAAATGAGGATCTGGCTATGGAGATCCCTGAAGAACCAAGCATTGAGAAGGATGCATCTAGTGTTCAACAGGAATAGGATAGGCAAGATAGGGTGCAATTAGAGTCTACTATTCTAGGTTGGTTGGATAAGGAGTTGAAGAGAAAACTGGTTATAGTGGAGAACACTCCTCCCAATTGGGATGACCTATTGGCTAACATTGGAAAAGGTAAAATAAAGAAGAAAGCTAGAGTAATTTCCATAATTAAAAGAGATGGATCAACTAATAGGGTGGCCCATATTGCTAATCCTATTCTTGATAAAGATAGAGATGGGGTGACTGCAAAGGATTATCATGTGCAGACCATCAATGTAGGGCATGCCTCCATGGAGCAAGACATCGAGGAGTATGAAGGCTCCAGTTATGTGATCCTTGGCTGATTAAGGAAGGAGGTGTAAACTAAGAATGAGCTGGAAAAGGAAAATGAGAGACTAAAGAGGTACTTGCAAGAGTTGATGAAAACCTTGTAGTCCATTGGTTATTCCTCCTCTGCTGCAGGTTTGCTTCCTCAAGAGACAATTTCAGATCTTGAAAGGATGAAGGGAACTACACATGCTAGAATCGTTTGGATGTAGGGAGTGCAAACCAAGGGAGATGGTGCCATCAAGGACATCTTTTCAACTGCAAAGGATGTAATGAGATCAGTTGATTGGCTAAATACTTTGCTAGCCCAGGATAAAGAGGAAATAGATCACTTACTATAGAAAATGAAGAAAATTATGGAGCACACTGAGGATCAGCTAGTGAAGGATGGAATTATTCCTTTCTCAAGGGTTGTAGAGCCTTGGGAATAGTTTGAGATTCTGCAAATGAGGTAAAGGGCCTTGAAGAAGATGCACAAACAAGGGAAGTAGATTGATGAAACTTTGATTGGAATTTATGATAAGTGTATCTCCTTATTTGAAATCATGATAGGGAGAAAGAACATTGCTCCAAAGCATCTCATTTTGGAACAATTAAGGAGGTGGTGGTGAGATTTCTACTCTCCAGTCAATGAAGGTCTAGTTATTGAACATCAGCTAGATGGTGTTGCAAATTACATTGCAGTCATCGAAAGGTATCAAACGAATAGGACTGAATGGGATAGTATGGTGAAGTAGTCAAGGGAAGACATCAAGTCTCTTGAGATGAAGGTTAGTGTTATGCCTTGCATAACCACCCCATCTTTTGTCTTGGTCAAAATGGGTCCCCCTTTGTGTTTTTGTACTTAGTTGTTTTTGGAACAAAATTTGGAGTATAGTTTTGCCAAATATTTTGTTTTTTTTTGTTTTCTCTGTCGGAAGCGGAACCGGAGCTGAATCGAGTTTTGAAAGGTCTTTTGAGGTGTATTTTTGGTTCTGATCCTGACGGTCTTTTCTTTGCCTTTGTTTTTGATCTTTAGCAGAAGCGGAGCAGGAGTGGGAATTGGGATGGTTCTATTCAAAATTTGCAAAATCAAATTCAATTCCGATTCTGACTCCGCTCCCTTTTTAATGTTTGTTTGTCTTAGTTTTTGTGTTTTGTTTTATTAGGTTGGTCTTTTACTTAAATTTTGTTTTTGTTTTTGTTTTGTTTTTAGTTATCGGATGCGGAGTCGGAATGGGAATAAGGTTTGGAAAGTTTATGATTTTAAGATCCTGTTTCCATTTTGGTTCCGACCCCGCCAATTTTTGTCGTTGACTTTTTGACAGAAGTTGCACTATAGACCAGTGTTTGTTCTCTTATAGTTCTGACTCCGCCTTTACTATGTTTTAATGCATTAATGGTGGTTGCCGATGTAGGTAGAAATTCACATATTTTTCTTTATTAAGGGTTAAAGCCGATTATTATTGTTATTATTACAAGTCTGAGAGCGCGAAGAGCAATAGCAGAGTTCGTTTGAGCAAATTGATCGAGATAGAGAAGGGATTGTGTGTGAATTGATTCAGAAAGTCAGCGTGGCTTTGTTTGTGTTTGAGGTAGGTCTTTTATCTTTGTTGTTTTGTTGTTTTATTTGCGGTTGTGTTCGTTGTGTTTTGCTTTGTATCTATTCGCATGTTCAATCATTGTGTTTTAAGCAATTTTATGATCAACGATGTGATTGAATGAGTAGGTTCTTGTTTTGGTTTGTTTTAGTTTTATTTTTATCTTTGTTGTTTTATTTTGTTGTGTCATTTCTTTCTATTTTTGGGCATTGTCATTTTCATGACTTAATCGTGATCGCGTCGTGTCGTTTTTGATTTGCAGTAGATTTAGATTAGATTAAAGGTTTTTATTGTGGTGTAAGTTAGATTAAGAATTTACAGTGAGGTAGATTAGAGATTTTTAAAGTGAGTTGAGGTATATTAGGTTTATTGTTTAATTTAGGGTTTCATTTTTTGGTAGAATGGCATGGTTTTAAAACCCGTGCCCTAGTTTTATTAAGTTTGTTAGATTAGGGTTTCGTCGGTCTCTGCGATAAGTTTTAAATAAATGGCTCTAAAATATAATTGTTCCCCCATGGTCATATGAGGGTAGAGTTTTTAAGCTCCTTTGCTATGTTATGGCGACCTAGGTTTAATCATGAAGTTATGATGAAAATGAATAAATTTGATGATGTCATGATTAGCATAGGCGGAGGCGGGATTGGAATGGGTATTGGCATAAGTGTTTGTTTTTACCAAAGATGTGAATTCCATTTCTATGTCGTTTTCAATTTCGAGTTCTAAAAAGGTTTTATTAAATTATGTGATAATTAGCGGAGGCGAGATCGGAACTGATCTTAAACTTAAGAATTTTGTTTGTAAAGGTTATCAGTTCCGTTTTCATCCCGTGTCCGACTCCGCATATTGTGGAAAGTCTTTTGTCGAAGTAACGATAAACAAATCGGAGGCGGAGGCGGAGGCGGAATGGAAATAGAATATGAAATGAGAGGAATTTGAAGAAAACCAAATCCCTTTTTCATTCTGATCCCGGTTCTGATAAACTTCCCCGACTCCAACTCCGAGCCCGTTTGTTACTAGCTGAAGTTCCTATATTGGTTTTTGCTCCGAGTCCGCCAGTCTTGTAAAACTGATTATTTTGTGTTTCTGTCCGACTTCGACTCCGTTACATATGTAACAGGTATGTTTTTAAAACAAGTTTTATAATGATTTATTGGAAGGGGTCTAATTAGAGGTTTGCTTGCAGGAGATTTGAGAGATGTCAGGAATGTCAGGAGAGGCTGTTCGAAGGAATCAACCGGCTGGAACATCAAAGACTGCACCAAAGATCAAGAAGGTGAAACCAGAACAGTTACCTTATACATTAAGGTATGATCATAGGAATCCAGTGGTGAAGGCGAGCAAGGTGGAATCAAACTGGTCAGATATCATAGATACCAATCTGGGTCAGTATAGTTTTGAAGAATTACATGAAGAGACCTTTGCAGAAAGGGAAAACTTGACAGGGAGAACTCAAAGGATTGTTGACTCCGGTCTTGCACATATCACTGTGTTTCCTTTGTCAGTTTAGTGTCCGGAGTTGATATATACAGTGGCCAGTACTTATAATCTAGCTACAAGATTATGCATGGATTCACAAAATAATGTAATTATAGATCTTACTCCGTAGATGTTCCAAAACATATTCAATGTTCTTGATCCCAAGAATTTAGTGCAGTTAACTGAGGCTGAGGCATTGGAGAAATACAGTAAGCATAAAGACTCCAATAAGTCTCATTTAAACAAAAGATGGTTAAATACTGAGAAGAAGTCTTTGAGCAAACTGGCAGATCAGCCAAAGAGGGAATACTTCAAGAAGGAGATATCTGATTTAATATTGATGTTGTCCAGAGTGTTTGGGAAGAGGGATGCCTTCCATTTCAAGGAATGGATGTCTCATTTTATTCAAGTGATTTTTCAGGGTGATTATCAATTTGATTAGTCCATGATTGTTTCTGATGCCATACATGATCAGCTCACAAGGGTCAGACAGACCAAATCTTTCTTCATGACTTCATATGTGGTCTATGCTACAACAAGATTGGGGATTTTCCCAGGATTAAACAGGGTAGGTATAATGGGAGTTTTGGATGGACAAAAGAAGGTATGGGAACACTATGATCAATTATCCCTTCAGGTTGCTGAGACTCACTTCAGAAGAGTCAATGATGCATTTTTATATGTGGTTATCAATCAGTTGAGTGGAGATGCAGGATACAGGTTAAGTCAGGAAGCTATGGCTTTAATTTCTGAATGGGGAAGTTGGTACATCCAATACCCCAAATTTACATACTTCAGATTGTTTGGGTTTGAAGGTCATCCTCATTTACTTCCAAGATGCTGCAGTAATAGAATAGTGCTTATGGAATTTGTATATCAAGCCATCGGAGTTAATGCTAGATTTGGGATGAAGCACAAGAAAGGATGCCATAAGTTTCCTATGACACTGGGGGAATATAGTTGTCAACACTTGAAGGCGGCTAAGGTGGTTTGTAATGAGTTGATACAATTGAAATTGGGATTGTATACCGCTCGTAAGTATTTTGATCCGAAAAAGAAGATGTATACTTTATTACCTTCTGTGTTTACTAGACACTTTAATTTGTTAGAGGATTTTTGGTGTGATAGGCAGGATGAATTTGACTTAAGGAGGAAGAATTATGAGAGATTACCAGTCTCACTTATGGTAGAGCTGGGCATTAAAGATAATATTCCTAACACTTTGGTGGATGATGGAGTGGTATTAGATCCCTCATATGAAGCTTTGAATATTGGCACCAAGAACTTAGATCCAATAGACTGGAGTGAAGAAGAAACGATTGACATTAAGAAATTGGGAAGAACAGTCTTGGATAGAAGTGTGCAATGGTTGATGATGAGGACTCAAGCTCCTCAGGGACCAATCCTCAAGAAAGGTAAACGGTATAAGAGGATTAAAAGAAAGGCACCTTCCAAGGAACCATTGGAATTCTTTCCTCCGGATGTTGAAGAAACAGAGTTGGAGGTGGTTGATGAAGAAGAAGAGACACCCGAGGGAGATGTTCCAATTGAATCTGTTGTTCCTATGCCTGCATTGGGTGAGTCATCTACACAAGCCCCACTCACAAGAAAGAAAAGCAAAGAAGTTCAAGGAGTGCTTTATGCCATGGCTGAAGCTACTAAAGGAAAAGAAGTGGAGGAAGAGTTGGTAGAAATTGAGACAGATTCAGATGAAACTCTGTCGGAGAAGGACTTGCAAGAAAACATGCCTCTAGATCCTACTATTGAGCAGATTCTTACATAGGAGGAGCAATGGAAACAGTTTGAAGATGCTACCAGAGAATCTGATGCAAGGGTTGCTACGAAGAAACAAAAGGAAATAGAGGCAAAGTTGCAATCTGATGCTCTACTTCAACAGTAGCAATCAAAGGAAAGAGATGTTGAAACAAGGACAGCAGCTGATACAATGGAGGAGCAAATGAGGCAATGAGAGCATGAGATCAAGGTCAAAGCTGAAAATGACAAGCTGGAATTGATACAGAAGATCCATGATCTCGAGGAGGAGAAAGCAAGAAACCGAAGGGAAAAGGAAGCCCTTGTTGCTAGATTGAAGCTTGCAGAGGAGACTCGGCTGAAAGAACAAGAGGCTGAAGCTCTAAGGAAAGAAAAAGAGGCTGAAGAGCTGGTAAAGAAACAACTAGCTGAGAAAGAAAGGGAAAAGGAAGAGAAACTCATAGCCTTGGAAGTAGAAAGGATAGAAAAGGAAGAAACTGAAAGGAAGCAAAAAGAAGAAGAGGCCAGAGCTGCAAAACTTAAAGCTTTAGAGGCAGAACGGTTGGAAAGAGAGGCCTTAGAGAAAGAAAAGGAGAAGGATCAGGAGGAAGAGGAAAGATTGAGAAAAGAAGAAGAAGACAGGAAGATGCAGGAACAAAGAGATAGAGAGGAGGCTGAGAAGTTGGTGCAGTTGCATGTACTACAGGAGCAACAAGAAAAGGCAAAGGTTGATTCTCAACCTGAGGTAGATATTCAGCCATCCTCTATAGTTGCTGCTTCCTCTTCCATGATGATGGCTCCTGGTGCTCCTACTTGGTTGAAATTAGATCTACAGAAAAGAGCTAGAACACCTCCTCAATCTCTTAATTGGGAGGACATGATGAAGGAGATTGAATAGGGAAAGGCCTAAGAAGAGGGCTAAAGTTTTGCACTCTACCAGACTCATAGATAAAGGGGAGATAGTTGTTGAATGTGCCATGCCTATGATTGAAAAGGAGGTAGGGGATATGCAGCTTACAGACTATCAATTGAGTACGGTTAACTTGGGAAGACCCACTAGAAATCAACAAATGAATTTGATTGATGTGGTGGCTTCAACGACAAAATCCAGAATGATCAAGGACAAACAAAAGAAAGATGAGCTTAAGGCTCAGTTAGATCAGTTACATTCATTTTTGAAGAGTGTCTCCTCTCCAAGGTCACAAAAGGTTGCAGCAATTGAGACTCCTATTTTGCTAAGCAAAAAGGAGGTTGATGATTTGGTGCAGGTTAGAGGTAAGGCGGAGATGGTTGACAAGTGGATAGACAAAGTGAACCGGGAGGTAGGTGAGGTTTTGGAAAAGGGGTTTGAAACCTATAAGGAGGCAGAAGGAGTAATAAAAGAGATGCATCAATATATTGAGGCCTTCGAGAAGTTAGAAGAAGAGTACAAAGAGTATAGTGAAAATTTGGAGAAGATAAATACATTGCCTCTAACTACTCTTTTAGAAGAATCTATACTCGAAGATGATAATAAAGATTTTGTAGAAAAGACTTCTCGTATCTTTAAGTTTAGGACTGGCTTCTTGAGCAAGCATAAGGATGAAATTTAGGGAGCAGTTGATAATTTAACTAAGCAGTTGGAAGAGTTGGAAGCGGTTATGGCTATAATAGTAGATGTGAATGTAATGACTAAAGATGGCATGCCGTTAAGTCAGGTTAGAGAGAAATGGAAGGAAAGATTCCAAGGACTCATGCAGGATGATGGAGAAGACTTGGTGATAGATCGACTTGTAGAGGTCAAGGAAGAGATAAAAGTTGTAGGAAGAGAGTTGGTCAAGGTAAAAAGCATGAAAGAATTTGCTGCAGTTGAGTTGGATCGCATCAAATTTGAAGATAACTGGATTGATGGGCCAGATATGGATATGCTACAACAGGTCTTCACCAGTTATGATGAGTTCATAGCGGATCCAACATCACATGCATAAAATATGCATGCATGATATTCTTCTTCCTTGCATGATGCATGATGATCTTCTTCCTTGCATGTTGCATGCATGCAGCACTAGCAGTCTCAAGGACGTGGGATCTTCTTTTCTCCTATTTTCTATCTTCTATTGTTAGATCAAACTGAATGTGTAATGTAAGAACTCAAGATCAAAATTGATCTGAGTTTCCAAGATAGTTGATTGTTCCTAAAAAGGTGGAAAGCCTAAGATAGAAGTAAAGTTCGAACTTCTTTTTTGTATTCTATAAATACCAATGGGGTATTACATTGTAAGGGTCAGCTAATTGAGAATTGGATTGGCTTACCTAGTGTTAGGAGATAGAATTTTCAGAGAGCATTTTGCAGAGATACATTGTACCAGATCTTGTTTACAGTTAATAGAATTGCAGGTTTACGAAATATGGAGTTTGGCATTGAATTGTGTGTTTGATAAGGTTAATGAGTTATAATCCACTTGAATGCCAGTGATTGTGCTGAAGCATGATAGTTTCTTATATGATGAAAGTCATTAGAAGAAACCAGGTTTAAAGATTATCTTGTTAAATTGTCATTGAATTAAGGTTATTAAAGTCTGTTGATCTATAGTTTTAATGATGAATGAATGTGTGTGGTTTTGAGATCTTGGAAATATTTGTGATAGGCGAATAGAGGAATTGAATTAAGCACCTAAGATGTATACGATGGTATAGTTATACTATGGGTTGTGTCATGTTATGGTTTTTGTGATCGGTTAAGAAAACATTCATTGTTAAAAGTATATGTCTAGATAGTAGATAAATTTAATTCATATTTACTGATTTACCCCTTGGATCTATCTTTTTCTTTTATTTTAAACCCCTTGATTTATAAAAACTATTTTGACAAAGAGAGTCATAGCTTGAATCCTTTGTTACCAGTCCAGGCCCCCTGAATATTATAGTTGCATGAACCAATTGAGTGACATCAGATAGTTGAGAACCAACTACCAGGACCTTGGTAGTTAGGCCTCTACATGTAGTCTTTCTTTTTCAGGAGAAATAGAATAGAAATATTCTGTTTTAATGTTGTTTGTGTCATTTTAACCATCAACAGTTAGGGTTTTTCCTCTGCCACCTATTGCCGAATTGGACAGAGTATTGCTTGCAGTGCATGGTGAAGTGGATCGTGCTAAAGACAAGGATGGGAAGTAGTTATATAGGGATACATCAAAGTTTGTGCTTCCCATTATTTCTCTTCATTCTTCACTTGCATTGGATTGAGTTTTTTGAAACCCCAGGCCAACTTGGATGAAATTGGTGCAAATTGAACATTTCATGTTATTTTCGAATATCTTTGTGGATGACCTATTGTATGGCGTTTATTATTGTATACCCTTATTTGGGTTGACCTATCTTGGGGGGTTCTCTATAAATTTGGCATGATGCCTCATTTTTTATGGATGAAATAGAATAGAATAATAGTAGAAAGGTTAGAATATTTGACATTTGAGAAAATTGTAAGAGCAGTAGTTAGGGTTTATCTTCAAGAAAGTGTTGTAACAAAAGACTGGAATTGTTGCCATTTTGGGTGATTTAATATAAGAAAGGATATGGTGATTTGGTATCTTTATTGTGTTGATTTTTATCTGGCATGGTTCTTGATATTATATCTTTAAAATTGCTTAATTTTATTGTTAGATGGTTTGATGATTCTTAGGGTTTCATGCTTGAAATGTTTGCAGTGAGCTCTAGTCCATACTTTTTGCAATTAGTTGATTGTTAGCTACTTTGCAAAGTTAGCCTGGACTTAAAATTATGGTTAGGTCAATTATGAATGTTTGTTCATTTCAATTGCAATAGGGTTGTCTTGAATGAATATGCATGATTTGAAAATCTCTAACACGTTAGAAGATTTCACTATTTATGTAAGATTACAGATTTATCTAGGTTGAACATAAAATAGTTTATGAGGGATCGGTCCATTTTGAGCATCTTATCTTTTGCATTGTCAATCTTAGGGTTAGAATTAGCCCTAGAATTATCTTTGAAACCTTTATCTTTTGTTATTTCTTTATTATCTGACTTAAAATTGTGCTTAGTTCAATTATGAATGTTTGTTCATTTCAATTGAAATAGGGTTGTCTTGAATGAATATGCATGATTTGAAAATCTTTAACACCTTAGAAGATTGCTCTATTTCTGTAATATTGTAGATGTATCTGGGTTGAACAAAAAATAGTTTATGAGGGATCGGTCCATTTTGAGAATCTTATCTTTTGCATTGTCAATCTTAGGGTTAGAATTAGTCTTAGAATTATCTCTGAAACCTTTATCTTTTGTTATTTCTTTATTATCTGGGTTAAATTTATGGTTTGAAGTATCAACTTATTGCTAGATCTGATAAATTTGAGTTCATTATTTGCTTGTAGTAAGGTCCCTTTGTGATTACCAACATTTTCACATTATCTCTGAGTTGTTTTATTTGCATTGTCAAGACCTGACCTTAGAGAACTTGGGGCTATCTCTTGTCCCATAGAGATTTACCTTTCAACAGAGATAGGATATCATATTCTATATCTGTTGTTGTTGTGTCGAAAACACCATCAACAAATTGGCACTAGAAGGAGGGCCTGAACAAGCAAGTTGGAGCATTTTCTAAACACCATTTCTCTTGAGAGGCTTAGAAGAAGAACCATATCTACTCCAGGAGAAGAGGAATTTCAAGCCTTCACTAGGTCAAGAAGGACTATAAGAGGGGAAGAATAATCATACAATCAACCACTTCCATCATCCCCATCATCCTCATCCTCATCTAATTCTAAATTAATTCTTGTTCTACAGCCCCAACCAGCCATAGATCAGCCATTACTACCCCCACCTCCACCAATGGCTTTCCTTGCCAACAACCCATCTCCATTGATTTTCAATAATTACAATGTCATGCCCAAGAACCTTGAGCATTTTTTCTCTAATTTCCATACCCATGATCCCAATAGGATGGTAGAGGAACATATCAAGATTTTCCAGACCTGTCTGAGGGATAGAGGAATAAACCATGAAGATGTGGCATGCAGGATTTTCCCTTATTCCCTTGGGGAAGAGGCCTTTTATGGGTATAATCATTTACCTATTGCTTCTATCAATAATTGCGCAAAACTGGAGATTGCATTCATGCAAAAGTTTAAAATTCCCATTAGCACAAATGAGCTTTACATGCAATTTACCAAAGTTAAGAGGGAGATTAATGAGCCTATAGGGTCATTTAATGATACATTCCACCATGCATACACTAGAATCTAGGAACCTTATGTTGTAGATGATTCCACTACCCTAGAATTTTACTTTGAAGCCATGGATAGCCTTACAATCACCTTCCTCAAATGGAGGACTAATCCCCCAACTACTGTTCTCGCTGCATATACAAAGGCTATTAAGGTCAACACAGACTAGAGGCAACATTTATCAGGACCTCTGCCATCCTTAGGGCCTACTGCTCACCCTAGAAAATTCCAAGCTCTCAACCAGGCTTTGACTAATCATGCTCCCATAATGAATCCAATACCCTCATTGCCTTTGGTCCCTCATCTAGGTCCTCCAATAAATCAAGCTCATCCTATGACCTCTTATCCTCCACAAAGGGCCAATCAACCCCTTCATCTACAACAACAAGTTGTTTTTCCTACATATTTACAGAATTCAGAAGTTTTGAATCAGGCTGTTGGTTCTAGAGGAGTACCTGGATACCCTCCTGGTAATACAAATTCAACACCACCTAATAGTCTAGACAAGGAGTGGATGGATGAGTTATCTAAGCAAGTGAAGAAACTGAATATGAAGGTGATTTATTTGAGAAATCAGAATATCCAACTTTAGGTTGCTTAGAAGAACATGCAATCTAATTACAACAAAGAGAAAAATAACTTTGATAGAGGATGAAACTTTGATAGAGGATAGAACTTTGATAGGGGACAATATTTTAACATAAATCAAAATTCTGAAAGAGGATGAGGCCTTGGCCAGAATTATGACAGGGGGCAACAAAGTGGACAAGAATTCGATAGAAGGAAACCACCTAGAAATAATAGGCCATGGAATACTGGACGTAATAATGGAGGTGTTCCAACTCCATTGGATCAACCTTCTACTCAGGAGAAGCCTCCAACCAGTGTATATTTGGCAGAGGAATCTTTGTCTGGATGGTGTAGGCTCCATAAGACAAGCCAACATTCTGAGTTAGATTGCACTGAGTTTTAGACCGCTACTTCCATCTTCCAGTATGAAGTTGAGAAAAAATCCAATAATTAGGAGATTGTTCCCTCAAATCCCTATGATTCTCCAATGTTGGTACTTAATCATGCCCCATTCCCAAAAGGTGAGTAAAATGAACCAGAAGAAGAGTCTAGTGACCAAGAAAATGAGGCAAAACATGTGTTAAATGAGGATGAAATCTCTCAATTGTTTAATGAGGAAAAAGAGAATGATAATGGTCCCTTGGATGATGAATAAGTTGGTGTTGAAGAAGTTTAGATGTTTCAGCAACCAACAAAGAAATATGATTTGAGGAATAGGCCTAACAAGAGTCCATAGGCTAGAGATCCCTTCACTACTTCTATCCCTCCTAACAATTTTACTACTCCACCAGATCCATAAGATAGTAATAATCCACCTTACCCTCATGTGCCAACACAATACTTTTCAAAAGGAAACAATGTTGAAGTTTCAAAGGATAGACAGGATGGTGGCTACAAGGAGGCCCATAATGATATGAATATGGAGCAACTGGGCGATTATGTAACTAAAGAATTCAAGAAAGTAAAGGTAACTATTTCTTATTTTGAGTTATTAAGAGTCCCTGCTATTAGAAATGTAGTCTTGGGGTCATTCAGTTTGAACACAACACCACAAGGAGTAATTTCTAGTGAAGTTGTTGCCAGATCTTCTAGTTCACAAGCATCTAGAGGTCAGGTCCCACTTGTAGACAAAGGGAGAGATAAAGATAAGGGTCAAGTTTCACAATATGACACCCAGTTGATTTTGTTTCAAGGCATGATGGAAACCCCTCCTTTCCTATTTTTTGTTCATATCTTTGGGAAGAATTTGCATAATTGTCTTATGGATTCAGGGGCATCTACAAATGTTATACCTTTTTTTGTTTGTAAAGCATTAGGTATTACCCCTATAGCCTCTCAAAAGAAGGTCAATCAATTGGAAAATACAAAGGTAAGTGTATTAGGAGAATTGAATATGATTCCCATGCAGCTTGTACCGGATCCTAGGTTGCAGCAAGTGATCAACATTCAAGTTGTTGATATTCTTGATACTTATGGTTTGATTTTGGGTTAGGATTTCACCAAGTCATTGAATGGATATACATCTACAAACCATTCTCACATGTGGCTAACATGGAATGGAGTTCCAAACCAGATCAGGATTGAAAGAGAGTCTAAAATGAAGTACATAATTACTAAATACTAGAGCATTTCAAATGAGGTATTAATATCCAAAGTTATCACGGGGAATTATGTGTTGGTTGCATCAGCTTCAGATGCAGAAGAGGTCTTTATGTTGCAAGACCCCTTGGACGAATTCATATCAGAGATTAGTGGTTTTCGAACACTGACTGAAAAAGTGGATGAAACGGATGACCAATAAGACATGAAGCTTAGTTTGCTGGATAACTTTCAAGAATTCATCTAGAGGTGTATGGAGAATCAGATCTAGTTGGGAGGAAGTATGACTTTTGAAGAACTATTTCTCCCAAATTGGTGTCGAATCCATGATCCTCCTCATTTTGAGCTAGAATGTGACTTATGTCAGACAACAGTGGAGCAAGTACAAACATGCATTAACCTAGTCCCAACTATTAGGCTTAATATACAGGAAGGATTAAATAATCATAAGGGTAAATGCCCCATGCCTCTAGAGAAGCCCCCTATTTGCAATAAAATGAAAGGTAAATTAAATAAATCAAAGCCTGATGGTTGTTGGACATTGAGATTCGATGGATCAAAATATAAGAAAGGTATTGGAGCAGGGTTTGAATTGATCAGTCCTAAAGGTAAGAATTATTTTTCTACTCACAGACTCCAATTTCAATGCACTAATAATTCTGTTGATTATGAAGCTTTGATCCATGGATTGTTAATGGAATCAAGGAAGAAAGTTAAGATATTAAAGGTTTTTGGAGACTCTGAGTTGGTAGTCAAGCAGGTGAGGAAATAATATTCATGTCGTGATAGGAGAATGACTAATTATAGGCATAGAGTATGGGCTCTCATTGAGGGATTTGATGCTTTCAACATCCAGTTGATCCCTCGAAGTAGGAATCAAGTTGCAGATTCTCTGGTACGGGCTACTAGTACATTGCAACCTTTATCACTTTTCGGATTGAAGAATTTTACTATTGAACTCACTCCAGTACCTTCAGTACCTGACAACATCACCAAATTATAGGTATTTGAAGATGATAAGCATATTTTGGATTTTATTAATAGTTTCGATATTTTTTTCTTCTCAAGTCATTGATGAGATAGAGCCTCAAGAGGCAGAAATGGACTTGGGAGGGATCATTAAATTGAAGACCAACACTATCCCAAGAGGTATGGTGCAACTTGAATGAATTTTGATTTGGATAAGATAAGGGATCAGGAACAACAAGAAAAAAGAGAGTCTCTCAACAACCAATGTGAAACATACAATATGTGGACACTAGATGACATGAAATATGTTTTTATTGATAAGGTTTGTACTCCAGAGGAAAGAAAATAGATTATTGATGCCTTGCACACATATCATGATGTGATAGCTTGGAGTTATGAATATTTACAGACATATGATACTTCAATCATTACACACACCATCCCCTTAAATTCAAATGTCAAACCATTCAGACAGAGACACATGCCAATCAATGCTCTATTAGAACCCATCATTCTGAAGGAAGTGTAGAATTTTCTTTCAGCACAAATTATATTTCCAGTAAGGAATTCAACTTAGGTTGTGCATCTAGTTCCAGTGAGAAAAAAGAATCAAGACTATGTGTGGACTTTAGGAATCTGAATAGAGCATCAGAAAAAAATAACTATCCAGTTCCTTCAATGGATGAATTACTTTAGATTGTCAATGGATCTCAGCTAATTCCCTTTTTAAATGGTTATTCTGGATACAACTAGGCTATGGTACAATATGAAGATAGGCACAAAACTGCCTTCACTACAAAATGGGGAACTTTTTCTTATAGAAGGATGTCTTTCGGGTTAATCAATGTAGAAGCTACATTCCAGAGAGCTATGGATATTGCTTTTAAGGACATAATTGGTAAGTGCATCATTATTTATATGGATGATTTGACAGTTTTCTCTAAGAAATGAGATAATCATATGGCAGATTTATACAAAGTATTCCAAAGGTGCAGAGAGTTTGGCATCTCACTTAACCCTAGGAAGTGCTTTTTGGAGTCACAAAAGGAAAATTACTAGGACATATTATCTCAAAACAGGGTATTGTTATTGATCCAAAATGAATATAGGCCATCTTGAAGATTTAGCCTCTTGCAAGTAAGAAATAAATCAAGTCGTTATTTGGGAAGATTAACTTTTTTAGAAAATTTATCACTGGATTTGTAGAGATAGTGAGGCCATTGAATTCTATGATGAAGCAAGAGGTGAAAGTAGAATGGAATGCAAAAGCTAGGGAGGAATTTACAAAAATTAAGAAAGCTATTGTTGAGGCTCCAGTGTTGGTGAGTCCAGATTACGCTAAGTCCTTTTACATATATTCATTTTCTTCTTATCACTCATGTGCTAGAATGTTAACCCAAAATTTTGATCAAGGCGATGAGCATCCTATAGCCTTCATGAGTACTCATTTAAAGGATGCAGAATTGAGATATCACAATGTTGAAAAGCAGGCCTATGCCTTGGTCAGAGCGGTGAAAAATTTTAGGCACTATATTTTGAGGAACAAGGTATTTTCCATAGTGTCTGATCCTACGGTAAAGTTGTTGTTAATGCAGAATGAGATAAGTGAACGAAGAGCCAAATGGGTGACTATGTTGCAAGAATATAATGTAGAGATTCAACCTATGAAATTAGTGAGAGGATGAGGACTGATAAAGACAATGGCTAAGATAGGTCTTGATCTCATAGGCCAACACTATTATCTTTAGGAGGTATCTCTAGGAGAATGGTATGATGAAATCATTTATTATTTGTTGAACCAACAATGTCTTGATCACCTTAATGTAGTTCAGAGGCAAGCCCTACACTTGAAGAGTGGAAGTTTTATGATAAAAGGAGCTATCATGTATAAGAAAAATCATAAGGGTGTATACTTCAGATGTCTGGGGAAGGAAGAAGCTACTAGAGTGATGATTGAATTCCATGAAATAAATGGCACAGGCCATAGTTTTGCATCATCCACTGTCAATCAGATCTTAAGGGAAAGCTATTATTGGCCTAATTTTTTTAAAGATGTGAACCACCATGTGAGGACTTGTCATATATGTCAAACTACAACAAGTAAGGAAAATCATGCATCCCTTCCACTTCAATTGGTCATAGAGGTAAAACCATTTTCCCAGTGGGGAATGGACTTCATAGGTCCAATTAATCCTCCATCTTTTGCAGGCCATAGGTATATTCTCACCATAACTGATTATTTTACTAGATGGATTGAAGCTCTTGCCTATAAACAATGTACTTCAGATGTGGTAATCGATTTCCTTGAGTCAGGTATTATTAATCATTTTGGTTGTCCACTTTCTTTAGTTTGTGATAATGATCCTACATTTGCATCACTAAAAATTTCTAATTGGGCTTTTGATCATGGAATTGTCATTAAATTTGCATCCAATTACTACCCTCAGGGTAATGGTCTAGCTGAGTCTCCTAATAAGAATCTCTTGATAGTCATCTGTAAGTTGCTAGAATAAAATCCTAAGGATTGGCACACCCAACTTCGATTTGCTCTCTGGGCAGACCTTACTAGACAAAAGGCATCTAAAGGAACCTCTCCTTATCACTTAGTGTATGGTTTGGAATGTTTGTTTCCCATTCAATTGAAGATACCTACCCTACAGTTCATTAATGAATAGTATAATGAGGAGGATAAGCATGAAGCCCATTTGGCTGAGTTGTTACACCTTGAAGAGAAAAAAGATGAAGCCCTAGAAAACTTTTCTAAACATCAGGGCATAGTGAAAACATGGTTTGATAGGAGAGATAAGGTGAAATCCCTTAGAATCTCTAACTTGGTTCTCTATTGGGATAAGGCCCATGACCATAAGGGAGAGCATGGTAAATTTGATAAACTTTGGCTTGGCCCTTACCAGATTTCAGAAATTATGGGAGATAATGTTTTTTGCTTAAAAAATCGTCATCCATGAGGATATCCCGCTGCATGTAAATGGATAGTGTTTGAAGCATTACTTCCAATCTTGAGTTGTTTGCAACTCGTCCTTGTACATAATTAGAGTAGTTTTTTTTTTTTTTTCTCTGCTTGTTTGCTTTGGTTGGTTTTGTTTTCCCTTTTCCGTTTTGGTTTTTTTCTTTTGGTTTCTTTCTTTCTTGGGGTTTTTGCATCTGTATAACATGCTATTTTCCTAGGGTTGTTTTGGAGGTTTCTTTTATAAGATCTAATCAGTTTTTCAGAGTCAAGTGGTGGATTTCCTTTATTTGATGTTCCTTGTACTTAGAATTAGAGTCACTTGTTTTGGATGAACTTTGGAATATATTTGGGTCTCACATTTTCATATTAAATTAAAGATTTTGGAATCGCATACAGTTATTGTGTAATTTGGCCTGGTGAAAAATCTTCTTTTCTACTTTAGTTCCATTGTGTTCCTCATCTCTGAGTGTAAGTTTCATTACCTATGAGGTGAAAGAAAAGGGTTTATAAAAATGTTGAAAAGAGAAAAGAAAAAGAAAAATTATTGAAAATCAAAATAACCTTCACCTTATCAGGGGTATCCTAGTATCTCTATCGGGGCTATAGATGCCTGGCTAGCAGTAGAGCTATGCTTGGGAGGGTCACAACGATAACCTCGTTGAGGCTATGGACACCTGATTGGCAGCGAGGCTCTATCCTATTACTTTTGAAGTTAGAACTTTTATGTAGCCCGATCAAACTTGCTTTGGTTCCCATTGCACCTAAGGAATAGGAAATGAATGCAAACACACACACTTGGACCTTGGTATAGGAAAATGCCTTCTTGCTTGTGGTTTTCAAAACTTTTTTCATAGGTATCCTGATGTAAGGACTGAAACCAGAGATTTTGGGTTCTTGATTCAAGTTTATTTTTGAAATGCTCTAGAGCATTTCCCCGGTGGAGTCGCCATTTGTTGTGCAGTTTCTTGTGCACACGCCCCACTGAAATTAGGGATCCTCTTTCTAGAGCATTTCCCCAGTGGAGTCACCATTTGTTGTGCAGTTTCTTGCACACACGCCCCACTGAAATTAGGGACCCTCTTTCTCACTCTTTTGGTTTTAGCTTTTGGTGCCTTGGCCTTTCTATTTTTGGGGTTTTTCTTGCTTGGGCATGTGCTTTGATGTTCATCTTGCCTATTGGAATAGTCCATTTATTATTTATATTGAAAACCTTAAATTTTGGGTTCATTTCGAGTTTTTCACTATTTTCGAGAAAATCCACCCTAGTCGGACTTTCCTAGTTTCCTTTCAAAGCTCGGTGGTGGCTTCTTGAGTCTGATTATTTTGATTGTCCATGAAAATCTGTCATGTCCATACTTTTTTGAAGTTCGTGGCTTTGTCAAATTCCCGATTTTGGTCTAGGTTGTCTTGTCGATCGCATTAATGTGTGATTGCACAACTTATTAGATAGTGTTATATTGGTTTATGGGAAGTTTTATTCCATTTTAATTTTATTTTTTGCTTTCCATTTGAGTTTGGAGTACTTGAACCTTAGGTTGTTGCTGGATTTCACGTTTGGAAGTGGATTGAATTGTTGCATTTAGATTTCCTGAGCATTATTTGCATTATGCTCGTGCTTTGGGGTTTCTTGTTGGCTTCTCGGTTTCAATTCCTCTATTCTCATGGTATGTGAATGTTGTCTCTCTCTTTTGAAATGGATTTCTTTACTTTGTGCACTTACATGTTGTTCATTTCTATGCTCTTACTTGTTGAATGTACGTGATTCCTGGGCATTTTTGGGGGTTTATGTCTTGCCAGTTTGTCGTTTTGCATTTCTAAGCTGGGGAGTTTCCCATTCTATTTGGGTGCCATTCCTGGGTGATTTTTTTAAGCTCTCCTTTCAATTTTATCTCGGGTAGCTTGCTTGTATTTTCCATGAACTTTCTATCCTTGCAGGCAAGCAAGTTGTGCCCGAGCTGTTATGTGCATTCATGGTGGAAGGTTTAGGGTTTTCGACCTAGGGCATGGCCAATCCCTCTCAATTTATTAGGAGGTGAGTTTTGAATTCAAGGTTGATTCATTGGAGGTCTAGGTCAGCTTGGTGTCAATCTCTAGGTTCTTAAAATTTGTGATCATTCGATCTATTTGGGTGAAGACAAGAGAAACGAAGGTATTCGGGCTTTCAGTGTCTTCATGGAATTCCCCATCTACTGGAATTCCCTGAGTTTTCCCATTTTCTCTTTGTTCTTCGTAATGTGCTTTAATCTGAGTTTTTACCAAGCTCGCGGATGTTTGTTGCCTCTGGATTTCCTCGGGGTCCGTTGCTTGGTTGTTCTCCCAAAATTGGGCTTTAGTGGTAACATTGTATTGACTTCACAGAAGTTTGCACCCTTAGGATTTTCCCAGATTGTTTAAATTGTTGCCATTTTTTGGGACTTCTATCTAAGGCGGGTTTTTCCAAGGTTTTGTCAGAATGAAGAATTTGATGGTTATAGGAGAAATTTCTTGGTGATTATGCATTCAATGATTAAATGAACTTATGCTAAGTTATATCAAATGATTCCTTGGTTATATTGATTAATTAAATGATTAGATGGATAGTTGTATGTCTATTTTGCTAGATTTCCCCGGAATTCCTCTCCAGTCTAGATTTTGCAAGGAAGGCTAAAACCCAAACTTTGAGATGGTTGATTTGATATGGATTTTGACACTTTTCTTATCATGGATCTTATTTTTGTGTCTTTATTATTTGAAGGAAGGATCAAGGCAAGCTGTTGCTAGGCAAGGCAAGGGAAAGGAAATGAATCCAAGTGCTTAGGGTTCAGCTATCTCTGAGGCAGAGAGAGTTAAAATTGATATAAAGAGTAGAATCACTATAAAAAATCTAACTTCCGTTTGGTTAGGGATCACTGATACAAACATTGGAATGTGGTACTAGGAAGAGTTTAAGGTAGGGATGGCAGAAAAAAATCTCCCTTTATTGGCCAACAGGACATTGGAGTCTAGGTTAGCACATGTGGTTGGATTCCCTTCTACAGTACAGTGTTATGAGTTGGTGCTTGAGTGTGCTAGGCACTCTGACAGGGGTACACAGAGAATAATTTGTCTCTAAGGAAGGATTTTGGTGAGCTTCGGCCTTGTTTCCATTGCTCAGACCTTAGACATGCCTGATCGGTCACATGTTGTGGCTTTTAATATGCATTTAGCCAAGAAGTATTATGAGGAGAATGTTGTTAAGTCCTAGCAGGTTATCAACTCTTGGTTAGAGAAGCCTAAGTCTCACTTATCCAAGCTTCCCAAGCAGCTAGTCAGACTCAAATTTAGGAGAGAGTACTATGATGCTATCACACTCCTCAGCAGATTAGTAGGACTGAAAATTGCAGAGCTATTTGAGAGTTGGATGTTCAATGTTATTTCTCGGATGGAGCAGGGTATAGATTACCACTAGGCAGGTGCTATAAGTTTAGAAATTCATGAGAAAATGTGCAATGTCTTGTAGACAAAGACCTTCACCATGACTTCTTATTTGGTGTATGCACTTGCAAGGTTTCACCCATACAAGGGGTTGAGCACCAGAGGTGTATTTGGGCAGGATGTAATCTATGAGGTGTATTCACAACTACACTTGGGTGGAGGAATCTATAGGAGGGTGAATGATGCATTCACCATGTACATCACCAGGTTGTTGCAGGGTGTTGAGCATGTTAGAATTTCAGACAAGGCCAAAGAATTGATCAAAAGGTTTGGAGCTTGCTTCATTCAATTCCCTACCTTTTCTTACATAAGAATTTATGGTTGTCAAAGGGCTCCCTATAGACTTCCAAGGTACCTAGCAGACCATGTCATAATGTTGGAGATCACAAGGAAAATATGTTATTTTGATGTTATTATGAAGGGGGAGAAACATAAGACGGGATTTGGTAATGACTTCCAAATTAAGATAGGCACTAATGAGGTATGCCCTTCTATCCAGTCAGCCCATGCTTCCGAAGAAGAGACAAGAAATCTTGGTCTCTCCTTCCATTCCAAAAGGGCCAGGTTTGATATCATTGGTGAGGCACAGAAGAAGGCTAATAGAGAATACAGTCAAAAGGATAACATTGAAGACTATTGGGCTAACCTTGGTGATGAATTCAAAATTAGAAAGAAGAATTTCTCCAAGTTTCCAATGGACTTAGTGCGGTTATATAATATAAAGGAAATTCCTGAGCAAGTTGAAGAGGATGGGAATCTGATTTAGGGTCTTATCTTTGAGGATATGAAGGACAAGCTAGTTGGAGAAGTTGATTGGCTAGAGGAGGAAAAGATAGAGTTGGAGAAAATTATGACTCTAGTGATTAAGTACACTAAGTTGTGGCTTAAGCACAAAATGTTAGAATTAGAGGGAAAGGGTGTGCTGTGCACCTATGACTTGATGGGAGACTTGGAGTCTCATTCCGCTTCTAAGGAGTCACATGAGTAGGATCCCAAAGGTAAAGCTAAGGTAGGCTCTCATTTAAAAATCAAGATTAGATATGTTCATGTAGAAGAGGTGGTAGAAGCAGGGAAACAAAGAAAGCCCATTGCTAAGAAGAGAAGGAATGTCTCAAGGAGAAAAGGGGCTGAGAAAGATGAAGAAGAAAAGGAAGAAGTGGATGCTATTACTCCTTTATCCAAGAAAATAAGACTTGTGAAATCATCATAGAAGGAGAATTCCAGGATTGATAAGGAGGTTGAACCATGTATGGTGGAGGTAGAGATTTCAGGGGAGAAATTACAAGTGTACATGAGGAGGTCAAGGACTCCTTCCCCAAAGGATGTTGCACTAAAAGGAAGTGTTCCTATGACTACTCCTATTACTGACCAGGACATTCCCCCTTCTCAAGAGACTGGCAGTGTGCCAGATGAGCCAAATTATAATGTTGAAGACCCTGGGGATTTGGGAGGAGAGGAATTATAGGAGGGAGATCTATTCAATGCAGAGGAATAAATTGACAAAGTAATACAGTCTCCTTTGGAGGCTTATGCAAATTTTCCTACAGAGGTACCTGAGTACGAATCCCCTCAAAAGGAAGAGATATCAGCCAAGATTACCTCACCAGCACAGGACAAAGGGGAGGAGAAATGTAGAGAAAAGGAGGATCCAGCTAGGGAGATCCCTGAAGAGCCAAGCATTGAGAAGGATGCACCCAGTGTTCAATAGGAACAAGATAGGCAAGATAGGGTGTAGTCATAGTCTACTATTCCAGGTTGGCTAGATAAGGAGTTGAAGAGAAAACTAGTTATAGTGGAGGACACTCCTCCTAATTGGGATGACCTATTGGCTAACATTGGAAAAGGTAAAATAAAGAAGAAAGCTAGATTCATTTCCAGAATTGAAAGAGATGGATTAAATAACAAGGTGGCCTATATTGTTACTCCTGCTCCTAATAAAGATAGAGATGGGGTGACTGCAAAGGATTATCATGTGCAGACCATCAATTTAGGGCATGCGTCCATGGAGCAAAACATTGAGGATTATGAAGGCTCCAGTGATGTGATCCTTGGCTGATTGGGGAAGGAGGTGCAAACTAAGCATGAGCAGGAAAAGGAAAATGAGAGACTAAAGAGGTACTTGCAATATTTGATGAAACCCTTGCAGTCCATTGGTTCTTCCTCCTTTGCTACAGGTTTCTTGTCTCAAGAGACACTTTCAGAGCTTGAAAGGATGAAGGGAACTACACATGCTAAAATCGGTTGGTTGCAATGAGTCCATAATAGGGGAGATGGTTCCTTCAAGGAAATTTTGTCAACTGCAAAGGATGTAATGAGATCAGTTGATTGGCTAAAGACTATGCTAGCCCTAGATAAGGATGATATAGGTCTCCTTCTATAGAAAACAAATACAATTATGGGACACATTGAGGATTAGCTAGTGAAGGATGGAATTCTTCCTTTCTCAAGGGTTGCAGAACCTTGGGAATGGTTTGAGATTGTGCAAATGAGGCAAAGGGCCTTGAAGAAGATACACAAACAGGGGAAGTAGATTGAGGACACTTTGACTAGCATTTATGATAAGTGTATCTCCTTCTTTGAAATAATGACATGGAGAAAGAAGTTTTCTCTGAAGCATCTCAGTTTGGAACAATTAAGGAGGTGGTGGTGAGACATATACTCTCCAATCAATGAAGGTCCAGTTACTGAACATCAGCTAGATGATGCAACAACTTACATTGCAGTCATCGACATGTATCAAATGAATAGGACTGATTGAGATAGTACAATGAAGCAGTCAAGGGAAGATATCAAGTCTTTTGAGAGGAAGGTTAGGGTTTTTCCTATGCCACCTATTGCCAAATTAGACAGAGTATTGTTGGCAATGCATAGTGAAGTGGAGAAAGCTAAAGACAAGGATGGGAAGTAGTTATATAGGGCTACATCGAAGTTTGTTCTTCCCATTATTTCTCTTGTTTCTTCACTTGCATTAGATCAAGTTTTTTGAAACCCCAAGCCGACTTGGATGAAATTGGTACAAATTGCACATTTTATGTTATTTTTGAATATCTTTTGGGTCGAACTATTGTATGGCATTTATTATTGTGAAATTTTATTTGGGCCGACCTATCTTGGGGGGTTCTTTATAAATTTGGCATGATGCCCCATTTTTTATGGATGGAATAGAATAGAATAATAGTAGAAAATTTAGAAGATTTCACCTTTGAGAGAATTGTAATAGCAGTAGTTAGGGTTTATCTTCAATCAAGTGTTGTAACAGAAGACTGGAATTGTTGCCATTTGGGTGATTTAATATAAGAAATGATATCGTGATTTGGTATCTTTCTTGTGTTGAGTTTAATCTATCATGGTTCTTGATATTCTATCTATAAAATTTCTTAATTTTATTGTTAGATGGTTTGGTGATGCTTAGGGTTTCATGCTTGAAATTTTTGCAGTGATCTCTAGTCCATACTTTTTGCAGTTAGTTGATTGTTAGCTTCTTTGCAAAGTTAGCTTAGACTTAAAATTGTGCTTAGTTCAATTATGAATTTTTTTTCATTTCAATTGCAATAGGGTTGTCTTGAATGAATATGCATGATTTCAAAATCTTTAACACCTTAGAAGATTGCACTATTTATGTAAGATTGCAAATTTATCTGGGTTGAACCGAAAATAGTTTGAGAGATCGGTCCACAGAGTCAAATTTAGAATTATAGAGAAAATATCATCAAGAAATAAACTTCAACCAGATGATTCACAAGTGGTAATGCCTTGCACTGACATATCCACTCATGTTTTCAGCAAAATTCTTCTTACAAATCCACCTTGCACATTTGAAATCACAATTATCTGCTCAAAGTAATTTAACTATTTCTTTGGAATAGAACAATGAACAAACAACACAATCTCACAGAAATTGATATGATAAATTCAAAATACTTTGTCTATTAAATTCATATAATTTAGAGCATACAAATATGAAGACAAGTTAATGACAACCATTCTTTTTTTGCACAAATTGATTGATATTTTCTCATGAAATCAAAACATTATATCACATTTATGTCTGTAACTCAAATTCATCATTTCTCTATCTAACTAGCCCCATACATAAAATTCAAAACCTTCAAATGAGAAGGAATGAGAATATATAGAAGGAAGAAGAGCCCAAAAATTAATCTAATGATGACACCTCTTCATCCATCGTTGATAAACAACAAGAAACTTGGAAAAGCCTCTCTCATCTCTCCTCATTTGCAATAAAACCACTTTGTTCTGAAACAACTCTGCAACAAAACAACCACTTCTCCATGAAAATTATTCATCTCATCTTTCATTTTTACCCCATAGTTGAGAAAATATCTGCTCCTTTGTAAAAAAATTACACTGTTTATGCTTCATCAATTGTTAAAAACCCTTTTGCTCACAGCGAAAAATCATTTTATTTTTCCCATGAATTTTTTTTTCATTCTACCCTTTTTTTTTTGTAGAAAAATCACTTGCACTTTGCATTTTTATCTCCAGCAAATAAAATATTGTAACTCTATAGTGGAGGATTTAAAAAAAAATCATTTTCATTTTGTTGCACACAAATTTCACCCATGCCATTTCACGTGCTACTTCTCATTTAAAAATTTACCCTTAAAAGGTGAATTTTTTTGAGTAATTTATACCGGGCTTTTAGGAATATTTTCCCAGGAATCTCACATGCATTTTATATTTTGATGATTTTTCCTTTTACACAGTGAAGGCCTTTGCATATTTTACTTCGAGCCTTTTTATAAAAAAAAATTCATGTGCCAATTTATCTTTCACCTTATATTTAAAAGCTTTTCTTTAAAATAAATCATCAAGAAATTAAAAATCCTTTTATCACTTTAATAATTTTCCTAAAAAAAAATTGTAGGGCCCACCAAGGCTTCCCTGCACACCCTGAAACCTAATATTTTAAGTGTGTGGGGCTTGTGGGGTGTGGTTTAGATTATTCCATAATGACTCTTTTTTGATGGTCATTGATCCTGGGTTTATATCCTCTGCCATAAGTCTTCTTCCTGTAACTCCTCTTTGACATTGTGGCACATGCAAGGTTTTGTAGTGGTTAACATAAAAATCCATCCTCAATCAAAACTGAAAGTAGGAACTCACCAACACAAAATCTCCTCAAATTTTTTTGATATATTTCACTCCGGGAGAAAACTACCCTATGTAGAGTAAACATATGTTCGACTTACCCTATGTTAGAAGCATCAAAAAATATAGTATATCTATGTAAAAATTTACTCTACAATATAAAATTCACCCTTCAGCTTGTATGATGGTGCCACCATTAGCAGTGAGAACCTACAAGTCTCTCATGCTTCACATTTTGTAGACTAGAACAAGCCTTCAGAGTAAAGCCAAAGGTGACATGGCTCATATTTATTCCTTTCCTACTGCGCAAATACCTTACACTACAGTTATCAGGCCCTCCCAAGATAGGTTGACATGTTTTTTAGATCCCTTCTCAGCTGGTTCGATGGCACCCAAAAAAGACAAAGAACTTGAAATGCCTTTTGTCCACCCTAAGTTGTGTCCCCTTTCAGCGTAGCCATCTCGTTGTCTTTGTTAAAAACTTACAATGTCACGTATGAGCCTTCCTTGATGCATTTATGTTCTCTTTGAATCCCTCATCTTGTGGCGACAAGCTATAGAATAGTTCCAATTTTCAAGTGAAAAGTAACATAAGAATTCCTCAAATCAATTCACTGTGAGCAACTTTTTAATTTTTTTCATTACTTCAAGCCACTCATCATTTTTGTTCCATTCTATGCTCCAATTGGTACCAAATCAAGGGTTTCATGTAGACATTCCACATAGTCTTTTTTAACCTTTAGCCATGAATTAGAACGCTTTGATGGATCATACTCATAATTATCATCAAGATCTTTGGCCATAATAGCATCTTCCAAAAATATGTCTATCTTATGTAGTGTTAATGTATTACAAGGTTGTTCTTCATCAGCCCCAATAGTTGTCTCATTTAAAAATCTCAAATGCCTTGGTTTCTTATTGGTGAAAATCTATTTTATACGGTTTCGCCTTTCACAGAGAGAAATTTCCAGCAATTGTTCTCCATTTGCAAATGTGAGGTCAAAGATGAGAATGCAAACATCGACCTTGATATTGTAGGACTGAACAGAAGATCCACTTTGGAAGGGAATGCGTATCTTCCTCATTTTCAATATATAATTGGATCTTCTCATAATTGCTTCATCAATTATATTAGCCAATGGAAGCACTTCTTGGACAATGAATTCAGTAGAAACAAATCCAAGGGGTCATTATATTTCTCTACTGACAGTAGGCGATCAATACCCGATGCCATATAAATAAGAAGTCCTTCAACATTTTCCTTCTGTAAATGTTGTTCTTGCTTGTCTCACATTTGAAATGTCTTGCTACCTTTAAGCTTTACCACCTATCAACCATTGATAGAACAATAAAAAAAATTGATGGGTGCACACTAGGCTCTCTATACTCCAAATTTTTAGCATTGATTACATTGTGCTTGGAGAAGCTCTAATATTGTCAACATGTGACCTCTCTATGATGTGTCTACTTCTATTTTTAGTGATTATTATCCAATTTTCACCAATCATTTAAAATAAGAATACCTTCTAAATGCCTTGTCACCCAACCTAAGATGATCTTCACATATCATCCACCACTACATCATGGCTAAGCTTATATGTAGACTTGAATATGAGATTTTCAACTTGTCAAACCATTATGGCTGCCCTTGTAAAATTGTATTTTAACATGCAGGTTTACTATCTTAACTCGTGGATGCTCCCTCAACAATGGTGTGACACATGTCGGCTCCCCTTGAGGGCCTTGACTAATTATTTTTTGTTTTGCAACAAATTTCATTCTGAATTAACCTTGAGGCTATTTCTGAATGCTCCTAGCATGCAAAATTGAAGTGGGTCATCATTAAAACTTGCTTTCTAGCACATTTGCATAGTGATCAAAATTGGCCCAATGGGCTCTAGAATCACCCAAGAAAATCAGTCAAACAACCTCTTGGAGCTATGAAAAATCATAAGCATGCAAAAATTTGACCCGAGAACACAGTGCAACAAAAGGTTTGACAAAACAGGTCACGAGGTGCAAAATACTCAATTTCAAAGTTGCTTAGTCAAACTTTTCTACTACACCTATCCAAAACCAATTATGGCTCACTAAGTCACCTCCTTGAAAAAATACCAAACCATCTCCTGGGAAGCTACCAATAGAAACACAAGCTCATTTAGGTCCACTGAATATGTGTGCAAGAGGGATTTCATTCAATCATCATTCTTCATGAGTTATTAGGGGTCAAAGTTGAACACCTTGAAACATTCCAGAAATGTAGATGTAAAAGAAGAACAAACTGCATTTTCTTTTACTCTCGAAAAAATATCAAATCTAGTCATAAGTTTCTAAAACTGGACCAGGGAGCATATGAATGTAAGGTAAATGCAGGGAACCAATATGTTCATCATGATGATCATCCAACTACGAAATATCCACTCGAACAAGAGGCCACTATACATAACTGAGAGTTTACAATCAACAAAATAGTTCCAAAACCCTCCAAATTTTCTTTTCAAAACCCTATCAAAACTCATCATGGGAAGCTGAAAAATGACATGCATGTTCACATATCTCAACTAAATATTCTCACCAAGAGGTTTGGCATGAAAATTAACTGGCTCTGAGTTATGACCTTCCAAAATAGGTCACCTGGGAAAAAAATTAGGGGCACTTTTGAGTGTGCAAAGGAAGAGTTTGCATTATGGGCACTTCAAATTTGTAAAATTTGAAGGTTCCATCACAACCTTTACATAGCCCATTGGTAAAAATTCTTGTTTAAGAGTCACTTATATGAGTTCTCCATTGCAAGATGTGTCTCATTAGCAAGCCCTTATCTAAAAAAGAAAATAAAATTGTTATTTCTCTTCA